>OY756433.1:14192040-15427538 GCA_963576905.1 Mystacides longicornis | reverse complement strand
TACATTTATAGAAAGAAAGTTTTTAAACATTTCTAGCAGTTGTAGTATTTTGTAAAAAGTATTAAAAATTCAAATCCATAATTTTATTGAAGAATGAAATCGAGTGCCAATTATATTCCAAGCAAACATGACACAACCCGAAAAAATCTATTATCTATTACTTCGTTGTAAAAGCCTTAGAAACAGTTGTAGTATTTTTTGTTTAATAGTTTCAAAGGGTTAATAAGAGGAAAACTTCTGTTGCATGAATTTATAATATGTATTTGGAAGGATTTTAGTTTGAAACAAATTTCATGATTGAATATTTATATATTCAAATAAAACAGAGAAAAACATGGATTTCTTAAGTCCACTCCGATTTAATATAAGTAATATGTGAATTGTTAATCCAACAGAGAAGATGTAGAATCAATTTCAAAAAGTAATTTATATTCAAATAAAACAGAGAAAAACATGGATTTCTTTTAATATAAGTAATATGTGAATTGTTAATCCAACAGAGAAGATGTAGAATCAATTTCAAAAAGTAATTTATATTCAAATAAAACAGAGAAAAACATAGATTTCTTAAGTCCACTCCGATTTAATATAAGTAATATGTGAATTGTTAATCCAACAGAGAAGATGTAGAATCAATTTCAAAAAGTAAATGTTAGGCAAGGTAAAATTAACCATGTTAAAAGTAAGGAAGAGTCAAGCACAATGGGTGATTTGGTAATTAACATTTACACACATACACCTAAGTCATATTAATTATAAGAGTCTATATAAGAATGGTCTCATTTAAAATGATCTATCCGACAATGCAAATACAGTCAATAAGTAGGTAAGATTTGTAATTTAGTGATTACTAACATAAAGGAGCTTGCACAAAAAAAAGAAGTTGAACACATCTTTTAATGCAGTAAATTAAAAAATTGAAATGGATGTTCAAATACCATTATGTAAAATGTTGAAATGAAATAGTGGAAATAAATGTTATTAATACAGATTATTTGTGGTAGTTTAATATATTAAAAAATCTGAAAGAATGGGTGCACGGAGACGTGGCCAACATAGAATGACATGAACCGATTATATTGGTGCCGAATCAAAGGAGGGCAAGGTTAAGGGAAAAAGGAATAGAAGCACATGTATGCAAAACATTATGCATTTTGAAAGAAACTAAAGAGGTTTGTTTGGATAGGAAAGACGGAAGTCTGTACACCTACGGGAAACAGCATGAAAT
Organism: Mystacides longicornis; assembly: GCA_963576905.1. Lineage (NCBI taxonomy): Eukaryota > Metazoa > Arthropoda > Insecta > Trichoptera > Leptoceridae > Mystacides > Mystacides longicornis. The sequence goes on along the minus strand of OY756433.1, from coordinate 15,426,310 downwards.
TATTAAAATAAAATAATGATATATTATATTAAATAGGAATATTATTATTCTACAGAGAGTATATTACATACATATCTTATTTCTAAGAATGACACACGCTACGTAGTGCCTCTTGATAAACAATATTTTTGGTACACATTGAATCATTTTCTAACAGAACGTACAAATTTTGATTGCTACTAACTCTAGAGCAGGCTACATATAATTGGCCGTGAGAAAAACATGGATTTCTTAAGTCCACTCCGACTACAGACAGCGTTTGACCCTGGGATTTGTTTATCGTAATAGCGAAACTCAACCGTATAGGGAATTGTAATCGTTTAAACTCGTAGATACTATCCGACGGAATAAGGGGAATTCTAGGAATAAAAACTTTATCCCCTTCAGAACATCCTGTCATAATGATGCCCTCAATAATATTGGGCTTTAATTGCGAAATTTTTAACCTTGTACCGTTGCACAATCGTGGAGGATCAATGTTTCTGAGAAGTATAACAATAGAACCGATTTTAAGTTTCAAAATATGGGGAGGTAATTCCGGAATATCGAGTGAATTTAAAAATTCTATAGGAAAATCTACCGATTGATTCTCATCAATATTCGTATCTATTGATGTATATACAACTTCGTTTGAACTAAAATATTTCAATATATATTCATTTATATCTCTAACTGCATCATTTCTTGGGGCGAGAATGGCCCGTTCTCTCCACCAAGAAGTAGGTTTGTTATTCAAGTTAAGGAGGTCAGGATAAACGCGTTTGACTAAGTCATCTATGCTATTAACTACAGTGCAAAGGGATTGTGGAATACTAATATTACTATTGCTTGTTATAGGTAACTCACCATTACCTATATCAAGTAATATTTTTGAGAAAGCTTCCGAACCTTCATCTCCGTATAACTGAGCTCGCAAATTGGTCGATAATTTTAAAACCGATACGTGATCCCAAACGTGGGATGATTTTAGGCAGGCATTTATTTCGTCAGCTCTGGAACCTTTGGGTACAACGGGTAAAGTTTGACGGAAATCGCCCGAGAACACGAAAGTTATTGGTCCCATCACTTTTGTAACATCACTATATAAATCTTGCAACGTTCTGCTAACTGCCTCAAGAGCCGTCTTATGAGACATCGTACATTCATCCCAAACTACTAAATTACACTTTAATAAAAGTTTTGCCGTTAAACTATTCCTAGATATATTACATGTGGGAGAATCTGTCGCGGATAAATTAATAGGCAATTTAAAAGTGCTATGAGCGGTGCGACCACCTTGCAATAAAGTAGCAGCAATGCCGGACGACGCTACAGCAATAGCAATTTTACCCTGACTTCGAATCTTAGCTAAAATCAAATTTATTAAAAATGTTTTACCTGTCCCTCCAGGTGCATCTAGAAAAAATAATTTACCTAAATTATTAGCAGAGCTTTCCATTATCGAATCGTACACTATTTTCTGTTCCGCCGTTAATTTACATTCGTTATCATCTACATATGTCATTAAATTCTCAGCATTATCATCTTTTTCGTTGCAGTGCATTTCGAAATCTACCTCGCGCCGCGGATCAGGTAAATGATATGCACTCAACGACCGTCCTCCCATATTTTTTACAATATCCTCTAATAAACATAAGGTTTTATTAAATATTTCCGAAGTAAATTGTAAATCATGATTGTCTGCAGACATTCTAGCATCGTGCAGTAAATCTTCAGACAAATGTTCCTTATACTTCACCCACAGCTCCTTAGGATCACTCAAACAACATTCATGCAACATTATGGCAAACAAATATCTCAACGATTTAGAAGACTTAAAAAGTGAGGCTTCTTCTAAGGTATCATGCCAAAGTTGGTCATTTTCTAATAAACCCAACGCCATGCACGCTGCTTGGTATGTGGGATGAATAACTCCATTTACTGTACGTAAATAAGCAAAAGATGTTGGTCCCTTTACTTTATGCAACAACATTCTCAAATAATAACATTCACTATTGCTTGGATGAATAGTGTACACTCGCCCCAAAGTGTCACACTTTTTCACTCCAAACTCAGACAAAAGTGTACCTTGCTTGCGTCGAACAAACCGCTTCTGCTGGTTAAAGGTGTAATAATGAGGAACTTCATGATAGAGTAATGTTTTGGCGAAGCAATCCGTATTGCATAGATCAAAGAAAGCTGTTAAGGTAGTCTTCGGAGGTGAGTCTAGATTTGGTATATTGTCATCCCTGAAATAAACTCGTTCACCATTTTCTAGATGAACTTGTAAATGAAAAACTGGGGGATATCTTTCATGAATGGGAAAATCTAAAAGTCTCCAGACCGCTTCTGAAGAACTAACGTACCTCGCATTTTGATAGACCTGAACTTCATCAGTATCGTTAATTGAAAAAGTAGCTTGGTCAGAGCCTTTATTAATATATTTACACACGTATTTAATAGATTTAACCGAGTGACAGGATTCTACATTAATGTGCGCTTGGAACATTCTAGAGAGAACGGGACAATACGGAACAACCCACCTATTATCTATCTGAATTTCGCCCGACCGACTTGTTATAGAAGCTGTGAAACCGCCGTTTTCCACACTACGTCTTTTGTATAAAGGATAACCGTCCCTATCTAATTGAGTGTCATTTACAAACTTTTTTGGGTAATGTTTCGAACACTTACCATTAACCATACACGGAGATTGAATGTTTAAAGATCCGCACGGGCCATGAATCATACTACTTTTAACAATGTCGTGTAATAACGGGTCGTCTTCACGATTGGGAATTTCGGCAGATATAATTTTATCAATGTCCGTCAAGCGAATTCTATTTTCTAACCAAAGCAACACATGGATATGTGGAAGACCACGCTTCTGCCATTCTACACTGTACATATAACATTTATGAGCACCGAAAATGTGAGCCTTAGTTAGCATTTGCATCAATGCTTTTACTTTAAGTCTGAAGACTCTCGCAACTATATCAGGTCTATCGTGAGGATTTTGTGTAGAATCAATGGCCTGAGTTATCTCTTCCCACTTGGGATTCGTAGTAAAAGTAATAAACAAATCCGGTCTGCCGAAATTACGAACATATGTCATCGCGTCTTGAGTTCTTTCGTGCATGTACCTTGGCCCACCTGTAAAGGTAGCAGGTAATATGACTAACTTTCCCATATTTTCTACATTGCCATCTGTACGTATCGCGTCCTGCAGATGAACATAATTCTCAACCCGCAATTTAGTTTGATTTAGTTTAATATAAATAAGGCGTTCAGTCTCTACTTTGACATACATGTCAACCAAAAACTGTTGATATAAGGCACGGCTAATATGTAAATGACTCTCGGAATCCCTAACTTGTATTAAATATGCATAAAATTGCATACAGCTAACTTTTTTATTAGTGAATTCACCGTTATTAGGGTTGATTTGTTTCCAAGAAAAGTGATATCCGTCTTCCCCGCGACAAAATAAAATTGGATATTGCAGACAGTCGTATGCTCTGTGCGTTTCTGCAATTCGTTGTAATGCGTTGTCTTTAGCTCTCAAAATAATGTCTCTTTTATTTTGAGTCTCATCGACTACCAAAGCAGCTATTTCCGAAGTAGATGGAGCGTTATATCTTCCAGGATGGTCATCAGCTGGCTTTTTATCTGCGTGAATTACAATTTCAAATTCAATATTATCTACATGAGTTTCAAGGGTATTTTTGAATTTATTGACATAAAAGTTATGGGTGTGCAACGTTGTCTGAATTTGGGAAACAATATTTTTATTTAAATCTTTGAAATTGTTGCATCTAATGTCTATCTCATTTCTGTCGTTTCCGACAAAATATATTTGAAGAAATTTAGGGTCAACACCTGAAACAGGTAAAAGAGATCCAATCTTATGGTAAACCTGGCCTTGGATTTTAAAAGAAGGTGAGAAACCGGATTCTCTTACCTCCTTAGCACCGAATGAAGTCATTTGAAAAGCGGCATTATATTTTCTAATATTTTTTAAAAATTGCTTGGACTCTACAGAACCAGAAAAGAAAAGTGAATAAAGGCTTTCAGGTGGTTTTTCTAATAATGGTAATTTAATTTTGCCAGCTGAACAACACATACCTGGAGTTTCGCCAGAAAATTTTAAAGCTTTGCAATATTTACAAAGTAATGATAATGTACCTACACTATTTTTATAATTGATATCAATATTATAATTTAATGCACACAACTTAAAGTCATTAAATTCTAGAGATCTATGTTCAGACATCCGCAAACACATATCTGCCACCCGTATATCTCTGCATTCCTCACTTTCATTCAATCTGGACGTAGTGGCCCTATCACGCATATCTGCCACCCGTATATCTCTGCATTCCTCACTTTCATTCAATCTGGACGTAGTGGCCCTATCACGCATATCTGCCACCCGTATCTTTCTGCATTCCTCACTTTCATTCAATCTGGACGTAGTGGCCCTATTACACATGTCTGTCACCCTTATCTTTCTACATTCCTCACTTTCATTCAATCTGGACGTAGTGGCCCTACCTCGCATTTTTTCTAACCTTGCGTTCCTGCTTTTTGGACTTTCGTTTAATAAAGCAGCATTCATTACCTCTCGTGCCTCTTCCAATCTTTTTTTGCGTTGATCATCCGTTTCATTTTCTCTTCGACGTTTTTGAGCTTCTATTGCGTTAGATCTCCTTCCAAGAGATGATTTTTTTCTAGCTGGCATTCTGAAAACAGAGTTGTGTAAATAAATTTGGTCAAATATTAAATATTCGATTAAAAAATTGGTAAAAATTCAAAAATTTTCGCAGCGGCAGTAGTAGCGTTAAAGCGAATATTTTCAAATATGGCGCAATATGGCGTCATCCGTGAAAATTTCAAGGAAATTTGACAGGTAAATTTTCATTTCCCTCCATTTTGACTATTGTCTTCTATGATTTTTGACCAAGCTCATAGGGACAACCTAGATTTCACAACATTATTGGCCATGCAACATGGCGGATACCATATTTGCACCAACGAACATGGTCGCCGGAAACTGCCGAACCATCCCGAAGTGTTACGAGACGACTGTATGGATGTATTAGTGACAATGATAATGTGATGGTATTTCTATTACTTTAAATAAATTCGGGGGCAAACGTGATGAGGTATGGGGGGCTCCGCCCCCCCAAACCCCCCTTATAAATATATTCTAACCTAACCTAACTCAATCATATAAATAGTAGAAAGCTTGCTAAACGCTAACGTAAAATAAAATTGAACACTAATACAATCATACAGTCGTTCTTCGTTACACTTCGGGACCATGTTCCTTGGTGAAAATAGGAGCTCGTCGTATCCGCCATGTTGGATGACCAATAATGTTGTGAAATCTAGGATGTTCAGCTCATAGCTTCCAAAAATGTTACCATATTATGTAATAAATAAATTTCTTAAACAGAAATTAAATAAGATAATAAAATAAAAAACAAATATTTTTATTTGAATAGTATTAAAGCAAATTAAACGGAAAAAATATATTTCACACAAAAACCACCTTAAATGTGAAAAGAATTATAAAACATTCAATAAATTATAAAAAATTTCTTCATTCATTTTTGTTTTCTCGTTAAGCTCAGACTAAGAAATAAAAATTATAAAGGTGATCTATGGCAACCAACTGTCATTAGATTCTGACAGCTCATACAAATACAAAACAAAACGAAGCAGTCTAACAGCGATGGAATTCGAAATTCAAAAATTTTGTAAGATTTTTTAACATATTGAAATATATTTTTAAGTAGGTACCTAAGTAATATTTAATTACTAAGATTAGGCTATTTATAAATTGTAAAGATATAGGGGCATAAAATGTGATACTTTTTTAATTTGCTGTCCCTGTAACTAAACTATGACAGATTTTGAAGATTATTGTGTATCTATATTATTTTCTAGGCATGGAGCTGCAGCTTGATATTTTCTGCTAGTCTATCTGAAATAATAATACCTGGCACATTTATGCAGTCTAAATGGATTTTATGAAGATCTTTAAAGGTATAAATGCTACACTTTCAAACAAATAATGAAAGATTCCAAATGAAGGTTATATGCAGAGCATATATCAAATGTTATACATTATGCAGACTAAATGGATTTTATGAAGATCTTTAAAAGGTATAAATGCTACACTTTCAAACAATATAATATAATATGAAGTTCTTAAGTAGTTTGATATACTTTCTAAATCCTTAATATTGATTCCAATCAAATTTTCACAATGTGTATTTTTAAAACAAATCCCTGAAAAATGCAAAATTTTCTGATGTCGTCTTGTAATTACTGTATGTTGCTTTCATATTAAAAGAATTATGTTTTTTTTTCTAGGTCAGAGCCTTGCAAGGATTTTGGATATGTCAAGAAACGTTGCCAACTAATGCTTCAACATTCAACAACATGCTGTGTTTATTAAAAATATATATATTACTCACCTTGTTTTGTGATGAAAATAACATTAAATAAAATAAATAAAAGGTAAGAGAACATAAGCTTGCACATCTACATAAAAATTTTGAACTCTATACAGTTTCGTTTATTATCTAATAATATTTGTTATCTTTGAAAAACTTTTGTGCATACATTATATTGCTTAATTTTTATGTGGATAAATCAAGTGAATTTTATTACCGAAATACCTACATATCTGATTCTTTTCCAAAATAAACAGGAAATTTTGTTTTATATTGTTTACTGCAACAATATTTGAGCTGTCAAAGTCATTCTGGTAGTGTTTTGAGATTCAGATGTGGGTAAGTACCTGTTTTACCGTTCAATTCTTGCTATTTTATACAGTATTTCTTAATTATTGTGATGTGTATAAAACCAAATATATTTTTTGACTATGAACATACACACATACCTAACAAATCCATTATAATCTTGTAAAATAGGAACGTCATCAGTTCCTGACAGATTGGCTCTCTTTCAGAGTTTTGTTTTACCAACCAAATCTTCTATAGAATATTCATACTCATTTCAAATATCATTTTTTCACTAAAATCTTTATGAAAGAACAATTTTTAGATTAAAATGATATTTAATGTATCTTTATTATTTTTTACCAACATTGCAATATGGTTTTATCAGGCACCTACATAATTACTTATCTATTACAGTGGCTACGACGCTTTGTAAATAGTATGGCCATAAATTTTCTAAAATATGTCAATTTCAAAATGGAGGAATGATTTTTACAAAATTTTGCATTAAATCTTTATTTATTGAGAATAATAAGATTTGAATAACATTTATATGTATAACAAATCAATCTCCAATTATTTTATTACATTTTCATACAGTAATACCAAGATTCCATTCTACGTTTACATGAGTAATTTTGTTTCCAAAAGATGGCTTACTGTCTTTTGTGAAAAATTTGTATGAAGATCTTAAAAAAATAAAGTTTTTTAAATAGCGCTAAATATATTAAAGTTAATATATCAAAGAGTATTTAAGAACGCTCTACGGAATTTTGCGCGGCTTTTCGCATATTAATATCTGACCTTAACGTCTGTTTTCTACGATTGATGCGCATTCAAAAATATAAATAAATAAATAAACGGACTAAAATATTATGTAGATAGATTAGAGTGAGCACCAAGAGACGATACACACATAGTTATAAATTAAGCTGTTCTCACACAGTTGACAAGTCTATCGCCCTTCGTGTAGCACCTAGCATAGCAACATTCCGATACAATAGGTCGGCTTGGTGGTTTCACACAATAGACAGCCAGCAGCCTCAGAGTAGGTGAGGGTATATTATAATAATGATAATAACCTAGGTGCCCGCTTGTGTGCGTGTGCACTATTATATGTCAGTGTATGTATGTGTCTCTGTGTCGCGTGGGCATAGCTAAGGGAAGCAATAAATATTGCGTTGGAACCGTTAATAATCTTCTTTTGGTCAATAAAAAATGGCAAGAGATTCCGGGGAAAACAGGAAAGCGGATTTTTCAAATTGTTTTTCTAAATCTAAACGAAGTAATCTGATAAACCTTCCAAATGAAGCGATGTCACTCCAAAAATGACCGCCAGTGGGGAAAACCAAAAGGATGATAGTCGGATATCCATCAGTCCAAAATCTATCACTCCAAACGATGAATTTAGGTATAACAAAATATGTGTTTTAACGTAGTGAAATTTCGTTATAATGATTGAAAAAAAAACTCAAGCTTTCCATCTGTCACAATGAAAGACATATCTACATTTTTGGAGTGATCAAAACATTTCAAATCAAATTAATTTGAAAATATTCAAAACAAAACTGAGTGAAATGACTTGATGAAGTTATGCACATTCGAACATTTCTATATAATATGTAACATCCATCTATCAACGCATTGATCCGAAAATGGTGCTACGTACTTACCGGTAGTAATCTATATGCAACCTATATGCAAGGGTGTAAATGGAATATTGATCAGTGTAATTAGCAGGGAGGCGGCACCCACCATGTAGGTTATGCAGGGAAATGGCTGATTGGAAACGCCTTTAATCTGGGATGAGCATTCGGTTGAGAACACTGTCTTTGTGAATCTATGTATCGGCTTTTACCAGGCTCACGTCAGTAACATATCTCCACAAAGGCTGCTTTTACACATAATTATACTGACTCAGATAAACTACGTAAGTACTATGGATTTGGAACAAAATTTTCAAAATATTGTGTCACTTCTTTGTTTATAAAGACGACGGTCATTAAGAAAAGTCGGGGGAAAAAGCATCGAAACGTTAAATAACCGTCGCCGGTAAGCTTATTTAGAAAAATGATGATTATGTGGCGGAGCCAAAGTTATTTGAAGGGTTTCATTATATTTCGTCTGTATCTTTCCATCTAGTTGTTTTAAACGATCGTCGAAGCGAGATAGCAATAAAACAATTAAATTATTAAATATCTAGAGCAGTGATTCCGCGGCTCTTTTACGTAGGTATTTTGGATTTCTTGGGAGGATAAATATAAGAATTCAAAAATAATGTTTTCAAGTACCTACTGCAATTTTTTTGGCTTCTTCGACCAATAATGAAGATATCAGTTGCAGCCGATGAGGAACCAAAATTTAATAACGCCCATTTATTTTGTGTTTGATTTAATCCAAAATAGATTTTCATATATATTACCACGGTGGGACTACTCCCTACCTCAAGTACCTACGTACTTGAAGGTATATTAAAAACAGAAAGTCAAAAGCGTATTATTTTTTAAGTGAATGATTATTTTTTATATGAAACAAAGAAAAAAACTTAAAATTGTTTATTAAATTCTATTTATGTATTAAGTGATTTAATTTTTGGTATTTTTAGAATGAGACTGGTTCACATAAAACAATATTTCACTGAAATTTTTCTATTTTTCCTAGGTTGTACAAAAAATAATAAACTAAATATTCTCGTTCAACCTTTCATGAGAGATTTTCATTTTGAAATTACAAGAATGTTTTATATGGCAAGGTTTTTTTTTACATAAAAATAGTCAAAGAAAAAATATGTTTTTGTACTATGAAGTAAAAAAGAAAATTTCTCTACTTACGATAGATGCTATATAATATTTTCATAAAAACGTAATAATAAGAACCAATGAAACCATTCGACAAAAAATAATATTATTTATCAAGATATTAGGTTTCAATAAATGTTTATTTTCTCCATCAGGAAATAATTGATTATTTCCTTATGAAAGAATGTTTACTTGAAAATGGAAATATATAAAGAAAATGGAAATATATAACTAGTCGCTCAAGAGGCAGTTATGTAATTATAAAGAACACATTTTATTTTTTGATAATAAAACTGGGTAACTCTTATTGAAACAAATATTTTTTATGCCAAAAAAGCACCCAAATATACTTTTTGTTAAAAAATAAATAAATAAATATAACACTTTTCTATACAAAGGTGTCAGTATAGCCGGCGGAACTTATTGCCTGAGGCATTTTTTTCAACCGGTCCCGTTCAATCTGAAACAGGCCAACTCCGAGTAGAAATTTCAAGTGAAAAAGACACTTAGAAAAACTCTGACCCAACCGGGAATCGAACACGGGACCTCGGATCTGAAGTTACGCCAGTACAACTAGGCTACCGAGGTCAGGTACATACAACTGTTGTAAAGGAAAGAAATATCGTATTGTCGGCAGTTCTCAATGTGCTAAAGTAAAATTGGCACACTTAAAGGGACGACATAGCTGATTTTTATCACAATCAAACTTGATAAATTACCCTTTATCATACCTGTCGTCGGACAGGTTTTGCTTTTAGTTAGAATAATAAGCAGAAACGAGAAAAGAATAAAAAAATGGTGGAATAAAAAGGATAATATTTTTACTGTTTTAATCACTATTAGGTACCTACCCTAATATTGTTTATTTTTTTTTACCTGATGAAGTTTTCCGTGAGCACATAATTAAAAAAAGGTGGAATTATGTGACGGGTTATTTGGGAGCAAAAGGAAATTTAAGAATATGAAGAGAAACATAAAAATAAATGTGGGACTCCTGGGAGAGATCCTTTCAGGTGAGCTACGGCACGAGTCCTCCAGACACCACGACCATCCCCGGACGAACGCCTCAATTATATCTTATTCCTCTTTATTCTACAACCGTTCCAAAAAAGTACCTACCTACCTACACGCAGTTACATTTCAAAGACCTTTCGGTTTTAAGCAATAATTTCAAATAATTTCTGAAATGTAACACGAAATACCTACTTATATTGCGTCTGTAATTTCACCGAAATTTACATCCCTATCAAAGTGGGAGATAAACAAGCAGGCTGAAGAACTGTCCCCGACTTTACAAGACTACGAGATGCGGAATATTCTCATCTTCTTGGAAAGGTCATGAAACAATAAGAAAAATTCCAACATTTGCATGCATTTCAAGACTTAAGTCCGACGTCAAGTATTCAACGCACCAAAATATTTAAGGTTTTCTCACATAAAATTTTATTTTCGAGATTTTGTTTAGTATGTTTTTTTTTGTTTTGTTTGCTTTCATTTTGTAAAAGGCCTTTGCACCGTTGAATAAATAACTTTTGTATAAATACATATATGGTTAAAGTGGTAAATTTCGGTTTAGTTTACGATTTTCGTAGAAGGGGTCGTAGGTTCAATTCGGATTCCGACCACAGCACAAGCTTTAATTCCGTGAAAGAGTGTATTTATGGTCACTTTGGGTGAAACTAGAGTCATTTAAAAAAATGTAAGTGTAAAAGTTGGGGTATAACATTGATCGAATTTGAAAGACCCCAGCTTTGCACGTACCGAATTTGTTTAGTTACAATTACAAATCTGCACGTTGAAATGGCTATGTTCAAAGAGTTTCGAAGAATTTTCGAGAGATAAGATACTCGTAGAAAAGCTAATAAATTGTTATCTAGAGAAGACAAGAAAAAATATAAATATATACCCATTATTATTTCAGAGAGCATTTATGTTCTCAAAGAGTAGCGAAGAATAATTAAGGAAACAATTTAGAAGTCAACTTCTCGCTTGATTAAATTATGATAGTAAGTTCGATTCCGATTTTCAGATGGGCCCGTGTTATGTACACACAACTATTCCGAGATGCTAATACAGAACCAATAAAAACAATTCACAAACACAAGCCGTGTAGAAAGGTTCGTAATAAAATTATACCAAATCGGAAACTCCGTCGGTGAAAGGAAGTGACAAAAATGTAAATTGCCGACCGGGGTGTTTTTTTAGCGCTAAATCAATGCGAAAAGTTTTTAACCTGCATTGACAAAAAATGGTGTACTTATTATTAACAAGGATTTTTTTGCTCAACGACTTTATGGTGTTAAATATCACCAGGAGATATAAAGTTTAAAAACATGTATCCGAGTTGGGGTCGTGAGGGATTAAGTAACCTCCAACCATTTGGTTAAATCTTTAAGCGCGTCTGGAAGGTTCTGGGATCATCTGGATTTATTATAAACCTCGGTCGTCGCATTTTGTTGAAGTATTGGCGCTGTCCAACATAAAAACCAGCCCATCTCCCTCAAAATATATGGGATAAAATTGTATGTTTCTCCTGAAATTTCAACCCCAAAAGCCATTTATATGAATCAGCTTCTTACCCTTGTTTTTTAACTCTTTTAAGGGCAATTTAGTAGGTACCACCGGTTCTCAAATTACACCGATTTCTTCTTATCGCAGATTTTCCATCAGAAATATTTCTAGCCAAAGATAGTAAGTATTTTTCCATACATCATATTAACATCTGAAACTCAGTGTAATTTTAAAAACTTCGTTATTTTTCTTGCGCCAACTCAAGGTACGTCGAAGTTGGAAAATGCCTTTCTGTCTTTCGTATAAGGAAACTTCTGCAATCTTCCTAACCAGGGACCAGTCATCCATTCCACAACCAATACATTTACTTATACCAGACCTATTATGAAACTGCTCATGAAATTTATCTGAGGGTTCATATTGTTTTCCTCATGCGCAAAATTTGACATCTGAAAAAACTGTTTTTTTTTTACATTTTTAATTTTTTTTCAAAAAACAATAAATCTATGCGTTAATTTTCCTAAAATAAATGATATTCACTTAAATATACATTATTATTCTCCCACTAAAGCTAAATTTGTGTTTAGGAGAAGTTTTTAATTATACTTACGATATTATGTTTCATTTATGTTGGAATCTCGAATATCTATTCAAAGTATATTTCCACTTTCAGGGTACGATTGCATTTTGGATCAACAAAAATGTCTAAGTGATCTGATGCAACTTCTTTAGATTATTTTTTCGTTACAAAGGACTGTTGAATTTTATAGTTTAAAATAAAAAAGCGCATTACCTCAGCGAAAAATAACCAAGTGATATAATTTGAGTGCAAATATAAAATTATTATTATTCGAATCAGCACCGCGTGAAAATTAAACCCTGCCACTTGTGTGAAATGCGCCATTAATATTTGACGGCGTTTTATATTATGAATGCCGATGACATTTCGGATTGCGGATCACTTTATATGAAAAATTAATCCATTTCACCCTGCCAACCGCCACTCATTGAACCTACTCTGAGCATTCCTATTGAAATCAGCACCTACCAATAATTAACAAAAGAGTCGCGAGTCTATGATGGGGTAATAGTAGATATTTCAGGATCAATATTCTTTTCAAACCAGATTTTTAGTGAACGTTTTTTATCGAACGAAACGCTGTGAGAAATTCAATCTCGCCTGTGATTCTCTGCAGCTGTTTTTTTTCACATATTTTCAAACAATGAAAGAGGTATATGATTATCAAAACTTTTCATGATAGTTTCAATATTCACTGAATGTTTTTTCATCAACGTTATGTTATCTCTCCATTTTAATGAGTTTAAATTAAAAAACACATTTGTTTCAAGGCATCTGTGTTTTTTTAATTCATATTAACTTTCGATACTTAGAACACTAAAACTGTTGGAGAAAAAAGTAAGATCACTTGGAAACATTCATAGATAATTTTGTGCCATTGATAAGCAGGCTAAAGAATTAGAACTTATTTTCAATATTTCTGACAGAACTATAAGCTCGCTCGAAAAACACGGTGAGACTAGTCTGGGTGCCTGGGCACTGTGGAGTCATGGGCAATGAAAAGGCCGATGAACTTGCCAGAGCTGGCGCAGAAAAACCCGCATTTGGCCCAGAGCCCATCTGCGGACTACCACGTAAACTAGCCTAAAGAACTGGGTCAAAGACAAAAGTTACGAAATTTGGGCAAACAACCCACGGATGAAACATGCGAAGGAACTAATCACAGGGTACTCGCAGAAGTTCACATTTGAAGCACTCAAGCTTTCCAAAAAACAAATAAGGATCCTGACGAGGACCTTAACAGGACACTGCAGACTGCGCAAGCATATGTCCATAATTGGACTCTCAGACACTCCAATCTGCAGATTCTGCTCAGAGGACTACGAAACACCAATTCACATCCTCTGCAGCTGTGAAGCACTCGCTCATAAAAGAAGTCATACACTCGGCGGGCCACTACTGAACGCTGAGAAGGTAAGACTGCTCGCACCTAGGCAAATTGTGAGCTACATGACTCACATAGGCCTGGATAACGAGCTGTAACATTGAGGGAAGTCACAATATTCCTATTCTGGTCGCAGTGATATTTGATCTCCCTTAACCCTCTTTCAAAAAAAAAAAAAAAAAGCTCGTTAGAAAACTTGACATGTAAGTTAATTCGAAAATACTACACCTTCAAGGGGACACAACTAATACACCAAAGGTAGGAGCAATAACATATAGTCTCCACTACTTAGATACAATAAAGTTACACAAAGCGAATCATGGCATTGTATAGAAATGAATCGAATGAAAATCCACAATAGGTACAGTCTAGTTTAGATTCTGAGGTTTTGTATTGTAAAGCCAATACGTCACGAAAACCACACGCATGCAAATACATAGTATCAGACTGCAATAGATTGGATTGAATTACCAACGTTTCTCTGATACAGATGGATGGATGGTATTTCGATTGATGTAATTCAATGTTAGTGCTTGAAAGAAAATGTGTGTTCAAAGGCATACAGCCGAATTAGAGAAGGGAAAAATAAAAGTCGTTAACTATAGGCAGATTTTACGATCTCATAATCATATTTTACAGCTTGTTATAGTAAAAAAGCAATCTCGTTAAAAACCCTCGAGTAGAACAAGCTACTGGGCGTGAATTATTGTTCTGTTTACTGACTTTAATAAAGTTCACTTAGTTTTAGACAATAAAACAAACCAAATGTCCCACCAAGTATTTTTCATTAGGAACACCATAATAAAACTGGAGTCGTTTAAAAAGTTTTTGTGTCGTTCACGTATCCTTTAGTTTAGACAAATTTGAGGTCAATGTGTGAGTAGCTACATACTTATGTACTGTACGCGTCACGAGGAAATACTCCAAAGGCAGGCCCTGAGGGCACGACATTTCTCATATAAATTTATTAGAGAGGTTTTCGGTGTGTTTTCTTGACCCTTCTTATTTCCGGTTCATTATAAGCCGCCGGGCAAAACGTTTCATTTTTTCTGTTTTGAAAAACAAATACTAAAGATGGTTTATTTGTTTTATTTTTGAAATTTTCTTCATATAAATAATGGAATAACTATGGAAACTTGTTTGTTAGACTTTATTGAAACGTTGGCGATTACTACTACAGCAAGGCATTCTGTCTCACCCATTAAATCTATTGTGTCTTATTCCGGTCCATACTCTTAGTTAGAACATTAAATCCTCGCCATCATTTGAGCTTTCCTTTTATTATCAACTACAGATGGTGGTATTTTGCTCCATGCGATTCATTATCCTGGTATTCGCCATATTTAACAGCATTTCTCTACAATACAATTTTTAGGAGCAAAATTTGGACACTTCTATGAGCGCTTTGCATTTCAATTAATACCGCAACCTAGCCAGATCACCTTGATTAAAAGCAATCTGAAGGAAAATAAACGAATGATCAAATTTGAAAATTATGTTGAACATTAACAAACTTTGAGTTGTTAATAGAAGGGGATAGAAGCAGACAGAACTGAAAGCATAATATAAAAGTCGTATGTTTTCTTGTATTTATTTTACTATTTACATAAGTAGGTACATCCCTCAAACAAATAGAGAAGAACCCACGTCCGTGTATTCCGATTGGATTTCGTTTGAGAAGCAATTCGTCGAATTGTCGCCTAGGAAACTGTTGATGAACCTTATCCGTTTGAATAAAATACAAAAGCTGAATACAAATACATCGAATACAAATAAATACGTGTAGATACTAATGTACCTTTAGCTAAATAAGAGTTTGCACGATAGTGTGTTGTATAATTGTAATAAAATCGAAGAAAAATCTAGCACTTCGAATAACAAATCAAAGAAATTTCAAAGGATCCTTACCATCCATTTATTTATTCCAGACCCCCCTCCCTCCCCTTTTGAGCACAAGTGATTAACGAACGGCCCCTAAGTATTATTGAATTCAGCAAAAACTACCCTCCCACAAGATTATCACGAAATATGTCTTCTTCTTTGCTAGTCGTTTCTCCACTACAAAATGTAGGCCCTTCTGAATTTTTCCATCTTTTTCGATCTTTCGCCGTTCTTGGCCAATAATTTCTCTCCACGACTGGAATCACATCGTCTACTAATCTTTTCTGAGACACCAACAGAACAATGAACAACACTAACTAACTAACTCTCTCTTTTACATTCCACTCAGACGCATAGGGAGGCATAAAGAGCTCGTCATTGCGCTCGATCTTGCGCAATGTTTATGACCAATAATGAACAATACAAAGAAACAAAAAAAGCTACTAACCTAGGGTAGCCCAGAACTCATAGTATATTATAACAGACTTTTCGTGTAAAACATATATTTGCTTAAAAATTCATAATTTTACGATTAAAATGAATTTATCCTTGGAATTATTATAGAAACTTTAAAATGATATCGACTATTGGAGCTTTTTATTATCTGCTTTAGAACTACATAATATTCAATATTAATCGGTACTTTAAGGGGGACCCACTGAAGTTACGGACCACAAATTACGTGCTTGTGTAGGAGCATAAGACCAACCCGTATACCAAATTTTATGAAAATCGAAGATTTTTTTTTCTTTTTTAGCCCTTTTTCTAGAACAAGTGAAATTTTCTTTGGATACTTTAAGAGGGTTCCCTTGAAGGTACAGATCTCAACATTTTACTGACTCATCTACATCGAGAGGCTAACCGTTCTACCAAATTTCAATCAAATCGGATAAGAATTACTATGAGTTATGGGTGCGCACAAAATATTTAGATATTTATTTAAGTTAAGATCGATTTTTACTGATAAATGAAACTGAAAAAAAAAAAAAAAAAATCTGGTGTTGGATTTATACCTAGGTACGTAAAAAATATTCAATATTACGTATAATTCTATTTCCCTCAATCAATTGAATTTCTTCCTTAAAAAATATCCAATTCCGTGTCTCGCTTTTGATGGATGTTTACTCTCTGGTGAGACGAGAACTTGTCGAAAACAAGATGTCGAATTGGGCACCATGCCAGCAAGGTCGCGGGTGTGTACATTGAGGACTTGTCAAAGTGCTCGGCTCTTAAAATAATTTTACTGTACTGTTACTCTTGTGTACAAACCTTTTTGATAACTTGGGGGCTACCCACCACAATGTGACGGACTTCGTCGCCCGTTTTTGAGGTCGCAGAATGGTAGAAATCAATAGTAGTTACCAATGGTTCCGTCACCAACTTTTCAAAACAAATTGAGTATTTATGTTCACTTTGAGAGTACTGATTATAAAAAATAGGTATATCACTTTATTTATTAAGATGTATTTAATGCAGTGCGTGACCTTTAGGTCAAAGGTCTTTAACCAAAGGCAACATTTATGTTGCCTTTGGTTCTTGACTTGAATACACATATGGTGAGAATTAATCTTAAAGAAGTCTCGACATTCTAATTTCCTGCATTTAGGGATTGCAATCCGGAAAACCGGATCCGGTATTCCGGCGGATCCGGCATCAAAATGCTCACATCGGATCCGGCAAAATTTTACGGATCCGGAGATCGGATCCGGTTAGTAATATTAAGAGATTTTTCGACATATTCAACACGGACCGGACTCGAATCCGTAATCCTAGCAATTCCACAGGTTCATTGTAGGTACCCATAAAGATATGAAGAGAAGAGGAGGCAAATGCGTCACACTGAGCGCAGTGTAAATGCTGCTTTTGCCTCCCTGTGCCCAAGATGGGGTTAGGTAGTGTTGACTGACCGTATTGATAGTATTGACTGTCAAATGAAAAGATCTCTTAGAAAAATATTGAGAGCATTAAGTAATAAAATTCCAATCCAAACCCAAACTCCCTTAAGACCCCACTTGGGGGCATAGGGAGGCAACAAGAGCTCTCCATTGCGCAACGTTAATGACCTCCTCCCACACCATGTCCAGATTATGGGAGGGTCTTTCTCGTCCTCAATAAAATAAAATTAGCCAACAAAAAATATATTAACCAATTTCAAAGCAAAACTATTGTGATTATTATCTGGTATTCATTAGATTAGTTCGGTCATAATGTGTGTGCAGTTATATTTAAGGATAAAACTGAAATAATTTCTAGAACCCTAAACTTATCATCTGCACATCCATCTCTTTAGTGCTCGTCCAAGGGTCTGCTGGTTGATGTGATCTCATCCTCTAATAATTACCAGAATCACCGGATCCGTTCTGTTGACGTGATCATTCCGGTAATGTCTTCTATTGCTACCCCATTGTCTGGCGTTGTGGATATCGCAGAAGCCCCGAATCCGGAGTTTCTAACTCTGTCTCGAATGGTTTATTCCAGAATGGGTTGGAGAGTTTTCTAACATCTTTATTTTTCGTGGTGTCGGTTCTCTGAGAATCTTTCTTTTCAAATCATGATCAATCAAGCAGGTCAAGATAAATATTTTCGTTAAATTTAAATTTTATTTTTTATAATCCGTAATCTAATTTGTAATTTTATTTCTTTTGAAACTACATTTTTTGTAGTTTTTACCATTTAAAAGTAGCCATACCTTAATTAAATTAATTTCGTGTATGTGCTGTTTTATTTATACCCTTCATTGTTGTTAAAAATGTCAATTAATCAAGGTTGTTTCAATCCGGTCGGATCCGGCCGGATTGACGAAAATCCGGTTGGATCCGGCCGGATTCAAAATGATACCGGATTGCAATCCCTACCTGCATTAGTTCACATTTTTACTACCGGTGTATTTGTTGTGTGTATCCGCCCATGTTTAAAAACTGAGCTCACGTACCAATACAGAAATAGTACCTGATGAACGCGTAAGTGTGGCTTATGGTGTCAACAGTCGATATCGTTTTAGCGTTAGTCGATCATGAAATCAATCACTTAGTGTTGTGCGCTAATTAATATCTTATTAAGATGCTTATTTGTGTTGATTCTTCATAATATTTGAACGATTGCTAATGGATCGTTTATGGTATAACGAAAGCCCGTCAGTGAAATTAAAATATGTGGAGTAAAATAAGTAAATATTTTTGTCTTTCTTATGCGCCTAACCTATTTAAATTTAATAACAGAAACAATTTATTTTTTACATTTTTATCCTCGAAATTTAACGAAAATTTCAATGCGTTTCCTTGGAACTTATCTAAAAGACTCCCTCGATTTTACAAATAGTACATAATTTATAATTAATCATTTATTTATCACGGTGGAATGAGCACGAATAGCGATTGTGGCTCAATTGTATCAAATCAAGTATTTTAATACAAAGGGTGACATAGGACTGACTCACACGGTGACGGAGACGTTAGAGTACCGTATTACGCGACAAGAACGATACGCTTACGTTTTCCGTGTGCGAGAGCCTTAATATTACCAGGAGAATGTTTGATACATTAGCTGTACATAGAACGTAAAAGGGTGTTTGTCCGGACCTCTAAAATAAAATATATGTTTTTATACCGCTAAGAACGACTGAATAAGCTAATCTACTAGTGAAGTATAAAGCCGTTGGGCATCAATCTATTCCAAGCGTTTGAGGGTTGTGGGTTCGATTGTGCCGACCATTTCCACTTTTAAAATACAAATTTTGCTTTCCGTGAAATACGTAGAAGGTGTATTTGTGTTCACTTTTTTAGGTATTATTATATTACGCCCTGCATACGTTTTCGAGTGACTCGGTATGCATTCACTTTAGGCGAGCGCAATTTTTTTTTACCATCCCAACATGCCGTATCCCGGAGGGGGCAGACAGAGAAAACGGACTTTCATAAATTCCTTTCCAATCAAACCTCTTTCGCTTTATTCAAGAGCAAAGCATTCCACATACACTGTCTCATTTTGTTTTAAATCCTCACTTGGCCCTCCTTTAAGATGACAACATGTCATTCGAAGTCGGCCAAGTCTCCGTGCACCTATTCTTTCAGATTTAAAGATCCTCTTTTATCATTTTAATGATTTATTAGGCGAGAAATGATGATATTAGAAAGGAATGTGGAGTAGATTTACGGTAGTGATTGAATGAAAGTGAATAAGTATATTGAGGTGGTTCGGGTATGTTGAGAGAATGAATGAGGGAAGAACGACAAAAAGGATCTATAAATCTTATTTCAATTCCATTAGTAAATTCATAGTATCTAAAGATTAGGTATGTTCCTGAACAATTTGTAAAAGAAAATCACGGGGCAACAAAAAATTTATATAGTAACATTAGAAAAAAAAGATTGACAAAAATAAATGTACTTTCACACAGAACAAAACAACGCTGTGAACAACAAGTAACAAAAATGTCCCATAGATGAAAAATATCGTACAAGTCATTAGCTCTGCTATGTCATATTTCCATAAAAACCCGAATATTTTTTGGGAATATATTCTTCAATAAAGAAAACAACAAACTGTCAGATAACCTTTATATTTTTGAAAAATATAACCGAATGAAACAATAATATTGAGCAATTCGTGTATGTCACCTAGAGAGTCTGCGGAGAAAAATAATCTAAGTTGAGTCATGTGGGCTGTTTTTTTTTTTCTCTCTCTCCGTCGAAAATATACGACGCACATTATACACTCTCACTAGAGGCAAAATAATGTAAGTAACTCACTTGTTCGGAAATATCCACCGTGAAATATTGCACATCATTTCTGCTTCGGAGAATTCTGAAACAAAACAATAAAACACATTAATAAAAACAAAAAAAAAAACATGTTGGGACTTTATATTTGTTGTTGGGAACACAAAGAAACAAATTATTTTAACATTGTTTCAAACAAATAATAATATGTTAAATTATAAAAATAACAATAAACCGGTAAAAGTAAAGAACATTTTAATATTTGCATAAAAAAATAATCATTCATAGGCACGTTCGGTCGTTTTTTCCTTTCCTTAAAATCTTACAATAATATTTTACCGTTGCACACAAAATATTGGTTACCTATGTGTAATATTCTCTAATACCGTAAAAGTGTAAAATGTATTTAAATTTTACGCAATTTATGAAGTAAGTTTACAAAAATTATGCACATAAGTCTAATTTTGCGTGTAATTAAATTTTACACATGCCTCTTATTTTAGTTGTACGACGTTTTTAGTACGACCGTCAAGTTAATTAAAATTTTCTTACAAGTGAAATTGTTTAATAAGATATTATGATGATGGTAGAAAAGGGCGTAAGTCAACAGCGGGAACGTCTCAAGTAGAAGGGAACGTTGCGTATCTACCGATTTATTATAACAGGCAGAGAAAACTTTTAAAACTAATAACTTAAGTCTGGAGGGAAGTTACTTTTAGTCGTGAAATGTTAAAAAAATATTCATTGCGTTCTTTACTGATAGGGAAATTAAAAGATAACCCTAAGAAATGATCAAGTCAGGAAATTATTAAACCCTAATGTGGAAATACGGTAAAATGTCATATTCTCATTCTTGTTCATTCATATCTTGTATTGAATCTTCATTTTATCTCTAATATAAATTAAAGTCGGGTTAGTGCGATCACTTATAACTCGAGATCGGCTCAACAGATTCTTCTGATGTTGGATTTATTGGATTCTTTTCCGCTCCGGATAACAGAATAACTAATAAAAATTTGAAAAAAATGGATAAGAAATGATGTAAATAACAATATTTAAGTTAGTATGGAGCGGTAACATGCGACGCGCCCACGCCATCGCGGGTAAGTCCCTCTCATTTTCGCATACGTGATAGTACAGTAGCCCATCTCACTTACTCCACCGCAAAATTTTCATACAAAGTCATCAATATTATCGGGCACATTCGTTTTAGCACTTACTTCATAGGCGAGGTAGGGTGTGTGCGCGAGCGCATTATTGTCACGTTGTTTCCGCCAGAACTTTGAATACGAATGAAATATGGATGTTTCAGAAATATTTTATGTTATTATTTTATTAGCTTAACTCAATCGAATTAATTAATAATTTTATGGGGGCGCAGTGCACATTATGTACATATTTACGGGCCACTTCGGGCTAGAAACACAGGACAACGTTTGTCGGGAAAGCTAGAATACATATAAAAATGAAGATTCGATACAAGAAAGAAAAAATATATAGCTTATTGCTACTTATTTAAATGACTTTTATATCACTGGTAGGTAATCTAATTCTTAATTTATTCGAAAACTACTAAAAATTGAGCCTCAAAATATGGCAGCCCTTGATGAACCGGCAAAATAGTTGAGCATTAATCTGTACAATCTTTCAAACGCTACAAACCAACACATAAGTGTCTGGTTATAAATTTATCTATTTACTAGCTTTCCCGACAGACGTTGTCTTGTAGACCCTTGGGTCCTAACCACGTTCATTGTGCACTGCACCTCCAAGAAACAAAATAAACTTAGAGTGGCAATTACGAATGCGAGAATGAGAGGGCGCAGGTGCAGAAGACAATAATTTTGTTGTTAGATTATTTCAAAGATGGCCTCGAATGAAATTCGTTCCATACTAACTTTAATATCATATTTTATATTATTTCTTATCCATTTTTCAACTTTTTATTAGTAATTCTGTTATCCGGAGTGGAAAAGACTCCAATAAATCACACATCGGAAGAATCTGTTGAGCCAAACTCGAATTTTAAGTGTTCGCACTAACCCGACATTAATTTATATTAGAGATTTATTTCTCCATCCATAGGCCCATGCAGGTACTTGGTGGCGTCAATATCACATATAACAAATATTAATTTTCAATATATAGTCAAGGAAATTCAATACAGACAATATAATAATCATGTACAAAGAGCAGATGACAATCTGATGTATATAAGATGTGAAGTAGCTATGATTTGCAGTGTCGGTTGATGTAAAGGGTCAACCGGCACATTGTCCTTGACATATTGTATTTTTGTTATCAATTTAAAATGTATAATATATTTTATGTAGATAGTAATCAAATTGATAGTCTATGCTAAACGCTGCTGTTAGCCTCATTTCAGATCCATATCCTTAATCGTTTGTTACTTAAATAATTATAGACACTTAACCAAAACAACATGATAAATAAAAGTCCATTGACTTTTTTCAACAGCCTCAACAAGCTGCAAAATGGAGGCAGTTAGAGTAAA
This sequence comes from Mystacides longicornis, assembly GCA_963576905.1. Lineage (NCBI taxonomy): Eukaryota > Metazoa > Arthropoda > Insecta > Trichoptera > Leptoceridae > Mystacides > Mystacides longicornis. Next base: position 15,403,192 of record OY756433.1, on the reverse strand, counting down.
AAAAGTATCCTAGAAAATGAGAATTGTATAGGTACCTACCTGTTGCTTCAAAATTTTACAACTTTTTTATGAAGTCATATTCTTATTTCTTTGACTGATACCAGTTTTACAACTAACTTATATTCCGACATAGAATCTGACATTTTAAACACATAAAGAAAAACTTAACACACAATATTATTGCATTATTTTAGGTAAGTATTCTTTAATCAACTTTAAAGTAAATATAAATAAAGTGTGCATGCAGTAGCTATACGAAAAATATTTGATATGGAGATGAATGATAATATTAGGATGTAATGTGGCATGGAAGTTACAGCTGTTATAAAAATGGAAGTAAGTAAGTTGAGATGGTTTAAGCTTGTTGAAAGAATGGCATATCAAGGGTCGATGAACTCTTCAGAGCAGCACAGGACCGAGTGGCTTTTGCAGAAGTGGTCGCCAACGTCTGGGAGACCTGACAGGGCACCCAAAGAAGAAGAAGAAGAAAGAATGGATGCAAATAGAATACCAAACAGAGTTTATAAGGCTGAAAGAAAAGACGTAAGATGGCGTGGTCGACCGAGAATAGTGTGGATCGAATACATTGATTCAGTCCTCAAGGAAGGCTAGGAAGTCAGAAGCAAAAGAAACAATCGAGATTGTATGAGAAATGGTAGAGTGATGGAATAGAAAAGAGTAGGGTTCCGTTCTCTCTGCCTATCCTTAAGTACCACGACGTGATGAGTAAAAATGAAATTATTCAATTTTCTTTCATATGTAAAGTTATATAGTTCTGAACATGTCAAGTTTATATGACTTGACAAATAATCTGGAACCATGTTATACCTATATATTAAAAGCTTACAGATAACTTGCAGATATTTCAAATATCCTTGTAATAAAATTAGCAAAAAAAGGTGGGTGTAGCAATGTTTTATTTGGCAACACTACCTGAAAGGTGCGAAGGTTAGTCTTCGCTCATTCGCTTTGATTAATACACAGCACGTTACATTGAGGAGTTGTCTCAGTAAAAGAAAAAATGACCGTGAATATGAATTGAGGTGTGTTGGTAAATAATAATCATACCGACCGAAGTGAATCTTATATATAAAAATGGAGAGCTATTTCTCGATGTCATCGCATCACGCCTAAATGGCTGGAACGATTTCGCTAATTCTTTTTTTGTCGTGTAGGCTTTTATCAGGAGAAAGTCCTTTCAGAAGAAAAACATTAAGAAAAATGCATGGAAAATTAGAAAATCAAAGAAAACTCTACGTAGACAACCTTATTAGTACTTTTTACCTTATAATTTTTATTCCAATTTTAACAGAAATTGTCAATTGGTGCGATTGACAGAATGCGAATGGAAAATAGATGGTTTAAAACAGACGCATCGTTCGGAATCACATTGGTCAAATGATAATTAATCCATCACCATACAAATTCGAATTCAATATTCATATTTAGGAACACAGGACAACGTCTGTCGGGAAAGCTAGTAGTTTATAAAAATATCGGTAAAATATTAAATTCATCACTATCTATCTACCTACATTTTACTAAGATCGACATAAAAAATGAATCGCTTTTGTTCCGTTAATTTTGCTAAAACTTGAGGAGGAACGACTTAATCGATTCGGGTAATTTTGGTTTCGTAACTTATGAGAAAGCCCGGGCAAATTTAAAAGGGCGAATAAATTTGAAATAATTACGAGTTAAATGGTCAAAACAACAATTTTGTTTTCCCGTCCAAAAAGATACGACGCCGACCAAAACAATGTAAGTGCACCTGCTGGCTTGCATTTTGTTGTCCCACTTTGTCGTTTTGTTTTTATTATTTTAAGCTTTTACACCTTGACTTTGTCTGTTTAATAATTTCAAATGCACATCACATTTTTAATTTCAATTAAATTTGACGAAGGTTATTTTCTACTACACACGACTAGACTAAAAAAATGACGGAAATGTATTAATTATACTGAAAAGTAAGACATTTGGACACACTGACCTCGGAAACTTTAAATATGATTCCGATTTTTCCAAGTTTCCAGAGTATCCAAAATTTTAAGAAAACGAAATGATTCAGGTATAAACATGTGAGGATAGACTCATTCACATTTGCTCATATTGCGTTATAGGGCCAACACCATGAAAAACCATGAAGATTTAAAAGGACAGTCGGTAGGCAAATTCGTAGGAGTTCAAAGACATATTTTTAAGAAAAAGAAAAATATCATTTATTTTATTTGGAAAAACAATAAACTATTTTCGAATATAACTCAGTGATGGAGAGTTCAGATATTTTTCTTTCCTAATCTATTTACGAGTAAAACACAAAATTATCTTTATATAGCAAAAATACAATAAACACAAAGTTAAGAAAAATAAACATTTAGGTAAATACGAAGTATCTGGATTGTGATGGGAAAAATGCGTAAAAAGTGCGCGAGGAGTTTGTTATGAATATAATCTAAAAGCTCTGTTTGTTTAAGCGCAACACAAGCGAGATCGTAAATCAAATATTATTATAAAACAATTTTGGAAATAAAATATATTTTTGAAAAAAAAAAACAAAAAAACGCGTGAATGAATTCAAAGGTTTTTTCGGTTGGACGCAAATTTCTAAAATGAATTATTTATTGTCCTTTATTTAACATATTTTTAAAGGAGTCGAAATATAAACAACAACAAAAAAAAAATACTTCATTATTGTATAAAGATGAGTAAGTGGTCCAGAGAGGCGTACAATGAAATGTTATTTTAACGTTGGTTAAAAGGTGAGGGAAAAGTTTACCGAAAAAATAAGGAAAGAAGAATAAAACCGTCAGTGGAAAAAAATGTTTTGAGGAAAAAAAAGAAAACCTTGAAGTGTCTATTTCCTTTGAGAAAATTTATTAGCACACAGATATAATATTGTGTGTTGTGAACGGACCATGGATGAAACATTTGTTTGTGATCCGGGTCCTTTAAAAAATAAAACTGTGAAACAGTATATCGATGAGAAGGATAAAAATATTATTCATAATGCCACATGTCTCAGTTAACGATTATAGCTGGTGGATAATCATAATCCAAAATCCAAATCCGATGGGGATACTTGGGCTAAAAAAACACACATACAGATTTGTTTCGGCATAAAATTGCCAACATAAAAAAGAAGTTAGGTCCAAACGAGGGATTAAAAAAACGCCCGCACAATTTGAAACGTTATTTTTTTTTTGGAAATTGTTTTAATTAAAAGGGCTACCAGATTAGCATTAAGGAGATAATGTTAAAACAAGGATCGTGTAGATGGCGCTCTGAAATAACAATGAGGTTAATATTATTGGATTAGGAGGAAATGTAACGGGAATGTTTTCATAAGACGGTCGTAATAAAAACACTCACGCTGGCCGACGGACATGTTTTACAAGTTAATATTAAGTCAAATTCTTGAATGCGTACCTACATACATTGGAAATGGGATAAGAAGAAATTCTGCTTCTGAAATCTTCATCTCTATTATGAAAACAGTTTATACGAAACTCTCAATATCCTTACATTCATTATAGTGACCAAGTCCAAACATATTATATTATAACTTAGAAAGCCCAAACAATCGAACAATTATATTATAACGTTCAATGAGAGAACTTTGTCTAAGCCTAATGTCGTATCCTTGCCTTTCTGACGAACTCCTACAAGACTGCCATACAAGCCCCAATGGCAATGGATGAAAGTGCTGGTAAGGGTATTTATAGGTATAACTGGTAAGTGCTGGCATAGTTATGAGTATTTTTGAAAATGGAACTTTTGTTATTTTATTTTACGGTCGTATTGTTTTTTGTTGGTGTCATATTGTTGTTGTTGGAAAATGGTTCCATGTGTTTCGTGTTGGTGAAACAAATTTGTGTTTTTTGGTGAACCATTAGAGATTGCAGAAGAAAAATTACAGAACCGGCCGGTTTGAAGACATCCGTTTACCAGCATACCAGGTAGGTCACACATGTATCCCTCTTCTAATTACAGTCCAAACCCACTACCTTTTCCGAGGGCTACCCGCGTTTACAGATATATTGAAGTTCCTTCGAATGAAAAGAATATTGCAAAACTACCTTAAGCCGATGTTATTGTGGCCTTTTGCCCATGTTTTTAGTGCAGATCAAAGCAATATAATCTTATTTGGGAGAAGTATTAGGAGATCGCAACATGATCGTTTCATGAATAACCCCCTGGCTTGTCTACGTGACACGATGTACGCGATTTATAAACAAGGCAGCACACCACATACGGAGAGATAACGTCTTTTACGTAATTATAAAAACACAGGGTGTACAGTAAAGACAATATGTTAAATGAGAGCCTACCTTCGCCTCGCGGGGGAAGTGAAGTGCAAACAACATTAAGTATGTAGCTATATTCCGCAGCCAGATACCAGATAAGATTGATTTATGTAATGAAACCGCCTGAAAATGTTCGAGCTCTCCGCAATGTTTGTTCAAACAATGTTCTTCATAACATCGCCGGCGGATTGGCGGTGGTTGATAACGCATTATAATAATATTATGTAACTATTATCATATTATCTACAATGAATGAATGAAGCAAAATAATTGTGTATATTATTGCGTATTTATTGGAGAAGAATCGATGAGCTCGTTCACATCGAATATAGGTATGAAAAATGATGAAAAAATTACATTGAAAAAGAAGACAGATAAAAATATTCATAACAGCATTGATAATTAACAAATTCACACTAATAAGAAAACTTTGCGCGTTTCAAGTGAAATAGATTTCAATTAATAAATCTATAAGTAATATAAAAGAATGTCGGAGATTTTTATGATGCTTGGTTTGTTGGATTCTTCTCCGCTCCGTATAGCAAATAATATAAAATATAATTTTAAAGTTAGTATGGAACAAACGAACGACAACAACGACATCTGTGAAAAATTCCATAACAACACAATTTTTATTTACTTGACAGCCATTGAGTTTCTAAACATTTGGTAGGTATATTTTTGATGGAAATGGTTTTTTTTAACATTCAAACATATTTTAAACGTATTTTTGTATAAATTACAAATTTGAAATCAAGGACTACAGGACAACGTCTGTAGGGAAATCTAGTATTTATATACAAAGAGAGTGAGAATCATTTACCATGTAGGTACTTCTACTTGTATTTTGTTTGAAAACTTTGTAATTTTAAGTCTTCATTGTCAATGAACGATCAAGATGACAAACGTTTTCCAAAGAATTTGTCTAAACGTCGTTAATACACAATGCTGCATTCCAAATTTTAGCTCAACTTCGACGAGGCGCGAATTCGTGACAAGAAAGAGAAAGATGTTTCAAAATAATACGGGAACTTGCTTCAAGTTGTGCGTGTTGTAAAGAAGAAGCGGGATTATACCGACATTGATACTGGTCTTTTAGCGTTTAAAAGAAAAACTTTGTAATCACTTTAGTGTCGTCCCTCACGTCTGTACTTTATCTCCGCGCGCGAGAACGTGATGGAAGCAAGTTTCTCGTGTAGCGCCGTCAAATTTAGACATCTCCTACTTGTTGACTCGTACTAGCGCAGCGCAAGGACCCTACTCACACATAGCGAAAAACTTTCTTCACAATTAAACGTTGAAGTTTCGAATAGTACCTATACATTCGGGGACTTGAAACTTGGTTCGGCACGCCAGCAAACAAGTTAACAGAGATTAATTACACCGAATTGTTTCTATTCACATTATCAAACTTTATTACAAAATATTTAGTACATTATTACAAATATAACTCAAAGTGTGCCCTCGATTATCTGCGTTCGATTAATTTTCCTCATCTTACTCACTTGTACGTATGTTTTGTTGAATTTAAAATTATCAAAAACTTGCGGTGGCAAAAGTAGGGGAGAGGGAGTATTTTTTTGTAAGTATGTACCTACGCAGTTAGGCCCACGAAAGGTTTTTGTCTATATTCGACCTTTTTTATGATATTTAAGTTTAAAGCAGTGATATAATTTGTGAATTGTAGGGTATGCTGTACCTGGAAAGTAAAAATAGGTAGGAAATCCACATTTTATTGCTGGTTTTTCTAGTTTCTTGTACAAAAAAAAATCGAATATCTTTTAACAAAAAGGTTCAGGAACAAAAATAACGACAACCATTAAAAAATATGACCTTATTGATGGTACGAGGAACGGAATTCCTGGTTTTTTATTGCTTCAGGTTGCTCCTAGTCGTCAAGGATGATAGAATAACTTGAACACATATTGACATTCATTCTACAACTAAGGTTATCCGTTTTGGAATTGTTATCTGTTTGACAGGTAAAACAGACGCCCTTAATGTTTTACGAATTGGTAAATAACAGTTTGAGGGGACATATACACTCTCAAATGTCGCGAAGATAAGACTTTTTTTTGCTTTAGAAAAAATAAAACAAAGCAAAAACTTTAATAAACTCTTTAGCAACAAAGATATAAAGATCGTTTGATTCAAAGCTTCCGAAGTTTTTGAAGATAGACCCTTTGGAAAAATGATATATTATTCATCGTTTTTTTTTTTCAAACTACCCTTTTCGTCGAGAGTAGGTACATAACTTTTTTGGAAACCCGTGAAAATGAAATCGAAGGACGTCAATTGATTTGTCGAAAAATAGAATTGTTTTTATCAATTTTTCATCCGCTGTATTTGTTTATTGTTTCTAGTTGTCTGGGAGATCTTTTTGTTGTATAAAAACAAATACAAGTTCTTACAAGAATCTTGGGTGAAAAGATCAGAGGATTTGATAAAAAAAAAATTGTAATACAATAATTCTAATAAGAATACAATGACATTGTCTTTATAATCAAGGCGCACGATGGTATGTAATTTAAGATCAAGTATTCGTCAGTGGATAGATTTATTTGGTGGATTCGAGCTCCCCAATAATAATTATAAACTTTGAAGGATGAGGAGACAGAAGCCTCCCGCAGACGGTCCGTGCAAGGTCACGTGGCATTTGGCGGTGGCCGCCACCTGCAGTAGCCTAATATAAAGCTTCTATAGAGGCATTGATAGATAATGTTGTTGTCTATGTTTTCATTCTCTACGTGTTGCCCGAGCTGTGCACACGCATATTTTTCTTGTCTAAATAAAGTTCCGTGTTCTTTCAATAACGCCATCTTTTCGTTTCACCACATCGACCTTTAGAAGAAGTCATCCAGTCAGTGCATTTAGAACATGGTGTAAGGAGCCTTATTCGTGGAAGTCCTTTCATCACAGATCCTATAGTGTCACCAATTAAAACAAGGTACTGGCGTGAGTCTGAAAGGGCCATTTACACATTTTTTGCCTCGCCTACGTATTTATTTACGTATTATTTTGGGTTGGCTAGAAGAGATTCTTCGAGATAAGTCCACCCTTTGAATCTTTTTACGTTATTTCATATTTTTACGTTACGTTCAATAAAGGGTTATTTATTTATTATTTATACATATCTTTAGATGGATTTTCCTCCCTATCTTCAGTTGCCCTGAACAAATCTCCCACAGTTCTCAGTCCGGTCCACTGACGAATGCTACGTAGCCAGGAAAGTTGTTCTCTTCCGACTCCTCTGCGGCTCTCTATTTTTCGTATAAATGTGTTTTTAATTCAATAACGTCTATTTTTTTATTTTTCACGACTCGAAGGGCCTGAAAAGGCCTAGGGAAGAGAAAATAAATAAAACAAGATATCATCTAACTGAACATTGTGGGGGAAGAATCCAGGTCACAAATATCAATTACAAGCTGACCCGTCAAACTTCGTTCAACATCTTCGTACGATATTTTTTTCCAAAATATCTGCTTACTTTCTGAAACATCATGGCAAATAAAAAATGACTAATCAAACAAACAAAAAATCCGATGACAAACGGCTTAACCTGACAAAAAATAATCAAACTTAACTCACCTCCTTTTAATTCAATTACCTATCTTATCAATTATCATGTTCCAATTTTTAATCAAACTAAAATCATCTCTTTTTATTGACTTTCTGCGTTTTAATTTTATAAAAAATATTCGTACGTAGTATGTTTGAATGTAAAAAAAAATATTTCTCAAAGCTTGAAATAAATTCTATCAAATACTTCGCACGGTGCCGGTGCTGGTGTTTTTAAACTCAATGGTTATCGTAAATAAAAATTGTGTTGTTATGAAATTTTCAAAGATGGCGTTGTTATTAGAAAGTCCGTTCCATACTAACTTTAATATTATATTTTATGTTATTTGTTATATATGTTTAAATTTTTTATTAGTAATTCTGTTATCCGGAGCGGAGAAGAATCCAATAAACGAAGCATCATAAAAATCTGTTTAGCCGATCTCGAGTTATAAGTGTTCGCACTAACCCGACTTTCTTTTATATAATGCGGTGTTCAGACGAGGCGAATATCGCCAGGACACTAAAATATCGCCAGCCAATTGAACCGTGTGAACAGATTGTCGATAAATTTGAAGCGATAAAAATGGTTGAAAGCGATATCGTCTCAAGTTGAAAGCCTTTCAACTTTTGTATCTGGTGGAACGATTCACGCATGCGCAGATATGCGCGGCGTCCGTATGTTCTGTTTCTTGACAGTTGACAGCACTGTTCTAAATTTATTTCTCCTTAGAATCCAATTCCGCACCCAATATCTGCGTTTTTTTTTTATTTTTCCTCAATTAGGAGTCTCCTTATATCGTCTAAAACAATATTTTCAACTAACCCCAATTACTCCGCGACTTCTACCTCGACGTCCGCCATTTTTAAAACTATCAGCCTCTCGTTAGAGAGTATTGTGTTCTGTGCTATCAGCGCACCTGACAGATTGAATGTATGTCGGTGGACTCGTGTGAACACATCAGACGATCAATGGGCGACCGACCGATATTTTTTTTATGCAAGCGAAATCGTCTGGCCTTATATCGCCCCGTGTGAACACCGCATAAGAGATTATCGTAGGCCAAAAATATGCACGACAGAACCCTATGAATAAAGTGTGGATCATCATGAATATATTATTACATATTTTCGGCCAACTATGCGATCAATTATTATTATCGTAATACCACAGTTTTGTTTATTTTAATTGGTACTAGTAATGTGCTACTCATTTTGTGTTGGTAGTAATAATGTGTATCATGTTTGTATGGGCATTAAGAATGAAATAAATTAATCGACTGCAAGATAGAAGGGTCGATGTGCAAAAGACGTGTTACATTGAAAATTTTAAATTCATAAAAAGTACCTATATAAAAATTCACAAAAATTTGAATATAACGTAGAAGTCCCGTGTCACCACCAGTGAAAACCACGTCCATTGTTTGCACGAAAGCTTTGTGAGGTGACGTGATTCGCCTCCCCGCTTTCAAATAATTCAGGAGGTTCCCTAAATGACTTTACTTTCTACGGAAAACATCGATTCCTCATCCTCCCTCGGATCCCCATAATTAACAGCCTCATCCACAATAGAATAAGTTTTCTCAGTGAACCACTCCATTAAAAGTTGGGTGGATGATATAATAATATAACTTGCTAATAAATGTCGCGATTCAAAACAAATACATTTACATTTGCGTGAGTTTTCGAAACAATCCTACACCTTTTATCGTTTGTTAATAATATTTCTTATTAGAAGAAACAAAAATCAGAGAATTGAGAAAGAAGACAAAAATGACACAAAGTATCAAAGTATTCTTATAATACTAAGAATACTTTGATAATTTATGCACAGAAACTTCGAGTTCAAAGAAAGGAGAAATAACCAATTAAGATTAGAAAAAATCGGAATCCGCTAAATTCATAATCCAAATACTGCATAAGAGCATTCCCAGAATAATCAGGATTGGACACGACGAATTTAATTAAAGCAAAACTGGAAGCAAGCTTAATCTAAATGCGAGCAAAGCTTTCATACGACGGCTTCAGTGAACAATGGTCGGTACATTGAGAATGTTTCTAACTAAAGCTTATAATATGAACAGTGAACACTGCAGAATTAATCAACAACAAATAGCAAAGATTATATATTAAATTGCTAAATAGAGATTTAACAAACTTAACTATATCTCGTACTTATTGAAAAGAAAATTAATGTTTCTGATTTAACAAATACTTAAATATGTTTTTTGGAATTTTTCCACGACACAAAAATATGTGTTACTGTAGAAAATTTGAACAATCTTTCAGTTCAACATTTTACAAATCAAAGAAGAAAGCTAAATTCCTAAATCAACACTTTTTCCGCAGATGGATTGAGCCAACTTGCTCAGAGAAACCGAGATCTATTAAAGAAACTATTACTTGAACTGAACCGGTATTATGTCTCAAATTATTGCAAGAATTACGCTAGGAATCACCTTAAGACATGCTGATTTTCAAACATCGTAAATTATTGTTTATACAGTAATATGCGAGATAAACCTTACATTGGTTGTAGTAAGAAATATTCAAAAGAAGAATCCAGACTATCTATTCATAAATATTGTGGTTGGATGTTAGAGATTGATACGGCTATATAATCCCGCCATTGCCACTTGTCTATACGCTATTTTTTGTACACTATGTAACAGTTATTTTTCACGTTAAATATCGAGTAGCAGTGTATGCTAATTAGAGAACACATCTATGCGTCGACATGATGGGTAGCGCTCCGAGCGGCAATACTAAGTATTAAGCATGTCGTATCTGGACACTATATATCGCAGGTGAATATAGCAACGGCGAGAGAAAAGGATCAGACGCCGTGACGAGAATGTAATTCTTTTATTGTGTTAATTTTAATCACCATTTAGTTTAAGTGAAACTAGTTATCGTGGGATAAATTGTTAATGGTTTTCAAATGTGTCGCGAGCCCGTATTAATTGGCAGGTATGTAGTTGAGAAATTTATAAGTGATTGTGATTAAATTTTTTTTTTTCATAGAGTTGATACGCAACATTACTAATTTTCGTTAAAGATTTTTGGTAACTAGCATGACACGATTTGTATTCTTATTTCAGAATACGGATCGCTGGTTTGGGATAGAAATTCCTGAGAGTAGAAATGAGTATCGCTGGCTTAGGATAAAAATACCTAGGCTTGAGTATCGCTGACTCGGGATAAAAATCCCAGAGTTTGAATATATAATCTCTCTCTCGGGTTAGAATACCCTGAGTATGGATATATAATTGCTGACTTAAGCTAGATGTCCCTACGTTTGAAAATTTAAATCGATGGGTTGGGATCGTAAAGTATATCATGCCGTCTTGTATAGTCATGATGAGGCAAATTATACAGGAGGGAATCTGGGGTTGATCCAGGTATAACTCGAGCTGTCCACGGATTTGAGGGTCAATAAACTTGGAAAGTGGTGGTTCCTTCTTGCGATGCGGGAATCGTAATTTCAAGTTTTGAAAGTCTACCATGGAATTGAATCTGGTGAGCGTAGCGGCAAATCAGGATTAATTTAGTTAAGTTGAAGTTTTCTTAATTTATGTTGTATTTGCGTTTGGTGACCACACGAATCGTTGTAGTATTTTGTTTGATGAAGCTGTGAATACGTTTGTTAAATTTTTCCTTGGTTTTTTATATATTCTTTTGTACCTATGGTTGTACGTTTGACTTGCAACGGTTGAAATACCGTCTGTACATAAAGGCGAGGAAAGAAATTGAAGTAATATTCAATTCTAGTCGAAGTAGTTTATTTTGATATTTGAGAAATTCTACCAGTCTATAAGATAGTATTTGGTGGAAATTACATTTACTTTCTACTGAAGAAAGTCCTTTGAGTTAATTACCGACTGGAAATTTTTTATGAATAATTTTAAGAAGATGTTAATATTTGTAGAATCTGTAGAGGATTTTTATGAAATTTGATCATATATGTTTTATTTATGGAGATTTATATGATTTGGTCTTGGAATTAAACAATGTTCATTTTGTTATTAATTTACTTCTTTCATTTGAACATAATGTTGTGTTGTCTAATTGCCCTCTAAAGGAAATGGTATTTGGTAGGCTTGCATCGTAACCTTATCTTGAGAAAAGAGTTAAAATTGAACATGCTTGATTGTTGAGAATTTTTATTCTAGTAGCCGGGCATCACATAATGAAGGTAATGTGATTAAGTAAATATTCTAGAATCTTTTAGAAGATTTATTGTGGATGAGACCACACTCTCTTAAGCCTCTTTCCCGATGGCAGACCACATCGAGCGGTTTGAAAGAGGAACTCAATCCTAATTCAGGCAGCTTATTTGTGTGCATGACTTTTCTCGAGTACTGGAGATTATGAGGAGTCTCTGGTCCTCGAGGAAAAAGTGTTACAACTATTTTTAATATGCATAAAGTATAAAATAAATAAATCTAGCAATCGGTTCTATCAATAAAGTAACTTCTCAGATAAACGAAAGATTTTTCTTTATTTTAATTCCCTACAAAAGATACGATTATAGGATTCTGAGAACTTTTAAGCCTTGCAAAATAGAGATACTCGCTTAAGTAATCACCGGCTCTAGGATGATCTAACATGGCGAAGACTAAAGATATGAAATAATAATAATTTTATTCAATGACAAATAATACATTAAAAAAACAATACACAATTTAGTGACTCCCTCCACTAGGCAATGCCTGTCTTGGAGAGGAGGTTATTGATCAATAAAATAAAATGCCTATACCTAAGAATAATACAATATAATAAAAATTACAGAAACGGATCAAATTAAAAAATAATAACAAAAAACATAATAAAAGGCAAAAAGGAAAAAAACGGTTAAATAAAACACCTACAACCCAATGAATTAAAAGAATTTCAAAGTTAAACAACAAAGACAAAAATTAAATCATAAACATTTATATAGAATAATATGTATATTGATTCACCATCGCTAATGAAGACAAAAAATATTTAAAATACAGCGATGAAACCATGTGAAAACTTCCCCACGTTGTATTTCGATAAGAACACGTTTGGGCACATTCTACACTACGAGTATAAATCAAAACTAGGATAAGACATGATAGATAATTCCATTCTAAAATCTGATTCTTTTCCGTCGCCTATGTCTTATTAGTTGGGTTCGGCTCTCCTAGTACTTAATTGACAAGAATTTCTGTCTAGCGCCAGCTCCGGTTCCACTTCGCATTCCTTGAGGACCCTCTTGATGCTCGACAACCATGTAACGAGTGGTTTGCCTGGTCTCCTGGCTGGAGTTCAATTCCATAGCTCTCTGAATCACGCTGTCCTGTGGTCGCCTCATAACATGACCATACTATCTAAGACTATTTTCTGTTATCTTTTCGGTTATGGGTGCAATCTTGAAGTTTCCACGGATATAGACGATTCTAACTCTGTCGTGTCGAGTTACTCCCAAAGCTCATCTGAACATCCTCATATATCTGGAGTGTGCATGCTTTGCTGATGTTTTTGTTTTAATTCATAACATTCAAATTCATGTCATTGGTTCAATTCATTCCAAAATATAATAGATCAAAACAAATGCATAACGAAATACTTATTGGTACGTAACTGCTGATTGTTGCCTAATAAGATTCTAAACACAATACGGTGTAAAATAACAGATTTCCCATACAAACATTACTAACGGAGAATAAATTACTTACTTAGTAAAACAATGGACAAAATAAAACAACAACATACATAAAAAAAATGGAGCGTTGAACGACGTGATTGGGCCCCAATACCATTCGCGGTAACCGAACGCAATACCGATCATAGTATGATAGACAACTGATACAATGCTAGTGCGCTGGAGTTAAGTAGATCAATGCCGAGCCACCATCAGTACTTTGAAATAAATTGGACATTGGATCGTTTGTAGCAGCAGTACATAAAATGCAATTTTATCTCATACGATGATCGGAGTGAATCTCAGTCTAGGCCAGGAGCTATTAACCGTCTACTGTTGTAGTGGCAATGAAGAGCGTTACTATTGCGTCAAAACGTCCGATTCGTCCCCATCATAGCAAGTAGTACATTCTATGTATATAGAATTGAGATTGAAAGATAACATTTGTATACTTATATACGGTAAGACGATATCGATAAATAAATAAACTTGACATTCGACTACTATAATAAGAATTAAAGACGTGTCTTTCGAATGCAAACTGTTTAAGGGAAGTTGTATAGCTCTAATAAGACTGAGCTCAAAAACGTTTATTTATCTCGGAATGTATATCAAATTGGATGGTCGTGCAAAAACAGAAATAGACAGACGTATCCGCCAACCGAGACTCACCTTATATCAAATCAATCAAATCAAAACTTCCTTTGAACTCCACTCAGGAGCAATGGGAGGCAACAAGAGCTCTCCACTGCGCTCGATCTTGCGCAATGCTTATGACCTCCTCCCACACCAAGTCCAACTCCCTTAGCTCTACCTCCTTCTTTATTCACCTTATATAGACCTTTTTTTCTTATGAGGAAGGGAAAATCCTCATGGACGTTGAATCGGACTCCTGCCCATGGGCAGACCTACCGACTAAAAACCCATCCTCTGGATCTTTACACTACAACTGAAACGCATTTAAGAATTGCTTCGTCACAGTGTAATAATATAGACCTAAACCTTCCCAAATAAATTATGTAAGACCTACGTAGTACGTATGGAGCATTTTACTGTATGGTTGTGAAATCTGTTGTATCGGCGAAAGACAAAACGGAAAACACCATTCGAAATGTAGACCTATCATTGGCGAATGTTAAAGATATGTTGAAAGGCACATATCAAGAACGAAGAGGATTTTGAAAGAGTTCGGGAGTAATGTCAAATATTGAACACCATTTTGCACAGACGCGTGATACGGATGAGAAGTGTAATGAGTCACGAAAATTTACTGGGTACCTACAATATTAAGGGGACGGTTGAGAGTTCAATTAGGAGAGGACGCCCTCGCCGGGAGAATTTCCAACAAAAATGCCAGGACATGGAATGCAGAATTGGAATGTAAAATTTAAGTCTGGATCTAAAAAAAGTAGGTATAATAAAAAGCTGTAATTCGTTCAAATGATGTTCTCTGAAAACAAACACGGTATAAAAAATATCAATTGTATGTTTAATACAATGACCACTTTATCCAGTATTCCTATTCCACGTCAATCTATTGATTTTTTAAGGGGGCCAAAAGCAATGGTGAGTGCAAAAAGAATAAAATAAAAAGAATTATTTTTAATGACAGTAAAGTTTCGTGTATTTGGGCAGAACTATATCTATATATTAATACGTGAAGGAAAAACTTTGTGACCATTTTTACGAAAAATGCGCGGACGGAGGAGTATGAAATTTCGCACACTTATAGTTATATAGAGAAGGGGTGGCGAATGCTAATATTTTTTTAAACTATGCAAATTTATCAAAACAATAAAAAAAAAAACACTACGCATACTAGGTACTGTAATGATACGTATTTCATACTCACATATACTTCAATGTATTTGACATTATTTGACACGGATCTTTTGTTTATCTGTGGTCAAATTGAGAATAGGTTTATATTTTTTTGTTTTAAATAACCATATAAAAAAACTTTGAACATTTCAAACTTGACTTATCCATGTCATTATTTTTTAAAGAAAATTGTGAAATAGCGCTCGATCGCTTTTTGACAAAGCAATCCTAATAACGTTCAAACATATATTTTAAATTAGTTATGGTCGAATTTCCGAGCACTGGTCGACCACTTTCTACTAGTTCAAATCTAGAGCTATGTACAACATTTTTACTTTCTCAACGGACGCTAAAGTTGTTTAGTTTCTTTAATTTTTAGTACTGTTTACACATCCCAAACAACACCAAAAAAAATATAAAATAATCGTCTCTGGGCATCCAAAATTATTTAAAAGTATTCGAGACCAATGACGCTAAAAATGTATGTTTCAAATAAATAAGATAATTTACACTTACAAAGGTATGGCGGTAGATTGCGAACTAAACCGCATTTACTCGAAACAAGAACTGTCACTTACTGAAATAATATTAAATGAAACATGTATAGAATATTAAAAGGAGCAAGTCCTTGCAATGAAATTTGTCATCACAAAAACTAAGTCAAAAAGTTTTTAACCCATTCGAGATGAATAACTCATCAAAAAATTAACCGAACTACAGAAAACACTATAAGTAGGTATAATAACAATATACGTCTGTCTGACCATACAGAGCTCGTCAAATGTATTAATTTTAAGGTAACCGTACTTAATATTTATAACGCATTCACACGACAACAAAATTAAAATGAACTCGGCGCAATTAATACTACATTATCAACACTTTCGTTATTTATTCAAAAATATAAATCAAATTTAATTTGTTTGCCGAACAACGTGTACAGTTTGTCTATTTTACAAATATGGAGTGAATAATGTCACTCTGTCAATAGAGCTGTAATAAATGCGTGTTTATATACACTTGGATAAATATTGGAATAGATTTCATTTAATCGCCAATACAAAATGGAAAATATACATGCTATCCTATACATCATTACTAATTATGTGCGACTAAAAAAAAGGCAAAAGGTTTAATTTAAAAAGCCAACATAAACTTACCTAAGTGTTAACAACGACACGAGGTTAGGAAAAAGAAATAATAAATACATAATTATATGATAATAATAATATGACAATTTATAAAGCGCCGTTTAGTGCATTGCACTTCAAGGGCGCTGTACATACTATTAGATATCCTATTGAAACATTTATTCCCATAATGGAATTAATTTAAGCCGTATTAAAAGTAAGAATCACATTGAGCCTTTTCATGTTTGAATTGGGTAAAAAAAAAATAGTATTTTCTTTTAAAGTATTTTTTAGTATTTTCTTTAAAAGTTTTTTTAGTATTTTCTTTCTTAAAATTTATTTCAGTATTTATAAATTGGGTAAAAAAATAAATGGATAAATGTCCCGTAGAATGCATTTGTTCCATGTAATATACTCGGACCCATAGGTCCTAACAATAGGATGGTTTTAATAACAATAATTAAAACCATCCTCACATAGTTAAAAAGGGTATACTTTTTTATTGAAATAAATTGCATTTTATTTCTCACATCAGCTGTCCTAGCAACGATGCTGAAAAAAAGTTACTTTTCTAATTATTCATTAAACTTTTCATAATTTATCTGAAAAAAAAAAGAAGTTTTATTCAGTTATAATGCAATGTCGGGTTGGCTGGAAGATATCCTGCGGGATAAGTCCGCCCTTTGACTCTCGTGAATGGATTGTTTCAGGACTGCATTTTTGGAACAATAAAGCATTATTTATTTATAATGTCATAAAGTTACTGCAAGATCTCTAAGTAGGCACAGTGATAAGAATTTGCCATCCCTTTATCACAAATAAGTGCGATTTTGAATCAATTTCTAGAACCATAATAAAACTATTCGATAACGAATTCGAGTGATTTTGGGGCATAAGATATTGTAACAGATATAAATGATGGATCAATAACGGCAAAAATATGAACAAGTACCAACATTAAAAAAAAAATCCAAATATAAATAAAATCAAAAGGTTTCGTTCCTTCCGTATATAGCTTAAACGCAACGGTGCTATAATGAATGGAAATAAACAAAGTGACTGCGGTTTGGAAGGGTGCAATTTAATTTAAAAGCCACGTAGCTTCATATAACGAGGGTTTAATAATTACAGACACAACAATAATAAAAAATAAAATTATACGCGGCCGGAGCATATTATAACCTTTATCTGTATTCACATTTACATTATGTAATTATAGCGGTTCGGAAATAAAACAGATCGTTTGAAATTAAAGTACAGTCAGTACAATTACGTTTATGTTAATTACATTGGATGCGTTAAAAAATATTGTATGCAAATTAGGATCGCTTCAAAAAACAATTAGCTTCGAAAAATAAAAGCATCTAGAACAATGTGGAAATGCTTCCCATTATTTTTAAATGCAATTCAAGTTAGATCATAATATCCAAAATATTTATTCATCATAATAATTATTCGTCGTTGTACATTAAACATGAGTTATGAGAAAATTAGAATATCAACCAGCAAGAAAGACTCTTCTATTTCAAGCTCCAGCTCTACATTCTTTTGGTGTAAACGCACCTTTATACAACTAAATTTACTGTTGGAATACCACACAATTCTAAACAATCAAACTAAATTTGCGATAATTTTTTTTTTTTATAACATTTTCAGCATTATGTTCTAAAAAGTAATCCCCTTCTTAAACTTTTAAGTCAAGTTGGCTGTCACCTGTCATTCTGGAGTAGGCTTCCCCCTATTTTCTTAAATATTTATTATTTTCTTAAATATTAATAAAAAAAATAAAAAAAAATAAAAATTTATTTTATTTTAGCAGGTGTCCTTCCAACTACCAAAACCTTAAGACTTTTTTATGCGAAGAAACAAAGCACGGAAAGCACGTGTCTCAAAAAATTTGCCAGATTAGGTGACATCGACGTTTGGACTACCTGACTATGAGAGAGGAAAATAATGTATAGACTCCGTTTTATAACATTTGTCAAACTTCATACTGCAAGCAATGTAAACAAGAAAACATGCTTATATAAATTTTGTTAAAAGATGAAGTTTAATTCATCACATGAAAATGTTTTCCCTCCGAGCAACGTTAAGGATTATTATTTTTAATAGCAGTAAACTAATAGGTATATAAAGGGAAAATTGAATAACGAAGAGGTGCTGGCAGAAGACAGGTATTAGAGGAGTGGGAGAACTTTTCGACCTTCGACATTTGCAAAAGTATGGTTTTTCTTTTCTTACTACAGACGCGGAAGTATTTCTCCCAGGAACAAAATTTGTCAAATAAATGCAATCTTAAACTACAGGAATGAGCATATTATTTCATTTAAAACAATTATCACCAGCTGGCTTATTCCTACCCGTACTCAACGAAGCGATTAACGGAGGTCATGCCACCGCAACGTAGCAATTATCATGAGGTAGCGTCTTAGCGTGCGAAAACGCTAAGCGTGGGTGTAGGCTCATATTGCCAAACTTACTTGTACACCACGTTTTAAATGGAATCAAGACAATATTATTAATTTCAAATCATTTATTCATAAAATCACAATAAATCATATAAAGGATACATCATTGTGTAAAAATTAATAAAATTAAATACAATGCTATATCTTTATTATTACTATATTGTCGGATTAGTGCGAACACTTATAACTCGAGATCGGCTCAACAGAATCTTCTGATGTTTGATTTATTGGATTCTTCTCCGCTCCGGATAACAGAATAACTAATAAAATGATTAAAAACTGGATAAGAAATTATACCGATTATAGAAACGGTTACCTATGACGCGCCCACGCCATCGCGGGTAGTTCCCTCTCATTCTCGCATACGCTCCTACAGTAGCCCATCCCACTTACTCCACCAACGCACCGATTCGAGCGTTAGAAAATTTTCACACAAAGTCGGGCACATTCGTTGGCAATAGGCGAGGTAGGGTGTGTGCGCGAGCGCATTATTCTCAAGTTCTTCCCGCCAGAGCTATGAATATGAATGAAATATGGGTGTTTTTTCTATATATTTTTTTTTGGGCTTACGATAAAACAGTTTCCTAACATTTTTATGTTTTGGAAAAATTAACTATTTTTTAACTGTTTTTTATTTATATATTTATTTCTTTGGTTACCGGTTTCGGCTACCAGCCATCATCAGACCAAACTTAAAAGTTTTAAATTTGGTCTTATGATGGCTGGTAGCCGAAACCGGTAACCAAAGAAATAAAAATATATAAATAAAAAACAGTTAAAAAATAGTTAATTTTTCCAAAATATAGAAATATGGGTGTTTCAGAAATAGTGTAATGTTATTATTTTATTAGCTTCACTCAATCGAATTAATTTTGTATTGTTTTACGGGGGAGCAGTGCACATTATGTATACATATTAACGGGCCACTTCGGGCTAGAACCACAAGACAACGTCTGTCGGGAAAGCTAGTACTAAATATAAAAATATCGGTATTATCAATCGTAATACATCACGATGTAATGTAATCATGAGAGATCTTCGAACTACAGAGAAAGGAACTTTCTTAACATCCTACATGAGGACAACAGAACTGCCTTTTGAATGGCATACCTGAGACCAAACATATGCCAAGTTTCCCTAAATTGTCTTTAAGAGACTTAGGAATAACTCCATTCGTCGATATCACTATAGATATTATGTGAGTGGTTGGTGTATGCCACATATCCTTGATTTCGTGAGCAAGATTAAGATATTTAATTATCTTATCTTGCTCGGCTTTTTTCAAATTTTCGTCATACGGTATAATGATATCCACGAGATACGTTATCCCGTTCCTACGATCAACCAATACAATGTCCGGATATGAGCTGTAGAGCCATCGAAGAAGAAGCAAAATATGACTTAGAAATTTACAATATTGGCAAAAATACTAAATTCCATTTGTCCTATGAATGTATCGTTTTTCAAGACATTGGTGGAAAAATGGTAAACAAGAACTAGACAGTATAAAATAGTAAAGATGGACCGAGGTCAACCGTTGAATATTCTATTGAAAGTAGCTCCGTTTACAATTGAGCACGAATGTAAGTGAAATACAATATAACACGTGATGTCCCAGACAGTGCTTTTTGTTGAATAAATACAACATTTTTACGTACGTGTGATTTCAGTTGACATTTCCGACCCTTGCACATAAAATTTTAATATATTATAACGTTGCAATAAAGTACACAGCTACATTATGACAAAATACTTTGACCAATCGAACCATTTTATATTATTTGTATAAATTGGAAACATACGGGATAAAAATATACGAGGCCACTTTACAGACGAATGTTATATACCTACCTACCTACATGAAATAGTGAGTAATGAAATATGTCGTCAACGTTTGAATGATGTAGTCAAAATAAATAAAAAAAAAACTCCATTAATATTATTCAAAAGTATTGATCCAAACCAATAAACACAGTTTGGCCAACCATTTCGGTGCTTCAAAGATACACGCAGTTTATAAATATTATAGTTACGTACGTTGATTTTGTACGCCAAAGAAAAAATGTTTTGGAAAATTGTGGTTGAACGAGAATGACGACCCCACCAGAGACCAGGTCCTTGTACCATAAATGAAGAGAAACTCTCATAACTAGATCTAGTAGCATCAATGGGTACATATGGGTTTGATCTTCAATGTTAAAACTTTCTCGGCAGTGGTCTTCCCTGGAAACCATTACAGACCAAGAATCCCTCCACGGTAGACCCATTTAAGTACTAAGCAGAAAAACAAACTCATCAATCTCTTGAACTATCGTTGCTTTTTACCCATCACGCCGTTTCCACTAAGAGTTAGGAAGAGAAAACTAATTTCAACTCATTTCTATTGAGGCATACTTCCTTAGCTTATTCAACGAAATGTTGACAGTTGACTTGTAGAGAATGCTTCAAGCATTAAGTTCATCCAGTCATACTGACCCACACCGACACCTATGTCTGGAAGAATTTATTTATTTATTTCATATAGACACCAACAGAACACTGAACAACACAAACAAAAAAAAACATGAAACAAACATAAAATATCCAGTGCTCTTATAACAGGTATCTCCCGCATTGCTATTGTGCATAGTTAGGTGGGTACAATCAACGTCTGAACATTAAAATAAAACCCATAAAAAACCTTTCACTGCGTAGGCATTTAGTTAAAAGAAAATTAAAGAAAGAAAATATATATGCATACCTAAACACGTAAATTTCTATACATTGGTTTATTCTCAAAAGAAAAAAAAGAGAACAAATAAATAACTAAAATAATGATTTGAAATAAAAAAGAACGAAAAATAGAGCCGATAAAAACGTGGATCTTGATGGCCCATCATATTTTAAATAATAAAGACAGACTAAATCAACGGTCATACTTTAAAATATAACAACATTAATTAGGTATGTTGTATGGTAAAAAATATTTTTTTTTTGAAGAATGTTATTTATTTATTTAAATACCGATTCTCGTAAAGCTTTTCCTATTTCTTTAACATCAAACCTAAAGTATCATGTGCTGAGATTTATTCAATCCACGCCATTTCTGCATGCACTTAAACCATTATTGTGGTTTTAAAATTAATGCACGTGTGGTGTTATTTATGAATGCTGACGAAAATTAATCTTATGGTGAAAAGTCTATGGTTTATTGAATTCTTCTCAGCCAATAGGTAGATACCTACCAGACACCTAAAATATATTCTTATTCATACTAAAAATTAGACTTGTAATTAAATAATATAAATTGATACATTGGGTTGTATTTTATTGTTGATTTAATATCACTGTTTTAAACACAGAAGAATAACAACCCTATGTCGGTGTACACAAAATATGACACACGTGTAAATTTTTCATACGTAAAATTAGAACTAAGTGAAAATTAAAAAAAAATTGATTGTGGAACATATTCATTTATTTTTAGTAAAATAAACACCACTCAAGATAACAGCTTTCGCCTTTGCGATGAGTGATGACGATATCTGAGCCCCAATTTTCTGCTTTATCGGAAGGTAGTCACGGTAGTAAAGTGAATATTACACGATACATTTTGTATGGGAAACGTGTATAGCGCCGCCACAGAAATATTTCTAGAAACAAATGCGATTCTCGCATTCGATACGTATAGACGTTTTTCATGCAAAATGTATCGTGTAATACTCACTTTACACCGTGACTACCTTCCGATAAAACAGAGAATAGGGGTACTGCACATAAATAAAATTTTGGGTGCGTTTGAATAGAACACATGCGTCGAATTTCGTGCGGAACATCGACTTGCTGTATAAATCACATAAACGAAGCAGTCGAACGAAATAAGGTAGATACTTTATTGGTGTTGTAAAAAAGTCTCGATATATTAACAACAATAAAAAAGTGAAATAAAATTCGGTATTAGTCATACGAGTCACTATTATATGACGGACAAATACATCTAAATACATAGATACATTATTTTATTATTATGAACATTGATATGTGTGGAGGAAAGAGAAAGGTCAGAACCACGCGGATTAACTGGTGACCCCGTAAAGCGGATATAATATACAGTAGGTACTTTAAAACAATAGCAAATCACACGTCTATTATAAAAAAGTATATTAGCCAATACGCCGCCGAAAACACGTCAAAATAGAAGAATACGAACTTTTTATACGAGTTTCAAAGACAAAAAACCTTTCAAATAGGTACGCCGGATACCTCTTGACCCGATTTCATTGTATTTACTTTTAACCGAAGGTAAAAATAAAATAATATTGGAAAAATGAGAAAGTATAGAAAATATAAGGGGACTCCAAAACAACTTAATAGAAAAACAATAAAAACAATGCTACTTGTACATATTATACTAACTGATACGTATTTTCGTTGAAACAAGCAAAATATTTTTCATAAATTTGACCCTTACTACTTTATTTATAAACTACGAGCAGTGGAAAAAATAGCTCAGCGATAGAAAATATTAAGTACGATCAAGCTGTCATCGAGATAGTTTAACGCATATCGCTTGATTGTGAGCTATACCACTAGCATAAGTTTTCGATGATCGAACATCGAAACGATCATCGAAAGAGTTTAGAAAAATTTCCATATAAAATGATCGAATGATTCGATCGTTTGATTTTCGAACACTATTTGCACGCTAATAAGCGCTTATAAGCGTGCAATTAGCTTTCGATTAAACTCGTACTAGCCCCACTGATCTCTGTAGATTTTGCCCGCCATATTGGATTTAACGTCAACTGACAGTGTTGTTTCGAGTATACAAGAACGCTTTATGTGCTCCCTTCATTTTGATCCAGTGTATTTTGGTTTATCATTTTAATAATAGGCAATTTAAACAAATAAAGCAAATTATGCATTCCCGTAATCATTCGAGGGCCATGATGCACCAACTAAATTTATAATAAATATAATGATGGTTTGAAGAAAATATTCAAATAATATTTTTTAATTAGTCACAAATATTAAAGTTGAAGTGATTAAACGTGAATTAGTTCATTTTGGCTGAAACATAAATGTTTCGTATGATTTAAAATAAGGACTTAACAGCTACATTTTAATATAAAATAAATAATTATAAAAATAATGTAGGTACATATTCTGCATCAATAACTCAAATTCATTCAAATCTGACATAGCGCATCTTGGTTGTAAACACTCGCGTTGCCCGGTTACTATTTTGTTTGTTTACAAAATTTTGTGTGAAATGTCATCTTCATACATAACAGACGCGGATCAAATATTTATTTTATGAATGAAGTAAAAACTGATCAGTGAGTTATACGTAATCTTAGGATTAACGATTTTTTTTATAAATAAGACGGTAAGTACGTTATTTTTATGCTTGGCAACCAAAATTAAAAAGCCATAACACATTTTTCAAGATTGGAATTAGATCGGAATCGCGATATACTCGTAAATACAGAGTTAGTCAAGGATTTGTATAGTCATCAAACCTTATTTCCATATAGTTTGATACAATACCCTTTATCCTTTAAACAAATGACAAATTTGGTGAAATAATACATACGAGTTTGTGTGAAATCTATTGACTGTATGATATTTGACAAGTATTATCTTGTGATACGTACGGCGTGAATCAATCCATTGTAATGTAGAAAGGCTCAAGCGGATCACGCACTTGAGGAAGTTTGCTTACGTGTCACGTGGGACATGTATGTATATACATAGAAACTATATCCACGTGTCTGGAGCCTAGACAGATTATACTAGCACATACACTGTAGGTTGAAAGATAAGCTATGTAATAGGATTAAGCCCAATCTACAAGAACACTCCTGTGGTATAACATATAGAGGCTACCAGCGAAATATCTCAGAGTATATTTTATGTCCATACATCAGAATAAAGGGGAAGTATAAATATTAAACTTAACGTAACACAACGAGCGATGCAGAGGAGGATGTTGAACACTATAGTCTGAGAGACAAGATGCAAAATGAATGGATTAGAGAAAGGACGAAAGTTACCGAGGGACAAACAAAATAGAACTGGGCCGGCCATATAGTAAGATTAACGGATGACACATAGAATAAGAAGACCCTGGAGTGGAATGTCAGAATAGGTCAGGTAGGTCCGTAGGTGGCCTGTAGATACAAGGAAAGTGGTCGAAAATCAATGGCACAGAATGGCAAGACAGAGAATCGTGGAAGACGAGAAGGGAGGTCTGTTCCAATATTGGATGAGTAAATATAGGGCTGGTGATGATGTTGATAAATGTTAAAGTTTGAAAAAATTATATTTTTTAAAACTTGATCAAAAGCCTCAACCACGAAGAAGCAACAGGAACCCTCTATTCCCTAAATCCTCCGTAACTCCATACACCTTTTACTCATAAGAAATATCAATTAAGAAATAACCTTCTTACACCATTTTTACTCACGCAAACTCAACATCAAACTAACGTAACGCTTTTTTATAAGAAAGTCTTGAACCTTGCAGACGAGACTAAATACGTACCAATAAAATAGATTTTTCTATAATTATATACCTACCTAGTTCACGATCACTTGAAATTTAATGTTAACGGAGGCAACGAAGAATGAAAAAAAAAAGCGGTCGAGAGTAAAGAGAGAAAAGGTCAAAAATAATTAAAAACGGACGAGATGAGTTCGAAAATGTCTACGTTTACTTTTTTTACGTTAGTCTGAAGTGAAGTGTAAACCAACAATACTTTTGTATTCGGTGTAATTTGAAATAAAAAAAAATCACCAGCCTAGAATTGATTTTGATTGCTTTCCGATTCGATAGTTCTGATAATACTGAACGCTGCTGCATCCGTAGCGGTAACTACCTCTCCATGTGATAAAGGGCCATTACGGAGCGCGATCAATGTGCTTTGGGAGCTGTTGGTTCGCAATGCCGAGCGCTAGACACACTAATGCACCTGATACAACAATTGATCGCTACAATTATTATTATACATCCACCTATGTACATGCACTCCTATATGTGTGAAAAGCTATTCACCTACGAGAACGAACAGTGCAAGGAACTCGAAATCGTAAATTTTATTTTTAATACATCCATATAAATGTATCGGACGACGATAAATTTGTACCGATACATTGTTTATTTACCTATCTTGATTTAAGATCTTCGATTTTATGGGTAGAAGGTGTTCGGTATTGAACATTGTTGAACAGTATTGCCAAGTTCAAAAACATACCTATTTAAAAAAATATCCGGAAAAGTCTGTACAACTGTTCTTTATTTTTATTTTCTGGATAATCCTAGGATTGGTCTGCATCAAGCATGTCAACGCCGTTCCTCTACTCCCACCTGTCATTCGGGAGCCTCTCCAGTTTTAAGGTAAATGCTATACAGAGGATGTTCCCTATTTCGTGGTCTATATATGTAACCCTGGGGTGGCCTCAACCATTCCTTTGATAATAGTAAAAAGCAGACCTGATTCTTTAGGCATTTTGTTGGAAAACTCTTACAGGCATTGCCTTGAATAAAATGTATTAATCTTATAGAAAGAATATTTAGTCGTCAATATGGGGGCATCCATTAATCACGTGAGCTCGAAAGAGAGTATGGAGAAAAATCACGAAATATCATAGGGGAGGGTCTAGTAAGAATATCACATGTAATGTTTGTATCATGTCGTGATCCAAAACTGATGTAGAAATAGTAAAAAAACAAAGATAAAAACAAGCTAATAAAATGTTTGTATCTACACTGAGAGAAATTTTGTCATGATGAAGGCACGTACAGTAAATGGTTTTATAAAAACCGCAGAATACAAGAAAAAATCATAAACTTTTATGAAAAAAAACATTATCATTGAAATGATCAATTCACTTTATCTGCTTATTTCCATTCCCAAGAATGGAATTTCCGAAATTCTCGTATCAGGGAATTATTCAAGTAATTCATAGAAAGAAACAAGTTTACTTGTTTTACGTTTTTCTCAGGAAGAATAGAAATAATGTAAATGCTGTATGTCATTGATTAAACTAATGCAACTGGAATGAAACAATGATTCAATTTATAATAATTTAAAATATCCCGTACAGGAATTGTTTCTTTCTATTACGGAGATGGTTTATATGAAAACGCAACATCATTGGTATTTTCAATGATGGAGCATGGAGTTTTTTCCTGGACATCCGTACAATTTCAAAAACCTATGCAAGTCAAATATATTTCTGTTGTAAATTCCATTATTTCTTTGGTTTTGAGTAAAGCCAGTACAAATAATAGGATACTAGGTAAGAGCTGGTAGGTAATGGAAAATAGCTTGATGTGAGGGATTTATTTATAGTATGCTATTATTCAAAATATTGTTAAGTCATTATTTGAAAGTTTGGAAACGCGATGGTAAAGAGTTTGAAAAACAGTTGCTTATTTGTTTATGGCGGATTAGATAGTTGGGTATTTTTACGCACTGTATGTATGTCCAGGAAACCATTAAATTTTTTATTGTTTACAACGATTAGTATAGAAGGCAAATTCTCCAGTTTTGAGATGAATGCTTTGATTTTTTTTTGGACTTCAGTTCAATATCAGTTCTCGTTCAGAAAACATCTCTCCGCCTATAGTTTATCGCAATTTTGTTTCCTTGTTAATCAATTTATAATTATTTCCGTCGCGTTTTATAGTTTCTGTAGTAATTTGCGAGTGCTTGACGATTGAGCTATGGTGTGTCACATATCTAGAGTTTTGTTTAGAGTCCCGCGATTGTTTATTAAACCTTCCGTTTAATTGTGATCATTACTCTGGAAGATTCCCGATCTGAGCGGGTGGCGAGGTTCGAGGTTGAGAGGGCAAGTGATACACCATACCTCATATGTGTGAATTCACACGTCACCTGTCAAACACACGTCGCGAATTGTTATCTGTCATTCGCGGGTTACCCCATTTTCCGATACCAGTGATGTGACCTATCTTTAATGTTTATTTTTGAATCCGGTTAGGAATTTCATATTTAGAACCTTCTAGTAAGCTTTTCAATTTTAGTTGAAAATTTTCTGAGCTAGTTAGTTTGATATGAAAGTTTTTTTTACATATAGAAGTGTAATAATACCTATATATTATAAGTATGTGGTCTTATAGAGTTTATAACAATTTTTGTAGATAGGAGGAATTTTAGAGCTGTACCTGAGATTTGAATTTTAAATGTGGATCGAGAAGAAAAAAATAATTGTTTGTAAATATTATTTAAAATGTTGAAATGTTAGATATTGGATAGAAATTATTAGCACATAGGTATTTGACGTTTGACACATAGGTATAAGTCTATTAAAATGATGCCAATCATTTTAATAGATTTATAATTACGTTATGTTATGGTTAGAGTTTGTAATAGCTTAGATTTGTAATTTGATAGCTTATGTTAAGACAATACTAGGTATATGATAGATAAATAATTATTATAAGGCCAATGAAAGAGAGTTTAAAGTTATAGGTATAATTTTTAAGAAACATGATAAGCTAAGAATAGGAGTTATTATAAAGAAATGTATTTTGGGTATGAATAGCGATGTATAAAGAATAGACGTAGAATATCAATGGATTGTAATAATTATTATATTAATAATAAATAAATTAAGTTTCAATATGGCTAGGAAAGATATGTAGGTAGAGATTATAATCACTAAGGTGCATAGATTATTTATTTCAATAAATAATAAGAATTATTAACCTTCTTAAATTTGTAACAATTTTTATAATCAATTAGCTTCAAAAATTTTATGAACGGCCAGTATTTTTTTTTTTTTTTGAGGAATCACTTTAAGTAGGTATAGTTTAAAAGAAATGCATTGTATTATATAGGAAGGTACGTAAATAACAGAATTTGGAATAGCGCATATCTGATTGTAAATATTAATATTATTTTTATGATTTTTAAGTAGAGAATAATGAACTGTGTGTTTAACCCTCTTAATTGACAAATCCGAGAATTGGCCGTAGTTACAATAATAATATCGTATTGTGTACATTAACAAAGTTTCTTAAAATGTGTTGGAGAAAGTAATTATTTTTAGTAGCAAGAATTTTTTTTGGGGTTTAATTATAAAAATGGAAAGGGATTGAATAGATTATAATTTACATTAGTTCTGGAGGCCAAATATTGAAATCTTTGGCAAATACATTTTAAAAAAAAACTTACTACCTGTTGTATGAAAGGTGAATTTTTATAAATTATTGAATTTTGAGTGTTTAGGACATTACTTATAATATGGTGAAGGTTAAAATAAGATCTGTAAATATTTGAGGATTATATAAAAAAAAAATATTGTACAATCGTTAAAGAGAGGGTGGAATTGTTTTATTTATTTTGTAATGGTCGATTGGTACAATATATTTTTTAAAGTTGAAATAAAAGAAACAATATTTTGAATAAAAAAAGGATTGGCGAATTGATGTGAGGGATTTATTTATAGTATGCTATTATTCAAAATATTGTTAAGTCATTATTTGAAAGTTTGGAAACGCGATGGTAAAGAGTTTGAAAAACAGTTGCTTATTTGTTTATGGCGGATTAGATAGTTGGGTATTTTTACGCACTGTATGTATGTCCAGGAAACCATTAAATTTTTTATTGTTTACAACGATTAGTATAGAAGGCAAATTCTCCAGTTTTGAGATGAATGCTTTGATTTTTTTTTGGACTTCAGTTCAATATCAGTTCTCGTTCAGAAAACATCTCTCCGCCTATAGTTTATCGCAATTTTGTTTCCTTGTTAATCAATTTATAATTATTTCCGTCGCGTTTTATAGTTTCTGTAGTAATTTGCGAGTGCTTGACGATTGAGCTATGGTGTGTCACATATCTAGAGTTTTGTTTAGAGTCCCGCGATTGTTTATTAAACCTTCCGTTTAATTGTGATCATTACTCTGGAAGATTCCCGATCTGAGCGGGTGGCGAGGTTCGAGGTTGAGAGGGCAAGTGATACACCATACCTCATATGTGTGAATGTGACGTGTTTATTTTCTTTTTGTGCATGGTGTTAAATATTTGAAGGTATGCTGAATTTCGGGTGAGTGACCATATTTTTTATTAGAGTGTTTTTGTTTCGTCGCTGGCAGCTACCCCCAGGACGATGATAGGGCACAGAGATATATTTGTATGTTGTATTTTGTTTGTTGCTTGGTTGCCCCCCCCCCCGCCAAGCATTCTTATGAGCAAGTTGCTCGATGTGGTTTTAGATGAGATATATATGCCCGACGCGATACGGCATATTTATGAATATTTGTGATCTCTGTGTGCCAATGGATTTATTGTATTGCAGCATGTACCTACCTGTATTGTTTTCACACGTCACCTGTCAAACACACGTCGCGAATTGTTATCTGTCATTCGCGGGTTACCCCATTTTCCGAT
Source organism: Mystacides longicornis (assembly GCA_963576905.1). Taxonomy (NCBI): domain Eukaryota; kingdom Metazoa; phylum Arthropoda; class Insecta; order Trichoptera; family Leptoceridae; genus Mystacides; species Mystacides longicornis. The sequence continues at coordinate 15,372,842 of OY756433.1, read as the reverse complement.
ACCAGTGATGTGACCTATCTTTAATGTTTATTTTTGAATCCGGTTAGGAATTTCATATTTAGAACCTTCTAGTAAGCTTAGTGTAGAATTTTCATTTGTAAAATTAGGTACGTCGGCGTGTTCCTCGAGAGAGTAATTTTGTTATGAATATCCGGTCGCGATAGTATGATATTCTGAGCTTGTTATTGCCCGCGCATAAGATAGATTAATATGTATTTTGATCGCGCCGTTGTAAATATATTGAAGTTACAATAATGTATAGTAGGTATGTTAGGAGCTCTGTGGACTGAAGATATACCTCACATGACTCTCCGGGAGAATGGGTTGACTGAATTGGACGCTCTTCAGCTCAGCTCAGGAAGTTCCCTTCGAAAAAAGCAGTGCACAAGCCCAAGATGGTGAGCCACTCGGAAACCTAATGAGGAAAACTTGCGGTCTGATGAACAGCCCGCGTTAATTCGACTAGAAGGTTAATTAGTTCGCCGGTAAAGTGATTGAACGTTTATTTTGATATTGAGATCGATAATAATTAAATGCACGCGAGATAGACATTAAAATTGTTAATAGGCAGGATCGTTTTGACTGCAGCTAGTCGTGGCATAATTTTGGCGAAGTAAAATCCTGTCCTATTTAGAGTCTCTGCTGGAAGTACGTTTAGGCATTTAGAGTCAAGAGTCAGATAGTTAAAAGATAGCTTCCAGCCCCTGTAGTCTGTACACCATCAGGAACCTTTTCCGTTTGTCTATATACACTATATCTGATAGCCGAATTTCGGCCCCCTTTTTGGTACCTGTTCGAGGCGTGAGGTCGCATCGAAATTGGGCCAGTCTCGGACCTTCGGAGTTTTATTTTTGCCTGAATTTTGGCAAGAAGGTTCGTTTGACATGGAAGGCCTTCTTTCGGTGGCTAATTCCTCCCATAGTCCTCGATCATGCTTATCAAGCTAGTAAACTTGAAAAATCCAATGACAATAATTAATTTCAACAGAAACAAGTAAATACGAGAATTTCGCAAGGACAACGTGAAAAAATCCAGGCCCTTGACTTTCTCCCGTGCGGCACATGTTAAAACCAAGTTCGTACGGGGTTTTCACAAGTACGTCGGTGATTTCCAGACGGAGTAGGGATATTTTTTTACCAGACGCAATCGACCTACCTCTTAGATCTACCATTAGTTTGCTTGAGCTCGTAGATGCAAGACTTGTTTACTCATTACTTAAAAGTTTATACTAAAATCATTTTACAAATTATGTACCTACCTAGTTATATTTCTCTATACAATGTGTTATCTGGATAATTATTGATCAAACGAATTGTACGAACAAAAGACAAACATTTTACGTTGAAATTGCAATTGGCACTTTAAATTGAAATAGATTAATTCAAACTTCGTGTTCATATTTATTTTCTCTTCAGGTTAACAACCTATTTTCTTATAAATAAGTAGGTATACTTAACAGATTTTTTTTCAATGAATTTGGAAATTATTTTTCGGGAAATATTTTTTTTTCTATTTTATTTTAAAGACCTTCAATTGAGATCAAGTGTTTTTTCTTCAAAAAAAAAATAATATTATCAATTTATTGCTATATTTTTTTTGTAATTAAGTGCCGTATAAGGATAATAAATAAATATAAAAGACAAAATAAAATATCTATGAAATTGCGATTTTTTTTTTGGGAAATTCTTCTTCTTTTTCTTTTATAAGTGAAGTCTTAATAAAGAAGAATATTCCAAAAAAACTTCCGCAATTTCATCGTTAATTTTTTATTCGTACAATTCGTTTGATCAAGTTTAGAAATAACCACATTGTAGATGTTAGGTAAACATGTGTGATCCATACCTACGGAAGACAACTGAGGGATAGCCTGAGAAGACGGTGTATTCTCCCAGCTGTTTGGCGAGTTTCCTCAAGGAGGCTATTCGTCACCAACTCATCAGTTTATAATTTAGATGAAACTTCACAAAACGAGCTGAATGTAATCTAGGGAGACGCAAAAATTTCATCAAGTCATCAATACCTCCATAGTGTCTTGCTTTGATCAACTGGGAGAAAACGTATCAAGTACGAAGAAGACAAACTCACATCATCAAATCACCTGGATGTGTGGAATTTTTAGATCTAGGTAGGTATTGAGAGCTTAGATAGCAATGATGTAATAGGTAAGAAAGGGGTTGCTACCTGGTTGAATCAATTACAGCATTGTTTTTTGCTCGTAATGTACTAGAAAATAAAAAGTCTCTTCCTTAGGTATATCAATGAAGTAATGGGTTGTACCAAGCACGGCATTGGTATTTCCTCGTACTATACTAGAAAATATAAAGGACTTTACTTAGATATATCAATGAAGTAACGGGTTGTACCAAGTACGTCATTGGTTTTTTCTCGTACGCTACTAGAAAATATACAGGCCCTTACTTAGATTTTTCAATGATGTAACGGTTTATACCACGTACGGCATTGATTTTTTCCCGTACGTTAATAGGAAATATGAAGTCTCTTACTCAGATATATCAATGACGGCATTGCTTTTTCCAATGAACTATCATTTAAAAATTCAATGACATTGCATCGATCAATTCCTCTCCAATACCTGCTAATTTCCAGTAAACCGTACGGGAAAATACCTCGTATGAAAATTCAATGACGGAGCATTGAAAAAACCAATGCTTCACTCTGAGTCAAAAAAAACAGTTCTTACGAGAAAAAACTCCAGAAATACGAGCTTTTCCCCCTTACTTTTCTCTCAGTGTACAAAAAGTACACGTGATTTTAGGGGATGAGGGGGTGGTTAAGTCTGAATCCTCACTAAATTTACTCACTTTCATAACCACATAACATCATTTTATTTATCTATCTCAGATGAGTACGAGTTTCGTTTTTTTTCACTAACCGGGGTCAGTCTCCTTTCGAATAGGACAGGGGCCTAAGCCAAGTGTAAAAAAATGGCCGCCAACAACGGTATCGGTCGGTCGGTTTTCCCATAGTAACAACGTTCAAACGACAGCTTTTTACGTTGTTACCACGGGAACATCGACCGACCGATACCGTTGACGGCCATTTTATTACACTTGACTTCTGCCCCAGATCAGTTGACGGGTAGGAAAAGGCATAATTTCAGCCTAGAATACCGATATGATGGTACAGAAAACTGTGTAAGTATTTGTTAGGATAACTTTTCCTTTTTTCAAGTGTGTGGTTGGATGTTAGAGATTGCTTCGGCTATAATCCCGCCATTGCCACTTGTTTATACACTGTTTTTTGTACACTATTTTTAATATGCATAAAGAATAAAATAAATAAATAAAATAATAAATCAATTCAAACTCACCAAGCAATGCAGTCAACAATGTCTCCTACATCAACTTTTACTGTCCACTTTAACTCTTATCTGAAACAAATGAATTTCACAATTAATTTCTTTAAAATAGTTAGTTAGAAGAAGTTCGGCCGCATTGTGATGCAGAAATAAATTTCGTTATAGATAAAATGATATTACAAAGTTAGCTAATACTTAATCTTCTTAGAGAGTATTTTTTCACAAAGAACATTCAAAGAAAAGAACAAAAAAAACTAAGAAAATAATAAAAGCGACGATGAATCGCTTCTTTATTCTGCTATCCTACAATTATTATTATCATCGAGGGTGTATTCGTCGTATTAAAATGTTAAGTTTAAAAATAATATAAGAAATAAAAAATAAAAAGCTTTAAAAAGTTAAAAGTTCCCAACTTTGCTTTATTAATTTGCATCCACTTTACTGGGACTTTGCCTTCGTTTTTGAGACACATAATAATACATAAACCACTCCTTTAGGATTCACGACGAGTTCATCGAAAATCAATTCATCGAATGATCAATTCATCGAAAATCAATTCATCGAAAATCAATTCATCGAAAATCAATTCATCGAAAACGAGTTCATCGAAAATCAATTCATCGAATGATCAATTCATCGAATCACCAATTCATCGAAAACCATTATTTTGAAGATATTTTAGAAAAATTGTTTATGACCTAAGAATAAGGTAAAACTTCAGTTTGGTCACTCCTATAAATTAAAGATGGCGGCGATTTTGACGTACGTTGGAGTATTTTTTTGTATATTTTTTTTTTAATTAAATGAATCTGTGCTCACTCAAAGTGAACACAAATACACTCATTGACTCTTTCACAGTAAGCTACTTAAAGCTTGTGTCCTGAAAGAGGAAGATGGTTGGCACCTGGGATCGAACCACGACGCCCACAGTACGAAAGCCGGCGTTGTAACCACTGGGTCACCAACCACTTCAATTATAATTTTATTTTATATCATAGGCATATGAACAGGTTATTTACCAATTAATGTTGCTTGCTTGCTTGCTTGCTTGCTTGCTTGCTTGTTGCTTGCTTGCTTGCTTGCTTGCTTGTTGCTTGCTTGCTTGCTTGCTTGTTGCTTGCTTGCTTGCTTGCTTGCTTGCTTGCTTGCTTGCTTGCTTGCTTGCTTGCTTGCTTGCTTGCTTGCTTGCTTGCTTGCTTGCTTGCTTGCTTGCTTGCTTGCTTGCTTGCGCATACTTTGAAAGTGTGTGATGTTTTATCGCACGATATGAAAATAGGCCCATTTTCTAAATTGAAGTCCAAATATTTCAACACATGAGTTTGGTTGTCAAAAAGGCTGTGTCTCTCAAATATCTTCAAAATATTTATTTTCGATGAATTGGTCATTCGATGAATTGATCATTCGATGAATTGATTTTCGATGAATTGATTTTCGATGAATTGATTTTCGATGAATTGATCATTCGATGAATTGATTTTCGATGAATTGATTTTCGATGAATTGATTTTCGATGAATTGATTTTCGATGAACTCGTCGGTTACCCTCCTTTAGTATTATTTTTTGTCATCTTCTTTGTCATTTATTTATTTTCTCTCGAGAGACAAAGACGCCGTTCCTTTTTTAAGATCTCTTTGAGAAAATGCTTAAATTAACAACACAATAGGATTGAAATAAATTGTTATATTCAAGAGGAATTAAAACAAATTGCCGGTTTTGAATAAATAATAAAAATGTGGCCAATTTTTTAGGACTGAAAAAAGGGGATGATGATTATAAATAAATTATTTCTTAGACGACTCTAATGCTTTGTTTTCCTAGAGGAAGTAGAAAGCATTATGTTGATATCTTTCACTGCCTGCAGTAAAATGATGAAAGCGCAAAATACAGTGTAAGCTTGACGTTTAGTGTCAAGTGTCATTAAGTGTAGCTTGGATACCATAATAAACAAGACGCCCACTGAAATGAAATGTATGAACTAAGTAAAAAGGTTTTTTCATGATTAAGTAGTAATACTGAAAATTAGATTTTTCTTTGTATAACGAGCATTCAATCGGGTGTCCGCTTTTCTAGTAAACAATTGCATTGGTGTAATTTTTTTTTAAATTTATTTCCCAAAATACAAACATTTTACATAATATAGGTAAGAGTAGAGTAATAGCTGTGATTTTCACAACTTCAACGTGTTATACTGAAGCCGAAAACAGGACTGTTTGTCCTGAAAACCCACATTATATTTTATTCTGGCAACACCCATATTCAAACTATATTCCCAAAATTATCATTGATTCCTAGCGCACTTAATGGTGTCTTCAGCGTCATTTCATCTTCGCCATCTACATTGAAAGAAGAAATGAAACGATATCAAGCAAGAAACCCTGCCGTGGGTTTGCCGGCTTAGAATAGCACCTCTGCTCTTTTTGCTGGTTTTTCGAGCATCCTGATAGAGGCAGGAAATCGAAATATCAGATTGGGACCGTGAGGTTGACCACCCCACGTCCTTAAACCTCAACTGGTCAGAAAAAGCACAAGAGCCTCGAACGCCTTCGAGCGCAATGGAGAGCTCTTGATGCCTCCCTATGCTCCTGAGTGGGGCTTAGGCCTCCCGCATTGTGGGTTAGTTTGGGGGGGATCCGCGGCGGGCTTGATTTGTGTGCGGTCGGCTTTTCGGTTTGGTTGCTTTGATCGAGCTGGGGGGTCGGTTCATGCGGGTCGGGTTTGCTGCGGATTGGTTTCCTCCGGACTGGCTTCCGTAGAGTGGGGGAGCTTAACGGGAGTATGTATGTGTGTATGTAGAGAGGTGAATTCAGAATAATTCTAATTTTCTTGAAGCAAGAAGAGGCAGACTTATTGATTTTGAGATTGATTGATAGCTTTGCTAAACTCATGTTTGTGTAAAATCGACGAAAGGCCTTAAACATCAAACAGAAAGCCCAATCTTTTGGTTATTGGTTTCGTATTTCGTTTTTTTTTTCATAAACAAAGAGCGTATAATATGTTTGTCGGTAATAAACATACGGGTTTAGCCTTCATACAAATAAAGGAAAACAAATCGGACGGAAGAAAAAGGGGAAATATCAGCGGACCACCGATGATAGATGGTTGTTTTATTTGGGTAAATAATCAATCTTAACCGCGCGACACACATAGGCCGATCCTCTGTCTTCGGGTGGAACAAACAAGGGCAACGCCAGAGGATTGAAATAACAATATAATATCGTATGTGATACGGATGGACGTAAAGTCGCACGTTGTGTCAGCTCGTTCGTCACATCGTCGGTTAGAATTGCGTCAAATAATGCCTACGGTTTGCAGGTTGTATAAATGTACTAAAGCCGGTTTTAACGATGTAAACAACGTCTGCTTTTAAAGGGTATCTCACGGAGACATCTGTTATAATTGGTGTATTTAATCTAAAGTTTGATATTCTTTGCTTACTTACGATTGATGCTTTAACAAACAAAAGTCATAGGTATCCTCAGAAACATCAACTTGCTGCATAATATTAACATAGGACTAAAGACTTTAAAATTCTTTGACAAGTTTGATTTTTTTTTAAATTAATCAGTGCACACTCAAAGTGAACACAAATACACTTTCGACATCTTTCGCATAAACCAAAGCTTGTGTTGTGAAAGTGGAAATGGTCGGCACCGGGATTCGAACCCACGACCTCCAATACGCTGTAGGTACGTACGAAAGCCGCCGACTGATACCACTGGTCTACCAAAGACCACATGATTAGGTTTGGAATTACTTATACGTAGGTTCCTTTTAAGTTCAACGAAATAATGAGATATTAGTATGTACCTACCTAGTTGATTTCAAATCATTTTTATGATTTTTCATACATTCAATAAACGTTGCTGATTTTTTTTTATCTAGGGTTCAACATTTCCAGTAGCTGTGATCTATATGACGAGGTTAAGTCACAAATCGACAAAGCAGCCGTAATAGCCGGTTGCCAAAGAGACACTGTCTGGAATAACGAACATATGCAGACCGAGAGAAAAACCAGGTTATACAAAATCTGTCTAAGACCTAATACGACATCGAAACCAGAGCTGATACCGTGAGGACAAAAAATCTTTCTCCGAACGACAACAGACATGAGAACACTGCGCTCTATAAATAGTGGGCGTAAATCTCATGGACAGAGTTCGGAAAGAGGAAATAAGGCGACGATGTAACGTCAACAACATTGGCGTTTTTAGAGGGATGAGAGAATTCCTAAATTTGTCTCCAAAAGATTCCCGAGGCTCAGAGAATCAGAGGCAGACCACCGAAACTCTGGAGCGACAGCTGGTCTCCAAGGTTCCAAGAGGCGGAAACGGCGTATATCAAAAGGAAGAAGAAGAAGTAGCACTTGGGCTTGGAAAACATCGTCCGCATTCACAGTAATAGCACAATACTCTTAACATTTTCAGAACCAAAATGGTTTATGACATGCAGTTGGGAATTCAATAATGGTTAGTACTGTTGGTAGCAGGTAGGAGTAGTTCACATTTTCATCGAAGTCGAAGGAGTACTTTTAATTCACAGGTAGGTTCTTTACAGTATTATGCTAACTTAAAATCTCTACAGCGAAGATTTCAACTGCTGTCAAAGTATTATTCATACTTTAAAAACAAAAAATCTGAAATCTTTAAGCTTTTTTAATAAAATATTATTTCAATAGACATTGACGATGAAAAATATTCGCACAAAGCTCGAAATATAAATACAATGTTTTCAAAAACAAAAGTTTTTTCAGCGTCTCTTGTCCCGAATAACTGGAGCGCACCATTTTAAGAACTCTTTTGAAGGATTGATATTTTTCTGTTGCTTCTGATTGAGAAGTTGTTGAAGTAAAAAAAAAAAACTAGATAAAAGAAAAGACAACGTGAAAGAGAGAAATTTCGAAGGAAGCGTTAAAACTTTGTTTGAGGACTCGTAACAGAGTAGGTGAAAACTATATATAGTGTTGGTTTGGTGCCGTGTAAGTGTAATCATTAAGTGAATTTCACGTACGTAAGTGGAGAAATAACGACGTCAATATATTCGAATAAAACCAGGAATTAAAGTTTCAAACAAAACTTTCCTTCAACCTTCTTAATATTTAAAAAAAAAACAGAAAGTAAATACTTTTTAACACAAACTTTAGACTTTTGCGACCGAAGAACAAGTGAACTCAGTATAATATATAACAGCTCCGTAGAAAGGTGAAGTGTATAACGCATCATTCATATACGAGAACTTATGTTTGAAGCTTATGTATGTATATTGCCACCAACGCACATCAAAAGCAATTAGGCATCGCCCACATACCTACGGCGTCTAGTAAAAATTGAATATTCGTTTGTGAGACATAATAATCTGTGATATAAACCTACCTATTTTGAAATTTTACGATGCAATCATAGAAGACTGTCAATTAATGATTTGAAATTTTAGAAAGTGAGTTTGCTTCATTAACAAAATGACGGTTAAAACTTCTTTCATTTTTTTGACTCTTAATCTAATAACGTCATTGAAATCCATGAAGTCGTTCCGTCACCAACTTTCCTCCTGGAGGTCGTGGGTTCCATCCCAGGTGCCGACCATCGTCCTATTTCATGATAGAAGATCACTAAGAAGGGGTCATAGAGTTCACTTTGATTGGGCACATTTATTATTGTAATAAATAAAAAATTGGGAACTTTGTTTTTTTTAAAAGAGCAATGAAAGAAACCATTCACAACACTATCTTGTTGAAGGACGACATTTCTCCAAATTGTATGATTTCTGTACTAATGTTGTTATCAACGTAAATAATTATAAAAAGAAACGCTTTTGACATTTTTTCTAAAAGCAATGAAACGACAGAAGAAATATTAGAAAGCTGTTATCTCTTTTTTTTATATTAGAGGTTTCGATATATTTTTTGAATCACACTATTTGAATCACTGCGGGCTTATGACCATCTTTTACCGCTGTTTAGAACGCTGGCTAATGCACTGAGTTGCTAGGGAGCGGTCCGTCGTCTGACAAGACGGCAGTCTTTCAAAATATATGACAATGTTTTTTGTTACCTCGGTAAAAATATTGACTATGTTCTAAACTGACATTCTCGCCGCTGTTTATAGTTGCGCCGTATTCGTAGGAAAACAGACCATTAGTGTGAATATGTCGAGTAAATAGCATTCGCCATTTTTTATTTCTCCAAACACTCATAATATTTAGTTGTAACTGTGATAAGATCTATAGCCCTGCAGGAGGGGAAGAGATCCATAAATAATGTTTAGAAAGGTGTGTTCGATTTATTTATTTCGAGTATTCAGGAGTCCATCGATCCGATATGAAAAAGTTGACGAATATAAAACTAACTGTGAAAAGCAAACATTATGACAATATGTATATTGTATAGTGTATAGGTACCTACTATCTCTATCATATTTCTAGGAAAACAGCAAAACTCGAATTTTATGCCAAGTCAATAAACAGAACAAGTTGTTGCAGTTTTCAACAATAGTTTAGACTTTGGAGCAATATCCATATTTTGATTATACGTGATGAATCTTAAAAGGCAAGCGGATGTTCGAGCGAATATATCGGGATAGTCCTACCGTAATGTCTAGCCGTGTGGAGAGACTGTAGAGTATTATTATCTTTTCTATCAATGTACCCCCATAGAGAAGAATCACTGCGATGAATAATTCAGAATTTTAAACAGGAAAAGAACGGGCTATGAAACACGTGAACTGTAGCGGATAATGGGAAGATTGTTGGGAAATTTGTGAAAAGTTCGCTCAAACTACGGGTTTATATGATTCTTTCTATAGCATGCACATAAACTGCAACTTTGTTCTGAGTTCGTATATCGCCTTTGGCTAGGATGATTTTATTCGGAATAAAAGTTTGAATAGTTTAAAAAGGATTCTAAATGTTGGATAGAATAAATATGCCTTCATCGATTACGACAAGTCGTTCGACAGTATAGAAAACGGGGCAGTCATATTGAAAAAAGATATAAAGATATTGTTTTAGAAATATAACTAAATATCTGCAAGTGAAGCTGCACCATCCGACAGGGTGCCTTTGCACAGAGGACTCAGATAGGGAGACACATTGCCGTTAAAGCTTTTCACCAATGTTCTGGAAAATATGTTCAAGAGTCTTAACTGGAAGGATACGGGTCTGAGATGGGCAGGCGCTGACATATCTTCGGTTTCCAGACGATATCGTCTTATTCTCCGAAACACATTGAAAATAATATACCTACATATATTGAATTGAAATTGAAAACGATTGTTTGAAAACTAAAAAAAAAAGCTATAGCATTTCAGATGCAAAAGATGTTAAAAAATATCGTGTTTACGAGAGAAAAAATTCTTAAACAAAAAAAGTTAATGAAATATTAAAGCTGTACAAAGGTTTCGCATAGAGTGCAATCAGAAGCAATTTTATATTCTCGCTATAACAAAACTAACAATACCTAACACTTAGCTGAATGTAATTTCACACCGTTCAGAGAAAGAGAATGTCTGCGTTTAATAAACATTATGAACAAATAATCATGTCTAATCATTATTTAGAGTGTGTACAAGGTTTTTTTTTTAAAATACAGTTTGTACAAAAACTCTAATTGTGTGTGCACTTTAAAGTTTCTATTTATTACAAGCTCTCCTGAAAGACATTCTTCTGTTTTTACTAAAATGTTAAATTCGAATTTGTTCAATGATAAATTAATTACCTATTTAACGAATTTAATTCCGACCGATGCATTTGTTTTAACTGATGTTTAGGTATATGCCACATTCTGACAATCGGACCAACATTCAAACAAAATTTAGAAATCGAAGTTTCTTAGGGTGTAGAAATGTGATATCCCGTCCATTTCCAAATTACTTAATGATAATGGGACTGTATTGCTAACACTTTGGCAGTGTTTAATGGTATGATGGCTGAAATATAACATAAACGCACTTGAATTATTCAAAACTCAGGTGAACACATCCGGTTATCTGCCTCTATTTATTAATGGAGGCTCTCATGTTTCGGACACGTCTAAGGGTACCTTGATAAATGTAACAATCGACTGCATAATCATAAAAAAAATGAAATATCACAACGTTAATACACAAATAAATGGCACATTCAATTTAACTCTAGACCCGCTTCGTATAATACATAATAATGGTCCAGCAAATTTTCGTGTTATATGGAGCGGAAAAAACGAGATATTGTCACCGTTGGTAATTTCAACGGGTGATCGCGATCCCGATTATAATCGTCGGACGACTCATCTAAATCATGGCGTGTAAATAGAAAAATCTATACAAAACAATCATCATTATTCTTTATGTCATAACAATCGAGTACATAGTTAGATAACTCAGTGAGAGTGGCTTATAAACACTGCAGTTAATTTGTTAGTTCAAGGGTGACGGTACCTACTTATTTCGCAATAGCGCCTGACTGTCTGTCATTCCAAAATCAAGACATCTACTGTTTGAGCGAGAATGACTCTTCGATAGCATCATAACATCATTTTAAACATGTATTTGACGTAATACCAGGGGAACCCTTTACATTCTCCTGGTATTGAATATCTTTCACTATCATTTTCTTGGATTGTTTGCAACATGTTGCTTTTTTGTTACTTGATTGTATCTACCTGTTTATTGTAAAGAAATTAAAGAACCCAAGTGTCTCGCAAGAGACCTAGAGGAGATGAAGTAAAATAAATAAATAAATAAAATAAAATAAACGTGGATTACTTTTTGACAAGGGATAAACTACCACTTGACTAAAAGAAGTATAAATAATCTCCGATCAGTGCGGAAATAGCTCAACTATAGATAGTCGTTGGATTCAGCCGTCGGTCGCAAAAGTAGTTAAGCCCATATGGTTTGATCATTGTAGTTGTAGTTTAACTTGAGCATCGACCCGCCATGTTGGTTTTTATGTCAACTGATGGTTGTTATGAGTGTACACGAACGCTTTTCACAGTTTTTATTTAAGTTTCTCCCCATCCAATTATGTGCCTACTTCATCTTTTGGTCCATCGCATTTTGGTTTATCATATCATTCGTTAACAAATTATTAGTTTCAAATCAATCCCTGAGAATCATGGGTACCAAATATTCGCCCATTTTCGCTCATTAACTTTACGATTCCGATCCAATTCCAGTCTAAATAACAATAAGAATAAGTAAAGACGGTCAGCATCGAAATCCAGATTGAATTTTAAGGGCAGCAGTAGAAAAAACTAAATAGTTCTTTATTTAATCTGTATATAATTTACAAACAACTGTAGTTATTTTCTGTACAAATTCTGGGCGTAAGATCGTACCACCGCATCACGAACGAAGCTATACGCCGGCGCACCCAGCGTGAGTCCATCACCTATACCATTGTGGGGAGGAGATGGACTTGGCTGGGACATGTGTTAAGGATGCCGAATGACAGTTGGCCGAGGAGAGCGCTGTTCTTCCTCCCATCAGGGTCCCGAAGACGAGGAAGACCCTCTCACACTGTGTTCCGCTCCTTCGAAGCAGAGCTGAGGGACATGGTGTGGGAAGAGGTCATAAACATTGCACAGGATCGAGCGCAATGGAGAGCTCTTGTTGCCTCCCTATGCCCCTGAGTGGGGTGTAAAAGGGAGTGTGTGTGTGTGTAGTTATTCATTGGAGTGTGAACCTAAAATCGTTTACGATTATTCTTAATAATTACTTACCTTTAAAAAAATGTTGCATATTATAAAACTCATTGATAATTCTGTCAGTATATTTTGAAACACAAGAATATACGAACTGTGTGTGACTGAAGGATTTCTGAGTTGTATGAATTGAGCTTTCACGTGAGCGGCTTAGGAGTCGGTAATTCGGCGGTTAGGAGCGTTTCGGTATTATCGGATGTCGAAAGTTGCCCGACCAAAAACGAAGATAAAAGCGGCTGTGAGCTCAAACCGAATATAAATTGAAAAGGTGTTTAATTATGTGACTACGACTGCGGCATCAGCCGGAGAGAAACCACAGGGGAGAGATTGTTATTTTAATGCCGGCGATTATGAGTCGGCTAAGCTTAAAACAACGTAATTTCGCAGGCAGTCTAGAAGCTGCGCAGTTGAGTGCCACTAAATAATAAAACCTTAGAGTTAATACCCCTATTATTAGCGGGTAGGTGGTACCTACGTCAATTACATCACGAACTACCATTCAATTTGTGTGTATTTACGTATAAAAACGTCGTTGAAAATGTTACACGATGAATTTTATACAATAAGCTATCTGAGATAAGACAACGAAATCTTTATTGGTTTCGGTTAACGATTTTAGTTCGAGTGTACGTACTTTTAATAGACATAAAATTTATAGAAAATGACATGTTTATACAGGATGTCCCAAAAAGTATGGATAATCGGTGAACCAGGGATAGAGGACCCCTAGGGCTATCTAAAAACCTCAAAGTATGTTCTACGATTTTTTGTAGTTTTCGAGTTATAATTTTTTTTCGAATTTTTTCGAAAAACTCCGACTGTCACGACATAATTGGTCACAGAGACGCTATTTATTGAGATACACCCTTCATTATTTTTTTTTTCAAAATTGTTGAATAGTTTAAGTTTTAGATGTAATTATTTGTTTTATCCAATTTGATACCATAGCTTAAAAAATAAATGTTGTATATCAAAAATAGTCAAATCAGAAAATTGACAAAAATATTTGAGGGCGATTTAAAAATAGGTCACATAAAATTTTGTCACAAACATTTTTCAAAAACTTCCTTATTTCATTAAGTACTTATCTACCCTGTAAATTTCATTTTCCTATTCCAACGGGATTATACTTAAAAACGGTTTGAAAGTACGAGAGAGTGATATCTCACGTAATGAAATACATAGGTACATTTCCGTACAAAAATAATCATTTATTAATCAATTTCACTTTGTACCAAAATTTCACTACGTAAGAATCTACCTTTTTTACTTTAAAACCGTTTTTAAGTATGATCCCGTAAATATAGGAAAATGAAATTTACAGGGTAACTAAATGAAATAAGGAAGTTTTTGAAAAATGTTTGTGACAATTTTTTATGTGACCTATTTTTAAATCGCCCTCAAATATTTTTGTCAATTTTCTGATTTGACTATTTTTGAGATACAACATTTATTTTTTAAGCTATGGTATCAAATTGGATAAAACAAATAATTACATCTAAAACTTAAACCATTCAACAATTTTGAAAAAAATAATGAAGGGTGTATCTCAATAAATTCGAAAAAAAATTATAACTCGAAAACTACAAAAAATCGTAGAACATACTTTGAGGTTTTTGGATAGCCCTAGGGGTCCTCTATCCCTGGTTCACCGATTATCCATACTTTTTGGGACACCCTGTATACTTAAGCAGAGTTATTACAAGGCTGATAAAATTGACTGATATTGTATATTGAAAAGCAACGTTTTTTTTTTAATTAAGTACCTACCTGTCTGTGTTAAAAGAATGGATTCAATATAGGTATTCCATAATGACTCCATCTGATTTTAGTTTAAAATGGTTTCATTAATTAGTTTTATATTATAGCTTTCCCGACAGACGTTGTCCTGTGGTTCTAGCCCGAAATGTCCCGTTCATATGTACATTATGTGCACTGCGCCCCCATAAAACAATACAAAATAAATTCGATTGAGTTAAGTTAATTAAATAATAACATTAAAATATTTCTGAAACTTCCATATTTCATTCGTATTCAAAGCTCTGGCGGGAACAGCGCACACCCTCTACGTCGGCTATGAAGTAGGTACCAAAATGAATGTGCCCGATAATATTGTTGACTTTGTATGAAAATTTTCTAAAACGCTCGAAACGGTGCGGTGGAGTAAGTGGGATGGGCTACTGTAAGTGCGCAAATCACGTACCTATGCGAGATGAGAGGGAACTACCCGCGATGGCGTGGGCGCGTCGCAGGTAACCGTTCCATACTAACTTAAATATTATATTTTACATAATTTCTAATCCATTTTTTTTTTCAACTTTTTTAGTTATTCTGTTATCCGGAGCGGAGAAGAATCCAATAAACCAAACATCAGAAGAATCTGTTGAGCCGATCTCGAGTTATAAATGTTCGCACTACCCCGACTTTAATTTATATTAGAGATGATAAATGAACCGTAGCAACGATAGGACGAAAGGATAATTATATGCAAAAAAAGTATAAAACAATTTCACAAATTTCTGTAGGTCACTTTAGTAACTTAATGTTTAAGAAAAATTTTAAGGGGATTTATTTTTGACCCCTTTGCACTCGTCGTCGAGTCTAGCGTAATGTTTCAAATCGCAGATTTACATCAGCCATGTTGCTATTTTTGAACGGTTATAGAGTTGCTTTTATTAGTTTAGATAAACTCATCAAATACTCGTAACCTTTCCGCCCAGACTTAGAAAAATGCCAATGAAAGGCTCTCAGTAAAGAAACAAACACATGTTAAAAAAGCAAGGAAATGATTTTAAGAATTACAAATCAATCAAATAAAAACTCCCTTTGAACTCCGCTTAGGAGCATAGGGAGGAAAAGAGGGTCTCAATTGCGCTCGATCTTGCGCAATGCCTATGACCTCCTCCCACACTATGTCCAACTCCCTCAGCTCTGCCTCGAAGGAACGGAACACGGTATGAGAGGGTCTTCCACGTCTTCGAGCCCCTGATGGGAGGAAAATAGCGTTCTCCTCGGCCAACTGTCATTCGGCATCCCCAACACATGGCAAGAGTTACATCTGAGAAATATTGACATACGGTATCGAAATTTAAGCGAATATTTCAAGGTAAAGAACTTCCCGTGCATAAAAGAGATGTAAACACGTCAGTATCAATGCAAAAAAGACTAATTAATTGAAAACGAAAATATCTGAAATTAGGAAGATCAACGTGTTCAGAACTAAAAGACACTCAGACCAATGGAGAAAGAAACTATCGTCAAAAAGGATAAAAATAGCAGCAGCACAGAGGTGAGCTCCAGGTAGTTCACCCAAGAACTGAAGTGACATTACAACGACGGCGTAGAAACAGCTGACAGGACAGGACACTGAACAAAAAGAACAAGTATAGTATTAAATTAAAGGACAAATTAGAAGAATATTAGCTCAGAAGCGTTGTGAAGCCTTGATTGCGTTGCACGTCAACAGGACAACTATTTCCTGTGCAATTATCAACTCAGACTTCGGATGAGTTCCGGTTAATAACAGCGCAGTAGTCAGCGATGTGAATAACGTGTTTGCTATGTATGAAGTCGGTGTAAACTATTTATTCCAACATATATTTTGTACTCAGAATATCCCGCTTCTAAACATAAACTTGATAAACAACTTAGATATAGACGTCAGCATTTTCACGTGAAATTTACAAGTAAATTTCTATTCGTGTTGGGGCATCCTGTCGGAAATGGAATGTGCCCAGTCAAATGTGAAAAATCGCTTGCGGCACAAAGTACGACCGGCTAAAGAAACACCTTTATACATCGAAAGTGTTAAGTTGTTTTAATTCTGGATATTCAGCGATTAGAGCTTATTACGAGTTTAATTTAGTGACGACACTTCTTACTTCAAAATCCAAAACTTCCCAAATACCAAACTAGTAATGTTATTAAGGTTGGTTGTACCTATGATATCTTCTAGTCAGAATTTATACTTCTATCTTCTAGTTTTTTGGTAAATTATAATTTGGTACATTCGAATCGCAGCTGCTTTTTTAATTATTGGGCACGCCCAAGATTCAGTGGGTAGCGAGCAAGTCAAGTTGATAATTCATCTTATCTTTGGAATTAAAATACGACTCTAGGATAAATGATAACAGAACTATAGAATCAAAACAAAAATGAACTCAATATCGAACATAAATAACGATACATAACTTTGAAGCAAATTATCAGTCAAAATTAAGCGCGTAAGTAATCCATGACATCTGATAATTTTCATCAGATTTTTTCTTGAATAAACATTTGAAGTTTCTACTTATTTTGCAGCTTTTCCCCGAAGCTGATGTTCTGTATCAAATGAAATAACACGAAACGATCCACAAAAAAAACAACGTGTACCTTCACTAAAAAAATATTCAATTTTTATTCCCAAATCAATCAATCAAATCAAAACTCGCTTTGAACTCCACTTAGGAGCATAGGGAGGCAACAAGAGCTCTCCATTGCGCTCGATCTTGCGCAATGCTTATGACCTCCTCCCACACCAAGTCCATTTCCCTCAGGTCTGCCTCGAAGGAACGGAACACGGTATGTGAGGGTGTTCCAAAATATCTCCCAAATATTATTCATAATATTCATAAATATTAAAAATGTAATTTCATATCTACATAATAAAGATTTTTAAAAATCTAGGTTATTTCTTACTATAAGACATCTATCAAATATTTTTTCAGCACATAATACTGCATATTTAAATTAAAATAAGACCAAGCACTGTTATTACATATTTGTATTATATTATAATATGAAATCTCAAAAACTTAAGGCTACATTTTGATACAATATATTGTCAAGTACCAATGTGTATAAGTCGTTATATACTACATAATATATGCTCAATACCAACATTTACACAACATTGTCTCTGATTCCCCGAAGGAGTATCTGATTAATGACATTGATTGATAGACAGGAATCAGACGACTAAATAATTACGTATCTGGAAAATTAATTACGATTCGAATGAGAACTGCTCACGATTGACGCCAGAGTGGGCTAACTGTTCTTTTATTCACTTTGGTTTATAAGATGCGTGGTTAAAATTTAAAGAGATAGAAATTATTTGATACATTAAAGGTATAAGAAAAATGCATGAGATAAGAATAGAATGCTACACAATTTTCAAACAAAGATGATGTAGATACACAAAAGAATACTACGCTTTTCTTGGACAGCCATGGTCATAAACTGCTAACCAATATTTTAGTATACTATATATGGTTTGTTGCCTGGCGGTTCCGTCGCCGACTTTCGTACTGTTTGTACTGGAGGTCGTGGGTTCGATCCCAGGTGCTGACCGTCTTCCTCTTTCACGACTCAAGTTTCATGTAGTCTACTGTGAAAAAAGTCAAATAGTGTGTTTGTGTTCACTTTGAGGAAACAAAACTCATTTTTATATCTATAAAAAAGGTGTCTAACTGGGTCATGTGCTAAGAGTAGACAAATACACTTGATAATTAAAGCAAAAATTGAGGTTTGAAGAGGTGTTAAGAGAAGACACGTTTTGTGGCTAAGGAAAATTTGAGAGTGAAACATAGAGAGCTACTCAGGTGATGTCGACGTAAGTAGAACCTAATATGACACTAACATAAGAAGTGTGAAAGGTTGTGAAAAAATAAATTGAGTAATAATTAAAACTAAGTCTAGGCACTCTGTCGTTAGAAAAAGAGTCATTCTTTTATACGAATTTACAAAATGATTAGATTCAAAAGAACATGTCAAGTTAAACCAAAAACAATCACACTTACAGACACGTGGACTGCAAACACCCAACTATACTTGAGATAACATGGAGGCCAACAAAACATCTCCACTGCGCCCGTTTGTCTTATGTCATGTTCAAATCCCTCAGCTACACTTCAAAGAGAGCGTCTTCCTCGTTTCAGAAAACCACATTCTTATTTATCCGTAATTTTACTGGCTTGTACTTAAACCAGCACAAAATCTACGCAATCGTGCAACTTTCTAACAAGCTTGAAACTCAACCGTGAACTTCATGAGTAAATTACGAAACAAATAATAAAGTTGATTTAAAATATAACGGCAACAATCTGTTGGGGATTCCACGATACAAACTGGGATAACTCGAGTTATGTAAAATTTGCAGATAGGTTTCGGTAAAATGGAGATACACGCAGGTGAGCATCGAGCACCCCGGGGAACATAGATTTGTACTAACAACCTAGGATTGCCTCCTCGTGTTATTATCCTCCCAGCTCTAACCCATTTAAACTCATTCAAACTTATCTCAAGTTAGACATGATATCATCTTGCTTTTAATACCGCACGAATATAGCTACACATAGGTTACTCGTATCAATGTAGAGCGCCATCTACAGACGAAGGCCAAATTATTGCAATCAAAATGAGTATTTTCTTTCACGATATAAGGATACATATAAACTCAGAATTCAATTTAACACATTATCTTATCGTGATAATTAATTTAACACTTTTCTATACAAAGGTGTCAGTATAGCCGGCGGAACTTATTGCCTGAGGCATTTTTTTCCGGTCCCGTTCAATCTGAGACAGGCCGAACCTGGGTAGAAATTTCATGTGAAAAAACACTGATACTGTTTCCATAGTTCAAATAGTAATTCTATCAATCAGAGACAAATCTACCAAACCGAATATCACTAATATCTATCCAGCCGTTAAAAATAGGGTATAACTAACCTATTTTTTTTATTATTTTATATCAATCAATCAATAAATACACCGCTTGAAACCCCACTACGAGCATTGGGAGGCAACAGAAGCTCTTCGGTAGAGAACCCATGAATATTATGCATCCTCCTATCACACTGCACAGTCTGGAAGACCAACACGATTTCTGTAAGGTTCTAACTGCATTTTGTAAGAGGATGTATTTAACTTCGTGTTGTTTGTTTTTTTTTTATTCTGCGAGTTTTTAGTTTGAGTACGAAAAAAGTGGTAAGAAATGATGCAGCAAATAGTTTTTATTTGTGTCTTTTCTTCTCCGGTCACAATTCTCCTAAGATTTTTTGGGAGCAACGTTGACCACTCTCTTTGCAGTCCGCCTTATCTACAGCAATCTTTTAAAGTAGATCATAGGATGAAAAACGCACGCCCAGACCCTCGGTCGTCCCCTCCATGATGGTATGCACTATGCAGGAACCTTCCTTTCGTATCACGTGTCCTATCCTTCTTGAACACATTTCGGAGAGGATTTTGAGCAAGAACTTTCTGAATAAAATACATTTTTCCATTCTTTTTCTCGAAGTAGCCTATAAAACAGCTTCAACTTCGATGAGATCACAGTTTTGCCATTGGTTGTATTAATTCGGCCACCGTCTGTATAATGATACCTACAGACGGAACTAACGATCGACATCTGAAACATAAATATCCATTCGCATATAAAAATTGTTATTCCGGTGATGAGTGTTCCGTAAATGTGGTAATATCAAACTTGAATCAGCAGAATCTAAGGAGGAATTTCAATGCAGTAATGTAGCATGGAAAGTTCATTTTCGTTCAACGACAACATTATCAGCTATCCTGAAATTTTTCAAAATAAAATGAAAATTCTTGATATGAACGAGCGATTGAAATTGACTTCCTAATGACAAAAAGCATTACGCGAAGTTCGTTATCTTGTAATGATGCAATGTGATTAAGATCAGAGATCCGCTCAGAATCTGAGGGACTATTTTGAATATGATCTCGCAATTTTTTTTACTTTGGAAATGTTTCATTCAGTCAAAGATAACATGTTTGATATAGTCTCTATTTCGAGATCAAATTAAGATCAGTCGACAATATGTTTTCAAAAATTATTTTGGAGATTTAAAGAAATGTATGTGAATCTCGTAGGACACTGCAGACTGCGCAAGCATATGTCCATAATTGGACTCTCAGACACTCCAATCTGCTCAGAGGACTACGAAACACCAATCCACATCCTCTGCAGCTGTGAAGTATTCGCTCACAAAAGAAGTCATACACTCGGTGGGCCACTACTGAACGCTGAGAAAGTAAGACTGTTCGCACCGAGGCAAATTGTGAGCTACATGTCTCACATAGGCCTGGATAACGAGCTGTAACATTGAGGGAAGTCACAATATTCCTATTCTGGTCGCAGTGACACAAAGGGTACCTTGGTCCCTTAACACTCTTTCAAAAAAAAATGTGAATGTCGTGGATTAATTGGGACGATTTTTTATAAATAATATCGATTTTTTAATGTATCTGTGCTCACTCAAAGTAAACACAATTACACTCTTAGACTCTTTCAGAGTAAGCCAGTTAAAGCTTGTGCCGTGTAAGAGGAAGATGGTCGGAACCTAAATTTACCTTTCAATTCATCAACACAACCAAACAACTTCAGTAAGAAATTAAAAATAATCAGTTCACACTGAGCCAGCCTTCTTATAAGCAGAAGATATCACAACGGTTCAACTTCGAAAATATTACTTGTTTGCGTAAAAACTGCTTATGTTTAGGTATACAAAATGAATATTGACTCAAACATTATATAGATAAAAAAAAATATTGACCTCTAGTGACTAAATCTCATGATTATAATAAACAATACAAAAAACATAATAATATACGGTCGTAGTATAAACATTATTGTATTGATTGTGTACAGCGAGCGTAATAAGTGCAACGGAGATAAGCTAGGTTACGTAAGACGGCGGAAAGTAAACCAGTTCATTATTCATTGTAGTACATATTGCGATTAATTATCATTATTGTACCATGTTGGTATTAAATTGCCGAGCGATAGTGACACTCGGTCAAATTTGCAGGGTCATTCTTACTTCGAATCTTTGTCTCACAATGCTAAGACTTTTAACACCGGGAGTTGAAATAACTTATCTCACTTATCTGATTTGACTAAAAAACTGTTCATTAAATAACAAAAAAATAATACGAAGCAAGTATGAGAATGTATATTTAGAGAGTAGGTATGTACTTATAGTAGGGATGGAATGTTTGAAAAAGAAATCGACAGAGGCAGGTGCACTAAGACCTATATAATAAGTAACAACAACGTATCACTACAAGCTAAAAAGCTAGTGCATAACGTAATCCTGTGAATAGATGTGAAATGTGGACACGGACGAATAAAGAAGAATGTAGTACAAATGCAAAAAAAGATGAAAATTCTACGAAGAATATGTGGAAAGGCTGAAAGAAAGGGTGTAAGAAAGCATGTCAGACTGAGAATGACGTGGATCATATATATCGATTCCGTCCTCAAGTTAGAGAAATAAGAGGGGTTGTATGAGCGCTGTTTTTCCTCCCATCAGGGTGCCGAAGACGAGGAAGACCCTCTCATACTGTGTTCCGCTCCTTAGAAGCAGAGCCGAGGAATCTGGACATGGTGTGGATAAGAAGAGTGCTTGGATAACAAAGATTGGAGGTCTGTTGTGAAAAAAACATACTTTAGAAACATTCTTTGCAATATGCATAAGGAAGAGAGAAACTGATTCACCAAATGAACTAAAAATTCTGCAGATATTATGCCATAAATATGATCCAAACAATGGAAAGCAGTTTGTTCTATGAGAGTAGACTTTTAAGCTCCAAGCAAAACAATCGGCGAGCTCTAGCCTTCCGTGCTGGAAGTGAAACCGTATAGGATAAAAGTGAGATGAGATGCAACTACAAACGTGTAAAATTTATCGAGTACATTACATATTTTTTCAAAGATTTTTTTGGCTTGGAAGAAACTCTTGACAAACGTGCTAGGCGGACCACAGACCACAAACAGTATGCAAATGTCATAAGATGTCTTTGGATATTATTTTTCTATTATATGAGTACCAAATATTACCTGAACTTCAACAATAATTACCTACAGCTGAATAATTATTATAAAATTTAATGATTTTATAATAATAAAGGTTTTATTATGTTCATTCACCTAATCGCTAGTTCGCCAATAATGAAATGATAATTTGTGATAAAATATCGTTAAAATTATTTAACGACACGGACCAATGGTGGTGACGACACAATGAATATAATTGTAATGTATGAGCGCACTGTAGTAGAGTGTTCCCGTAATTATGAATAAACTATCACGTCGTATGAATTAGATTGTACTTGTTCATATCCACACCAATGATGTTGCTAATTTGATGTTTGTTACGCGATAATAACTTCCGAGATATAAAATATTATGAATTCATAATATGGTTTGTGCATATTATGGAATCTACGTTCAGTCTTCTTATTGTTTGATAGGTTCCGTCGCGTCTCCTTTTGCCTTCAGGACGGTAGTTGAGGCTTAAGACAGGTTGTGTCCCATGTCCTCTATAGGTTTTTATCAGTACGTGACCCAGCCTGATCAGTCGGCGGAAGTTTATACAAACGATGACCCGCAGTTGACCTGTTTAGTCTTATAGATAGTTGTGTTCGGCAGAAAATCTTACCAATGGATACCCAGAGAGAATTGTATAAATATTATTTTCAAGTTTATATAGAAAAAGGATTGATTCCGGCCCACTGTGAGACTTTTTTAAGAACATTCTCAAAAAAAATAATCGGAAAAAAGTGAAAACAAAATCTTTTACTCTGATTTACGCATCTGCCATAAAAGAAGAAGATATTATTTTGTCGTAATATGCGGTACAAAAGTCGGCGACTGAATCGGTAGGCTAGTAACCACTTGATTTGATTCTCAATTCACTTAATTTTCTTCCCTTCTTGAAGATCATATAAGTATTCGATTATTTGCAAAATAAGAGAGGAGCTTATAATATAATGAAACGTTTGATCCCTTCCACTCGCTGGGTTGATGACGTTCCCTACTTGAAAAGTTCCTCAGAGTTATTCATATGTTAAGAAGAAAGGATTCGCTTGAAGTGGTATCTTCACTTGATCACATGCCGAGTTAATAGATAAGGAGGTTGTTACTTGTTCAACTGAATATTTCGTAAAACGTGGACAAAGCAAGTAAGTGTTCGATGAAGCGTGAACTCAAAGATACGATACAGCGTAATAGTATCTACTGCTTTAAAATTATTGGCACGGTGCATGGGATTCCAAAATTTGTTGGTAATATGATTACGTTTTGCATGAAGAATAAGGGAACACAGGAATGTATTCCAAATAAAAATATAGCAACTTCTCCTTTTAGTCTAATAAAAACCGTAGCTCGATCTAAAAATTGATTCACAGAATTCATTCCGATAAATATTTTGAGAGTTTCATGTACTTAACTGCTAAAATTTATAAAAAATAATGATAAATATACCTTGTTCACTAGTTATTAAATGTAACAGGTTTTACGTGCTTTTTTCAGGTGTGGGTGTTTTTGATTTCTAATTTTTCTTCTTCTTCTTGTGCCCTATCAGGTTTCCCCGACGTTGGCAATCACTTCTTATAAAGGCCTCTCTATCTCTTGCCACTCGGAACAGCTCCTGCACTCGTCCTATTCCGGTCCAATCACGCATATTGCGCAACCAAAAGATTTGCCTTCTACCAGGTCCACGGTGTCCATCTATCTTGCACATCAAAATAAGTTGGAGGATTTTATACTTTTCCCCACGCACTTTTTTTTAATTTTTAGCTGTTGCTATTTGTAACTTTTTGATAGAGTAAAACACCGTTTAAATGTTAGACCAAGAATATTTATACAGCAACTACATACAATTAAAAATAATTCATATGTGACTTCTTCTTCTTTTATCTCAATCCTGCGGATTGCCTTACGGAAAAGATCTTCATCTAATTCTCTATTGCTATTCTGTCCGGTCCTCCGCAGCTCTCTTCAGATCAATGTAGGATGCGCAGCCCATGTCCTCATATCTATATAATAATTTAGAAATGTTTTTTTATTTGCCTTTTGTCGTTGCTTGACCGTATATGTGAGCATCACGCCTAAACGGCTGAACCGATTTCACTAATTCTTTTTTTGTCGTTTTGGCTTTTATCAGTAGAAGGTTCTTATGAGAGAAAAAAATAAGAAAGTTGCGTGGTAAATCTACATAATAATTCAGAAATGTTTTTTTATTAGCTTTTTACCTAATGTCATCGCATCACGCCTAAACGGCTGAACCGATTTCACTAATTCTTTTTTTGTCGTTTTGGCTTTTATCAGTAGAAGGTTCTTATGAAAGAAAAAATTAAGAAAGTTGCGTGGTAAATCTACATAATAATTCAGAAATGTTTTTTTATTAGCTTTTTACCTAATGTCATCGCATCACGCCTAAACGGCTGACCGATTTCACTAATTCTTTTTTTGTCGTGTTGGCTTTTATCAGTAGAAGGTTCTTATGAAAGAAAAAATTAAGAAAGTTGCGTGGTAAATTGGGAAATTAAATAAAACTCGCATTAGCCCCTCCTTCTCTATCTACATAATAATTCAGAAATGTTTTTTTATTTTGCTTTTTACCGTATGTCATAGCATCACGCTCAAAATACAAATGCTACGTCAGATATGAATCTGCACAGAGCCGTGCAAAATGCCGGAGAAGGTTCTTTAATACAATTTGCTGCATTAACTTTAATATATTTAGAGCTATTTAAAAACCCCTATTTTTTAGGATCTTCATACAAAATTTTAATAAACATTAAAAGTGTCATTCTTCTCTCTTTTTATGAATTGTGAATGTTTCATTCTTATTTTTCTGTGCTTATGTCAGTTATAGAGGTCCGCAAAGCAATGGGAAGCTAGACTAGAACCTGTTTAATAACCTACCGATCAAGCCTGACATTCGGAATCAAAAACGTAAAGCAAGACGGGTATAAGCTAGTAGGTAATAATTCGAAGTAACTATACTCCCGACGAGGACCACCTCTGGCGTTCGTCCCCTCAGTCATGCCCTCTATCACTGTGTGCAGGTGGTTGTTTGTGACTTACACAGCTGATAAAAGGTAAGGAGAAATTGAAGTATGTTTTTACGAACAATATTAATAAATGAACGCTCTTACAAAATGTGGGTAGGTACTGTAAAATGTTAATGACCCCGTTATCAAGTGTAAAATTATTTGATAAAAATCACGTACATAACAATACACTGTATGTGCTATTACGTGATATCAAGGCTGTTCGGAAATAAGAGCGAATATAGACAGACATTAGATTATTTAGTGTCAATGATGAACAATATGATTTGGAAATGTAAATCAGAACACTCAATGTATGATTTCATATTACTCAAATGACTATACAGCAGTCATAATGACATTATATACTTGATAAAGTATATCATCAAGGATTTTTAAATACTGCTACTTACCTATTTCAGTTTTAAACAGACACCTAAACATAATCTGGCAATCAGGCCTTCTTGTGCTACAATTGTTCTAAATTATTTAAAACTAGCTTATACCCGTCTTGCTTTACGTTTTTGATTCCGATTGTCAGGCTTGATCGGTAGGTAATTAAACAGGTTCTAGTCTTCCCATTGCTTAACAGACCTCTATAACTGACATAAGCACAGAAAAAGAAGAATGACACTTTTACAATTTTTGTTTTACCGACCTCATAATATTATACGAACCTACCGACATAATTTGCAAGTTTTCATAGAGAGAGCTCTGTGGTTTGAATCTTAGCTACATTCCCTACACCCTCTAATATGTGATAATTAATTAGGCATTCCACCCATAGAGGGTGATTTGTGCTATAAGTATAAAAGCCGCTGTCAAACTTCAAAATGGAGGAATTATTTTGCAAATTTTTTCATTAAATCTTTATTTATTGAGAATAATAAGATTTGAATAACATTTATATGTATAACAAATCAATCTACAATTATTTTATTACATTTTCATACCGTAATACCAAGATTCCATTCAACGTTTAAATGAGTAATTTTGTTTCCAAAAGATGGCTTACTGTCTTTTTGAGAAATTTGTATGAAGATCCTAAAAAAATAGAGTTTTTTAAATAGCTCTAAATATATTTAAGTTAATGCAGCAAATTGTATTTAAGAACCTTCTCCAGCATTTTGTACGGCTCTGGGCATATTAATATCTGACGTAGCATTTGTATTTTGAGCGTGATGCTCCCATATACGATAGAAAGCAGACAAACATTTCTGAATTATTATGTAGATGTTAGAAGTTAGTTGTATAAGCTGATATGCTGGCTTTCTACGCTTATAATCAGTATTTATTAAACTATTTGCATTTGATTTCTTCAGAAAGTTTATTTTACTTACCTTTTAAAGAAAAATTAACGTGTAGGTATCGAAACTCATAGGAGAATGCCTACAATATTTACCAGTTAGGAGATTTATGAAAACTGTATATTTCGTTCAAATTCAATAAGAGTAAATCTATAAGTTTTTTTATGACCTTCACTGTTAAGTGTTAATGATCAGAAACACTATGACAGGGCTAACCAATTTAAAAGAAATGTTTATAAAACAATTTTATATGAATTGAACTCTATAAAAGTTACCGCAACATAAATTAAATAATGCCGTTGCTTCCAATTAATTACAACACTTTTTGCTGTTATTGAGCACGAAACTATAATTTTACAGCCTGATGTATGCTTATAATATATTTTTTTAAAACTGCCTGAAAGAATTGATTATGGCACGAAATTGTTAATAAAACATGTTTGTCTACTATATATCACGATGTTTTTATCGGCCTACGGTTTGTCGATCGACATAAAAACTACTCGTAAAAAATGTCGTATAAAATGAGCAAATGTCTATTGCACAATAAAATACATACATACGTACACACAAAGTATGTGTACGTAAAATCTATTGTTGTACTTATGTTCTTTAGTAAAGAGTGTTTATGAATGAGATAATTGAAATTCAACCCGCCACTCGCCGGGCGTTGAGCTTTGATACGAATAGACCAAACCGACCACGCGTCAAGGGAAATTTACATCATTTTGTCTATCTCTGTGAACGAATTTCTAATAGTCAATACTACAGTTATTACTTTAATGCGGTGTTCATACGAGGCGATATAAGGCCAGACGATTTCGCTTGCATAAAAAAAATATCGCTCGCTCGCCCATTGAACTTTTCATAGATGGCGTTGGCTTCGCAGGAAATCCGTTCCATACTAACTTTAATATTATATTTTATGATATTTTTCACGCATTTTTCAACTTGTTAATAGTTATTCTGTTATCCGGAGCGGAGAAAGAATCCAGTATATCAAACATCAGTAGAATCTGTTCAGCCGATCTCGAGTTATAAATGTTCGCACTGACCCGACTTTCTTTTATATAAGAGATGGTGATTGTATTGTAAGCAGAGCGAACACAAAAAATATTATAGCTCCGGTCGGATCTCGACCGTGAGTTTGACCTACCCTTCAGAAAACGGGAACAATACAAGTGAAGACTTAACAGAAGTAAGGTGGTTCATCCACATAAGGAAAGAAGACGCACTTAAAGTAAGCCAAGAAAGCGCTGTTCTTTCTCTCATGCGGATCCCGAAAACGAGCCAGACTCCCTCACGCTATGATCCGTTCTTTCGAAGCAGAGCTGAGGAAAAGTACTTGGTGTGAGAGGAAGTTGTTGACACTATGCAGTGGACGGCTCTCTTAGATAGGACTAAGTGGATCACAAAGACGGATAGTTGAAAAGAAAGATACCATGCCAGAAGTACCAGGACCATTTGAACAATTGGATTTAATACATTTTATGTCGAGCTTGTTTCACTAAGAACATTGTACTTATTGCTTACTAGCTAATACCCGTCTGGCTTTACGTTTTTGATTCCAATTGTCAGGCTTGATCGGTAGGTAATTAAACAGGTTCTAGTCTAGCTTCTCATTGCTTAACAGACCTCTATAACTGACAAAAATACTTAATAATATACGAACCTTCCTACATCTTTACTCTCTGTTTCGGTTTGAGTCTTAACTGCACCCTCTATGTGTGGAATGGTATAAATTTTATGTGAAATACCTAATGGCGGTTGTTTTACCGACCTCAAATGTCAATCGAAACGTAATCCGAAAATGTGCTTTCAATGCAATGTTTATAAAATATGTTTTATACGGTTTAAATTACATTTATTTCAAATCAATCTTGAATCTTTTAAATGGGTACGTTTTTATTCCGTCAGACTTTGGTTCCATGCAACATTTACATGAGTAATTCTGTTTTCAAAAGATGGCCATCTCTGTTTACGGAGATTTTACTGTGAAGATGTCATAATTTTAGAAATTTATTAATAACATTAAATATATTTGAGAAAATGGATAAATTTGTATCTATGATTATCATAAATATACCTGCAAGGATCCACGACGATTAAAATCAAACCTAGAGTGTGCGGTTTATGCGGGATGTTACAACATAGAAAAATATAAATAAATATATATATATATACATAACTGAATTGTTATGTAGATATAATATACCTACTTGATGTTGGTCGGATATGAAAAAAAAACAGAAAAAAAGAAATCAAACGGCTGATGTGAATCGACGACCAGATGATCCCGAAACCCACGTTTAAGTTATCTTTGTAGTTTATACAAAAAATTGAAATTGTAATGATAAACTTAATATCCAATGTATAAATAAATCCAGTCCAACTTTTAAATATGAATCAAATGTCCTGCAACCAAATTACATACTACATAATAATTCAGCTATGTGCTTACATAATTTCTTATGCTATTGCATCAAGCATTAACTATGTTTATAAACTTTTGAATAAATTTCTAAAATGATAGGATCATCATAATGAAAGCCATCCTTCGAAAATAAATCATCGTTATAAGATGTAAATCAATCGAGTACAAGCTAGTGTTGGTATATTTTTACAACAATAGTAATAATTTTTAACCAGCTTTGAGTTTGGTGATCCAAAAAGTTTTCGTTACATCAAGTTGAAGTCAATACCATGTCGGGTGACATTAGCCCTAGCAGGTGACTTTGGCCCAAAATGATAATAAAATTGAAATTCCCGCCGATACAAAATAATCAGAGATATAGAAAAACTTTTGCGTGTAATCGATAGATGGCATTAGTAGTTCACAAATCTCCACGCATTTGACGTTTTTGTATATTCCCGCCATAATCAGTTGTGGTACACAAATGTGACAGATTTACCTCGTAATTTCGTGCTTGCAAACTTTATTGTAAAACTGCTAATTTTGGTAAGTAAACATTTATCGCTGTATTTGTAATTATTATTTATGTAATAAGTAGTGTGGTATTTTTAAGTACAACAAAGTTTATTGAATTATTATATATCTAATTTTCAAATACAAAATGTCGGTACACTTTGGCCCGTTTTTCGGGTTACTTTGGCCCGTGGGCCAAATTCACCCTACGGATATAATTTTTACTACAACATGAGAAACTAAACGCAATTATATAATTTTCAGATAAATAAAGAAACCAGGAGCCTCAAGATGCCCTCCAAATATACAAGAAAGCCTGGTAGTCGTCGATACGTCGATTATACAGAGGCACGGCTGCATGAATGTTTGGAAGCCATAAAATCAAAAAGAGTAACTCAACGAGCAGCTTCTCTCAAATATGGAATACCCCGCAGTACAATTAAAAATAAACTCCTGAACAAACATAAAAATAAACCCGGTGGGACTACTGTTTTCACGGAGGAAGAAGAAAGGTCATTTGTTGGATACATAACAGCACTTTCTGAATATGGGTTTCCATTAACTGATTTCGATCTTAAAATTGGTGTCAGGGATTATTTACGTGCACAAGGTAGGATTGTTAAAAAATTCAAAAACAACATTCCAGGGAAAGACTGGTTAAGAGGTTTTCTGAGGAGACAGAAAGATCTTTGTCGACGATTAGCAAATAATATAAAAAGAGTTCGCGCACAGGTTTCGGAAGAAGTTATCTCAGAATTTATCAAAAATATAAGCCATGAGATAAGAGGTGTAGAACCCCAAAATATTTATAATTACGACGAAAGTAGTCTTAGTGATGACCCTGGAAGAAAAACTGTTATATGCCGACGAGGGACCAAATACGCAGAAAATATGATAAACTCCACAAAGGTAAATTTTACAGTAATGTATTGTGGAAATGCTGCAGGACAGGCAATTCCACCTTATGTTATATATAAATCGGAACACCTTTGGTCTACTTGGATGGAAGGTGGCCCTGAAGGAGCTCGCTATAATAGAACAAAAAGTGGATGGATCGACGCTGTTACCTTTGAAGACTGGTTTATTAATCATCTAGTACCAATCCTTAAAAAGGAAGGTAATACTCGTAAAGTAGTGATTGGAGACAATCTCTCGTCTCATCTAAATAGCAGAGTTTTGTCAGAATGTGAAAAGCATAATATTAAATTTATATGTTTACCGCCCAACACTACTCATATCCTTCAACCCCTGGACGTTGCCTATTTTCGGCCATTAAAATGTAAATGGCGAGAAACGTTGCTCGAGTGGAAGTCCAGCCAGATAGGGAGAAAACTGCCGACAACACCCAAGGAACAATTTCCTCGTCTTTTAAAAAAAACTTTAGACTCTATGACCGAAACAAGTGCTAATTTGATTGCAGGCTTCAAGAAGACGGGAATTTTTCCAATAAACAAAAATAATCCGTTAGATAGGTTACCCAATCAAGACCGCATTGTGAATTCTGCACTTGTCGCCAAAGCATTCATCAATAAATTGGAACAATCGCGGTTTGACAAGAGCCAAGAGAAAAAAACTACAAAAAAACGCAAGTTGAATGTACCACCAGGAAAATCAATCAATGTAACCGATTTGAAAGGAATTGAATTAAACAGCGATGCTGGTTGGAAAAAAGCAGGGCCGTCAGGTTTGAGTAGGAAAAAAGAAGAAAATAGAAAAGAAACGTAAATCTAGCATTTCGTCGTCAACATCTGGCGATGATTTAAATATTAGTCTTGCTTCTTCTACAGAAGATATCATTATGTCAATCGACGATGAGAACATAGATAACTTGGTACAGTTTGAAAATGAAAAGTCCTTAGAGGTTTGTTCAGCCAACAGTCACCTAGTCATAACACTCAATAATATTTCTGTCGGTGATCATGTTATTGCTATATGGGAACTCTGTAAATATCCTGGTCAGGTTCTATCAACAAATGAAGAAGGAGCCCTTGTAACTTGCATGAAGAAAGGCAAATCGTTTTGGCGCTGGCCAGCTATTAAAGATGAACAGCTTTACAGTTGGGACAAAATTTTTTGCAAAATTGAAGCTCCTAAATTCATGAAAAAAGGCTGTTTCACTGTTCCGGAAATGGATAATCTTCAATAAGTTGTTTGTAAATAGTTTAAAAAGTGTTTAGCATAGAATAAATAAGTATTTATAAAATAAATAGTAGAGTTAGCATATAAATTTGTATTATTTTTTTATAATAGTCTAATTAAAATAAAATTTAACAAAATTTAATTTTTTAATTCAACCAAAATCTGCAAATACCTACCACAAATAATTAAAAGAGTTTATGTATGAACCTACTGGGCGGGTGACATTAGCTTAAGTATAATAAAAGTACATTTTCTATCACCGAACTTACGGGGGCCAAAGTCACCCTCTTTGATGATATACTTTGGCCCAAAATAAAAATAATAAATATTTATATATATTTGTAGTGAAAATTATTGAAATGATTGTATTGCAACTGGGGGACCTTTTAGTTGATATCAAAATGATATGGAGCTGATATATCCATAACAGTGAAAACCACAAAGTGAATAGTGAAATGTTTCCAAATGTTGGGACAAAGTCACCCGACATGACTGTAAATAATATTTTGAAAATATGTTGAAATTGAATCTATAGGCATTCGATAAACATTAAAATTATTTGAAACGGATGATAAAGTTAAAGCATTATTAAGAAGTCTAATCAAATATTAAAGCCCGAAGGGAGGGAATAGCCTTAAACGGTCGTTAGTCGCGTAATGTAGCTAAATGTTCAGTTGCAAAACTGTCGTTAAACCAGATTAATGGCCGAAGAAAATCTCAAAATTAAAACGAATAACCGACGCAACTCGCTGGAGAATCTTCCAAACAACCACCCAGTAAGTTCCGATCTTATTATTATTATTATTATTTACAGAACGCTGGAATTATTTGTTTTGATTAAAGTAAGTGCGTCCGAACGTTCTTCTTATACTGGCGTTATAATAGCCATATTATTTACATGGAACGAACGCTACTGGCGACGACCAATTAAAACCAACAAGAGGAATAAAAGGAACGAATGAAACGGGACACAGACAACAGTACTAAAGCCTCGTTCACAATGGTCGAGTATTTTAGACGAGCGGCGGGTAATTAAGTAACAAAACGTATTTGAACACCTGAAATTTTTTCGAGTAGATTAACCGACATTTTAGTCGAGTCAGCTCATTTTGTTATACTTTAAAATTCGAGTAACGCCCCTACCACGCGTCACTGACCACTGAGGAGGGCGCTGAATTATATTTTTTAGCTGGAACTATAGATAAAATACCATTTGACTGGCAGAGAATGCTTCAAGCAATAAGTTCCGCCGACTATACTGATATCAATAAAAAGAAAAGTGTTATTTATAATTTATAATATTATAATAATGCCATCAATTTTTATATAATACGTGAATATCAATAAAAATTACGTTTCGCCCTAACTAACTGCACCGAGAAGTGTGAACCATTTTTGGTCGAATAGCGTGTGATTTAGCTACTAAATTACTTGCTACTCGACCTAGTGTGAACTAAGCTGAAGTGCGCGCGGCACACACATATTATTTAAGTTACTTAATAATAATTTCACTTGTTAGCCCGGGCGCATACCATTATTATTAACGAATAGCTATTATTTTTAATAAATGAGTCATGATAGAATATATTATGAACATTCTGTTTCTCTATACGCTAAACAAGATACATTAGTATTTGGAATATACTCATATTACATATTTCAAAAATGAATTGCAGTATGTAGGTACATACTACCAATCTTAATATGATTTCTGGATCCTTTAGCTTAAGACCCAGTCCACACTGCGAAATTTCACCGCACGGATTTTTTTTTGCAATTCTGTAACAGAGGGAGTGGGAGTATTCACACATGCGGTAAAAAATCGTGCGAAAAAAATATGTGATTTTTGCAAATTGTACGCGATGCGGTGCGGATTATTTCCGTGCGAATATTTTGTACAATATGCAGTAGGTATGGCTATGTCCACATTGCGAAATAAAATTCGCAAATTTCTCTCAGTCGTGCGCTGGTAGTACTTTCGATAAGATATTCAAAATCCGTGCGAAATTGTATTCGCAGTGAAATTTCGATCACGGAATATAATCCGCAAGAATAAACTTAGTGCGGTGAAAAAACGCAGTGCGGACAAGTCCTTAGAAGATTAGACCGAGTGTGTAAATGACGTCGCCATTGATGAAAAGAACAAACACTTTTTGTCAATTATTTAAATCTGAACATGGGTAGATTTGAAGAAGCTAGAAACATAAACTCTCACAGAATAACATTAAATTATTCAATTGAATGAAATTTATCAATAACCAGCTTTCCCGACAGACGTTGTCCTGTTAGTCCTTACTATGAACAAATAGGTAAGAACGTTTAAAATATGTTTGAATATTAAAAAAATATTTCTGAAAACTCGAAAAAAATTCCTTCAAAAATTGCGTACCAATATTTTTAATGTCAATGGTTGTCAGGTAAACAATAATTTTATTGCTATAGAATTTTTCATTAATGGCGTTGGCATCACAGGAAATCCGTTTCCACAAATTTTATTATTATATTATTTCTTATGCATTTTTCAACTTTTTAATGGTTTTCTGTTATCCAGAGCTGAAAAGAATCCAATAAATCAATCATCGGAAGAATCTGTTCAGCCGATCTCGAGTGTTCGCAATAAACCGACTTACTTTTATATTATAGATAAGACGGCTTGGTAAACGTCATATCCCTTACATCCTAAGCCTGTCTACTTAACTTCCAGTCACTCGTAAAGAAAATAACGATCATTTCTGTGTCGCATCGTACAGGAAAAAAACTTTGTATGAATAAACTAATTTGTTTTTTTTTCTTTTTTTCCTCACAATTGTTTTCCTTTTTTATCACCGTTCAAAAGTACTCTTGAGCTTATAAGATTATTTCAAATCCAAAATAAGCCAAACCAGCCCATCCGTAGGTTACATCATGTACAACAAAAATGGTACTTAGGTATACATGGAATTTTAGTTATCGCTTTAGGTGTGTTATCTTAAAATACCTGAAAACAAAGATCAACAGCGTAAAAACTTTTGGATAAGCAAAGATGTTATCGTATCACATAGAAAAGAACACATTTATATAGAAAGTTCTCTTTTAGAAAATATTTGTTTATAAAAAACATATGTTTTACAGAATAATCAAAAACGCTAATAGAAGACGATCAAACATGCAATACATTTTTATCTCAAAAAAATTATCAATAGTGGGACATGCATTTTTTCGTGGTGGAAGAAATTTAAATAAAAAACTATTTAACACTTCTAAAAATGTATTACACCTGACATGTTTCAAAGGGGCACGCCCTTCATGGTCACAGGTTATTTGAAACTGTGGCCATGAAGGGCGTGCCTTTTCAAACATGTCAGGTGTAATAAAATTGTGGAAGCGTTAAAAAGATTTCTATTTGACATTTTTATCTGCTTGGCGGATCGTAGACTAAACATAGAAGATACGAAATTTTCATTCAGGCATCTTTAAAAGTGCGGGAAAACCGACGATGTTTGGTCGTATTTTTACGAAAAACACCACACAACCAGATATTTTTGCTAGGAAAACATGAAACGACTCTTTAGATTTCAAAAAGGGTATTTTGGACCTTTTGTTGTTTATGCAATAAACCTATTCGCTCCGACCAACATCATAAGACACTTGAGTGGCGTTCAGACACGAAATAAGGCCCCTTATTCACGATCACTTCGTCCGATGACATTCGTTTGGAGTGATCGTGGATGGGGGGGCTTAAGGGTGCATCAATGGAGTTGCCGAATAGAAAATCAGAAGGATTAACGCTTTCAGAGAATTTACCACAAATTCTATATAAAAGAGAAATATCTTTGCTGATTGAACGTTAAATAGTTACACGAATTTTTCATCTCCGATTATTTTTCTCAAATATTTCCTACTTTGTTGTTGCCTCCGAACCCCTCGTAAAACCGACGATAATTTTCTAGGCCAGTGTCGCAGGATCATAATTACTATTATTTGTTCATACATTTATAAATTATTAAATACATTTGAACAAATGACAGTAGTGCTATGGCCATCAATAAACATTCGGTGTTTGTACAGCTGCCTTTAGCAACTATACAAATTAAATATTCAGTGCTCTCTCTCAACGCACATTAACAATAGACATTTTATTGAGGTGCACCGATACCGAATATTCTTCACTAATATTATATACAGGGAGCCATCTTCAATTTATTGTTTTGTTTGCGTTTACCCTGCGAAGTACTATATAACTGAAGGCAATAAATACGAAAAAAATCTGTAGACTAAATACTTAATGTATTAATAATTTTATTCGTTGTTTCAATCTGCATGAATTTGTTCTAGCTATGAAGATTGCACTAGTATCAAAATAAAGAAACAAAGCAAAGTAAAATAGTAAAGTAAAGGGACCACCAATGGAAGAGGTTCTTCAAAAAATCGAAGGAGAAGTTGAGGCGTCTTCTCCAAGCCCTGTTTGAAAAACGTGCAAGATGGATGGAACACATAATACGAAATGAGGGTCTCCCACACACTTCATGGAGGAGATGACCGAAGGGAAAAGCTCCCTAGGACGACCACCTCAAGAATACCTTCTTCTTCTTCTTCTTCTCCCTAGCTTGCTCCCAACTTAGCGTCTAAGTAGACTGTTGGGGTCAGCCCTCCTCGTTCTTAGGCTATAAGTCCGTCTCTCCTGCACCACCTCTTCCAATCCCAATCTTCGCATCCGGTCACGCCTCTGCACCACCCAGGAATTCTTTGGTCGTCCTCTGTTTGTCACACGTGGAACACTCATGTTGATGGCCTGATTTACAATATGTTCCTGCGGTCTCCGTTCCACGTGTCCATACCATCGCAACTGTCTTTCAAGAATACCTGTAAGACGCGAATTTAGACATGTGCCGTTCCGTATTTGAGGAACTGAAAAGATCAGCTACGGATAGAGTAGAGTGGAGAGACAGAGTGGGGAAGTGCTACCAATCAATTCTAGGATTGTAACCAGAGAAGAAGAATGCAGTTTACTGTTCCATAATTAAAATACGGATAGGTTTCAGATAAATAAAAACTAAAATCATCTAGCAGATGTATTCAGTTTAGTTATTCCGTGTTTTTATTTATTTATAAGGATGCGTTTATACTAAACGAACAAAGACCCAGAGCTTGAAAATAGAGTATATTATTTGTGTTGAAAAATAATAAATTAGCAGGTGATAGAGAGTAACTGGGTATATTTCCTTGTAAAATTTGACCTAAGTACAAAATTTTTCAACCTATGACCCAAAATTGTCAAGGTAAAAAGACACGCATTATAAATAAAGCATATAAACAAAGAAATATTGAAGAAATAAATATGAGTTATCGTACAGTGAACCCTTTTTAACGAAGTAAATGCATCAAAGTTGATCTATTTTATTTCTATTAAATAATATTTAACAAAAATGAAACCTCTTAAAATACTGACGAGTAAATCCGCCATACTGAGAAATGTCATCCCACTGACTTAATGCCTTTTACCATGCCACCACAGATATTTTCCAGCTCTGGGATATCTTAGAGATATCAACAGAAGACAGAATTGATTTGAACTTTATATTTAGAGATTAAAAAGATCTGTCATTCCTTGACCCCAAACATAGATGTGCGTGTTTTGATGTTTCTGTATAAACTTACACATACACTTTACACCCGTGTCTCTATATAATCAATCAAGATTTTTTGCAGTTCCAGTAATCCATTATCGTTAAAAGAGATTGTATAAATCTCTGTCAATGAATTCTGAAGTGAGCTCGTCGGAGTAAAACTACCCTCTCATCTGTGAGAGTAATTAATTACTTCGGCAGTGTCTACATATTGGTGGAGAAGTCCAAGACTATTATTTACTGTTATAAGGTGAGGCAGAAAAAAATATTGGAAAATATTTACATTTATCATTCTATTTTTGGCTACTATTCAATTATTTTAATGCTCTTTAAATTGAGTTTTATCTACGAACCTAATTCGACAATTTTTAGCAAAAGAAGTTGTGACTTTAGCTATAGTAAGCAAATCAGTCAGTTGCTGACCTACGGACGACAGACTGTTTATTACAGACTATCCGACACTGGACCCCTTAGGACAAACTGACTGACAAACCCTTACAGACATTGACTACAAAAGAATCTCCTAGCCCTCCTTCCTTCCCCTTCATTCCCTCCCACCCTCCCTTCCCCTGTAACTCAAAAGTGAAGTTATAAATGTAAAGACTGTGTAATAAAAAAAATGTGTAATTTAAGTGAACAATATTGGGATACACATAAATGGTAATATAAAAATGCAGATGATAGATAATATATTAAATTTTGTAAATAATAAGCTGTCTGTATCCAATAAAGAAAAAAAAAACACGAAAGAAAGGTTAAAAATCACGTAGATCGAGTTCCTTTGATACAAGTCCGTGTAATAATAATGTTTTTTTTTTCCAATCATAATCTTGGAAGTCCTCAAAACACAAGTGTCTTTTTGAGGCAAATCATCTGAATCAACTGAGACGAGATCATGAGAACAAAGTTAGAAGCTGATGCATGAGGTTAAGAAAACCATTCATTTGAACTAACATTAGCATCCTCGAAATAAAAGTTTGGAAATAATAAAGACATTACGGACGATTGCCGGGAAAACTTTGAGAAACCAAGTGAGGAACACCGGAATCCGCGAGATTTGTGGAGCTGATGATGTAGTCAGATGGAGCAGATAGCGAAGGAGGGAATTGGTATAGCAATGTCCAGAGAATGGACACTACCAGACTCCCTTATATCGGTCTGCACAACCAGCCCCACGGTACTCGCCCTCGAGAAAGGGCTCACCACACAAGAAGAGCTCCTATAGAACAGGCCGATAGGTGTATAAAAAAAAACCAAAAAGAAGAAGAGGAAACATAAATCATTTCGTGTACACCTTGTTGTTGTTAGAAGAAATGTTTGTCCATCAAGTTCACCTGCGAAAACGCTGTATTAAGATTATTAGTTGATTAGCTATGCTCGTGTACTGGGGAGTTTGTTTTGAATAATAAATATCGAAGGCTGTAACCGTATTTCACCAACTGTTCATCAAGTTTCCCAACCTATTGCGTGTATCTGGGCGACATGACATGTGCGCGGATGGCAATAATTGGGTTGTCCGCTCTCATGAAATATCTCCAATGTTCGTCCCAACGAGGCCTATTATTATCATCTCACATCTAAATAAACTTGAACATGTATCCTCCCATAGCACGACTATATTAGAGGGAGAGAAGATTTTGATCACGACATAATACAAACTAATCAAGAAGATTACAATGCTGAAGAAAAAAATAAATGAAATAAATTTTCTTCTTCTTATACCTGGTCTTCTCTACTAAAATTGTGGATCTGCTTAAAAAGCTGATTTCCAGTTCCTGCTTAGAAGATACCCCGATTTTTTTCTTTCTTTTCAAAAAATGTCCTGGTGGTCGGTTCTTTTGTCATCTCTTGAATAACGAACTTCCGTTTTTTCAGATTGTTTCATCTTAACGATACCGTCACCATGTACGCTAAAGGTAAAGAAAGGTTCTAATTGATTCATTCTTAAATTTTCAGCATCTTGTTAAAAATTGCAAAACTTACCTACGCTGTGAATTTATCTGAGTAAAGTCCTTATTTTCGATGGGAAATCGCACCCTTAAAGGGTGTAATTATACACTCAATCTTAGAATTAAAATTCCATGCACTCTTGACTATACCAGGAGGAGGTATTCATGAAATGGTCTAAATACCTACGATATTAGAGATATCTTAATAGACCGCTAGACAAATATTAGCCCTTTCCTGAATAAACCGAAACGATTCTCTTTAAAATCCAATCCAAACTCCCTTAAGACCCCACTTAGGGGCATAGGGAGGCAACAAGAGCTCTCCATTGCGCTCGATCTTGCGCAACGTTAATGACCTCCTCCCACACCATGTCCAGATTCCTCAGCTCTGCTTCAAAGGAGCGGAACACAGTGTGAGAGGGTCTTCCTCGTCCTCGGGACCCTGATGGGAGGAAGAACAGCGCTCTCCTCGGCCAACTGTCATTC
Source organism: Mystacides longicornis (assembly GCA_963576905.1). Taxonomy (NCBI): domain Eukaryota; kingdom Metazoa; phylum Arthropoda; class Insecta; order Trichoptera; family Leptoceridae; genus Mystacides; species Mystacides longicornis. Next base: position 15,332,590 of record OY756433.1, on the reverse strand, counting down.
GGCATCCTTAATACATGTCCCAGCCGAGTCCATCTCCTCCACATAATAGTAGAGGTGATGGGCTCACGCTGGGTGCGCCGGCGTATAGCGTCGTTTGTGATGCGGTGGTACCATCTTATACCCAAAATTCTTCTGAGGCACTTCGTTTCGTAAGCAGATACTTTTTGTGCCTGGGCCAAAGTCAGGTGCCAGGATTCACACCCATACAGGAGAATGGGCAACACACACGCATCAAACAGTTTACATTTCGTCTCGACACTAAACGCCGACGCCTTCCATATTTTGGTCATGTTGTTAAAGGCGCCACTTGCCATACCAATACGTATCGGGAGCTGAGCCCCGAGGTCACCAGTGGTGGTAATGGTTGCTCCCAGGTACTTAAATTTATCCACCCGGGAGACCTGGTGACCTTCGATGGTTATCGGTAGCTGTTTAGCGGGGCAGGCATTATTCGCCATGAGCTCCGTCATACTAGCATTGAGTCGAAGGCCGAGGCGTGCTGTTTCGTCGCAGAGTCTTGAAACACTGCACTGTAATTCCTCCACTGTCGTACTGAACAACGCTAGGTCGTCTGCGTACTCCAGATCGCACAGTTCGCCCATTAGACCATCTCTCTGTGTTATCGGTAAACCTCTTGCTCCTTGCATGGACTTTCTCAACAGGAAGTCCATTACTATTATGAAAATAAAAGGAGCTAGTACGCAGCCCTGTCTGACTCCCGTGGTGATCCTAAAAGCTTCAGTAGGACCACCTGGTGTTTTCACGCTACACTCGGAGTCTTCATACAGGGACTGCACCATTTTAACTATTTTCGGAGGTATACCATACAGAGCAAGTATTTTCCATATTGATGGTCTATGTGGGCTGTCGAAGGCCTTTTCAAAATCTATAAAGCAACAAGCGACTGGAGAGTTAAACTTTTTGCACTGCTGAAAGATGCACCTGGCACAGAAAATTGGGTCCGTGCAGGACCTTCCAGGTACAAAGCCGCATTGTTGCTCTCTCAGGACAGCCATGACAGGCCCCCGAATGCGGTGTAGTAATATCTGAAAATTAATACCTTACCGGGAACACTCAGTAGAGTAATTCCACGGTTGGTCTCTTAAAAATACTTAGATACATTTTAACGGTGTCGGGATGGGTAAGGATTGAACTAGATCGTATTCAGATTGTTTCATGAATACTCCTCCACGTTTATCTAGCGGGTGTTTCTTTTGCAAGTATTCTTCTTGATTCTGGGTCTTCCTGAAATATGAAGGCTTAAAAAAACAGGATGTTTTTTTCCAAATTCAGATCGCATTATTGATGAAGTTATTATATGGGTAACGCTAGACGATATGTTTCCGGTCACATAAACATTACACATAGAGATTATTTAAATTGATAGATATTCGGTGGCCAGATAGCCAATTATTCGAGGGATACCAACGATAACAATGAATACTCATCCAGAATATATTTCCATAAGAAATTAGCTCATAACTCTTAGTATCTACACAAAATATATGTAATATTTTTCTAGCAAATCGAATAATTAATTCTTATTGACTCTTCATTGACCCCGTGAAACTCTTTTGTCTGATGACTACGAAATTATGAATGCGGCTTTAAAAATTATTATTATAGTGTTGCCATGTTCAATAATTATTCAAATGAGACTCGTTTTGACGTTAATAGACTACGAAAATAGCTTAAAACAATGAAGTCTTATAATATGCTTGAATTTTAAAGTATATCAATAAAAATTTGACGGTTGAGTCACGTATAAAATCCAATGGAAAGACGTGTATAAATGACAAAGATCTAAGATATTTACTTAAGAAATTCGATGTTTATTACTCTGATGATAATATGTTTCCCCTCCAGTGAGGAAACAGTGAGATGGTTCATAAAATATCATGACCCGTGTAATTTTGTTGGTATTTATAATTACTACCGGTTTTTGGTATTCCGACATCCTAAGGCGTAATATGACATTTAATAACACAAAATTTAAAAAATAAATAAAACTAACTTGAACTATTGATTTAAATGTGAGTATGTACTAGGTACATACGGCATTCGAAACAACAACATTTTTAAAATGTGATGTATGGGAATAGAATGGTAAAATAGTGACAATGTCAAAAAATCATCGCAGATACCTAGTCTGAAATAGAAAATAAATTATGAATACGTTAGGTTTGCACTATCGTTTCGAGTACAAGTAGGTGTATTATTTATGCTAGAGATTAATAATATATATTATGGCCAAACCATCCCCCTTGTGGATGAAATGCCATAAAGAAGAAAAAATAAAATTATGTTTTTACGGTTTCTCTGCATGCCGAAGTAGTTGCTAGCCTGGCGGTTACAGAGGTCGTGGGTTTAAAACCCCAGGTTCCAACCATCTTCCTCTTTCACGACACAAGCTTTTAGCAGCTTACTGTGAAAGAGTCAAAGAGTATATTAGTGTTCATTTCGAGTGACCACAGATACATTTTTATTAAAAAAAAAAAGCATTCTTTGAAGTGAGATTGCAATAAAACAATTGAATGAGTTTTACTTACTTGCTAAAGAATTTGAAAAGAGGTATCCAAAATAAATATACATTTTTTTGCTACATTATATAATATGACGAGATGGTGAATATAGCACATAGTACATAATAGTTCAATGTTTTAAATGTAAGCATTCAATCCGCTCCCATTATTAATAAAGGTGTATACTTACAGATTGAAATACATCGAAAATCGATATAAATAGATAAATTTTACGAGGTCTCTAAAACGTGATCTGAACATCCGTGGGGGATGTTTAACGATATTGGTCTATTTTCTATGAAAGTATTACTGGATAGTGAATCGTGGACATATAAAAATCACTCAAACTGACCGGAATGTGCACTCCTTATGGAACATGGGCCCGTCTATCCCGTTTTGCACGTACAACCCTTAAGGGTAGTAAAATTTTATGGATCTAACACGAAAAACAAAACCACATTTTCTCGTTTGCGGCGACCCCGCTCAACCCGCATATATACCACCACCGAGCATGTCCGAACGACCAAGAAGTCTACAACGTGTATTATTAATATTTTGGAAAAATGTGTAAAATAATAATGAGTGTTTTTTTTTTGGTATTTTAGTGTTCCTATGGGTATAAAAAGTTGTCAATACAGTCTTTTGTCATTGTTACATTATTGTATAAAAACAAAAATGTTTTCTTCACATAAACTAGTTAAATGAATGAGGAAAAATTTAAGTTCGTATTATTTATAAAATCAAACACGTACCATTGTGCTTACAGAAAATTGATGAGCGAGTCGAGGTGTAGTAACCGCTCACTTTTAAAAGTTTGCACACTTTTAGTTTATACAGAGAAGAGGTGGCGAATGCTAATATTTTTTTTTAATTATGCATAAAAATAGATTAAATCAATAAAAAAACACTACGCACACTACTGTAATTTTAAGTATTTCATACTCACACACACTTCCATGTATTTGACATAATTTGACATTTCTTTTGTTTATCTGTGGTCATATTGAGAATAGATTAATATTTTTTTATATAACCATAGAAAAACTTTGAACATATCAACATTTCAAATTTGATGTATCCATGTCATTTTTAAAGAAAATTGCAAAATAGCGCTCACTCAGTTTTTGACAAAGCAATCTTAATAATGTTCAAACTTATAATCTAAATTAGTTATGGCCGAATTTCGAGCACTGTCCGACCACTAGTATAAGGAAAGGTATGGGAATCTAGTGAGGAAGAACTCTTCATGGGGAGGTGATATGGCACGAGAAGAAACATAGTAGTACGTAGTTCTATTTATAAAGGAACTCCTAGAAAAACAATAACTCAAACTTATATCAAATAACGTAGCAAACCTTCACCCTACAAAAAACACGTCCTTTCAGTCTTTTATGATCGAGAAATATGCTCAGCTTCACCTCTATGTTAAAATTATCAATCAGCCAGCGACGCTAAAAACACATTAAAGAAAAACTATTACCTCAATTATCAATATTTTTGCCATTATCGTTTTTTTATATAAGAAGACAGATTCGCAAATGAAGATAAAAACCAGAAACCAACAAATAATTTGTTACATAAATCTTCCCAAAGAGCACCGAGTGATTGGGTGTTAATATTATAATCAATGATCTTCATAAATAAACAAATAATTAATGTAACGAAAACAAAGTCGTTGCGCAAGATTTCGATTACGTAATCGTAAAATAAGACGAAGCACATCAGTACTTATAACTTTATGTCACGGTCCAGATCGTCCGCAATAAAACTGTAACAAGTAGAATATAGTAAAGTTTACTACCTTCCTTCGTACTGAATAACTCCGAGTAGCAAATTTGTAGCAAATCTGAAAGTGAGTGGTAGTTAGCTGAAAGCTGGCTCCGGCCAAGTTTTATTTGCCGATATGAAAGGCAAGATTGATGGACGGGTCGTGTTATTAAATTCCAATAAAATCAGCAAGTCATCTCAATTTTATTGACATATAAAAACTTTGAATAGAAGACAATTTCCAAATAAAAAAACACTTTCGAAATAAAACCCAACCCTACCCTGAAAAGGGCCTGTTTTTCCTTTCACCTTATAAGTAAACGTACTATTCACACTCACTTGCCTATCGTGAAATGCGAAAATATTTTTTAAGCTATTAATCAAACTTTATATACGGACGAGAGAAATAAATGTTCACTTCAATATACAAAATTATTCTAAAAATAAATCAATTTTATTACGAGGCGAATCAATGCGAAGAAATATAAATTTTATGCCTGATTAGGCCCTATTTTATATAAGGTGAATGAAGAAATAATTCATTTTCGAAACATCTCATAGTCCAGACGCAATAGGTACAAAATAAATCAAACATCAAGAACAGTACAATAATCTATTGAATAGTTTTTAGATGTCATCAGAATATTATGTGTCTTAAATGTAAACGAAATATGAACCACATTTACGACATTGATTATTTCAATAAGTTTTATCAAAAAAAAAAGATTTTGGTCAACTTAATGGTTAATTTTATCAATTTATTTCTCAGATTTAAAATCAATAAAAAAATAATACGCATCTTCCAAATTTTTCAAGCAGAGCTTTTGCCATTAATGGCTAAAATGGTCAGCACCGTAGATCGACCCCGCAAACTTCTCAACGCAACGCTGGTCTACTTTTTATATACATGGTAAAAATGTTAACAAAGTGCAATTCCTCTTTCACAGTTTCAAAACTGCAAGAATATTTTGATTTCATTAAAATTAATAATATAATTTATCGCCCAATTCAATTGTATGAAATTAAACGATTTAGGTATTTTCTTTTGGCGTGAATGTTTGAAAAAATTGAAGATCTTTCTTGAGGTTTAACTAATTTAACCTGATTTCAAAGGCAGACGTGGTCGTTTTATACTAAGAATATTCATTGACCATTACCCAAAATTTCATGAGAATAATCGGCGAAAATATGACAAATTAGCAGCAGCAAACTGAATATGTTTTTTTTTATTGAAATTGTAACTTGTCAAGTAATTTATACAGTGGCTATTTAAGATATTGCGATGAGTATTTGTATTATAATTTAATTGGTTTGTTTTCACCGATTTAACGGTTGATCGCATAAGTAAAAACTTGTTAATGCGCGGTGCGAGTGTGCGAATCTAAAAAGAAGAAAGTGGAGTAAAGCGCTGTTAATTCTGGAATGATATCTACTGAGAAGCCGAATAACAGCGCGGCGATTGAAATGACCGCACCAATAAGCACACCTAAGAGCCGAGACAAACCGAACCAAAGTGAAACTCCGAGTGATATAACTCAGTTAAGAACGCTTCATTACGGGCGGAATGATTGCGGTTTTGTACCCGCGGTAGCACACTAGGGACGGTTCGGTGTCGATGTCAAAAGTGAAGGTAAATGTGTACTTGCGCTGTTATGCATAATTGTCATGTGTTTGAACTTAATCCCATTAGAATCACGAAACATCAAGCCACAATATTATCATGTCAAATAGAGCCACCTGTTATAATAACATCCGATTATCTGAAATAAAGATAATGGTGCTACGACACCCATGCTCATATCGTTCGCCCCTTTAATATTTCTTTTCGGAAAAAAAAATTAAAAAAATACTTGTCAATATACAGGGTGACTGGTAATTCAATACATTCCTTGTAAGGAGTTATACTAGAGAAAATTTGCAACAATTTTGTTCCCATTAACCAGGGGTAAAATACCAGTGGTTTTCGAGTTATTTAACTTTTTAGTTTTTTTTCAATTTTCACCTTTTGACATAAAAATCAAAATTGTGAACAAAGTACTTCATTTAGGAAAGTAAAAATAAATTTTTCTAATAGTCAAATAATAAAATAATGGTCGAAGTAAAAAATCAAGAAGAAAATTTCAAAATCCTCATAAATATGACGTTTTTAAATCACAACAGTTTTTTTCAGTTTTAAATTCGATTTTTGTAAGCTAGTTAGTTACTCCAAAAAAGTATAATATACTTGGCGTAAAAACCACAGGAAAAACTTCCCCAATTAATAAACTTTGCGAAAAGGTAAAAATCTTTACCAATTTACTACAGTTTTGGAAAATATCAATATTATACGATCAGATGGTGCTATGAAGCCGTAGGCGTTTTCATACAAACGTCTTTACTTCAACATGAATAAAATTCAAAGCTGCGCTTCGTTATGATAGGTAGTCCAGCATTAGTATGGCGAAGTTGAACTGATTCTGCGCCTTCTAATCGTTTAATAAGATTTATTTTCCGAAACTGTGGTAAAATAGAAAACATTCATACGCTTTGTGAAAGCTTATTAATTGGGGAAGTTTTTCTTGTGTTTTGTACGCCAAGTGTATTATACTTTTATGGAGTAAGTCCGTTAGACAAATCGAAATAAAAAACACCGAATTGTGATTTTAAAACGTTGTATTTCTGAGGTTTTTAAGATTTTCTTCTTGATTTTTTATATCAGCCTTTCCTTTATTCTTCAGCTATTGGAAAAGCATATTTTTACTTTCTTAAATGGAGTACTTTGTTCACAATTTTAAATTTTAGGTCAAAAGGTGGAAAATTGAAAAAAACTCTAAAAAGTTAAATAACTCGAAAACCACTGGTATTTTACCCCTGGTTAGTGGGAACAAAATTGTTGCAATTTTTCTCTAGTATAACCCCTTACAAGGAATCTATTGAATTACCAGTCACCCTTTATAGTATAGGGTGCCATTAAAAAACGAAAAAGTCATATTTTAAGTTATATTTTAATTAACAAAAATATATCTATGAAAAATCTTAATGAATCGCCCCTTGTTAAAATAGCATGATTCAAACTACAATACATATTTTCAATAAATTAGTAAAGAAATGGAACAATTTCTCAATTAAGTTCCTAAAAAAAAACTGAATAAAAACCGTTACATTTTACAAAAAATCGTATCAAGACGAAAGGAGACTTGGATAAATATCCAGTTGCATTAGCAAGGCACATTTTTCAGTGTTCTTTTCCCAAAATTTTACCTAACAGAAGTCCACCGACTCCTGATTTTGTATCCAAAAATATTCTTGGTGCCTACAAATCAACCTCTTACCTGCCCACTAACATTTGTCACAAAATTTTCAATACGGTGCCGGTGCCAGGGGGTGTTTACTGTTACGATATCAGTACTATCCGAACTTCTATATCTGTATTGGTTTATCAATCTCTCAGAATCTCCCTTGCCACCACTTCCTTCCATGGAAATCTGTTTGAATTTATGTTTATGTATGTAAACAGCGAGGAAGACCCTCTCATACTGTGTTCCGCTCCTTCGAAGCAGAGCTGAGGAATCTGGACATGGTGTGGGAGGAGGTCATTAACGTTGCGCAAGATCGAGGGCAATGGAGAGCTCTTGTTGCCTCCCTATGCCTCTAAGTGGGGTCTAAAGGGAGTTTGGATTGGATTTGGATGTAAACAGCGATCATTAATAAATAATGTCATTGTTCTCTAAGGTCTCTTATAGACGTTTATTAAATAAATAACTTTGTATAAAATGAAAATGTTACAGCGTATTTTAAGTTAATAACAACTGACTAACAGTGTTGTGTTAACAGTTTAGTCGAGAGGCAGGCCAGTGGCTACCATCAATTACTGAATAATTATTACTGAAAGCGTTACATCGATACTGTGTTGTGTATTTGTCAGCAATAATAACTTATTATGTATGTACGATCCTATTCTAATCTTAATGGAGCAAGCGGTAAACTAAATTAAGAGCGTTTGGTCGAGACGAGGAGTTCGTACAATAAGCACCGTCGCAGTTTTAAAACACGTATTATTGGCAAGAACTAATGGGAAGACATTTACTTAAATACACATTATAACATACTGCAGATGTTACATAATTGAGTCATCGAATCGTGTCCATGGATTTTTGTACAAATAATTAATTATTTTAACTTAGCACGTGTTTTATTTGAGTGTTGAACATAACGTACAGACAGACGGTTGCAGATTCTTAGACTTAAACCAAATTTAATATTCTGCACAATTATTTAATAGTCTAGAGACCTGAATTTTTCACGGTATTATTGTGGTAAAAGTGGTACTTTCCGAAATTGGCTGGAATGATTTGTATTCCTAAATGCGGTACTGCAAATGAAGCCAATATAATGTTGTCCATGTTGTTAGCTTAGCAACAAAACACATTGGCACAATTCTCAAAGACGGCCGTCTTGTCAGACGACAGGCCGCTCCCTAGGGAATGCAATAACATTAGGTACTCTAACACAGATTTCGGTAAAAAGTTAAGAAACGAATTAAAAAAAAAACACCAACACCTGTAATATAAATCGGCTCTCTGCGGTATAACAAGAAAAATTGAACGATGAAATGCATAATTTCTATAGTAACAACGATCACAAAAACTTTCGCACTAAGTTTTGCAACTAGTTGTTTTTTTTCTAAAATCAAAACAATTCTGTTTTCTGAAATCCCGGTTCTTAGGTTTAACTTAAAACATAGGAATGAAAAAAAGGTTTCAAGATAAATCGGCATAGTTGCTAATGTTTCCCTTAAAATTTTCCTAACAGTGTGTGTTGTAAAAAGACAAGGATCTCAATGAACATCCATACTGCTCTACTAAAACCCCTAATCTATTTTTATTTTTTTAAAGCTTTACAATACTCAATGCATTGGCCAAGACATCATTATTTGCTATGGTAAAAACTTTAAAGCCGAGTGGTGTATTTTTCCGTAAATAAAACATTTACACAAAAAATCGGCACCTAGTTTCGTTAGGAATCATCATTTAGATGTAGGAGATAATGTTGACAATGTTGGAGACATCACGTCCAAATGATGTGTCCCTATGCCCTAGAGAACTTCGAATGATGTTTTTAATGGACAAGAACAACCGCCTAAGAGAAGAGTAAGAGCTGGATTTCGTCGTTCTTAACCAATTGACAGATCGTACGTAAAAAATGGAAAACAAATAAAATATTAATCTTCCTCCTTTAAGTCACCATCAGCAGTCTACAGTTGTATTTATGCTTCAAGTAAATACGTCACATTTTTTTTATGCAAATTATTAGAATTCAGTCTTTGCGCTGTATGAAAAGTCCGAAAACAAGATTCGTATTAGTTTAAGAACACAATGGATCATGGATCATTGACAGCGCGCGAGAATACCGTCACCATTATTATTAGATTCTAAAGAGTAGTACCTACCTAACTATCGAATACTACAGAATTAAAAAAATATATTTCAAGTGTGAGATGCGCATAGCGGTGCGTATTATTCTGATGAACATATTACATCCAGGTAGTTATACAGATAGTTCTGTCAGTGCTAATACCTACAGAAAACAAACACGTACAATATTATTTTAATATTGCGTACCTGTTGATACAAGAAGATGAGCAGAACCGTTATGTGCACGATTGTTTACTTTTTCTTACAAAACAGGTTGCCACGATTCGATACTTTGCGATTGTAATTAGGTAGGTACCTATGAACAGATATTATTATAGTGATGTGAACTAGTCTGGCAACCGTGTCTACTCGTGTATCCCATACTGGACATGGCTCGCACTTTTTAACACACGCATCGCATAACACCAAGAAGTAAATACTTGGACAATCGAAACATTCAATCATTAAAACTCTTAGTTATAGAACGCATCGATTGTCCAAGTATTTTCCATAAAATTTAATTACGTCAAAAGAAAATAAGGACATTTTAAGCAGGAGGCGAAACATTTTTGGGATAAATAAAACAGCCTTTGTCTTGAAGATAAAGAAAGAAAACAGCCTTTGTCTAGAAAAATGTCTTTGTGAAATTTTGACTTTGAAATTATGAAATTTTTCTGTCCATTCAGTTGACCCTTAACTATCCTACAGTCGTTTTCGATGTCTTCGTGGGTGTCTGGTTATCTAGGGGTGCTCCTAAAGCACTTACATATATCTTTATTTATTAATTTGATACGTGTTCTTAACCTTTGAAAATAGCTTATACAACATATAATGTGCTACTGCGCATAGTCCTCAGTGTTCTCAACATGCACTTCTTCTATGGTTATCTGATCTTACCTACATTGGCTTCAACTACGCACATCTTTTGCAATATGTAATGTGTTTTGTTTTTGTTCTAAAAGAGTTTCGCCAGCGATATTTCTTATTCTGAGTATTTGCATTTCGTTGGAGAGAAAAATTTACATTGTTAAGGATAACTCAATAAAAACAGTATCTTATGATATAAATGAAAGTCTGGTTACTGCGAACACTTATAGCTCGAGATTGGCTTAACAGATTCTTCCGATGTGTGATTTATTGGATTCTTCTCCGCTCCAGATAACAGAATAAGTAATAAAAAAAGTTGAAAATTGATAAGAAATAATATAAAATATGAAATATAGAACGGATTTCCTGTAACGCCGTCGCCATCTATGAAAAATTATATAACAACAAAATTATTGTTTACCTGACAACCATTGACATTAAAAATACCCACGCAGATTATTGGTGGAATTTTTTCCGAGCTTTCAGGAATAATTTTTTAACAATTCAAACATATTTAAAACGTATTTTTGTATAAATTACAATTTCAAAATCAATATTCATAGTAAGGACTACAGGACAACGTCTGTCGGGAATGCTAGTAATTATATAAAAATGGTCTCAGATTGGCGAAAAGCGATGAATCGGGAAACACCGCCGGAAGGCATAAACAATACGATGACAAACTAGTAGAAGAAAGTACGATACAAATAAATAATTAAAAGAGAACATATTCGTAATTTATTGGCAACATTTGCTGGATATAATAAAATATATTGTTTTGTTTAATTTAAAAAAGAAGAATAAAATATTTACCAAATCCCCAAAATATTTCACACGTAGGTATACCTACTACTTAATAATAGATATTTATGACACTTTCTACCTGTTGGTTAAAATATACATCTTTACATCTCCGAGATTTTTATTTTATATAAGTATTTCACCTTCCAATGCTTTATATTATTAGCGGTTTGCATTTGTGCTTTCGATGCATGTTATATACATCGAACTTACATATTATATACATCGAAGATGTTATAGCAGTGATTGAGATTTTTTCAACGCAGGTCGGACAAAAAATAGATTCTATCGAAGGGGAAATAATAAAAGTAAATGAAGAACATTAGAACAAGTTAACGATAGACAATAAATATTTTACACAAGAGCCGTAATGGATCTGAAGAAACGGTTTATTTTTTTTTATTTTGAATCGCCTTAATACAATTGAAATTACAAAATACATTCCGCAAGGCACATTATCGGATCTCATTACTCGGACGAGGCGGTACTCGGAGATATACAACAGACTTCCGTGCCGGCTGAGATCGATCTTCTTCACTAGTTGAACGCGCCAATTTGCGACACGTATAAGCCATTACGGCGTAAAATAAGAATCCAATTAATGTAATAAAACTATACACAACAACAACAACTTAAAATCGTTTCAAGATAGTAGTTCATGTTGCACGCATTAAATAATATAAAAACTAGTGAAAATAATATTTCATTATAGAAAATCTCTAATTTTACAAATAATAATCATTACCATACGGTAAATTTTAACCTAGATTCATAAATCAAGTATGTGTACCCACAAAAGATATATTGTTTAGCGTAACGCCCATGTAACCCCTGAATATTTTAGGAAACTTTAGTTTACATGTCCCCATAAGTTGGGTTGCACTGAATAGTTTATGAAATTAATGGTGGATTAGAAAATGAGGAGAGAGAGACTTAATTATATTAAAACCGCAAAAAAATTAACTAAAATAACCAATAAAATTATACTTTGAGACTCCACTTAGGGTCATAGGGAGGCAGCAAGAGCTCTTAAATGCGAACGATCTTGCGCAGCTGTGATTCAAAATTTTATGTAGGTATATTATAATCCCATCAGGGTCTCGAAGACGTGGAAGACCCTCTCATACCGTGTTCCGTTCCCTCGAGGCAGAGCTGAGGGAAATGGACTTGGTGTGGGAGGAGGTGATAAGCATTGCGCAAGATCGAGCGCAATGGAGAGCTCTTGCTGCCTCCCTATGACCCTAAGTGGAGTTCAAAGGGAGATTTGATTGATTGATTGATTGATATAATCCGATTATACTCTTATTAAAAAACATAACATTGTTTTTCATAGTAGGTATCAATATATATTTAAGTGGTCCGCGGAATGAATTAACTGGTCCGTGAGGTCAAAAAGTTTGGCGACCGCTGCAATATAGTGTACAAAATGTTCGTAAACTAACAATCAGTATTAATTGATGTGTTAAAAAATGATCTCGGCTCGATAAACGTCCGCAAAAATAAAAATACAAGTATTGACTATCGAATTTCACTGCTACTAAGTTCGGAACCGACAATAAATTCAAAATATGAAACCTGGTGTAAGAGTAGGTACAGAACAGACACATTAATATAATATGCAGTTTTACCACGCACATCATTATTTGCCCAAGGCATCTACCAAAGCAATCTTGAAACTACATTTTTCTCGGCAAAAAAGAAGATTTATCGCCAACTCATTGCACATCATTTCGGTTGCACTGATATTAAAATAATTCATCTTGTTATTATTATTATATAATTATTTATCGATCGCTATGCGCGCTGCAACGCACTACAGAGTACGCAGAGCGATAGCTTGACGAAGAAAAAAAAATGACGATCAGTTTGCGGACAGCGAAACTGGATTTAAGACCATCGAACAATACAGCACACTTGAAAGAAAGAAAGAAAGAAGTCAAGACAGTAGACGGCAGAGAAAAATTTGTTTTTCCAAATTTAACAAGGCAAACAGAATGATTAAATGTATAAAATCAAGAAAGCGAAAATTTAAAGCACATAGAAATAAATTGAATATCGATGATTAAAAATCGCATTTTGAATGTCATTAAACGTTCAGTGATTAGTCTTCAGGAAAGTGTATTCCATAGACACAGCTTTCTTATGAGTTGTCTGTCACCTTGCTGTCATGGAACATTATTGAACTTAAACAAATGATACCATAATTGAACGTAACCGAATGGCTCTATGGTTCTCATATCCCTTCTAGTGTTATTTTTTTATTTAGATTAGGAATCATAATATGACGTCACGCATCGGCCAAATTGAATTATTTTGATCAAGCCGCAAAAAAAAATCAAACTTTGATTGTACTTTACTTTTGTATTTAATGATTTTATGTAATGTTAAGATTGCAATTTTCGAAAAAATGTGTTATACTAAACTTTACACAGTAACTCCTTCACGGTTATTATATACCAAGGGAACTGTAGATGATGCGAAGATTATTAATTCATCTAATTAAATAGTACTTAAAAAAAGTGTTTGGCTGTCCATTCAACTATAATCCAAGTATTCAACTATAGACAGATAATAGAGTAGATAATAGTAGTAGTAGGTAAGCTATTTTATAATCACGAGATAAATAGGTAGGTAGGGCAAATTGTGGAGAAGGTTCCCCTGACCACTTGTAGATGAACACGAAGTACTAGATTGTTTAATTGGGTGTTAAACTTTGGGTTAGAGGAGGATGTTTGAACCTGGAAAGGATTATTGAGCATTCGAGTTGTTAGTTGAACACCTGATATGTCAAGAATTTCTCTTTCGTACAAATTTTACACTTACGGTTTTTTTTTTTTTAATTTTAATACGATACATTACTTTTATGGGAAAATAATTGAGTTCTACGTACCTACACGAATATAAGGGGAGCCATCCTCTTTAAAACTATTTTTATTTAATCGGTTATCTGTTAATTAAATTTATTTAAAAATTATTTATTTAAAAAAATGCCTTCGAAACGTTGGCAATTTCAACCGGTCAACTAGTCGTGTCCAATCAAAGACAGGATAACAAACCATGCACGGGCAAAATTTCAAGTGAAAAAGACTGATTTCTTGAAAGTTCAGAAATTTTACCTGTGACTTTTAATCAGATTATATCACTAGGCTACCGAGATAGATTAACGATGTACGTAAACAGTTTAGAAATTTCATCTTATTTTATCTTGTGGTTGGATGTTAGAGATTGCTTCGGCAACGATCCCGCCATTGCCCACTATTTTTATACACCGTTACTTTTATACACTATCGTGTAATATGTGCATAAATAATTAAATAAATAAAAATTGTTCATCACACGCACCAGATGCTTAAACTTAACTATAGTGACTAATATCTACAGTGAACATTTTAATCCCAAGATTGTAATTTTATCTAATGTTATATTTTTATAGATCAATTTTTCGGTTTGACCGCTACAGGCTTATAACAGTCTTAATATACTTGTTCAAAAAGTAGACAAAATTATACCCCGGAAGATTCAAACCCGTTCTAATCCCATTCAGAGAAGCTAGCCCTTTTTATAATAGGTTGATTGTAAAGATATAAAACATAATGAAAGCTGTGCGTAGCTTTGAATCTTTCAGTACTGCTAACACTTTCCGCCCTCTATTATAAGTTTCCGGTTTGATTAAGCTGTTTATAAATAACTCTTCGACCTAATATACTAGTTCTGATGACGTTACTTACTACATGCCTTTCGATGCCGGTCATGTGTAAAGCTATGATCATATTCGTGTCTATCAGAACTGAATCTGGAGGCAGTCGGTTTCTCGTGTCACCGTGACGGTGTGGAAGTGAGCAGACAACTTTATAACAATGAATTCCGTGACAAATATTACAAAATATTTTGTTATCATATTGTGCTAGATTACATCATACCTAGTTCTTCCACGCGGAGCCATCACAATATAGATAATGTCACACTAACACACTTTTTATATGTAATTAAAATAATGTAACATATGATTGTACACACGGCCCTACGTAGTCTAGTAGTTTAGGTGCTTCCCTTTTGATAAATTAAATTACCCTCGTAAAATTATCTATTATATAAAAATGGAGCCCTATTTCAACCTTGATCAATGTGGTGATTGATAATAATTATTGACAGGAGAGGGCTCTTATGCTGAATAAATTAATAAAGTTACGCGGAACATAAGGAGATTTGACGTAGAAAACCGTCTTAAGTAGGTACTGTGGAAAATATAAACTTTTCTTTTTTTTTTTTAATTTAAGATGGCATTTGATATCAAGTGTCAGTTTTTCTATACTTGGTGCGATTGTAAGAATGTGATCTGTA
Organism: Mystacides longicornis; assembly: GCA_963576905.1. Taxonomy (NCBI): domain Eukaryota; kingdom Metazoa; phylum Arthropoda; class Insecta; order Trichoptera; family Leptoceridae; genus Mystacides; species Mystacides longicornis. The sequence continues at coordinate 15,316,899 of OY756433.1, read as the reverse complement.
AACATCGTTTAAAACAGATCCATCGGTCGGAATTATATTTGTTAAATAGGTTACTAATTTATCAATATACAAATTGAGATTCAATATTCATATTAAAGCCAAGACAACGTCTGTCGCCGGAAAAGGTTGTAGAAAACACCTAAATATCTACATAATATTTTAGAAATGTTTGTTTTTTTATTTGCCTTTGACAATACTGTTACCTTATATGTGAACATCACGCTCAAAATACAAATGCTACGTCAGATATTAATATGCCCAGAGCCGTACAAAATGCTGGAGAAGGTTCTTAAATACAATTTGCTGCATTAACTTTAAAATATTTAGAGCTATTTAAAAAAATCTATTTTTTTAGGATCTTCATACAAATTTCTCAAAAAGACTTTTGGAAACAAAATTACTCATGTAAACGTTGAATGGAATCTTGGTATTACGGTATGAAAATGTAATAAAATAATCGTAGATTGATTTGTTATACATACAAATGTTATTCAAATCTTATTATTCTCAATAAATAAAGATTTAATGAAAAAAATTGCAAAATGATTCCTCCATTTTGCAAATTTGACAGATAGCGCAAATCACCCTCTATGGGTGGAGAGCCTAACTAATTATCACACATTAGGGAATGTAGCTAAGGTTCAAACCACAGAGCTATCTCTCTCTCTCTCTATGAAAACTTGCAAATTATGTCGGTAGGTTCGTATAATATTATGAGGTCGGTGAAACAAAAATTTTAAAAGTGTAATTCTTTATTTCCCGTGCTTATGTCAGTTATAGAGGTCTGTTAAGCAATGGGAAGCTAGACTAGAACCTGTTTAATTACCTACCGATCAAGCCTGACAATCGGAATCAAAAACGTAAAGCAAGACGGGTATAAGCTAGTAACAGATAATTTCATGCGAGCTTTGGCTTTACAAACTGCCTCTTCCCTGAATAATGCCGTAACGTGAATATTCGTTTATGCTTTCTTGTTGACAATTTTATACAAACATGCATCGACGTACATATAGTATGTACTGAAATTTAGCTTTGTAACATACCGATAAAGAATTCACTGTCGGAATTCATATTGTCTCAGGCAGACCCGGGGGCGCTGTGAGCAAGGTTTAGGTGTTCTATGAAGATGTCGTTTGTCTCTAAGTCAACATACTTTTTATCTACATAATAATTTAGTTATGTACTTATTTTCATATTATATCATCGCATCCCGTATACCTATATCCACCGACCTCGGTAGCCAACTTGTACTGGCGTGGACTTCAGATCACGAGGTGCCGGATTCGATTCCCGGTAAGGTCAGAGTTTTTCCAAGTGTTTTTTCACTTGAAATTTCTACCCGGGGTTGGCCTGTCTCAGATTGGACGGGACCGGTTAACTGGAAAAAATTGCCTCAGGCAATAAGTTCCGCCGGCTATACCGACACCTTTGTATAGAAAAGTGTTATTTTATTACTATATCGTAGCCTTTTTTATTCGATTTTAAACATCACTGATCTTTGCAATTATAATTCTAGTAATATTAGATAAGTGTACATACAAATTGTTCAATTTTCTCGAATAACGTCATCAAAAATTTAAAAGCATGTTAAGGAAAGACGGGTATCAGCTAGACACATAGATGAATCCCTATTTCCATTGGGTAAGGAATCACGCGTGAACGAATGAATTTCGAATTTCCTGGACGAATTTCCTCAACTCCTTTTTTATTGTGTATCTTATTGCCAGCATGAAGTTCTTATAAATGAAAAAATAAGGAAAGTTCGCGGAACATTATAAAATTTGAGTACCTTAATGTTGGTAACCTTCTTATTACTTTTTTTCTTATTTTGAATTTTAATTGAAGGTTTGACAGAATCTGTAGATTCTTGGGCGATTAGTGTGGATTACCGAATACGGATGGAAACTACAACTATGGTTTAAAACAAATGCATTGGTTAAAAGGAAATTAACCTATCACACACAAATTCATTATTTGGAGTCAAACCCACCAAGAAGATCCTTGGATTGCCGGGAAGGTTGTTCCACTGTTCTTCTCTTTCTTCCCTTCCCTTCTAAGAGTAAAACCAAAGGATATTCGTCGGGAAAGCTAGGTTTATATAATTATATCAATTCCAATTCAATATTAAAGGTTAAGATGGGACAATGTTTGTCGAGTCAGCTAGTGAAATATAAAATAAAATGCGAAATATTTCAATACGACGGTGAAAGCCGCATGATCATGGTGTATTATAACCGTATCTTTGTGCATTGATGCAGGTCTGAGTATTTGTCTAGTATGCATGTTATTACAATATATTCTAAGCTGCATCCGTATCAAACTTACACATAATAAAATATCTTAGAAAACGAATACATTTTTCCCTGAACTACAAAAAAGGACGACCATTTCTTTAAAAGCCACTTTACGTTACGATTCAAACAAATCCACTCGACGAGTGCTTTAGGGTGAGTTGCTTCGTCATACCTATTTGAAATATCCATCATGCTCTTTTATATTAAAACTAGCTTTCCCGGCATATATTGTCCTGTAGTCCTTCCTATGATTTTTTTTTATATGAATCTGTGCTCACTCAAAGTGAACACAAATAATTATGTTTAGATTCTTGTGACCTTTTCAGGACTAGATCTTAAAGAAAAAATAACAACTAATGACTCTAACAATTCATTACTAATGTTCGATTTTTAAATGGAACAAACCACTACGGGCTTACGACCGTCTTCTACTGTTATTTCGAAGGCTGGCTTAGTGTGATCACTTTACGTTAACTACGTTCGCCATTAGGTGGTAATGTTTGTCTCCGAAACTCCTAATCATGAGAATTCTCAACATGTTCAACATGTCGAAAAATATCATGTATGCAACAAGTAGAAATTTAATAATAGAATGAAAAATAGAGATAAAAGTTGGAAATTGTTGAGACGTTGTGCACCAACAAAGCCAATAGGCAATAAATATGAGACATTAACAAAAATGGATATAGTCATATCCTGGCGCCAAATACATGACAGCAGTCGCAGTCTTTAAATTTGGTTGCTCTCTTGTTCTCAACAATTTCCAACTTTTATCTCTATTTTTCATTCTATTATTAAATTTCTACTTGTTGCATACATGATATTTTTCGACATGTTGAACATGTTGAGAATTCTCATGATTAGGAGTTTCGGAGACAAACATTACCACCTAATGGCGAACGTAGTTAACGTAAAGTGATCACACTAAGCCAGCCTTCGAAATAACAGTAGAAGACGGTCGTAAGCCCGTAGTGGTTTGTTCCATTTAAAAATCGAACATTAGTAATGAATTGTTAGAGTCATTAGTTGTTATTTTTTCTTGAACACAAATACACTCTTTGACACTTTCACAGAAAGCTATTAAAAGCTTGTGTCGTGAAAGAGGAAGATGGTCGCCACCTCAGATCGAAACAGTACGAAAGCCGGCGTCTTAGCCGCTGGGCTACCAAACACTTCAAAAAATTACATGAAGTTTGTAATTTACACCAAAAAATACGTTTAAAATATGTTTGTGAGTAAATTTTTTTTTTCTGAAAGTTCGAAAGAAATTCTATCAAAAATCTGTGTGTTGAAAAATGTGTTGAAACTCAATGGTTGTCAGGTAAATTAAAATTGTGTTGTTATAGAATTTTTCACAGATGGCGTTGTTGTCAGTAAATCCGTTCCATACTATGATGTTACATCATTATTATATTTTATATTATTTGTTATCTTTTTTACGATGTTTATTTAGATATTCTGTTATCCGGAGTGCAGAAGAATCCAATAAACCAAAAATGATAAAAATATGTTCAGCCGATCTCGAGTTATAAGTGTTCGCACAAACCCGACATTATTTTATATTATAGATGTATTACGGTACCTAACTTATCTATACACAAAAATATTTTCATAAGTAGGGGAGAGGTGTGTCAATTGTTACAATTTTTGTTTACATCGTCATAACTTTTTATTAAAGATAATTATATATAATTATTTTTTACATTTATTAGATACATTCTTTGACTATAACTATAAATATTATAAATATTAAAAAACGCATTGGTCTTTCTGATAATTGCACTTATGTGATGCAGGTCGGATTGTAACAATTGTCCCACTGGGTGGTACAATTGTTACAGTGCCCTGAGTCAATTGTTACAATTTCAACTCATCGTATTTTTTAGACTAATGATGGAAATTTTATAGATAAAAATTAAAGTGAGATGATAGCTCAAGTAATTGTGTATTTAATGGAATAGTAGAAAAATAAAATAATACAAAGAGTTTAAAAAAATACGTGAAAAATAATATCATAAAAAATATTACTAAATATAAAAAATAATTAACATAAAAAACAATACAAAACATTCAACACATTTGATAATATTTATTAATATTATTATTAAATTAAAGAAAAAGCATAAACCGAACATATATGATACATTTTTTATTCGAATAAGCAACGAAGACAAGTAATATTTGGATCATTATTTGCACAAGTACTATGAGCCCATTTGCGGCAATCGGTGCACTGTAACCAATCTTCTTTACTTTGATTTTAAGGTTTACAACACACAAGGCAAATATCACCATCTTCAGACCAACTGCCAGAACAATCGCTCTCTTCAGATTTCTTCTGCTTCTTCTTTTTTTGGAATGTAGGCTTGCCATTTTGTGATTTTTTTTAACTCCTTTCTATGTCCCTCTTGGGTATGTTACCTCTAGTTGTTCTACGAACCCGTATGTAAACCATATTCGTGAATCTGTAACATTAAAATAAAATATGTAGATACATATTTCAATAAATCCTAGTTCAAAAAATATGTCGTATTAAAGGGGGTGTCAATTGTTACATGTAACAATTGACACCCTGACTTTTGTAACAATCGTACCACCACCCGTTTTTTGTTCACAAATACGGTTATATGAACAACTACTAAAATATTTATCAAAATACTTACATTAATATGAAGCCTGATCCTTAATGAGCTTTTTAATACCACTCTCGCTTTCCTGCGTTATTTATATTTAGAGTAATTAAAAAAATTTGACGCTCGCCGCAAAAATCAAATACATCCCAAAACCATATAAACTGCGATTGCCAAAATAACAACAGGCCAACCTGAGCGGCGGGTACGTCGGTAAAACAGTTAATTGTTTGGCAATTATCTAAGTATTAATGTTATACCATTTGAGGTTTAGTAGGCGCTATATTTGCGATGTAACAATTGACACCCTGTAACAATTGACACACCTCTCCCCTACAATTATTTCACCTAGTTTTGTAAATGTAAAAGGTGGCTATTTTAGTAGAACGTATGTATGTTTGGAAAAGGGGGTGAAATTTTGAAATCATTTGATCAATACCTATTTAGATATATGAATAAATAATTCTTGCCAATAAATTTAACTAAAAGATATATGAATAAATAATTCTTGCCAATAAATTTAACTAAAAGATATATGAATAAATAATTCTTGCCAATAAATTTAACTAAAAGATATATGAATAAATAATTCTTGCCAATAAATTTAACTAAAAGACTACAGCGTGAAACACGTAATTAATTTAAAAATTAGTAAAGAAGGTTGATGATGGGAATTGCTGAAGCAAAAAAAAACAGAAAATATTCAGGATATTGGATTGATTCCATTTGATGTAGGAAATTTGAGACATTAATAAAAAAAAAGAAGATAACAGTGTGTGGTTTCCCAGCGGTTCAGAGTCTACGGATTTCGTACGTACAGCGTACCCACTAAGCCAACTTCGTGGATTCGAGTCTCGGATTGAGCCCAGTTTTTTTTTTTTTTTTTATAAATAAATAAAAACATTAACGCATTTATTATTTGTGAATACAAAGATAGTTTGTAGGATAATCGAAAAGAGTTGGTACCAAAAGTAATTGCGCACAATAATTGTAAATTGTATGCAGGTAGGCAAAATAAATTATTATAACAAAACTCGACCCGTAATGTGTAATTTAAATTTCAGCGGACCATCCAGCCACTTTTATAAGTAAGAATAAATGAATGTTTTTAACGTATAATGATATATGATAATTGTGGGGTGCACATATGCGAAATAACAGAATCTCGCGAGATGAGTCGAGGGCCTGCATGTATACGTACATTGGCATTCATTCTGGAACCGAGCCAAGTTAATTTAACTAGCATTTATTTGTGAGAGTGGTTACGTTTTGCTGCATTTAGTTGGATATTGTTCTCTGCACAGGCGACTCGGATGTGGAGTCTGCAAACTGACAGTTACTCCAATCGCACTCTTATTATATTCTGCATGTATGCATTATCCACCACAAAATTAGCAAGACATTGTTAGAGTGTGAATTGAAAGACAGTGCGAGTATGTATGATGTATTGCGCATAAACGTGTCAAAGTCATTTCTCGCGCGCAAGTTTAATTTGCATTTACATACATTGAAAGTTGTACACGTGTATTCAAACACGAACTTTTGATGGACGGCGTTCTTAGTTTAAAATCAACAGTGAAAAATAAAAGTTATAGTTGTTTTCACTGTTTGTTGTTTGTGTTTTAACGTCGAAGTAGTAACATTGGAAATTTATGTCATATACATGTAATAAACACGATGACTGGTTGTAAATAAGTTCAACCAAATGTAAGCTTTTGTATAGCATATGTAAATATCTATGATTTTAAAAAATAATTAACTCTTTTCTTCACAAAGAATAGCCGGCGTAACTAATTTTGAAATCCTTCTGGGCTATTGAAGCCATTTTCGACATATTTCACATAAAGCAAAGCTTTTGTTGCGAAAGTGGTAATGGTCGGCACCGGGATTCGAACGCACGACCTTCAATACGCTGTACATGCGAAAGCTGTCAACGGATACCACTCGTCTACCAACCACTTCATAATTTCATATACTTACCTATACTTTTCTATACAGCCGGCGGAACTTTTTAGTCTAACGGTACCGTCCAATCTGAGAGGCCACGACCGAGTAGAAATTTTAAGTGAAAACTTCTGACCCGACCGTGAATCGAGCACGGGACCTCTTGATAAGTAGTTAGCGCCTATACTACTAGGCTATCGAGGTCGCTAAGATATTATAACAAAATATGATCGAAGAAGAAAGATATTCCAAAAATTACGAACTTTTTTCTAAGCGCTCAACAAGTCCTTATTGAGTTTGAAGCAACAATTATTGTACGTATTGAACTAACAAAGTTTAAATGTCAGAGGAAGAATTTTCGTATTATCGAGATTATTAAGTCAACAAAGTTTTAGTTTCGCGCAGAATTTGGTTTATGGGTGATTAAAACGAAAAACAAAGAAAGATTAGATATTATAAGACCGAGAGTTAAGTTTAGAAAATTAGAAATATTTACGGACAGAGAAGTAGAAATTATTTATGAGGGCAGAGAAATTTTAGTACGATCGGATAAAGGCAAACGTTGTAAATCTGAATAAAACGGAAATGTTTGAAAACTAGAATCGAATCTAAATTAGTATGAAAATATTCGAACTCGAATTATACATATGCAATAAATTAATTAACACTATTCTATGCAAAGATGTCAGTATAAAACTGCACGACTTACGGTTTCAATCGATTACCAGTATTGACCAATTTAAGTCTGCGACAGAATGCCAATAATAAACGAAAAATTAAATAGAAAAACCGAACTCGGATTTCAGCAGCGATGCCTTGACAACTACCGAAGGTGTAAAAAAACATGTATTCCGTCATTAGATTAATATTAACTAATGAAAAATCTTGGTTTAATCATCATTGTTGCTTTTTTCTGGAGAGCTCTTGATGCCTCCCTTTGCTCCTAAGTGGGGTTTAGGCCCCTCGTATTGCGGGCAGGTTTGGGGAGGATCCGCGGAGGACTTGATTTTTGTGGGGCTGGCTTTTTGGTTTGATTGCTTCGATCGAACTAGGGGGGTCGGTTTCGTGCGGGACGGGTTTGCTTCGGATTCGTCTCCTCTGTACGCTTGCGAATGGATGAATGAAGTGCATTTTTAGGTAGGTACCAGAAGATCTTACAGTTTATCGGATACATTAAGATCTAAATCTTTTTATTCTTCTATAGATTGAGAAAAACGTTACAAAAAAAGCAACATCTTCAACGTCAATTGATATTATGAATGAATTAAGAACACTTTTCTTCTTTTATTAGTATGCCTTAATTAGTTGATAGCAATCATTAAGGTCATTCCGATTAAAAAAACAATGTTCCTATAGCACAATATTAATAATTACCTACGTACCTAGTATGTTAGTAGTTGTAGCTAGTATATTATTTAAGCGATAACTTCTGACCTATAATGAACTAACTATTACAAATATCATTCAATAAATAATATCTCAAAGTAACAAGGCCACGAAAAAATAAAATATTACGCTAATACAATACATAAGTATACTAAGTAATAGGGAGGCATTTTTTATTGATTAACCAATTTCCTTTCCTGGTGTGCGTCACTGATGCGGGATTTTTTGTGCATGGTTTATTTTATTTAGACTGAAAGTCACAGACGGACAAACTCATACATAATGTATAAACATCTTTCAAGATGACGTTTTCTCGCTCGTTATGACGAATGACATGGCTTTATCTCGTAAGAGTTTAAATCGATTTTTTTCATTTGCAAATATTTTAATCGTTTCCGGGTCCGTGCTATTTGCGAAAGAAATCGCATGTAGATGTTTTAAAAAAAATATACAGTAAGAATAACTACTGTTTCAAACGGCATTAATATCATTTTGTTCAGATTTTGGGTTAATAGTAATAGACAGTTTAAATACAATATATATTAAACTATTAAAGTACTAGCAAGAAAACAAAGGTCATTGGAGCCAAGCAAAATTAAGCGCGGTGGAGGGCTCTTTTATTGCCTGCCTATGCTCCTAAGTAGGGTCACTTAAGTAAGTATATGTATTATGTGTATTTGTACCTAGTAAGAAAACCTGTCGAAAGACAGTCATAGAAAGGGCTCAATAATTTGATTACCTATCATATTTATAAAATATCGTTATTTCGTCCCTAAAGGGGTCCTAATTTTACTTTCCTACGTCGAAGACAGCGAAAAATTTGTCATTTCTTCCCATAGGAACAGATGTATGCAGGAATCTCTGATCAAATATCACATATTATTTCGTCGATATATTTTTATTTTTCAAATTTTCGCAAAACATAGTTTATTAACGACAAGGCGATGACTGTCACTGGTGTGGCAAAGTATAAACCGGATTCGGATAGTATGTACTTAAGTATTACCTAATAGGAATAATATTAATAAAAAATACACACATAAACCAGCAAAATTTGCCAACATTAATTTTTTTATTCACACTACATAAAGAATATACATATTAAATTACAGACGAATTTAACAAATTATTATAATATAGAATATTAAATGTGATAAGTATGTAGGTATATAGTTTACGTATTTTGATTGGTTAAACATTAATGGCAAATAGAACATCAAATGTTCAAATGACGTCCGGTTTCACATTGGTGTGTCAATTTGATAGTTTGCACAGAGAAGCAGTTCAAGCATTCACAAAGAACAATTTGAAAAATAAATAGCAACGAAATAAACTTTATTCGACAGAAATAAAAATAAAAGGGTAGTTTGGGCGGCGGAAGTCAACTGGGCCTGTACACTCTACTGGATATAACATTAAAATTCATCATCCACTCCTGGACGAAGGCTTCCGCCATCTTTTCCAAGCTGATTTTTTAAGCATCCTGCACCAAGATTACTCCAAAGATTAAGAAAGTTATGGTTTGCAGGGGCATTTTTTCTGCCGTTGCGTTTTAATTGCTAGTTAATCAGAAATGACAAAACCTAATGGAAGAAATATATCAAAAACCATTTTATGACACATTCAATCAATCAATTCTCCCTTTTACACCCCACTCAGGGGCATAGGGAGGCAACAAGAGCTCTCCATTGCGCTCGATCTTGCGCAATGTTTATGACCTCCTCCCACACCATGTCCATGTCCCTCAGGTCTGCTTCGAAGGAGCGGAACACAGTGTGAGAGGGTCTTCCTCGTCTTCGGGACCCTGGTCAATACAGGGGGACACCAGCTACCTTAACCCCCCCCTGATGGGGTCCAGGCGACCGAGGCTTAATTCTGTTGCCTTTTCTGACCGATTGTTTTAAGGACGTGAGGTAGTCAACCCCACGGTCCCGATCTGATTTTTCGATTTCCTGCCTCTTTACAGGGTGCTCGAAAAACCAGCAAAAAGAGCAGAGGTGCTATTCGGCAACCCCACGGCAACGGCCATGATACATTACTGTTTTGATTATTCGCAACGGTTAACTACAACTAATTGCACCTTTGATTTGAACGGGCATTAGGAGAAACTATATTATTATAGAAGTAATGAAATACAGAAAGACGTATAATATTTCAAAGAAGGTTTAGGCGAAGGACAGAATCCCTTATATATATGTTATACGTTATGTTATATGTTATACGCTTATACATATACGTTCTAATGTAGGTACCTATATACCTTCTAAGGTAGGTAGCATATGTGACAGCTGCCACAGGTACCTATTAGGTACCTACCTTAGAAGAAGACATGGATTTAGAGTTCCACCAATTTCTCGTACCTACAGTTAATTTAATTCGCCATAAGTATTTTTTTTATTACTAACGATAAAAAAAATGTGACGAAGAATTCAAAAATTTATGAGAAAAAGTCAAAAGACTTCTTGAAGCTCTGCCTTGGAGTTTAAAGCGTCATTTTATCCAGTAAAATATTTAAGCATGCATTCTTGCTGCCGCCCCACCACGACATTCTTTGAATTTTATGAAAGAAAATGCTTGATATAAATTTAAAAAGCCTCTAGGTATGTACAAATTCAAATTCGAACAACACGTCTCCTAAATTAAAATGAGTAAGTAGGTACATATTTAAGATCCTGTGTAATTGCTCATACATCTATGGCAAGGTTACCAGCGAGACTAGGGATTGTCAAAAATAACCTTTCATTTTTATACTGTTTTAACATTCTTTACAAATGTTCAAACTCAAGATTTGAACTATTTCACATCAAAATCTTTGCTCAAAATTTAAATTGGAATACCTACCTGTTAACAGCTAGGCTAATGGGCAAGGACCTAAACTCCTTTCTACACCGAGCAGAATTTTTACCTTTGACTAAAAAACTATGATGTTATACATAAATAACAACCGTAACATTCAATTATACATAAATTCGTCATAGTATATAGGCAATCTAGGTTTTAAAGCAATAATTTCAATCAACAATAATTTATGAAGCGAAAGTTATTGCCATCTTGATGAGAGGTTATAAAAAGGTTTACCTTTGTTCAAATGTTATAGAAATGTTCGAATGATAAATAAAAATAGTTACTAGCTATATACCAAAATAATCTATCAATATAAATACCTTCTTAATGTATGAGTATTCGTTTAATACCTTAATTAAATAATATTTGTATAAGATAAGTATCTAAATGTTCTTAATTCGTAGGTGAATGCGTCAATAAATAAAATAAGGTCAATAAATGATTAAAACATAACAATGTAATAGTATAATATAGTCCCGGCTGTTACTCACTGTTTCCCACGTATCAGATCTGATAATTAATACAAACATAAGATCAAATTCATAGCGAATGATATAATATTTCAAGAGCAGTAATTAGTCACCAACAGTATTTATGTTGATACACAAAAGTGCAAGTGTCGTCCTATAGAAACATAAATAATGTACACGTTGTAAACAATCAAATGTCAAACTCAGAACTATGTCTCAAATTGTTGTAACAAGATATTCCTAACACATAAAATTAGCAAAAAAATATCTTAAGAATGAATCATCAGTTAAAACAAATAATAATAAAACAATATAATCGTTAAATCATACGTAAATTTACAGTTATAAAATGTTAATGACGATCTTCTTATAATAAAAAAGTGACTTGTCAAGAAAAAATATTAATAAAAAACTAATCCTCAACTTACCGAAGACGCTATATACGATCCCAATACGCACAAGCATAGAACAATAGATTAATAACACAAAATACACCTAAGTGTTTTAATATTAAACGATATTTCACCAAAATATGTTTTTAAAGGTTATGATTTCACAATATTATTCTCACGTAAAACACAGCACAACAACTGTCAAACGCGACCAACAAATGACTGAGAAAACAGATGTTCGCTCCCCTAGTGGTAGAAACACGAACTAATCTGACGCGCGCGCAGTGAGATATTATTTGAAAACTTTCCGTAGGATGATGGGAGGTAAAAAAATTCACCATATGGATTCGTTATGATAATATAATATTATTATCGCTCAAATTAATTTGTTCATCATTTTGGCTATCCATTATGTAGTTATCTCAACTATGTGTATTATTTAAATAATATTATTTGACTTGTAAATATGGTGAGAAATAAACTCCATTCAAAATATGAATTACCGAATTCAGTGAATTCATTAAGTAGAATTCAGTTGACTTGGTGACTTTTGTTCCCTTTGAGCTTCAATAGGGCGCATAAATACCACATAAGCCCTTCATTTCACTTGAATATTTTTTACAATTAGTTATTATAGAGAATTTTAACAGAATCTTATGGGTTAGCCGGAAAAGATAAAAGAAGTGAAGGTTATCAACCAATTTTAAGCCTACCTACCTTAACATGAGTTCTTATAGTTGCATTTATAGATAATATATGTAATAATTTTTTCTTAAAATGTCTATTTTGAAGTAAGATAACACTTTATAAACGGGGCTTCCCTATTTTCGTAACGACAAAGCGATACAGCGGAAATACAGCTCTCAAAGATGGATAACGATAATCTCAGAACTGCAATAAATAGGCATCACAGTCAGAAACTATTATTATCTGTCTTTTTAGACCGTATGCTCAAATATTCGTTATAAATATACGCCCTAATGATGTGTGGTTGGAGAAGAAAAGAATGAGAATAATATAGGAAGCAATATAGTAGGCATATGGATGCTACTGTTGTTACAAATGGTTTGTGCATGTTTTAGGACTGATGAAAAATGATAAGGAAGATAATTAATACGGCTGAAATGAAAGATGTAAGAACACATCGATTCGGTCCTCAAGGAAGGCCAGGTCAAAAGCAAGAGGAATAGGAGAGGCTGTATAAGAAATGGTAGGTATGTCGGTAGAAGAAGTGTGCATGGATAGAAAATAATGGAGCTTGGTTATCACTGCCTACTCCTTACAGGATACGGCGTGATGAAAAAAAAAATTATGCAAAGCATCTGACAGGAAACCATGGAGTACAATGGTCCACGGCAGAATCCACCTGCCGTGGACCATTGTAACTCACATGATGAACAAGAACTTGTTAGTAAGTAAAAATATTTTTTTATGGAATATGAATCTATTTTAGACATCATATTTTATCGATACCTAATACAATGAGATAACTCCATTAGGCAATATTGACACTCAAACTAATATCGATTATAACAGCATTATATCTAAAAGTGGAATCCCCAAAAATACACAATCTTTGATCTAGGTAACTATCTCATTACCGATAACGCTAATTAGTAAGTAGGTACCTACAAACTCACGAGTTACCTATTTGTTATGTATAATAAGTTGAGATGTAACGGATATCCGGCAAATACCGGGTATCCGGCCTATCCGGCGGCATAAATGCTATCCGGCCGAATAACGGATAACTAGCCCATATCCAGGGCTATATACCAATAGGATAGTAAAAAACAAATATTTATTTGTATCTGGATTGATCTCTTGATTAAACTTGAGATCTTTGTCGCGCGCTTTACTTCTGCTGATAATCCGGCTCGTCAGTTGCCTATTATAATACACTAATTAATACAGTGGTTCAAAAACTTGGCCACGGAAAAGGTAAGTTTCCCAATTTCTCAGCATTTCTTTTGATGCCATGTCATGTAGTCGCAACCTCAACGATCATTGCGGCGAATCTTTCTCTTTCCTGGGCTGCTCGGAACAATTGTTATATTCCACGGAACCCTGTGACCAGCCCCTCTATGACTCAATCGTTCCTTTCAGTATAAGCTGGCTAAGCCCCTGATATGTGCCAGATAAAAATTTTCCGAATTTTTATCTGCGACAGTTTAGTTCAAGAACTGCCCGGGCTCTACTAATGACTTCTGAATTTGTGACCGTTTGGTCCAACGAATCTTTACCATTCTGCGAATATTAAAGTTTAGAAAAAACTGATAATTAGAGAAAGCCGTAATCAAATTTAAATAAAAAAACTTTTTAACTATTCCACAAATTTATTGTACCTGACATGTTTCGAATTAATATACACTATCATATTTTAATGTTAGAATCCAATCCAAACTTCACTTGGGGGCATAGGGAGGGAACAATAGCTCTCCACGGCGCTTGATATGTCGTGTATATCGATAATTATATCGCAATGAAAGAAACGATCGCTAATTTCATTCATATTATAATGGGAATTTACGAAACCCAACATATTGGAGTTTTCGTATTTCCAACAAGATTCCATTAAGAGTAATATTTAAGAGAAAGGAGTTGACTTGACAATGCTTAAAAATAGCAGCGGATTGTTGTAACAAGAAATCACCAAAGATCCATGCGAAAAAAGGACTGAAAAACAAAGAAAGAAGATTGTTTTTTTTAAATGAATCTGTGTTGTCTCACACTCTTTGACTCATTCACAGTAAGCTACTTAAAGCTTGTGTCGTGAAAGAGGAAGATGTTCGGCACCTGGGATCGTACCCACGACCTCCGCACGAAACAGTGCGATAGCCGGCATTGTAACCGCTAGTCTACCAGTCTGATGAATATGCATTATGTGTGGAATTATTTAAACTAGTGATCGAAATTCGACCATGATTTAATTATAATTTTGAACATTATTAAGGTCATTGTCAAAGACTGAGCAAGCGCTATTTCCAAATTTTCTTTCCAAACAAATGTTGATATGTATAAAAAGTTTTTTCTATCGCTTAAAGACAAACAATATTAATCTATTCTCAATTTGACCACAGATAGGTTAACAACATAATATATGCGTCTGTGTCAATGACAAATAAATTGGAGTGTTTGTAATGGTTTTTTTATTGATTTAATCTATTATTTATACATTATTTAAAAAAATATATTAGCATTCGCCACTCTTTCTCTATAGTAAACTATGTGTGCAAAATTTCGTACTCCTCCGTCCACACAATTTACGTAAAAATGGTCACAAAGTTTTCCTTTCGCGTAATAATACATAGATAATAATTAATTCTAAGCGAGATACTTGTTGGATTTTCGTAAAATCTAATAAGCAACCATCAACTACCTAGTAGATCACATTTCAATATCACAATATCACTCTTGATTTTACATAAGGCGAGACTGTTATAGCCCAAAGAAGATAATACATTGAAGGATAATCCCAATTTTATGACACCTATAGTGTTGGGAAGTACCTAAAGAAAATATTCTATTAAAAAAGGTTGACTTTAAGATTGATTTGATATCAAGTACCCACTAATAATATCTCTTCAATTTTGCACTTTTTTTAAATCCACGTTGACGTTGAGTAACCCATTGCGGGGGATAATATTGAAAAATGGTCCAAAATTAAAGAATGTCCCCATTTTCACGCTTGGCGATCATTTTTCTGAAATGGCTATATTACTCGTAGTATAGATATTTCGCCACAAAATAAGTGTTTGAATCCAGGGGGTTTATTCACACAACGGTCTTAGTACGATCTATTTGCGATCTAATTCAAATTTAAGCCCATTCGGACACCATTTAATTTTAACAAAAGATTTATTAGAAAATCACTTCACTTAAACGGTTGCAAATTGCTTGACGGTTCTGCACATGCTGAAGCGCTTAAAAAACCCTTTATTCAAATTACTTAAATAATCAGCCTACATATAAAAACATTATATGTTTTTTTTGTCTTAATTTTATGCCAGTTGATAATTCTCTATATTAATTGGATATTAATCCATTTATCTAAATACATATCTATATTATGTTACTGCCTTCTCTAAAATAATATCCATTTATTTATGTACATTGCATAATACGATGTAACTTCCTTCTTTAAAATAATATACGTTTATAATATAAATTGGGATAAACTGGAGCAGAAAGCTCTCAAGAATTTCGCAAGGAGGTGTTACTCTGTCAGCATCTCGCTGCTGTTATTACTAACTTACTTACGCTGCTTGAAAGTTATCACAGAGAATAAAATCATCTCCCAGTATTAGGAAGAGACCTGCACTTTGCAACTCAAAGATTTTCAAACAAACACAACATCCATTCATTCGTCTTGGAAAGTAATACTATACGTACGGTCCTATAGAAAAAAATGGCATAAAAATACCATAAATTTTGTGAAAATGATATTTCATACTATCTTCCGATATCTATTTATCGTACGTATGTGTTTTCAAAACTTCCCACTACCTTTAGGAAATAATGTACATTATTGAGCTGGAGTTGATCCTGATTCTTAAGCTAGAATTTATATTTAGTGAGAGCGAGAAACCACTCATGCTCTATGCCTTGGTTTGGCAATAATTTATTATGCTTTGGCAGTTTCAGCAATTTTGTACCTACAATGTACACCATGCTTCTTTCAATCTCGCTAGTGGTTTTTCTCGGCGATTCAATGCTCAGGATCCATGGGCGAAATTTACCTATATGTTAATTATAATAATTATATATTTAACTATTTTTTTTATAAAATGAATCACTCTGTGCTCTCTCAAAGTGCACACATTTACACCCTTTTACTCTTTCACAGTAAGCTACTTAAAGCTTGTGTCGTGAATGAGAAAGATGGTCGACATCGGGATCTAACCCACGACCTCCATTATGAAACAGTACGAAAGCCGGCGTCGTAACTGCCAGGCTACCAACCACTCCTTTTGTTTATATGTAGATATAAATGCCAACTTGAAAAAATGTGTCTAGACTGTCTAAGTACCTACCTGATTTCAAACACTGACCATTATCAGTATGCAAAGTCCCTGATAAGCATCTAGCCTCTCTCCTTGAAATCTTCTTCGTCCTTCTTTATGTATTTTCGCTGTCCTCTAGTTCGTTTCGTTAATCCCTCTTCTTGTTACTTGCTGTCTTTTCCGGGTCTCATAACACGATTTAAACAGTTCTGATATGACAAAAGAATGACATACAAATAAAAGAGTTTCAATCAAAGGGCTCTGTGCGTTCTCCCACCATGAGAGTTTTGTTTACATATCGTCCGTTGAAGGAGGAGTTATGAACATTGTCAGTTTGTTATTCCGACATAAATCGCTTATACCACGTGATAATAATAATCAACCTTATACCGTGTCATAACTATATCGCAGAATATTTTGGCTACCTCGCATTTTTCAATGTTGTTTGTGATTCTTTCACACTATGGTGGTTGGTTTCTTAGCATTTCGTACGAACCCGATTGGACCCTAAGGAAAGTTCGTGTGCGGAATATCACGAGTATGTACGAATCAGTAAGAATATTTTCGAAGGTCGATTCGATTCATTGACAGCTCGGACTTGTTGCTAATTCAAGTTTGTTTTCGTAAATTAAGTTTCAAAACATGAAGAGTGTAGTGTGTGGTAGTGTGTCTCATTAAATGTATATATTCCTTCCATAAGGTATAAACATAAACCTGGGGATAGCCAGGAATAAAGGTTGTAGGTACAAAACTATTCTTGATATGTTTTTCGGACTGCTCATTTCTTGGTTGATGGTTCCTAGTCATTCTGGAAATGAACGCTTTTACGAAAACTAATTGAATTTGAAACACTACACTACAGGAATAGCTGATATTCGATGACTTATATCAGGTTTCAAGATGAATTAAAATTTAATCATTTCCCTAGTTGAAATAAAACATTAAGCTCTTTTCAAAGAGTGTACAGAAATATACAACATAATTCAATTCAATCTTTGATAAGCGATAAAAACATAGACAGCTGAAAGAGAAAAAGATGGCGGGAGTAGTAGGCGGTATTCAGTGAATAACTCCTACATTAAATGGATTTTTTTTCAATGAACTCTGATTATTAAATTTAAAGTGGAAGCAAGAAACGGGAACAAGAGTCAGCGGCGTAGCCTTAAAATCCGAAATCCTAAAGTTGGTTAGTAAAAAGTCCTAAATGTCTCACATGAATTTGTTTCTCTAACCTAGAAGGCAGTGTAAGTTGTTGTCACACGGTTTGTATGAGCAACACAATGACATGCAGAATGTAGAGTTTTCCTTAGCATAATATGGTCTCAATCCAAATATGTTTTGGCGACATGTCGTTTTTATTTTATTTTTTGAATTTTGTGTATTGTCTTTTTTTTATTACATCTATGTGTTACATAATTTGGCCGTTTGTATTATTGTATTTTTTCTACTTGACCGATTTATTTCTATCAAACAGACAAATTTTTACGTTTTGTTTTTTTTATACTTACCTACCTATTTTTTTTTGAGTAACGTAAAGCATCGTACTCACTTGCGCCGCGAACGTGTGACGTTGCATCAATTTAATCGAAAGGTTGAGTGTATTCGTGATTCGAAAAAACGAACGC
This sequence comes from Mystacides longicornis, assembly GCA_963576905.1. Classification (NCBI taxonomy): domain Eukaryota; kingdom Metazoa; phylum Arthropoda; class Insecta; order Trichoptera; family Leptoceridae; genus Mystacides; species Mystacides longicornis. Next base: position 15,298,311 of record OY756433.1, on the reverse strand, counting down.
GGGCGGAATACATGCATCATTTTGATAAAATTAATATAACGATACACGTTCGCGGCGCAAGTGAGTACCGTGGTTTATATTTCTGTTGATTTTCTTTTAATCTGTATTAAACAAATTGCCCTTTTTACTGTTTAATTATTGTTTCATTATTGCTCCCTGAAGTTTTTTTTCAATCGCTCTTTATGAGCTTTAGGTACTCCTTATTTATATTTCAAATCTTATAAGTTTGAATGTATTGTTTTTTATTGTGGTTTTCATTTGTGAAACACATTTTACATCTGTATTTTAATTGTAAATTATTATTTATGGTTTTTTAAGGGCAATCATCGTAGTCTCACCATAATAATTCGGTAAAATTTGATTTTGATGGACGTCTATTCTTTCAACAACATAATATAGAATATCGTTATGTGATTCATTTCCTACTACACCGCCATCTCTTGGATTTAATGTTTATTGTTTTTATTACAAACTTATGACCCGTCGAACTTTATCCCGCATCCGAATCAACAAAAATTATTACATATAAATACAATAATGAAATAAATTATTAGATAAATTTAATTCAGTTTTTATGTCATTAACTGTATTTAATTCATGCAATAAGTCAAAATTATTTTTTTATTCTGGATTAGGTCGAAGTTCGACGGGCGGGTCAGCTAGTACTTAATAAATTAAAAGAATTATTGTAGCGCTTACGACATGATTCTTTTATCAAGCTTTCATTCTTGGTAGGCTCTATCTCTAATATTTACTTCATTCGTTTTTTTTCCAGTGACACCTATTTCATGTAGCTTCTCCTATTTCTTTCACTTCTTGTCTGGTTTCCCTTATGAATAAAATAATTGATGTGTGGTTGATTCACTTTAACATTATCTAAATAAATAAATAAATAAAACTTTATTGTGAAATTAATTAAAAACAGTTTTTATACAAACACATAAAAGAGTTAAAGGGCGGACTTATCCCGAAGGATCTCTTCCAGTCAACCCAAAAAAAATAATTATTATTACGCTATTATCATTAACAAAATCGTTTTCAATATTCTCTCTCCTTCGCATATTTATTAAATTCTTTCCACATATTTTCGAAACACTATACAATATTTTTACCACACCCTTTCTTTTCCATGTCCACATACCACATTTCTCCATATCTTTTAAAAATAGCTATTATTGTTACGCCACTGAACAAAATATCAAAACATAAAGCAGCAAACCATCACTGAAAGTAAAAATACGAAAGTAATTTACTTGACTCGAATAAATTACCGACTTTTTGTAAAACATTATCAGAATATTTAAAAAGAGGCCCTTTTAGCCTTTTTATAAAAACACATTTACCTCAACTTGCGATTTTGTAAAGGATGATGAAACAGTACATTATTTTTACAATGGTATTTTTAATTCCATTTCGCTTGTTATTCTTTTGTGATGAAAAGCTGACACGTTGCTTTTTTAATATATAAAGAACTAGCTTTCCCGACAGATGTTGTCCTGTGTTCCTAAATATGAATATTGAATTCGAATTTGTATGGTGATGAATTAATTATCATTTGACCAAAGTGATTCCGAACGATGCGTCTGTTTTAAACCATGTATATTCCATCCGCATTCTGTCAATTGCACCAATTGACAATATCTGTCAAAATTTCAAAATTGGAATAAAAATTGTAAGGTATAAAGTACTAATGAGGTTATCTACATAGAGTTTTCTTTAATTTTCTAATTTTCCATGCATTTTTCTTAATTTTTTTCTTCTAAAAGGACACTCTCCTGATAAAAGCCTACACGACAAAAAAAGAATTAGCGAAATCGGTCCAGCCGTTTAGGCGCCATCCGATGACAACGCGAAATAGCTCTCCATTTTTATATATAAGAAGAAGAAGACAAGATTGCAAAATAAATTCTGTACCTGAGAGCCAACATGTCTTAACTCCATTTTTTGGGTGAAAATACTTTTGTGCCTGAGAGCCAATTTATCTTAACTTCGAAAAACAACTTTTATTTGTCTTCATGGCCCTCATGTATGCGGCGTATGTTTCGAAATTAGAACCCAAAAAATGGAGTTAAGACATGTCGGCTCTCAAATACAGGCATAAAAATACATATACAATATATACGCCGCATACTCTATCGGGGCCACATAGAGACGGAAAAGTTTTTTTTTGGTTAAGACAAGTTGTCTCTTAGGGTGGGTTTCTCGATCGTTAGTACCTAATAGCAAAGCGTTAGCGATAGCAAAATAATAGCAATATTTTAGACATTAAAAAGTGTCAATTTATCATATTTTTGCTTGATGAAAAAATGATTGTAAACATTGTGATGTTGGTATATACATACATATCACTAATCGATTATCAGTTACTAGCCTTTTTACCCGTCCATAAAATTGTTGATGAAGTTTGTTGAGAAAAATGTGAATTACAGAACCTGATTTATGGATTAATAAAATATGGTACCTATAAAGTATGTCCCTAAGTGGGGTCAAAAAATGGAGAATTGATTGACTGATCGAGTTTGTATTACCTGTAAGATTTGAATTGGTAAATAGGTAGATATAATTAGATAGTATGAGAAATTTGTAGAATTGCTGTGGAGGCAGCAAAGGTGAGTCATAAACATAGCATTTTTATCTATTTTCTATACCTTCCCCTTCAAGTACATTTAGATAGAACACTTGATTTCTGTAAATGCTTTAGTTGTTCTTCTGCAAAAATATAATTATGTACCTACAAAGCTTTATTTATTCTTAATATCAAATTTAACAGGTAGGTACATAATTATTTTAAGTGTTAAGACCTCTACCCGAGCCAGTGATTTTGTACCTGAAAATCTTTTGTATGAAAAATTGTCAGTACCTATAGCCAGCAAGAAAATATTGCATAAAAAATTCCTATAAATATTCTGACCCATCTGGGAATTGGAACCAGAAATTTCTTACCAGAAGTGGGTGTTAATTATTTTAAGCATAGTAAAAAATTTTGTGGCCAAGGATTCGAACCTGCACCTCACATCCAGCCTTCGTGTGAATAGAAAAATCAGTGTAGATTGATTATTAAAAATAAAACACAGGAATAGGGTAATAATAAAAATTTCAAGTTGCTATGGCAATTATACCACCAATTTATTAAATCCCTATGCCCCTAAAGTGGGGCGTAAAGGGAGTTTGGATTTCAAAAATTAATTTTACTTACATTAATAAAACAATCAATACAATAATTGGTAAAGAAACACACTTTTATAATAAATAACTAAGGTATTTTGCAGTTGATAAACTTCATTTAACAGGGTAAAACTTTTTAATAAATGATAATTTTGAGTATAAATATTTAGGTACTTCTAGAGAATTAGAACTCTCATCTCTCATAGGTGCTTAATATAAGTCATACCAAGAGTTGACAATTAATAAGAGATATACAAAACATGTAAATGTTATTGTTGTGAGAAAATATCTAGAAAATTTTGACACATTTTAAAATTCTGTAGACATTTTGGCATTGCATTCATTATAAGATATAATCCTAGGAATCTCAGCTCCATAGACGAATTATGGAAGGCATAAATGCAACGGGCCGTTGGCCCGGTGGCTAGCATCTTGGCAGATTGTTGAATTTGTCGAATACTCAAGGATTTCAATTTGACCACCTAAATAAGGAACGTTGTTAACGTGAAGTCATCACACAAAGCCATTCGAAATAGCAAGAGAAGAAAGTCATAATCCAGTTAGTACTGGTTAAATGTTAAAAAAAAAAATGGCATTTTAAAATTGACCATAAATAACGGTGTAATGTTGAATATATCAGTCTGTAATAATATGAATTTTTTCGATGTTACAGGAAAAGAGGTCTGATTATAGAAACTTCAACTAAATTTCAACAAAAAAAAAACAGGTTTACAATAATAATAAAAAGTTGTAGAATAATGGGAGTTATAGAATCTGATCGATGGAAGTTTACATACAGAGCTTTATAAAAGTGTGGTGTACCTACATAATGTACTTATAATTAATTGGACTTAATTTTTTTGTCACACCTCATCAGCAATAAGAAAGCGCTGTAAGTCATAATCATAGACTGCTGACTTATTCTCTATGCTTGCCCCATAGTTAAAAAGACAGAGTGCTCAATTTATATGTGGTGAGCTATGGGCTCTCACCACAATGTTGATTTTATTATTCTGCAATTAAGTATGTACCAACACAGCTTTTTGTTCCTTATATTTAACAAATTGTGAAGGTGGATTCATACTTATTTGAAAATCATATTTTTTATAGAATAAAATAAAAATATATAACTGTATTAATAAAAGTTTTGACTTTTTAGTACAGATTTTTATGATTTTTTTTTAAGAAAATGAATCTTGGCTTACTTAAAGTACACAAATACACATTTGACATCTTTCACACTAACCAAAGGGTTGTGTTGTGAAAGTGCAAATGGGACCACCAGGACTTGAACCCACAGCCTTCAGTGCGCTGTGCAAACGAAAGTCATTGACTAATACCACCGAACTTCCAACAACCTGTTTGTGGATAAAACTTATAAAAAATTGTTCAAGTAAAGCTTCTCACTATGGAATATGTCTATAAATATAAGTAAACTAAGAAGTCGGCACCCAATCATCAAAACATAACGCAACAGTTGAAGAATTTAAGGCCCACGTCAAGTTTCAAACCTGCGTTAAGCTTTTTCATCAACAGATCTATTGCGTTTAAGTGCAATAACAACACATTGAGATGTGACTACTTTTACATTTATAAATTCTCCGTAGGTGGTTCTTCTTATAAATCTGATGTCCTGTAATCATGGTGAAAAGTGCATGATTCAAACATACATGTAGCTATCTCACAAACTGATATGCTCCTCTTGACGTCATAAAGTCATTATTTGGTAAGTTATAGGTAACTACAATGCTTTTATAATTGGCAAGCTTCAAAAGTTAGAAATATGTACCATTTTATGGGAGTATTTGTTTCTTTGTTTATGGGACATGTTTTTATAAGAAATGTAAATGAAATGACTTGCTAGTACAATCACCTATAATAGTATAGGTAGTAAGTTGTTTTAAAATATCACATTATTTGATATTTTAACACAGTAACCTTATTTGAAAATATACTTGCTAAATCCATGACTTCTCATCCTTTATATTAACTTGTCGTTGATGGATTATTTGACTAAAACTAAAAAAATCAATATAAAATTATTTTATTATTATAAAATTATCTATTGTTTGGAAGTGGTTCAGGAGAATAATATATTATTAGATGTTTTATAGAAAATTAAAACACTATAATATGTATTTTTTTTTCAGTTTATTTCTGGTTATAAATAAATGAAAACATTCTGTTTATTTCATTTCAATTACATATATTTCAATGAATATAAACACAACTACCAATTTGTAAAATTAAATAACATAATTTGTTAGATCTAGCAGATTAAAAATAGAAAAAAATAAATAAAAACAGAATATAGAAAATCATATGGGCACCTTCTTTACCAAAAGCTATAATTTGTATTCCATAATAATTTTCACATTTAAATCTTACAGTAGAAACAGCCCCGTAGACAAATTCAAATTGGCGTTCGACTACAAACGAAGATTTTGCCAATGTATAGTACGAAAAAATTAACTGTCCTCTGGAATATATAAACAATTATTTAAACCAAACAAAGACACTTATAAAAATATAAAAAGTGGACAGTTAATTTTCTTCCTACTCTACATTGTGAAAGAATTTGTTTGTAGTCGATCGCCAAATGTATTTTGTCTAGGCCTACAGACGTGTTGTGAACAATTGTGTTGTGGCACGCCAAAAGCTTATTTTTTCATAAAAATACAATGCTCAACGATAATGTGTCTCTAATCATACTAAATGTATGAATCCGATGTTGCTTCTAGCATGTCATAGCTCATCAAAACACATTTTTTTATACAAATGAATCTGGACTCACCCAAAGTGAACAAATTTACACTTTTGACATCTTTCACACAAAACGATGCTTGTGTTGTAATAGTTGAAAATGGTCGGCACCAGAAGTCAAACGCACAAAAGCAGTACAATTAATCTGTAACAAAACATTATGGAATTTATATACACAAACATATGAAATGATGTACAATTATCAAATAATAATACGGGACTTACCGCTTTGCTTATTCCAGTAATAAAATGCATACTTGTACATTTTAGAAATTCATTCTTGATATTGTTGTAAATATCTTGTAATCTATCCTGTAAAAAAAATATAGTAACAGAAAATAAATTAATGTAATTGGCTAGCTGCATTGTAATTACGCGATTATTTGAAATAATATTTACTCATTAACTTTGCTTACCTGTTTTATTAATCCCAAAAATTGATTTTATATCTAAATTCAATGTTTACATTTTTTTATAGTTTGACAACAAAATTAGACATATCCATAGATTTTTTATAACGTATCAAATGAACCATAGAACCAAAACACACTAAAAAAATATTCTTAGTTAGTGTTAAATTATTATCGGAATTTATTAAAAAGGAGAAAAGTATCAATAAAATGAATTCATATAAAATGTTTATAATTCACACATCCTAAACCTGAAAATTAAAAAAAACATTCAATAAAAATATCATGATTTAATTTTCATTCACAAAAAAATACCGCAAATAATTTATGGGTAATCTATGGTACTGGCGTAATGATATCTATGGCGTACTGGCTGTCATCGATATTTTGACAAACAATAAAACATTTTCAAAATTCGAATATTTTTTTAATTGATAGCTGCTGTTAATATATTTCTAAGTAAGTACCTGGTAATATTTATTTATTTAGATTACCCTATGTACCTACCTACGTAATATTTACTAAATTATGTAGAATAAACACTTTTTTAATAGAAATCCTTGTCTTCCAGCATCAACCAAAAATTATATTACTTACATATTATACAACCCAATGGATGTGATAAATGGTTCTTGTCCTGGAATAAATTTTACGTTGGGTGTAAAAAATCAACATGAGGCTATGAGCATACTTTGAGAATGGATGTATAATGGAGATATATCATATATCTACAGGTATAGATTCAAGTTTTCATATTTTATAATGGTGGCCATGTAATAACTATCTACCATAATTTATTGTTTTTATTCTAGGATGGGATGACCATAGTCTTTTTGGTTTTCTTTTGGATTGAAGGAACCTTGGAGGTTCCGTCAAGAAAATGTCTAAACATTACTGATCACTGTATTTTGCTGTCTTTCAAGGATATATTTCATTCAACACGATGATCGTCCTACATCTATTAAGATTTTTTACCACAACAATAGGTATGATCTTTCTTGTATTTTGTTTAAAGAATATAACATATGATAAATAAGTTACCATACTTTGCGTTTATCTACATAACGATTTAGATTCAATATAATATTTACCACCATTGTCTGTGACAAAATTCGATACAAATATTAACTTAAATACATCAAAGTGTATTTAAGAACGCTCTCCGGCATTTTGCATTACAAAAATATAAACAGACTAAAATATTATGTAGATGACTTTAGATTACATATTAATGTGTACCTAGCCCAAAAAATTCATGAAATGATATTATCCGTCATTATAGGTACCTATATCTTTTGTGTTTGTTCTAGGATGAATGATTTGTCACAAACGTTGGATAGTTTTAAGAAAAGCTTCAAGCCATACCTCTGATTGATTGCTTTCTTCAAGAATACTTCTTTTGACACGATGAAACTCTATGCATATTGTTTTTTTAAACAAATTTTCACGGCAACAATACCATCAGTCTTTTTTAAATGAACCTTGTATATTACTGTTTTTGCATAATATAATATATGATAAATAAGCTAACATAGTTTTGAGTTTATTTACTATTATATTTCTAAACTATTTTGTGGATAAAACAAACGTTTTACTACACTGATTATAATCCAGTATTCCTGAATGCCATTTAAAGATTCTCAATTATTGTCGATATTATTTCTTTTCTCCCAACGATTCTGTCAAGTTCACTGTACCTAATGATCTAATTTATCGGTCACTGTTTTACCGGCAAGTTTGTTTATGGAATGTTCATACCAATTTCAATGTTTATTATTTTACTTGCAAATCTTTTTCAACAATGATTTTAAGAAACTTTATTAAATATAAAATATATTGAATATAAAATGATTCAACAATTATTGCTAAATTATTTTATACCTATCTGCATTTGAATATGATTTTTAAAGGTAGCTACATAATTATTACTCATCTAATGGCTACGACGGTTTTACACAAAATGTGGCCATAAATTTTTTAAAATGTGTCAAATTACAAAATGGAGGATTTTTTTTTCCAAAATTTTTCATTAAATCTTTATTTATTGAGAATAATAAGATTTGAATAACTTTTATATGTATAACGAATCAATCTCCAATTATTTTATAACATTTTCATACCGTAATACCAAGATTCTATTCAACGTTTACATGAGTAATTTTGTTTCCAAAAGATGGCTTTCTGTCTTTTTTGAAAAATTTGTATGAAGATCCTAAAAAAATAAAGTTTTTTAAATAGCTCTTAATATATTAAAGTTAACGTTGCCAATTGTATCTTAGAACGTTCTCGAGCAAATTTCACCGCTCTGCGCAGATTCATATCTGACGTAGTATTTGTATTTTGAGCGTGATGTTCACATATACGGAAAAGTATTGTCAAAGGCAAATAAAAAAACAAACATTTCTGAATTATTATGTAGACTTTGATATTCCTTACGATCGAGTAACACCGGATCAGCTCGCTGCCGACTCGGAAGGACGTGTGTGTTCGCTGTTCGCGCTGTGCTTCAGGAATTATTTTTTCGTATATTCGTGTTGTTATTGTCGCAAAGTGGAATGTAACTTAAGTATAAAAATTTATTTTTTGTTTTTTATTTGTAATATTCTTCAAGGATCAGGTCCGTATTAAGTTTTTTATTTACTATTATTCTTTTTTTCTCTCTATTTACTTTTCTTTATTCTGTTATCGTTTCTGGTATAGAAAGGGTGTTCAGACTTCCATCTTCATAGAAGATGGAGGTACCTCCTCACCCTCCCGTTCCACCTCTCCCTCCAGATCCTCCGGATCCTCAAGAAACGAATAAGCGGAAGAGAAAAATGACTCAAGCCGAGGAATGTCTCATATCTGACCCTGATTTATCCTCCAATCAGTCTGTTTCTACCTCATCGAATGCTTCAAAACCCAAGGAGACTCCCTTACGGGAACATTTTTACTCCTTAAGATCTCTTGGCCCGTTCATTGTTTTTGTCCAGAGTACAGAACCTGGCAAGTCAATCCACCCCATGGACTTCGGTAAATTTCTTTTTAATAAAAAAATTAACAACATTATTAATGGTTCCATCAAGTCGGAGGGGAAGTTCCGTCTGGTCATGGAGTTTTCCACGGCCAGTTCGGCTAATTCCTTCATTAAAAACATCTATATCCAGTCGAACTCAGCGTTCAAAGCATATATCCCAACCCACAACGTGACCCGCATGGGTCTTATAAGGGGTGTGTCTACAAACATCTCTGACGAGGATATCATGGCCGCGATTTCAGTGTCTAATCCCGATGTTGGAGAGGTGCTGAAGATCCGTAGGCTGAGCTACAAAGACAGGTCCTCGGGAAAAGTCGAGTGGAAACCGTCTGGCTCGATTGTGGTGACTTTCGAGGGACAAAGTCTGCCTAACAATATATACATATATTACAATAGTTTTCCCGTTGAAACATACTTTTATCCTACAGTACAATGTTTTAAGTGCCTTCGCTTTGGCCATACTAAAACAGTGTGTAAATCAGTTGAAAGATGTTTCAAATGTGGCGAAAATCACCCTGCAAATGAGTGTTATTCTGAGCCTACCTGCTTCCATTGTGGAGGACCCCACGTCTCAATAAGTTTGGCATGCCCGGAGTACCAAAGACAGAAGGAAATAAAACAATCCATGGCCTTTCACAATATCTCGTTTCTTCAAGCCTCCAAACGTCATCCCCAACAAAAACTATCGTATGCAAATATCGTAAAAAAAGACGTTCCAAACCCCCGTCCCATTCCCCAACGCAATGTCATCGTTGAGAACTCTCAACAAAACATCTCATATAACTCAGTTAGATCGACCCCCGCGAGAGGTAAATTTGTTTATAAGTCCCCAAGAAACCCCCCGTCTCTGTCTTACGACCGAACTGAGCTTAACGCCCTTTTAATCTCCCCAAATGGGGAAATGTTATCATCCTCTCCAAATGGATTTGCCCTTCAAAACAATTATGAATCATCTGCCCAAAATATAGAAAGACTTTCAAAAGATTTTAACTCTGACAACAAAAACTTCCTGAAATCATTGATCTCTTTACTTTTAGAAGCACTTTCATCCAAGAATTCTGACATTTCATACGCTGCTCTAATTCAATCTCTAAATAAATTTGTCTCCGAAAATGGCTCCGAAAATACAGAAAATCAACAACCTGTCAATCCTTCAGTGGAATAGCCGCAGTGCGGTGAGTAACAGGGATGACATTATTTTTCTTCTGAAAAAGCATCACGTGGACGTTGCTGGAATTTCCGAATCATGGTTTTCCACAGATACCGTCGTGTCTTTTCCAGGCTACGTGTGCCTGAGGGACGATCGTTCCGACGGTAGAGGCGGAGCCGCTCTTCTTATTAAAAAAAACCTCCACTTTTCCCCTTTAAAAATTCCTCCCTCCCCGGGATCTCAAGTAGTAGCCGCAGAGATCCTAGGTATTGTTATTTTTTCGGTCTATTCTGCTCCAAGAACTGCATTCAATTCTGATTATTGGACGAGGGTTGTCTCCAGCCTTCCATCCTCTTGTATCCTCTTAGCCGATTTCAATGCACATTCACCATCCTGGGGTAGCCATTTCACTGATCCGGCTGGAAGGGCTATTTTAGAGTTTGCTGATGACCAGAATTTAGTAGTCCTAAACGATGGTCAGCCTACCAGACTCTCTTTACCTAATCAAAACCCTAGTGCAGTTGACGTTTCTCTTTGTTCCGCTGATTTAGCCCCTTCACTGTCTTGGGAAATTTCAAGTGATCCTTACTCGAGCGATCACTTTCCGATTCACTTGTCGATCTGCAACAATAGGATCCAACTCCACAAATCTCAGTTAAGAATAGGTTATAGAACAAAAAATGCAGATTGGACTCACTTCAAAGACCTCCTTGCCAATTGTAGCGTTGCCAAGCGCGGCATAGACAGCGGTGAGGTTTTGGTGGATACGTTCGCAAATGATCTGTCCAGAAGCGTAATTGAAGCAGCAGATGCCTCAATTCCCAAACAAAAGACCGGTGTAAGGAAAAAATCATCTCCCCCCTGGTGGGATGAGGAGTGCACAAATATGGTTAAACTGAGATCCGACGCCATCAAGAGGTACAAACGATACGCCTCTCAGGAAAACTTCTTTTCATTCCGTAACATTCAGGCCCAAACTAAAAAACTCCTTAGGAAAAAGAAACGTCGGGGATGGCAGGACTATTGTTCTTCTATTTCTCCAGACACTCCGATTTCCGAGGTCTGGTCCTCAATTCAAAAGTTCAGAGGCTCTTTGTCTCCCAAGCCCAACCCAAATAAATGTTCTGATTGGGTCGATAGTTTTGTGGAGAGGCTTGCACCTCCCTATGTACCTAATGAGTCGGAAACGGTTAAAGTTAGCTCAGCGTCCCAACAAGATAATTGCTTTCTCTCTTCTCAATTTTCCCTAGACGAACTGGTACATGCAATACAATCGTCAGGAGACTCATCCCCTGGCCCAGATAAGATCCCATATTCTTTCATTAGACACTTCCCAACCCCCTTCCTCCTGCAACTCTTGAAATTATTCAATCAAATTTTGGAATGTGGCTCTGTTCCAGAAACATGGAAACGGCAAATAATTATCCCGATCCTAAAATCAGGTAAGGACCCATCTTTGGGACAGTCCTACCGACCAATAGCCTTATCTTGTTGCTTTCTTAAAATTTTAGAAAAAATGATAAAAGCTAGACTCGAATGGTTTTTGGAGACGAACAACCTACTTCCTCAGCGGCAGCTCGGTTTCCGGAAAGGTAAATCCTGCCTGGACAACCTGAGTATTCTGATTACAGATGCACATATAGCCAAGTCCAAAAAGGAGGTTATGGTAGCTTGTTTCATGGACGTCTCAAGTGCCTATGACAATGTGTTGTTACCAATACTTTACAATAAAATGGTTTCTTTGGGGGTGCCTGTCCCCACCTGTCAATTGATCTCTAACATACTATGCGAACGTCAGCTCTTAATTGAGACTCCCGGGGAGACAATTCAGAGAACGGTGTGCAGAGGCTTGCCTCAGGGTTCTTCACTAAGTCCCATTATGTTTAACATATACACCCAGGATCTTCATTTCCGCATCCCTCCCTATTGTAGTGTTTTGCAATACGCAGATGATTTTGTCGTATACTGTAAGGATAAGATTATGTCTCGAGCTGTGAATGGAATGGAGAACGCTCTGGACCTCATACAGCCTTGGTTTTCCGAGGCCGGGTTGTCCTTGTCTCCTTCTAAAAGTCAAGTGATAATTTTCTCCAACAAACACAAGATACCAGACGTTTCTATCAAATGTAACAATGTGTCAATACCAATCAGGGATTCTCTTAAATTCCTTGGTATGACCATTCACCGAAAACTTAATTGGAATATGCACATTGAAGAAACAATACAAAAATGTGAAAAAAGCATCAACGTTTTGAGAGCGGTGTCTCGAGTTTGGTGGGGAGCCCACCCGTCTTCTATGAGGACAATGTATTGTGCTCTCGTCCGTAGTCATGTAGACTACGGTAGTTTCCTCATGGAACCTCTCCCGAAGTACCTGTCTATCAAGTTGGAAAGAGTCCAGTCAAAGTGCCTTCGACTCATTTTAGGAGCTATGAAGTCATCTCCTTTGGTCGCCCTCCAGGCGGAGTGCGTGGAAAGACCTCTCACACTGCGTAGAAAATTCCTTGGTTTTAAGTTTCTTCTGAAGAGAGGTTTATCTGATCACCCCCTCACCCCGGTATTACACGTCCTTTTGGACAGCTGTCGGAGTAATTCTTACTGGCATTCGAAAGTGCCGCCCCTACTTTGTTCGATTTTTGAAAGCATTTGCAATGAATTTTCTGACTCTTTGGCTACCTCACTTCCAATGTTCTCCATTCCATTCGAAGCAACTGTATACCCCCCAAATATCGTCGAATCTATTGATATCAATAGGTCGTTTGCATCGCTTCCCCCGCATGTAGTCAATACTTTATTCAACCAAAAGGTGGACGAGGATTGGGGCTCCTTTGTTAGAGTCTTCACTGACGGATCAAAGGCTTCCGGTGGAGAATGTGGAGCAGCTTTTTGCATCCCTTCCCTTGACATTAATAGAATGTTTCAGCTTCCTCGAAAGGCGTCCATTTTCACAGCCGAATGCGTGGCGATGAGGGAAGCACTGTTGGAGGTTCTAACTCAGTCATTACCCCACACCGTAATATTCTCTGACTCTCTGAGTCTCGTTAATTGCTTAAACACAAACTCAAAATCTTCCTTGAGTTCTCATGTTTTGGGTGACATAAAGAGTTCCTTGCACTTGGCGTTCGTGAGAAAGCTTACCGTGATGATCGTTTGGATACCCTCACACATCGGAATAAGTGGTAATGAGAGGGCAGATACTCTTGCCAAAGATGCTTGTACGTGCGGAGTGTTGCCGCACTCATTTATTCTGCCTGTCACAGACTGCATGAACACTGTGGAACATTCTATTCGGGAGGAATGGAATGAAGTTTTTAAGATTTCTGCGACTGGTGGTCATTACAGGGCAGTGCAGAGTGATATCCCGTATAGTCCATGGTTTAAAAATTGCAAAATCCCTAAGTTGAATGTATCTCTAATAACACGACTACGATTGGGACACGTCGTCCTATCTTTCCATTTGGCTAGAATCGGTATAGTTGGTGACGCTACTTGCGAATGTGGGAGGGAGGAAGAAACAATAGACCACGTTTTCTTTAATTGCCCGCTCTTACCAAACCATGATTTTATCAAGGAAATTTCAAAGATCTGTCTCACTTTCCCTATCAAGATTCAATCCCTTTTGGCACTTAACGATTTTAAAGTCAATCAAATTATAGTAAATCACCTTAAAAAGTACGATAAAAAAGTATAATGTGTGTATGTGTGCATTGTGAGAGAGGGTGCGAGGGTTGTGTGTGTGTGTGTGTGCGTGTGTGAGGGTGTGTGCGTGCGTGTGTGTGTTTTTAAGATAACATAGACATAAAAAAAAGGAAAAAAAAAAAATAAAAAAAAATAAAAAAATAAAAGAAAAATTTATATGTGTATATAATTTTTGGGGGATTAGTTTTTTTACTGATGTATGTGGTCCTTCCCTATGACTAATTTGTTTAATTTGTATTTTTTTGTTGGTTTTTTTACGAATTAGGGCATAAATCACTCGAGATCGGGTGCATTGCCGGAAAAAAAAGAAGAAGAAGAAGAGTAACACCGGATAGTAAAGTATTGTGCTAATAATTTACTATTACTCGCGGCGTCGAAAACCCACCTCAGGCACATATTTGTGATAAACACAATAATAGATTTCTATTTTTCAGTAAATCTTAAGCCTCAATTTAAGATACAAAAAACTACGACAACTTGTGAAATAAAGTATTAGAGGATTAGAAACAATGTAATCAAAAATACCAGATTCAAACCACTTTATTTTTGTGATTATTTACATTAGGTATAAAACCTAAATAATTCTTGCAATATCTTAAAAATAAATGGAACCTACCTTCTTCGTTTTAAATAATTATTATTCTTGTACATAATGTAGGTAAATTGAGATCTTAATGTTATGATCACAAAAATAGTTACTTATATATACTAAGGTACATAATTAACTTAATTCTATTAAACTTATGTAAATTTTCCTTTGTGGATTTTTCTTCAACTTAACATAAAAAATATGGTTTTTCAAGTTTAATTATTTTTTTATTTACATAAAAGTTCACAATACTTATTCATTCTGTGTGCTCATTTTACTACAAAAAATAAAATTGTCTTTGTAATCCATGAAGGTAGTTTGTTCTTTTGACATTTCCCAAAAATCGTACGTATTGTCTTCGAAACATATTGCCGATATCGATGTGAGGCGGTCTTGTAGTAAAATCAGTAAAATTTGAAAAAAAAATGTATCAATAATATAATTTTTCCAAGTGCTTTGAAGCTGTATTTCTATAGATTTAGCTTTTGGCACAAAATTAATTACACTAAAAAAAAAGTATTCCTTTTTTTCTACGGTTTGCTATAAAAGCAATATCATAGGTAGGTATATTAAGACAGAAATGTGAAAAAATGTAAAAAAAAACCTTTTTTCCTTAATGTGAAAAAAGGTTTTTCTGCTCTCCTACAAAATTGTCAAAATGGAGATAATGTCCTGTACCTCCGATATACAGTACCTATTGGAAATTGAGATTCCCAGAAAGGAGAATGAAGTGTACCTTAATGTATTAGTGACAACAGAAATATGAACTCTCTCCCTTTTTCTATTTAACTTAATAAGATAACCAAAATTAACAGTACCTAATAATTTATTTAAAGTTTTAAATTGACTGTTATTAGATCGTATAGCATGCTTCCGACAGATACCTAATCCTTCTCAAAAGGATAATACATGCTCATTTTGAGTGTGTCGGTGGCCACCAGTCTGTAGTCTATATTGAAGCGATCGATTTGCTTAATTTCTTCATTGGTTAACTGAAAATCAAATATGTCGATGTTTTGAAGGATCCGCCTGGGATTCACCGACTTGGGTATCGTGATCAGCCCTCGATCAACCTGTCAACAGAAAACAAAGGTTTTCTTTACAATAATAATTGTTGATTTAGGCTCGTTACAAACTCGTTTTATTTCCATCATCATTATTGACATCTCACGACTCTAAGGAAAAGTCCTTTATATATTCCTTAACATTGAAATCCAAATCGAAAACTTACTCGTTCAGCAGAAATTTATTAAATAAAATAACTTGAAAAGAAAACGGATTGTTATTGCTTTTTATTTAAGTATTATTGTGTTTTCATGGCAATTAATATTGTTCTTGGTATTACACAACATTACCATTTCATAAAAATTAAAAAAGTAATTTTATTTTTGTGTTCTTTTG
This sequence comes from Mystacides longicornis, assembly GCA_963576905.1. Classification (NCBI taxonomy): domain Eukaryota; kingdom Metazoa; phylum Arthropoda; class Insecta; order Trichoptera; family Leptoceridae; genus Mystacides; species Mystacides longicornis. The sequence continues at coordinate 15,282,118 of OY756433.1, read as the reverse complement.
TATCTCTTTAAATTACCTATGTTAAAAGAAGTGTTTGCATATTATGTTGCTTTGTAAAACACTTTTAATCTTTTCTACCTATATATATGACGTTAATGCCTTTTACATGTAAGGTTGAATTACATAAGTTAAAATAATGGTCTTCAATAATAAAAAAATACATTACGAACATCGCCACAAACACAAGAACGAAAAAACCATGCAGAAAAATGCACCAAACATCTGACCTTTACATACCTAAGCAAAAGAGTGAGAGACGAAGGAAGAAAGGGAATATTAATACAACAACAAGAGTGATACAACACTTAAAATTTAGGGAATTATTCAAATTTCGAAGCTAACTATTCCTCTTTTAAGCTTTTCAATATTTGCGTAGTTTCAATGATGTATTTCTATGTTTAATCAATGTGGGCACAAATTCATAAAATATTAAAAGCATATTATACGTATAAGCAGCGTTTTTAAGAAAGCACCCGTTTGAAATATGTCGGATCCACTTTTTAATAGGCGATCGCGTACCTATTTTATTCTTTATATACCTTAAATGAATCTCGGTTCACCAAAAGTGAACACAATTACACCTTTGACATATTACATATTACAGAAAGTACCTACATAAGCCATGTGTTATCAAAGCGGAAAATGGTCGGAACCTTCAGAACAAAATTCGAACCACTAAGCTACCAATCACTTCAATTATGCACAAAATACTGCAAAGCTGAATCACTCAAATACCAATGCAGGGCTTGGAAAATTGTAATGCAAAGTGAGATTGAGTTTGAAGGTGTCAATGTCAAAAATCAACATTTAAATTCTGAAGCAGTTTCTGTCATGTTAGGGAAATAACATGGAAAGCACCGGAAATTGAAGCCACAATAGGTCATGACTGTCATGAGGATGACCTAATGATTTGATATTACCTTCTTCTTTGCCCCAGCCTTTATCCCATTTACGTGGGGTCGCCTCTCCTAGTCCTCATCCTCCAAGTCGTTTTGATTAATGATTTAATGTTTTATTTATTAAAATTTATTTTTAAGGAAAATTATACAAAATATTAACGTTTCGAAACTAACAAATCCGAAAAAATCTAAGAACAAAATATCCTTATTGAATTTTAACGCAAAAAATATAACGAGTTCTTACCAAATATCTCAGGACAACCTGGACAGTTGTTTTGTTATTGTAACGGCTTCCTATTTCCGTTAAAATAGGATCATCCAATCTGGGAGGCGGGGTGAATTCGTTAGGGGCTGGCTTCTTTGGCATGGATCCAAGGGGACTGTAAGCTGTCACTGCGACACCATTTAATTTACAGAATTCGATGAGTTTTCTATTATCGAAGTTCGGATTAACCTGAAATCATGGAACGTATCAACTCATTGGCTATAACTGATTTGGAATGGAAAATATAGGTCGTTTCCCGCCTAATAGTGTCGAATCTTCAAATTTTAATTTAATACGTTTGTTTAATGGTGTCGTTTAGTAAGATTTTTATCATCTCCGAATAAAATATAACAAATATTCAATTTTATTTGACTTGACAAGAATTGACTTCATTCATAAGTAATTTTTTAATTTCTCTAATTTAGTTATATTGTGGAATAGTCATTGACATTTCAAGGTTAGAGCGAAATAGACGGACGGCCCCCGTAGACAATTTGAAATTGGCATTGAAGATTTCGTCAATGTAGAGTGCGAAAAAAATTAACTGTCCACTGGAACGTTTAACCATTTATTAAATCAGACAAAGATACTTGTATTAAAAATATAAAAAGTGGGCAGTTAATTTTCTTCCTACTCTACATTGTCGAAAAATTCGTTTGTAGTCGATCGCCAAATGCAATTTGTCTAGGCCTACTGGTTGCCTTCCAATGCTTCTCAAATCTTCTCTTCTTCTTTCTTATTTAAAATAAGTACCTTCTCAGTAGAGCCTAGATAGTGAATCGCTAATAGAATTTGACCTATTTCGATTTATTTTCAATAGTTCAGATTTGGTCCAAAGGGAACGAAAACGAAACATTGGTCAGAAAGCTCTGAGCTAAGGTAGGACCAATCTATAAATGCGCCCCATGGTGTCAATTTGAGTGTTTATTTTATTACAAAATGACTGCCATACAGCAAAGACCTTATAGAGATATTTAAAAGGGGTAGGGGGGAGGTAGGAGGCAGAAATATAGCGGATTGCGGGAGGACCAAATGCACTTACTAGCTAGCCTCACTCACTATGGAGATAAATATGGATGGATATGGTATTTACACCTAATATTATACAAACTTTTTAGCCGTAAAGATAAATAGTTTGCATGATATCAGGAGCCATTTGTTTTCTGAGAAACTGGAAATACTGTGAGGAATCCCACAAAGGGCTTAGCAAGGCATTAGAGTTCTATTTGCCTATATTAATGGATAGAATAATAAAAAAACCCTACGAGTTTGGAAGGATGGTTCTCATTGTTGAATTTATAAATCAAATAATTCATCCTTTTTCGCGCCCATAAAAATTCGTGATATAATATTGGTACCTACTTATACAATCTTATACATTTTATGTAGGTACAAAGTGACACTATGTGCGTAAATACCATTGTTGAAACTGCTATTATGTTTCCCTATTACAGGCCCCTTAGGTAAACCTGTTGCGTTTTTTTGTGTATCAAATTCGGTCTATAATTCTTTGTAAGACTGTCTGCCATAGTTATTTATTTTGGTCATTATTAAATATATTGAGTATCACGACATGTTCCTAACTGCTAATTTTCAAACCAAGACCATCGCGTATTTAAATTTTGCATTATTATTATTTATAGACCTACCTCTATCTGATTCATCACTGGTCTTTCTTCAGCATTATCAAATACTCTCTGCAATTGGCTTATATTAAAGTTGGAGACTCCTATTGATTTCGCAAGACCCATACGTTTAGCCAACTCCATCCCCTTCCATGTCTCAATATAATCAGTGTCGTCAAAGAATATAAAATTCTGAAAATAAAATGGAAATTAAACATCATTTGGCGTTAAGATGTGGGTTTTGTAGGAAAGTGAATAATTCTTTCCTTTGTAAGGTTACAACAATGTTTATTTATGAAATCAATTTAGTTTCAAAGTTGCACATAAGTAGGTACAGTTGAAATCTGTCTGAAAAATAAATTCAATAAATCCGGATGAAGTTAGAACATGTTTTTTGCGCTTGAAATTTCTGCTTGGATTTGGCCACAACTCTCAGATTGGACAAGACAAGTTAGCTTGTAAAAAATTCCTCAGGAAATAATAAGTTCGGCCTGATAATCTGATACCTAATTTAGTTTATCAAATCAAGGAGCGATGGAAATTCAAAGTCAAAGCTACGTAACAATTTTATAAGCGATTCACATGAGAACCTTTTAAACTTAATATAACAAGATTCTTATAGAATAATAAAACTTGACATGAGCTTATGTTTTTTTATTGTAACATGTTTTCAATTTTACATTAAATATTGATTGCAAAATTAATAAGTTGTTATCGGTCGCGTTTTCCTTAAGATAAAGCCAGCCATTCACAATCACTCCAAATTGATGTCATTCAATGGTTCTCTCATAACAGAAAAAAAAAATTCCATTCAAGATCACTCCAAATTGATGTCATTTAATGGTTATCTCATAACATGGATAAAAACCAACCCATGTGAGACTTGCATTTTGCTTTTATTAAATTTAAAACAACGACGCGCTTACCCTGGTGAAAAGATGATAAAATGAATAAATGAAATGAACAAATTTGCACCAACTGACGCGACAACTTGGACCGTAGTTTCCTCATTGACGAGCCGTTTGGAGTGATGGACGAATGTCTCGACGCGATTGAATTTGGACTGATGGATATTCAACTGGACTCCGGCCATTTGCTTTTCTCCAATCTCGGTCATATTTAAAAGCGACTGACATTTGGAAGGAGTGTTCGTGAATGGCAAATCTTAAAAACGTGACAACAGAACAAATAATTTAAATTGAGGAGAATCGCTTATAAGGTGATTACGTAAGCTATTATATAACATTTTCCTGCGTTTATTATGATTATACCTACCTCGTTTTTTAAACATGCAGGTCCACATTTAATATGCATGATATATTTTTAATAATATGCATTTTTTTTTCAAATTATATGAGATAAATAATAATTGATCTGCAATTTGCATAAAAATACGGGCTACTATCAACAGATTAAAAATATTTTTTGTTGTTGTTTCAAATATTATTAAGTCACTTCAAAAATAGTGTCAATTTATAAAATTGCATTCAATCTTTATTTCATTTCATCAAATAAATATCATAAAGAAACCACTCAGAAGAATTAAAATTCAACCAGTTTTAACCAAATAATTTGTCTGTTTGTAAATTTATACAGGAGGATACACTCAGATACAGCCAAAAAGTTATTTTTTATCTGTGTATTTTTAAGAGTAGTTATTCTATATGTATATTAATACGTGAAGGAAAAACTTTGAGCATTTTTACGAAATTGCGTATGATTTTTCGCATACTTAACTATAGTGAATTCAGAAAAGGAGTGGCGAATGCTAATTTAAATAATGCATAAAAATAGATTAAATCTATTTAAAAAAAATTACAAACACTACTGTAATGTTATGTGAGTATCAATCACACACACACTTCGATGTATTTGACATTGACACAGACGCATATACTATTTAGTTTATCTCTGGTCAAATTGAGAATAAGTAGATTAATATTGTTTATAATAATGATAGAAAAAACTTTGTACAACATTTCAAATTAGACGTATGTATCCATGTCATTGTTTTTGAAAGAAAATTTTGAAATAGCGCTCGCTCAGTCTTTGATAATGGAACCTTAATAATCTTCAAACTTATAATTTAAATTAGTTATGGTCGAATTTCGAGCACTGGTCGACCACTACTTCTATGAAACGTGCAATTTCAAGTGAAATAATTTTGCACGACCCTAGCACAGGTTCTGCCCATTTGGGCAACATTGTTATTCCGTAAAATCGTTTTATGAAATAAAGTATAAAATAAAAATAAATAAGAAAGTATATAGGTACTTAAGAAGGCTCTATGTAAGAAGTTACTCACGTTCATACTGACAGGAAAGTGTATCAAATACAGATCGACATACTTCATCTTGAGGTTCCTCAGAGTGGTTTGTAAGGCGGGGACTACATCTCTGTACTTGTGTTTGTCATTCCATAGCTAAAAGGAAAAAGACAAGTCATTATTTACTTAAATGTCAAATTTCAAGGAATGCTTTTTTGTGCGGTATACACACAGTGTAAGAGATATAGTGGATAACCCGAAGCAGGAAAGTACAGAACCTCAATACGCATCGATTTCACCACCATTTATGTTCAGCGATATTGGGTTGTTCAAAAGTTATTAACGTTTTTGTGAATTTTGAACAAATTCTGGATTTCACAAATAATTTAAAAATAAGCATTTACCGCCCATATAACAAGGCTGTATCTTAACGAAAAAAATGTTGAATATTGATATACTTGCACAAGTTATGAGAGCGTTTTAGCATGATCCCATTAAACCAGCATAATGAAATTTTCAGTAAAATCGATAGGTATTGAGGTCCTCTACCTCCCTGCTTCGGTTTATCCACTATCTCTGTTATACCGTGTATATGCGTAAAAAATATTTTGGTAAATTTTGGAAATAATCTTACTGACTGATTGTCTCTGACAGTATGGTTAAGTGCTCGCTTTCTCCTTTAGCTCAGTTTGAAAGGCCTTTCTATGTTGCAACTACTTTCACTGTATCCATTACTGTCAAACAACATCATTTTGCAGAAAGTTTTTTAAGTAATAAGTAATTGCCTATGTGAAATACATACGGAAAAAATTCGCATTAGAGATTATTTTATTGATTTAATCTATTGGAAAATCTGTATACATTTTCTAAGGATCAGGATATTTTGTCTAATGGTGGGTTTCTCGATCGATAGTAATAGCAAAGCGTTAACGATAGCAAAGTAATAGCAACTTTTTAGTCATTAAAAAATGACATTTTATAATAATTTTGCATGATGAATAAATGTTTTTAAGCATTTTGATATTGTTATGCATGTTACTAATCGGTTACCCTTTAATTTGACATTCCTTACGATCGAGCAACGCCTGAAAGTAAAGTATTGTGCTAATACTTTACTATTACTCGCGGCGTCGAACAACCCACCCTAAGTAAATGAAATTTATAAAAGTCATCTATGGTTAAATTTGTGTGTTTTCACTTGAAATATCTACCCAGGGTTGGACTGTCTCAGATTGGACAGGACCGGTTGGCTTGAAAAAATTGCCTGAAGCTATAAGTTATGCCGGCTATTATATTACTGAACCCTTTGAATAAAAAAAGTGTCAATTTATTTTTCCTAAGGACTTTATTCGTACTCAATAGAAAGTTCCTCACATAAACTATATTTTGAATACTTACTTTTGCCGTGATGAAAAGATCCTTTCTTTTGACAGTCCCATCCCTTATTTTGTTTTGTATCGCTGTTCCCACTTCAGCCTCATTGCCATAAAACGCCGCCGTGTCTATATGCCTGTAGCCATTTTCAATGGCAAACTCCACTGCTTTTTGACCTTCCAAATCTTCTGCAGTAGTCTAAATGAATTTCATATTATGATTATACATATAATATTTTACTTTTGTATAACTGCTTCAAAAATATATCAAACGTACCTTTTTCATCATACGATACATCCATCGCCTTGCCATTTGGCAGACAGATTCCAAAATACTCTGAATATCTGATGTTTTGAATTCACCCTAGAAATAAAAATGGTCGTTAAAATTGTATTCAAAACCAATATCAAGGGCCGCTACTCACGATCCCTCTATCCGTCCAAATAGAGGGATGTCACTCCTAAAAATGATTGTGAGTGGGAAAACTAAATGGATGATGTGGAGTGATAGGGAGAGTCGGATATCCATCAGTTCAAAATTCAATCGCGTCTAACCATTCGTCCATCACTCCAAATGGATATAAATGGCGAAACACGAGGAGTCCAAAGTCGTCGCGTCATTTAATTGTCAGTGTTAAAAATGGCGAAACACGAGGAGTCCAAAGTCGTCGCGTCATTTAATTGTCAGTGTTAAAAACGTGGTCCACCTTCGTCTCATTTTGTCATCATTCTTCCACCAGGAAAAACTTGAAAAATATTTGTAAGTATTTAGTGAAATTTCGTTATAGTGATTGAAAAAAACTCATGTCTCACATCTGTCACAATGGATGACAATCATTTGGAGTGATTGTGAATTTGATTAATTTTTGGATGTCATTCATTTGGAGTGATCGCGAATGGGGTTTCTTAAAAATACTACCTCTTACTATTTATATTATGTTGTCTAGTGGGGCAGTAAATTCCAATAATTATATATGTAAACTGTTTGTTTAATAATAATTGATAATGTAAATAAATAAATAAATAAAGGTGGGTAAATATTATTTCTTATCGTAGGGATAAGCTTTCGATTGCGAGTTCATAGAAATTAAAGCCTAAACTCGGCTTAACTTCATGAAATTGTTCCTGCTCGCTAATTATTCAGTTTGTCGAGATATTGTTTAATTTTTATAACATTTTTTATTATTTGAATATTTAAGTAAATGAACATGAAATTGTAACATTGCCGGCGCGGGTGGTCAAAAAGTTGGGGAAACGCTGGTCTTTAGTCCCTTTGGGCAAAGTCCGCTGACTGTCCGGTGGCTTGCTCAGCGCCTATAGTCTATTGACACATGCCCTAGTTACCACATGTTAGTTTCCTTGGATACACTACGGAAGACACACATTCAGCCGTACTAATAGAACGTTATTCCTCGAATAAGCGAAGAATAAGCAAGTCTTCCACGATTGCATCCCACGGCTGCTGATGGCTTGGCGGACGGGTGGCATGGTCTAATGGAAATTCCCGACTCAACTAAGGTTTATTTGAAATATTAGCTTCTGATATAAAAAAATTGATTCAAACAACAAATAATATTTTCGTTGAGCAAACATTTGAATATAAAGGAAAGTGTTAATTTGTAAGTTGTACGAATAAAAAAAGAATATATATGTTTTTATATACCCATATTTAGAGGAGAAGTAACAGAAAAACATCACTTAGAATGCTGATAAACAGGTCTCCTAATTAATATTAAAGGATCAACAAATATCTAAGGAAAATGCTATCATAAAAAGTTGGACAAATAAACAACACTTAACATCGAATACTTACTAATAGCGCATTGAATAAAAAAGATGTTAGTATTTATCTACATATAGGTATAATATGAAAATACTGTAATAGAATTTTACCGTTGAGATTTGTTTATGCTTAAAAATGGAGGTAAATAATATAAGAAAACTGCAATTTTGCTTATTAGTACTTACAGTAAGAACAAAACATGGAACCCGGCAGTTAAACGCAAGGTTTTTCTATAGCTGGGAGGTGTAATGAAATTTAAAAACATCTACTTAGGTTTCAATTCAAATCCCATATCGCGTTCATTCTCTACGAGAAAAAAATATCCTATAGCAGGATAATAATTCAAAGTCCGCATACTTAATAGGTAAGTATAAGCTGTTTTTTTTGCTAGGATGGCATATTTTAAACCGGGTAAAATATATTTTATAACACTTTCCTCCAGAGAGTTATGACTTTTATAAACATTAAGATTGCAGCATTCAGTGGCGTAACCATACCTTCTGAGGCCCGTGGCCAACTCTTTGGATGGGGCCCTCTTTTAAAAAAAAATCGTCACGTTGTAATTTAATTTGGCGGTTTGCCAAGTTGGCGGGAGATTATGGACTAGATATCCTGGGGCTGAGTGAGGCACGCATCCCAGGCTCGGGGCAGAGTGACGCTGGCAATTATGTCATGCTTCACTCTGGCCACCGGACTGCACGGATGCGTGACGTCGCTCTACTTTTAAGTAAATATGCCTTCTCTCGCCTTCTTGGTTGGGAACCTGTTTCTGACCGCCTGATGAGTGCGTCCTTTAAGATGAGCGGCGAAACACTGACGGTCCTTCTATGCTATGCTCCCACTGAGGATGGGGACGCGGCTGCTAAGGATTGTTTCTATGACAGTCTGGATGCAGTTGTGTCCCATGTTCCGAGGCGCCATCGCCTAATAGTTCTGGGGGACTTTAATGCCAAGGTTGGCAACGACCCCCAGAATGGACCAGGCGTCATGGGTAAGCATGGCTTAGGAGTGATGAATGATAACGGAAGCCGTCTCATTGGTTTCGCTACGCTCCATGGACTCTTAATAGGGGGAACTCTCTTCCCCCACAAGGATATCCATAAATACACCTGGACCTCGCCCGACAGAAGAACGAAAAACCAGATAGACCATCTCCTGGTAAGGGCTAGCAGCCGAACTGACCTGCGGGATGTCCGCACCTGCCGGGGAGCAGACATGGACACGGATCACGAACTCCTTGTGGGTTCGTTCAGATTCAAATTCCACCATTTCCAGCCAAGATCGTCTGCTCCTCGCCCGCTGGACATACGCAGGTTAGAGAGTGCTCAGTGTCGTCACTTGTACGAGACTGAGTTACGCACAAGGTTTGCCCCCTTGCAGGATTCACCCAGAGCTGCCCCAATTGAGTCAGCCTGGACTAGCTTTCGTGACGCGGTTATGGAATACGCACGTTCTTCTGTCGGCTATAAGAATAAAAAGAGGCCAATATGGATGTCCGATGGGTCCTGGAGTCTCATCGAAGATCGCCAGAAGGCTAAGACCCTCAGAGACAGCGAAAAAGACCCTCAAAAACTGGCAGCTTTGGTGTCTGAGTAGGTACAGGGAGCTGAGCCGCAAGGTGAAGCACTCTGTACGAACAGATAAAAGAAGACACCTGGACTCTCAGATACGGCGAGCACAGTCTGCTGCACTCGGTAATGACTCAAGGACACTTTTCGAAATCACCCGGGAGGTCGGGGGCAGGGGTCAAAAAAGACCCGTGACGGCAATACGAGACTCTCGTGGAGCTACTGTCACTGCCCCCGAACTGATTAAAGGGAGATGGAGGGAGTACTTTGAGTCAATATTGAACCGCCCCAAGCCCTCCTCACCTTACAACTTTGAGGAGCAGTTGGCGGGTCTGAATATACCTCAGGCGACTGGGATATGTGAAGATCCGCCGACCTACAGCGAGATGGTGCTGGCCGTGATGAGATTGAAGAACAACAAAGCGCCAGGAGACGATGGAATCCACGCAGAGCTCCTCAAACAAGGCATAGATACCCTTGGCCAACCACTTCTCAATATATTTAAAATGGCGTGGGAAGAGGAGAGGTGCCCAAAAGATTGGCGGAATGGATCCATCGTCGCAATATTTAAAAAGGGGGACCCCCTTGAATGCGGAAACTACCGTGGAATTACTCTGCTGAGTGTTCCCGGTAAGGTATTATCTCAAATATTACTACACCGCATTCGGGGGCCTGTCATGGCTGTCCTGAGAGAGCAACAATGCGGCTTTGTACCTAGAAGATCCTGCACGGACCCAATTTTCTGTGCTAGGTGCGTCTTTCAGCAGTGCAAAGAGTTTAACTCTCCAGTCGCTTGTTGCTTTATAGATTTTGAAAAGGCCTTCGACAGCCCACATTGACCATCAATATGGAAAATACTTGCTCTGTATGGTATACCTCCGAAAATAGTTAAAATGGTGCAGTCCCTGTATGAAGACTCCGAGTGTAGCGTGAAAACGCCAGGTGGTCCTACTGAAGCTTTTAGGATCACCACGGGAGTCAGACAGGGCTACGTACTAGCTCCTCTCATATTCATAATAGTCATGGACTTCCTGTTGAGAAAGTCCATGCAAGGAGCAAGAGGTATACCGATAACACAGAGAGATGGTCTAATGGGCGAACTGTGCGATCTGGAGTACGCGGACGACCTAGCGTTGTTCAGTACGACAGTGGAGGAATTACAGCGCAGTGTTTCAAGACTCTGCAGCGAAACAGCACGCCTCGGCCTTCGAGTCAATGCCAGTAAGACGGAGCTCATGGCGAATAATGCCTGCCCCGATAAAAAGCTACCGATAACCATCGATGGTCACCAGGTCTCCCGGGTGGATAAATTTAAGTACCTGGGAGCAACAATTAACACCGCTGGTGACCTCGGGGCTGAGCTCCCGATACGTATCGGTATGGCAAGTGGCGCCTTCAACAACATGACCAAGATATGGAAGGCGTCGGCGTTTAGTGTCGAGACGAAATGTAAACTGTTTGATGCGTGTGTGTTGCCCATTCTCCTTTATGGGTGTGAGTCCTGGCACCTGACCAAGCCCAGGCACAAAAAGTCTCATCATTTGAAATGAAGTGCCTAAGGAGAATTCTGGGCGTAAGATGGTACCACCGCATCACGAACGACGCTATACGCCGGCGCACCCAGCGTGAGCCCATCACCTCTACCATTGTGGATAGGAGATGGACTTGTGTTGGCTGGGACATGTGTTAAGGATGCCGAATGACAGTTGGCCGAGGAGAGCGCTGTTCTTCCTCCCATCAGGGTCCCGAAGACGAGGAAGACCCTCTCACACTGTGTTCCGCTCCTTCGAAGCAAAGCTGAGGGACATGGACATGGTGTGGGAGGAGGTCATAAACATTGCGCAAGATCGAGCGCAATGGAGAGCTCTTGTTGCCTCCCTATGCCCCTGAGTGGGGTGGAAAAGGGAGAATTGATTGATTGATTGATTGTAATTTAATTTAAATAAACCGCCTATCCTAACCCATCACTAGTGACACTATTACGTCTCATTTAAATTTATTTCAAGTTCCTACTTAGGTAGAAAATTTTGTTAAAAAACTTTATAGGTTTTGTCTAAAAAGCTCGGAGACCTCTCAAGTCGAGGGCCCGTGTCATTCTACTAGACCCTATAGTTAGGCCACCGGCATAATTGTATAGCCGTAGACCATCCCGCGTGTCCGTACAGCTTTAAACTTTCCTCATTTAGATTATCATCGTGATTAAAAAATGTCTTTGTCCTTCTAAGTGGGTTTTGTTACAATGGCTCTAAAGTTTCTCCGCAAGCAAGCTCCTTTTGTTATCAGAAATTGTTTCTCCCCGCAACCCTCTCTCTTTCCTCGACTGGGTTCGACCGTAATGTTGAATAATTTGTGTAGATTACTCACCCCCCATGTTCCTAATCCCAAAACAGGAATTTTATTACCATCAGACAGTGTGATTGTGAACGCTTTTCCCGTTGAATCGCTCTGAAACAATAAAAAAAAAGAATTAGAACAACTTAAGAAAATAACTCTCATACGAAAATGGTATTTTAAGAATTCATATTTACTAGTTAACCCATACTTCGAACTCCGCCTCAGCCTAGAATATAAAAAAGATATATTAACGCAACCATTTTTGATTCTGAGACAGCACAAAGTTAAACGAGCCAGCAACGACTGTATAGCTTAAAAAAAATCAAGAGATGGTGGTGTAGTAGAATAAAGTCACATATGAAGTATCTTAAGTAATTTTATGTATTATTTTAACACAATGTTCGATCAGTCTTGAAATATTATGGCGATAAAAAGTTGATATCTTATTTCTTTTATTCTTTTTATAGTTCATTTTTATGTTATTGTAGGTATGTTGCTGTTATATAAAATGTTGCTTAAAATATTTAAATACGATTGTGTTTCTAAAAAAGCATTCCAATGATAATATTGTTCATCAGGCCTTCAGTAAACTTGACAGTGTAGCTATAGGATATCTTGGCAATTAGTTGCACAGCAAACAGAGTTGATGGTGTATGGCCGGCTTTGGATTAATTATTATGAAACTGTTTCATTTTCTCCAGTCGTTATTTGATCATTTGCAATTCTGTGCTAAACATATAACAATAAAAGTCTTGTCAACAATAATAATTATTATCGATTTTTTTTGTAAAACAACTATGGACTCAACCAAAATTAACACAAAAATAGCTTTTAATATCTTGTAGGAAGTGGATCTAACCCGTGAACTTTAGTATGAATGTCGACTACTATGCTACTAACTATGTTATCGATTTACACAAAACATAAAAAAACAATCTATGTAAAGGGTTCACGAAAATGATAGAAATTCTTCACAATTGAAAAGAATATCGGTTAAATTTTCCTACTCATGTAGGGAAATTCAACCGATAAGACCACTCGATGAGTTATCGTTGTTGCTTGTGGGTTGAATTGGGTATTATTTCTACAGAACATGTAGAAAATAAACAATATTTTATTGGCATAATGGGTCAAAGTAATAAAGCATCGGTTTCAATGGGGTCATATTGAGATAATGCACTTGGTATATCGGTCCAACCGTATTAGTTCTATTCAACCGATGCATCAATGCCTTTTGTAATCAGTCGTGGTTATCAATATGCAATTGAACAAAAACGTTGCAATGCAATTTACGTAAGACTGGTAATGAACTTTAAATTAATGTTGTTGGTATGGTTTGTACCTTTTCTTACATTTCCTGTTCGGTGCGTTTCCTACATTTTATGGAATGGTTCAGTGAGTTTTGAAATCTCTTTAGAAACTACTGTAGGGCACTCAATCAGTAAGGAATCCAGTGAAATATAACGTTATAGGTACCACTTAAAAGAGTTTTTTTTTAATCAATACTAGCTTTCCCGACAGACGTAATCCTGTAGTCCTTACTAGGAATATTTATTTCGAATATGTAGTTTGCCGTGGGGTTGCCGGCTAAGAATAGCACCTCTGCTCTTTTTGCTGGTTTTCGAGATCTTGTAAAAGGCAGGAAATCGAAAAATCAGATCGGGACAGGTCCTTTTTAGGTCCTTTAACCCCAACTCGATTGGTCGAGATTGGTCTCCTCCGGGCTGGCTTGCGGTGTGCGGGGGACCTCAAGGATGAATGTATGTATGTATGTGTAATTTATACAAAAATAGGTTTAAAATATGTTTGAATGTTAAAAAATTATTTCTGAAAGCTTGAATATTTTTAAAATGTCAATGGTTGTCAGATAAACAATAATTTTGTTGTTATAGAAATTTTCGTAGATGGCGTTGGTGTCGCTGGAAATCCGTTCCATACTAACTTTAATATTATATTTTATATTATTTCTTATGCACTTTATAATATGTAGTTATTGTGTTATCCGGGGCGGAGAAGAATCTAATAAATCAAACATCGGAAGAATCTGTTCAGTCGATCTCGTTAGTATTCGCACTAACCCGACTTTCTTTTATACTATAAGATTGTAAAATCAAAGGAGAAAGGACATTTTCTAGGAAAAATTGATCAAGGCTGGTAAGAAACGTAAGGAAAAATGGAATAGCTTGCAAAAGCGTGCGTAAGTAACTTTAACTCAATAAAAGATGCCTTTTCTGATATATTGTGCTAGACATAAATCTTCGCATCCAATCACTTTCACTTTTTTGCTGTGAAAGTGGAAATGGTCGGCACCGGGATTCGAACTCACGACCACAAATACGCTGTACGTACGAAAGTCGGCGACCGATACCACTGGTTTACCAACCACCTCTAATAGATCAATATTGTTTGAAGGACGGATACAGTGTAAATTATTGCGGTTTGTCATGGCATTGAAATCGGTAGTAATAAAAATTCTGATACCAAAATATTTGCATCCAAAAACATCGAATTTAAACTAAAAACTTTTAATAAAAAAAAACGACGTACAAACTTTTCCATCTAATTAACATTTGAATTAAACAAGACAACGATTACTTATTACATCTTCACAAGAATGCAATTAAAATTTTATTACTATCTACACAATTTTAAAGTTACGATCGAGAATAATAATTATAATACTCGTTTCATACTTGGAAATCACATAAAAAAATATTAATTTACTCTTGGAATGCATATAAGATGCAATATTGAGGAACGTTAAATGTAAGATCAAATGCGAAATGTAAATAAGATAGATAGGTAATTGTAATTAAGGAGAGTAAACAATATCATATTATCGAACCATTAGCATGGAGTATGAAGTATTTATAGTTTATATTAAAAGCGGCACGATTCACACCAACATTTCTTACACATGTGTCTGGGTCAATAAAATTAATTTAAGTCCTCCCGAGACATATACTTATTTCTATTTTCCAGACTAGAATGTCGTTAGGCATATTGTTATTATACCACACTGCGGATTCAGATTTTGTCTATCTTTCTGCGTCACAATCCACACCAGCAGCGCCTCTGCTGACGAACTCTTTCGCGATATCTTCTTTATTTTTAATATCCTGTACAAAACTCTTCGTTTAATATTACAGTGCATTATCTTTTACCCTTCACAGATTGATGTTTGATCCACGACAATCTCGGTCGAATATGCCTTCTTACACCTTTTGTTTCAGCCTTACCGACCCAACAGACAGTAGGGAAACGGGGAAGATTTCCCGCCGAGCTTTTCTGTGCGGCCCGACACACTTTTTATCCGAATGGAATTTCGATTTTTTTTAAATTCTGTACGATTTTCTGTGCCAGGTGCATCTTTCAGCAGTGCAAGGAGTTTAACTCTCCAGTCGCTTGTTGCTTTATAGATTTTGAAAAGCCCACATAGACCATCGATATGGAAAATTTTAGCTCTGTACGGTATACCTCCGAAGATAGTTAAAATGGTGCAGTCTCTGTATGAAGACTCCGAGTGTAGCGTGAAAACGCCAGGTGGTCCTACTGAAGCCTTTAGGATCACCACGGGAGTCAGACAGGGCTGCGTACTAGCTCCTTTTATATTCATAATTGTCATGGACTTCCTGTTGAGAAAGTCCATGCAAGGAGCAAGAGGTATACCGATAACACAGAGAGATGGTCTAATGGGCGACTGTGCGATCTGGAGTACGCGGACGACCTAGCGTTGTTCAGTACGACAGTGGAGGAATTACAGCGCAGTGTTTCAAAACTCTGCGACGAAACAGCACGCCTCGGCCTTCGAGTCAATGCCAGTAAAACGGAGCTCATGGCGAATAATGCCTGCCCCGATAAACAGCTACCGATAACCATCGACGGTCACCAGGTCTCCCGGGTGGATAAACTTAAGTACCTGGGAGCAACCATTACCAACTCTGGTGACCTCGGGGCTGAGCTCCCGATACGTATCGGTATGGCAAGTGGCGCCTTCAACAACATGACCAAGATATGGAAGGCGTCGGCGTTTAGTGTTGAGACGAAATGTAAACTGTTTGATGCGTGTGTGTTGCCCATTCTCCTGTATGGGTGTGAGTCCTGGCACCTGACTCTGGCCCAGGGACAAAAAGTATCTGCATTCGAAACGAAGTGCCTCAGGAGAATTTTGGGTATAAGATGGTACCACCGCATCACAAACGACGCTATACGCCGGCGCACCAAGCGTGAGCCCATCACATCTACTATTATGTGGAGGAGACGGACTTGGCTGGGACTATTTATTCCTAACTTAGTGTACTGTACCTATATATTTTGATCTATTTAATTTTTGAGATGTATTGTTTTTTAATCTCTCTTAAACTATGATTGACGATTGACTAATTTATTTAGCATTTATTGTTTTTTTTTTAGCATAAAATCTTCACTTTCACTTTGACTATTGTTAAATCTTATTAGATACCCCCACTAACGGGCATTTGCCTAGTGGGATTTTCGATCGAAATTGGAATCAAATCAAAGGAATGTACCTATGTGAATATCTATGTGTATAATTGATATTATGTATATTTTATGTATGTTTTTTAAATCGAAAATAAATTAGTATTATTATTATTATTGCTGGGACAGGTGTTAAGGAGGAGGTCATAAACATTGCGCAAGATCGAGCGCAATGGAGAGCTCTTGTTGCCTCCCTATGCCCCTAAGTGGGGTCTAAAGGGAGTTTGGATTGGATTGGACGATTTAAAAAATTCGCAATTCCATTCCATGAAACTTGATTGAAAATGGTTGCACTCTTTGATCCAGTAGTGAGCGTATGGAATGACCGTAAAATAAGCGAATGCTGCTCGAACACGATACGTTTTTAGGTAAAATAATATGCAAGTACCTATTGCTATTCTTTTTTTACATTATTTAAATTTGCCAAAGTAAATAGAATAAATGACGGTCAATTTTATGTATTTCACTTCACAAAATGTCCTCTGTGAACTGTCAAAATACAAACGTTCCAGTTTAAAAAACCCTTGTGGATACGCAAAAAGTTGATCTCGGGCATTACATGCTTAGCTAATACTACAATGATCTATTTTCTGCTAACAATACCCACCTTAAGTAGTATTTTTTATAAAATAGGCAGATTAAACGCTGCTTCATTATGCTCACAAAAATATTTTATCCATTCTTAACCTAGTGTAGGTATATTATTTTTATAAAACTCAAATATGAATTAATATAATTGGGGTAAGAGGGGGTGGGGGCTTTGTGCGGCCCGCGCAACTTTAAAAATATATGAATGTGACCCGACGAAAAAAAAGTTTGAGTACCTAGGTACCATTGCCCTAGTACAACTTCCAACAAGGAGGAAACGGGGAAGATTTTAAAAATGTTAAAGCACTCTTTAACTCGCGCCAATGGATGTTGCCACTGTTGTCAGTCTTCAACCTTACTGTTCGATATCTGTCTGATTCAGCGTATTTTGATAATGTTTCTAATGCTAAGCTTAGAAAGCCAAAATATCTAGTAGGTACTCAACCTTTCAGAGCACAACAACTTAGAGTACATACTTCAAAAATCTATACATACACACACACATTCTCCCTTTAAGGCCCCCCGCACACCGGAGGCCAACCCGGAGGAGACTAATCCGCAGCAAACCCAACCTGCACGAAACTAACCTTCTAGTTCGATCAAAGCAATCAAACCAAAAAACCGGCCCCAGACAAATCAAGCCCGCCGCAGATCCCCCCCAAACCAACCCGCAATGCAGGGGGCCTAAACCCCACTTAGAGGCATAGGGAGGCACCAAGAGCTCTCCATTGCGCTCGAAAGCGTCCGAGGCTTATGGTGCCTTTTCTGACCGGTTGCAGTTTAAGGAGGTGGTCAACCTCACGGTACCGATCTGATTTTTCGATTTCCTGCCTCTTACAGGGTGCTCGAAAAACCAGCAAAAAGAGCAGAGGTGCTATTCTTAGCCGGCAACCCCACGGCCTAAAATCTATACTTACCCTTAATTTTAACAAAATAATTTATTCTGGTACAAGAAATTATGAAACTTGTTTTTTTATACACACGCGCTTTTATAAATTCTTAGGTAATGTATAAAATAATAATTAAAGTATACTTAACAATGAAATTCGTATTTTCAATTCATTTCGTAGAATTACAGAATATTTTCTACGCTATCCCATAAACTTGAAATAATACACGAGTAGTTTGAAATTTCACTAATATTTTTGTTAGAATATTATAAAACAATAAACTTTTATTTTATTTAGGTACATATATTTTAAGATTAAAGATAACAACATTTGAGAATATTTTAGTACATAACATGGATTTAGTGAAATTTAATAAAAATATTTTTTTTTATTTGTTTTGATATTATACAAAAATATCATTTGATAAAAAAGAACTACAGTAGGTTCCACAAGATGAACACTAATACCTCTACACTTTCTATATACCTACTCACTCTCACTTATTAAAATTATTACAGGCGGAACACTGTTATTCGCCAATGGGATTTGAACCATGACCTCCAATCAGACAAGAATATTACGGCCACGCTGTTATTAAATTGAGTATTGTATAGGTAGGTACCTACTTTATGAAAAAAAAATTGAGCAAGAGTCGTCAGTAGGTACAAAATTAATTCAAATTTACTTAACATAGAAATACTAATTAACTTAATTTATGAACAATAGCTTTATGCGGGAGATACCTGTTATTGGAGCATTGGAGATTCTATGTTTTTGTTTCATGAGTTTTTTTTTTGTTTTTGTTGTTCAGTATTCTGTAGGTGTCTCTAATAAATAAATATACCTATCTTATAACAAAAGGTATTTTCAGTAGGTACTATACTCGTAGATTTGAACCCGACTATCAAATATTTCAAAAGACAAGTAGCCTAGTATAAGTTTTCGATGATCGAATATCGAAACGATCATTGAAAGAGTTTCGAAAATTTTCAATAAATAAATACAAAAATGATCAAACGATTCGATCGTTTGATTTTAGAACACTATTTGCACGTTTATAAGCGCATATTAGCGTGCAATAAGCTTTCGATAAAACTCGTACTAGCCCTACAGCTTTCCTTGGTGTGCTGGTAAAGTATATTTAGTATTTGACCAACTAAAGTCAGTACAGATTCATTTAGCTTAAATGTATAATATCTATTAACGAATCAAAAAGAAACAGAAAACAAAATGACGATACAAAAAAAAACTAAATATCATGTGATCATGTAGTGAGTGTCTCTACAAAACATGTCAGGAAAAAAGATTATAAAAAATGTTGCAAAATTTGATTAAAATTTTTGAAATTATTCTTCACCACGTATAAAAATGCATGTTCAACGACAAAATTTTGTCATAAAAAACAGTAAATTTAATTGTTTGTTAGCCTAGCGGTTCAGTAGCCGACTTTCATTCCGAAGTAAGTTCGATCCTCTGTTCCGGACATCCTCCTCTTTCAAAACACGAGCTTTGCTTGATGTGAAAAAACGTCAAGAGTGTATTTTTATTCACTTCAAATGAAAACATAATATTAATTTGCAAAATTATTTGATAAATAAACGAATAATGAAAAAAAAAATCATATCGGCTTGGTTTTGTTAAAAAAAAAAACATAAACACCAATTAACAGTATTGAAATATTTCAAAGGTCATGATCAAAAAATCATCTTACTCGCGTATTATTTGCATATATTCTGATGAATAAAAATCTATTAAGATTAAAATTAAAAAATATAAAACAAAGATTTATATAAAAAATAAATACTTACATCTGCATGTAATTCATAAACAAGGAAAATTAAACAAACAAAAAATGTCCACACAACACTCGGTAATTTCATTTTGATGGCAAAATATTATAATCGTACTCCCGTTATTCAGCGAGAGATAATTTATCGGATTTGTAAGTGATTTGTTTTTTTTATTTCAGAATATTGTATCAAAAGATGGTCGTCCGTTAAACCAGGATCGTGTCGCATTCGAGAGAGACTGCCGTTAGAGTCAACTCATCATTTGTTTTTTATAAACCGCACCACGAGACGTAAGCAAAGGATAAAAAAAAACATCCAGGCGTTTTTTATCCCGACTCACAAACTAACACACAAATGTCATCAAAATAATCACAAATTAAAAAGAATTTCGAACGTTCATATAAAATTGTTCCAAATTTAAATTTCAAATAAGACCACAAAGAAGCGAATAGGTAAATATTACTGATATTGTTTATAACGTTTTATTGCAATCGATTTATGCCGCGGAAAACATCGCAATCCACCGACGCTACCAACCGACGATTCCTCACTTGAAATGCTTTCATCCAAGCGTAATGCCTCCGTTACTCCCTTTTCACTTTTCCACGTCGAGTTTTGTAACGATCAAAGCAGTATTCGTTGTTACGCCAGTTTCGTATTAAGTAATTACATAGTGCAGCGATTACCGGCCTATCGGCTTACGCATTACATTAGCAACAGAACCTGATAATTATATTACGGTGACACTATTAATTATTGTTATCTTATTTTCAGATCACCTATATAAAATATTTTTCCCCATTTTCCGTAGAATTATATTTTGAGAAAAATCACCATTAACGCCTACGCTATACTACAAACGAATTCTATTGATATGAGTTAACCAAAAAAAATGTATTAAATTAATCCACCGCGTCTATTAAGCGAAAGATTTTTGTGAAAATATTATAAAATACTAGCTTTCCCGACAGATCTTGTCCTGTGTTCCTGCATTGTTCACCGCAAATGATTACTCTGTAATGGTGAACAATGCTTAATTTTGACAGAAAATAAATAAATAAATATGAATATTGAATTCGAATTTGTGTGGTGATGAATTAATTATCATTTGACCACTGAGATTCCGAACCATGCGTCTGTTTTAAACAATGAATATTCCATCCGCATTCTGTCAATCGCACCAATTGACAATTTCTGTCAAAATTTCAAAATTGGAATAAAAATTATAAGGTAAAAAGTACTAATAAGGTTGTCTAAGTAGTTTTCTTTAATTTTCTAATTTTCCATGCATTTTTTCTAAAAAAAATTCTTCGAAAAGGACATTTTCCTGATAAAAACTTACATGACAAAAAAAGAATTAGCGAAATCGGTCCAGTCGTTTAGACGTGATGCGATGACATCGGGAAATACCTATCCATTTTTATATATAAGACTAGCTGACCCATCGAACTTCGTCTCGCCTTCAATCAAAAGTCAATAAAATATTGCTGGGTAACATAACATAGCTAACATACATGACTACTCTTTGTAAAAAAATCAAAAGTTATGTGGTAATTATGAATCAGTTATTTCAAAAGCACCAAAACTCCCCCGTTCCATACTAAATTTAATATTATATTTTACATAAGTTCTTATCAATTTATTTAACTTTTTTTTTATATGAATCTGTGCTCAGTCAAAGTGAACACAAATACACTTTTGACATCTTTCACACTAAGCAAATGCTTGTGTCGTGAAAGTGGAAAATGGTCGGCACGGCCGGGATTTGAACCCACGACCCCCGCATGAAACAGTGCGAAAGCCGGCGTCGTAACCGCTGGTCTACCAACCGTTAACCGGAGCGGAGAAAAATCCAATAAATCAAACATTGGAACAATCTGTTTAGTGGATCTCGAGTTAGAAGTCTTCGCACTAACCTGACTTTAATTTATATTAGAGATGTTATCGATAATTACCCACAAATTATTAGAATAAATTCGAAAATGAAAAAAATAACTGTTTTTATTAGCTCTTTTATGGCCAAAATAGGGATTAAGTTACTGAAAAAACATAATTTCATTTATAATATTAACGTACCTACATCTAGTAGGTACAGATAGATTTTTCAAACATGCGATTATTTTGTTATTCTCAGAAATATTGTCAATGTTTAAATTTTTATTTAGGTACCTAATATGTTTTGTAAATGCAACCTTGTTGCGTGGAATCAATAAATAAAAAAAATAAAAAAATTATAACCTAACAAAATCTCTGTAAGTTTACAAATTATTTGTAGAACATACCTAATTAATATATATTTCAAGTTAAAATAAATATCTACATTTCCAAAATTTTCTCGAATCGAAAATAGAATTCATATTAAAAAAAAACTCGTTAAAAAAATCGATTTTATCAAAACTTATTAATATTGCGAAAATCTTAAATCTGCACAATATTTGTTTACCTATTTAAAAAAATATATTTATTTTCACACACAAACAACAACTGAATGTCGATTTTTTCTCTTTTGAATATTCTTCAACAAACGCCATGCGTGTGAACTGCGAAAAAATTATAGAATAGGTAAATGATGAAAAAAGAGCCCCCCCCCCCCTCTCCTGTAAACAATCGATTTTGAGAAAACATCGATGTTTCGATCAGATGCATCGGATAACATTGATGTATAGTTCCAATGCAACGCACATCGATGTATTACTTATATCTAAATAGCCAACCGTTCTTTACGCGATGCCCGTTTCTTGTACATAACTACCTATATCTTTTACTCAATATAAAGAAAAACCTTAACATTACCTGCTTAGAAAACGAACGACAATTTTATGACGTTTTAAAAAAAACACAAACGATTCTTAGGTCTTATGTACGCTCTTTAGAAATAAAATCACCCTTTTTACGAACGTAGTTGTTTTATTCGATCTTGTTTTGACAAATAAAAGTTGAAATGGGAGCAAAAAACGCAAAAACTAAAAACATTAATTAAAACAGAAATATAGTATCTAGAAAGCCCCTGTTTTCATCTAAACCATCCTTGGGTAACCCTCGACATATCCAATTTTTTTCGTCGAAATCCGTCCAGTAATGAAGGAGGAGTTAGGTAACAAAGAAAACGGCTAGATTTTTATAGAGTAAGATAATATATGAATTAAGAAAAAATATCTGTTGGAGAGGTGAAATTACGATCATGTTACTTTTTTTTAAACAATACTTACCTACCTAATTATTAATTGACTAGCTTTCCCGACAGACGTTGTCTTGTGGTCCTTACTATGAATATTGAATACGAATTTGTATAATAATCCAACTGTCGATTTGTTGAAGAGAAATTATTTCTCGAGACCGATCGGCAGTATCAAGTCAAGATACGTGAGATTTGTATGGCCAGATATGGATTTTAAACTTTGACGACAAAAAACACAAACTTAGAGGCTTCGCAGCATATACACGGTGTTAAGTTGGTAGTGGATAATCCGAAGCAGGGAGGTAGAAGACCTCAATACCTATCGATTTGACCACCATGTATGTTCAGCGATATTGGGTGGTTCAAAAGTTATTAACGTTTTTGTAAAATTTGAATAAAAACCGGATTTCTGACTAAACTACTTAACTGTGGCTAAACAATTTAGATTACGATCATGATTTTTTTTCTCGTAATAGTCCGATAGTGACCCTTACGCAAGGTATTATTGCTATGAGTCAGCACCCGATAGCTTTTGTTCAAAAAAAATCGTTTTAAGAATTTTTTTCCAAGCACAAATTTTAGAAAATCTTTCAAAGGCTCTAGACAAAAAAAAATTACGGAACATTTTTTTTTAGAAACTATCTTAAAAACTTCCACTATTCATGTAGAATTATTCCTGCAAATTTTATTTGGCTGGTATAATGGGATCATGCTAAAACGCTCTCATAACTTGTGCAAGTATCAATATTCAACATTTTTTCATTAACACACAGCCTTTTTATATGGGTGGTAAAAGCCAGTTTTTAAATAATTTGAGGTACCTAAATGAATAATTTGATGTGATATTTAAATAAAATAAATTATTTATTGAAATAAAGATAAAAAATATTGTTATACACTCTTAAACCTGTAATTAAAATTGTAGAACTTTAGAATAAACTGATGGTTCCTTTGTTTAGCCTGAAACCAATATTTCCCGTTATTGTTCAATAATATAAGATATTTATTTTAATAAAATAGCTCTTAATAAGAACTTCCAAAGACGAAAGTCCATCGGATTTATGCTGGGGACCTTAGGGGCTAGCTTTTGGACCCCCATGGGCGCTCCATCGGCATGGGTAATTTATGTCGAAAAATGTTCTCACATATTGGTTCTCAATGTGGTCCCTTTGAATCAGAAATCCGGTTTTTATTCAAATTTTACAAAAACGTTAATAACTTTTGAACCACCCCATATCGCTGAACATACATGGTGGTCAAATCGATAGGTATTGAGGTCTTCTACCTCCCTGCTTCGGATTATCCACTACCAACTTAACACCGTGTATATTATGTTCCGTATGGATTTACTCAGAATTCGGAGAACATTAATTTAGTGTGTCTGAGGGTGTGTCTGTGTGTGTCTGTGCGTGTATGTCCCCCCCCCCCTTATAACTTTTGATTCGCGTGATGCACAGATCCTAAAATTTTAGAAAATATTGAATACTTTAAGCCTACAAAACTTGTATACTCAGAATTTTGGAATTTTCTTTCAGTCAGGGGTAATCAACATTATTTGAATTTTTACATAGTTTTTTCATATATCTCGAAAACTATAAAAGCTAGAACCCTGAAAATGTGTATGTATATAGAAAAATACAATATCTCAAATTTATTTAATGAAAAAGTTCCAGAATTTCTCAAACTTTTTTTAAAAAGAAAAATATTTTTTTTATGACAAATTTACGAGTTTCAATGCGTTTATTTCAGAGTTTTATAAAATTATCGAAAAACCTCAAAACACACCAACTAGATCATTTAATTTTCTATAAAAAATCTCTACATTATACACATCTAGTACATCTCAAACTTTTCTTAACAATTTTTGTAAGAATTTAATGTATTCACGACATCGTTTCATACAATAAACATACCGACTCAGGCCATCGACAGTTGGATCTCATGTTTACATGCAACTAGTTTATATTGTAAAAAGCAGTAAGAAGGCTAGGTACCTGCTTTAAATTTTCTAATGTTCCGTGCAACTTCCTTATTCTTTATTTCATTCATAAGAACTTTCTCGTCGAGGAGACGCTTGATCGCGTACTCTTCGCATGTCCTTTAAGGAACGTGGCGGACCTCTATAATACTTTCCAAAATGTAGAATACCCACTGTCATGTCAATACCTATTATCCCTTAACGTAATAAAAATATATAAAATAATGTACAAATTCATAAATAAAAATTTCATAAATATAATATATTAATTAACTACACCGACTGACTAGAACTTCAGACCTTTACAAATTGACTGAAAAATTTAAATTAGAAGATCTTATTTTCATGGAAAAAGTAAAACACATTCATAAAATAAAGAATGGTCAAATTAAATCCAACATCACGTTAACAACCAGTTCAGACATCCACACTCACAATACGAGACAAACCTCACAATACGAACTGCACCTCCAAGAACTAATCGAAAAAGATATAGCTTCCTCCACTCGTCCGTGAAAATATATAATAGCCTACCTGACGTACTGCGAAAAATAAAAAATATAACTACATTCAAATCAAAATTAAAGGCCCATTTAAAGACACGTAACATAACTACTCGGAATACAATATAATACAATACACCAAGTGATGTACATTAATTTCCTTACTGTGAGATCAAAGACAATGGGAAGATAGTATTCATAATTATCTCGAATATTTTTTCTTTTATAAGCTTACCTTATAAATAAAAACCAACTATGTATAAAAATATCTAAATTAAGACTAAGATAGACCATAAGCTAGTGTTAAGATGCCTTTGTTTTTTTTCATTTGAATCATTTGAATTACATTGAGTTATATGTCTTATAAAGTAATCTAGTTTTAAATATCATTACCCCTAATACCAGCATAATATATTTCGCTGTCTGGGGAATAGAATAAGCTACTTTGTATTTAAGTTATAAATAGTATAAAAAAATTATATAATATTGAATATTGAATTGAATAAAGATAAAGAATAAAGATAAAGAAAAAAAATTATATAATATATAAACTAAGTAGATAATAAAACACTTATCCAATGGCCAAACCATCCCCTTGTGGATGAAATGCCAAAAAAAGGAAAAAAAAATAACTTTCTCCTGACTGCAAACACAACAAAAAAATTATTTATCGTATGGTCATCTATTACATCACATCATAATTAATTACAAAAAAAAGAGTTGAGATATATTGTATATGGACTAAGTCCCTGATATACAATAATTGTATATCAGGGACTTAGTCCATGTAGAAAATCTATTTGTAGGTATGTGGAACAACGCAAAATTTGGACATATTTTTACCGAAGATAATATAAAAAAATTGTAGGTATTTGATATTCATACATTTGCGTTTTGTCTCCTGTGTTTGTAATCTGCTCTTGTAATAATTTATTTCATACAAAAAATCGAACGATGATATTTTGCATGTTATCTAGACATGTTATTTATTGTTGGCTGATTCCTATATATGTGTTTCCACTTTGTTATTAATATTATTAGCAATAAATAAGGAAACATTTAGACCTATAGTTCCTTACAAAAAACCGGACGATCCAATTATTGGCTGCTGTGCCCATTGGTCACCAAAGGCACAAGAAATAAGCCTCGGTCGCCTGGGCCGCATCAGAGGGAGCTCAGGCAGATGGTGTCCCCCCTGTAAAGGTGCATGCTCCAGCGCGATGGAGAGCTCTTGTGCCTCCCTATGCTCCTTAGTGGAGGTTGGGCATTGTGGGTCGGCTTGGGGGGAAGGTCCTCGGCGGGCTTGATTTGTGTGGGGGCGACTTTTGATATGGTTGCTTCGACCAGACTAGGGGGTTGGTTTTGTGCGGGTCAGGTTTGCTGCGGATTGGTCTCCTCTGAGAATTTATGTTTCTATCTTCTTGGTAAAAATAAACGTAGGTATTTTTTAACATTTTTTGTGTATATTTATACATTTTATATATTATATTTCAATAATAATAAATAGATCACTATAAATAGTCAACGGGTGCATACTTAGGGGTTAAAATAAAAAATAGGGAGCTACAAGACTCCAGCAAAATTATTTTCTTAAGGAGGGATCCAACCGGATTGAACTTACCTTGATTAATTAATTAATTTATTTATTTATTAGTGAATATACGGCAAGACTTTGCCTTTATCAGAATTTAACAAAAAATTCTATAAATTTAGGCTATTATTGAAGGCTAAAAATAAAACGGCACGTATACGAAATTAATTTAATAAGAGTATGACTTCTTTTAAATAGTAAAAACTTTAAAAATTTTGGTATCAAAAGAATTTTTTTCACAGTAAGCTACTTAAAGCTTGTGTCATGAAAGAGGGAGATGGTCGGCACCTGGGATCGATCCACGAAACAGACCGCACAAAACAGTGTGGCGTCGTAACCACCAGTCTACCAACCACTTCAATAAATAATTATAAACTAGATTACGTATTATAAAGGTCAAATAGAAATTTATATAAAATAAATACCACATTTATATGACCTGTACCACTAGTATAAGTTTTCGATGATCGAATATCGAAACGATCATCGACAGAGTTAGAGAGCAAATTTCCATACAAAAATTATCGAATAATTCGATCGTTGTATATTTAATTTTCTTCAGGCGAGTTAACCACGATTCTTCGACACAAATTCAATAATATGATTCTCTTTGGAATAAGTTAAATATACCTACCTCAGAATCAAGAATATAAATCTTTGAAATAAATTTAATAAGATTTTCAAACAAGCGTCTTCAATTCTATACTTGTATCATATCATCGAATAACCGAAATGTGACGTCTAAATCTGTATAATATAAGTGGAATAATATTGTTATTTTTAAGTTAAAAAATATGTAATTTTTGTAACTTCATAATCTAAATAAATAAATGAAAGCCGATCGGATTAGGTATAAAGTTTTAAGATTTTTTTAAACCTTGGGAATTGTGCATCGTATAAAATTAAATAAACATAAATATTGCATGGGATGTCGTTCTAACAATAAACATGATAACGAGTTTCTACAAAAATAATCGACGCGATAATAACATCGAGTTTTATAAAAATTATCCTACTTGACAACTTCGCCTGCATCTGGTTGAAAAAAAATAATAAACGAAATAGGTATAACAGGTTTGTTTTCAAACGTAATTTTTATACTTTGAACAAGTATAACAGAAAAAATGCACAAGTTCCTAAAGTTACATAGTCCCGTCACACATAATAATATACACCTCTTCAATTAATTCTGTATTTCTGTTTGGAACTACATAGTGTGACGGGATTAACATTTTAGTAAAGTATTTTAGATTTTATTTATAGATTTATTCTTAAATTATAATAACTTGGAGACGCCCATGGGGTTATACACCACTGTTCTATAACACGTCACAGATTATCTCGAAATATTGCGAAACTTATTTTAATAAAAGGGGTCGCAAATACCTATTTGGGACAGTTCATTTCAAATCTTGGAGCGGTGAGGATCTCCTACTAAGGCGGTCATCCCACAGCTTTCTGGGACAGTTCATCTCATCTCTTGAAGAGTGAAGATCTCTTACAAACAGCAGGGTCAGTTATTTTCTCCTTCTGGAAGGGAACGGAGGTCTCCAGTGCTGAACAGATCTATACCAGGCCCAAGGACAATTCAGATAATTATATTTTGTTTCATTAATTTATTTTTTCCTAATTCAATTTGTTTATTTTCATAGAGATTTTGATTTTAATTTTTACTAATTTAAAATAAATGAATGTTTCGTTGGGTAAATTATAGCGATTTGTTTAAACATTTGATAAGTAAATATTTTAATATATTTTATATTGGTTCCAAATAATTGATTTCTTCATTGAATAATATATTTAATATTTTGTCTTCTACAAATTAAATAAAGATATTCCCTTTTGTGTAAATTATAATGATTTGTTTTTAAAAACATTTGAATATTATTCTGCCTTTCATTTTTGAACTTGATAAATAATAATTATTATAGCTTTTAATAATAAACTCATCATTTTGTGCCTAATGTATTTATTTATTTATAATCTAAACTTTATGGCATTATTTATTTCATTTATAAATATTATTATATTTCCTTTTAATTTAAATTTGGTAAATAATACTAATTTTATAGTAGTATAATTAGGGTCATTAGGATTATATTTTTCGATAATATTTTACTTAATTTATGTTTTCCAGTTGGAGTGATAAATTTAATTTTATATATCTTTTTAGATTATCTTCAGCTTTTATAGTTTTAAATTGTGTCGATTAGGATTATGAATTTATTGATTTATTTATGATATGAATTTAATGGTATTTTAATTAGGTCGTTATTGTGTTATTAAGTGTTGCGTAATATGTCGTAATCAGATAGGTATTGCATAAGTGTTACATCATTAGATGTAAATATGATGAAATAATGATGATACTAATCAAACCCTTCCATTTCAGATAAGGATCCTAGAGAAAGGACTCATTTCAAATTATTATTTTATAATTAACCATAAACTCCTTGATTGTGCTTCGCTACTTTTGCATTTCAGATATTATATTAGATTTTATGTGCTTTCGCTTGCTTGTGTTTGTGTCTTGGTGGAGGGTAGTTAGAGATCATTCTTTATTATTTGAAATAGTAGATTGGTGTTTTAATAATACGCTTTGAGTAGTATTCTAACAATTTTAGTTGCGCTAGTGTGTGGCAAATAGTAGAATATATATATTATTATTTTATTTTATACTAACAATAGTCCTATCCTTTTCTTCCCTAATACAAATTGGGAATTGACTAATACTCTTATATTCGTATTTATACTTATTTTATTTAGTTGCATGGAATTTATCTTTAGTCTCTGCTGGATGTATGTAAGCATGCGTGCATATTACTATATGTGTACTCATGTGGGTAGATGTAGCAGCGAATACTTATAAACTTAACAAACTCAGTCCCTACCTAGAAACGAGAAGCGGTAATCGTTCCATTTTTCGTCATATTTCTAGGGAAGAGTACAGTCAGCGACCGTAGCGATTGCTCGTTAAGGCCCTATTATGAAATATTCTATAATAATTACTAACCTTTATTTTATGTATTGGGTGCATGCTTATGTATTTATGTATACCTTAATCTATTGTGTTTATCCGCGAATTAGTCTAACAAGCACAGAGATTCAGCACTTGTCTAGGCCGGCTGAAATCGAAATAGGCGGGCCGTTGGGGGCCTATTTCCCCCTCCCCCATTAGGGGGGGGGGGGTGTGGTGTAGATAGAATTGTAGAATTTGAAACTGTGGTTGTGGTAAATAAGTATATTTTGAATCTTTGTTTCTAATAACAGGCAAAATTCTCTCAAGACAATGGATTCACAGCTGACCAGAATTGTCCTTTAAATCCGAAGGGCAATCGAGAAAGATATAATTATTTGTTAGAAAACTACTAAATTATTTGCAGAATGAATATAATCACGATGTGACGAGAAATTGTGCAATATTTATCTATTTATTTTATGTCGCTATTATTACAAATTAAATACAAATCAAGGAAGAAATAATATTATTTAAGTAATCGTTATTTAAGTATGATGTTTTATCATATTTTATTTCAGTGCTAATTGGACTATTTTATGTTTCAGGATTATCCAGTTGAATAATAAATCTCAATTAGATTAAAACCACAACGTTTGGGTCCTTAGGTTAGTTTCTAGACGATCACGATATGGCCATTTCGTAGACTGATGTTCTAGGTTTTTTAGATAGTCTTTCCAGATACTAGTAGAATAGAGCTGACAACGTCATATTCAGCTTAGGATTATTCTATAGCTAGATTTAGTAGCCCTAGCTTTGCAGATGGTCTGCTTTGCTCGCAGGGCTTAGGTAGTTGCAAAATATGGTGCAATCGATAGTTTAGGTATAATGGGGTTGCGACATATAGTGTCATCGTAGGTTTAGGAATAGTAAAGCTTAGGTTTAGCCTAGATCTAGTTAGGTCAGCTTAGGTTCAAAGCCTCTCGTTAGGGGGGGGGGCTGTGACAAAAGGTAAGTTTTGGTTTTTTCTACCCATTAGCCGTTTCCCGAAGGGAGAGACTGATAGTAAGGACTTCCATTCTTAATGAATATGTAACAACTACAATGACTAACAATTAATTCATTAGTGATGTTCGATTTTTAAATGGAACACACCACTACGGGCTTACGACCGTCTTTTACTGTTATTTCGAAGACTGGCTTATGGGTTGTTTTCCTACGGATACGCCGCTACTATAAACAGCGGTGAATATGTCAGTTGAGAACATTGTCAATATTGTTTCCTTCTTCTTCTTCTTCTTCCTCTCTTCATAGATCCTGCGGATCTGTTTGTGCCGCCGTTTCAGCCTCTTGGGAGGTCGACTGCCAACTATCTCTCCATCGCTTTGGTGGTCTTCCTGGGGGTCTTCTTCCTTCAGGGTTGCCTTGAAGGGCGACACGAGGAGTTCTGTCGTCTGACATTCTATTAACGTGCTCGTTCCAGTGTCGCCTTCGTTGCCTTCCCCATTTGACGATGTCCTCCGTGTTGCACATGCCGCGGATGGTATTATTCCTTATGCGATCACGCAGTGTGTTTCCGGTAATACATCTCAGTGTTTTCATTTCGGAGCTTCTCAGTCGTAAGAAAAAACATTGTCATAAATAATTTTGAAAGACGTCGTCTTTTCAGACGACGGAACGGTCCCCAGGAACCCAGTGCATTTGTGTGATCACTTTACGTTAACAACGTTCGCCATTAGGTGGTAATATTTAAGTCTCCGATACTCCGACATCGAAACAATGATCGAATATCGAAACGATCATCGAAAGAACTTCGAAAAATTTCCATACAAAAATGATCGAATGATTCGATCGTTTGATTTTAGAACACAAATTGCACGTTAATAAGCGCTTATTTGCGTGCAATTAGCTTTCAATAAAACTCGTACTAGCCCCACTGACTGACTATTCTAAGAAAAAATATGATCATAAAATGGCCACACATCTGTATTTTGTACTATGTCAAAATAGGTAGATCTTTATTCAAATTTCACAAGAATGTAAATTACTTTTGAAACACTCCATTTTGCTGAATATTCGTGAGGGTTAAATCGATAGTTAGTTGTTATTGAGGTCCTCTACCTCTATGCTTCGGTTGATCCATTTCTAAATTATCCGTATTAATGGTGTGAAAAGGTGCATAAGGGTTTTTTTTTATTCATTTTCATCGAATGGAGTAGGTATAACTAATTTTATATCTGCAAAAAACACTTGAACTTGACTTTGAATGAGGCATCACGATGAACCGTCAACATCATGATCTTCAGAGGTCAACGACTGCGTCAAAATAATAAGATGCTAATAAGACACTCCAAATATGTTTGTTTTACTACTCACTTCAAGTTGGTTGGTAATGGTTTATTGAACTTACCTATTGAGTATTGAACTCCTTCTCAATTGTGTAAAGACAAACGTTGATTCACACTCAGTCAATAAAAACATTCATTGCTTAGGAAAACGTTGCCGTAACCTATAAAAGTTTTAAATTAAACTATAAAAGTTTCTATTTTTTTTTTGGTTTTGGTCAAATATTTACACGTACCTACCCAATGTCGCCACCTTTGTCCCTCCACACCAAGAAACTTCTTTAATACGTATCGTATATTTTCCCTCTAGCTGTGACTAGAGGTGGGACTAACGTAATTCCTATCTCTCGCTCACATACTATTCATTCTATTTGCCACCATTTCAGGTTATATGATGGGAACGGAAAAAATATACTTTTTTAATAATGTTTTATACCTATACTTATATTTATATAATAATCATAAATTATATACAAAATTCCTACAAAAACAAATTTTATATCTTATGTATATATTTCTCGTGTGCAGATTCATTGTCATCGAAGTCATCTTTTAAAACTGGACGGTCAATATAATTATGTCATTGTATCAAAAGAATAGGATAAATAAATAAATAAATAAATAAATAACACTCTTCTATACATAGGTGTCAGTATAGCCGGCGGAACTTAATGCTTGAAGCATTGTCTACCAGTCAACCGGTCCCGTCCAATCTGAGACAGGATTCCAACCCCGAGTAGAAATTTCAAGTGAAAAAACACATTGAAAATCTCTGACCCGACCGGGAATCGAACCCGGGACCTCTTGATCTGAAGTCGGAGCCTTTGCCACTAGGCTACCGAAGACAATGTGGAGAAGATTTTTTCTATGTATTTTATTAACAAAATCTCTACATACATATAATAATGGAGCCCTATTTTCCGTGGTCATGGCATCAAGCGTGAACACCTGGACCAATTTACTAATTATTTTTTTCTAAATAATAGGAGAAGAAAGGAGAGGAAAAAATAAGAAAGTTGTGAGAAACATCAGAAATTTTATAAAAACTTTAAGAACGGAACCTTCTTAGTGCTATATATACGGCTTAAAACAGATGCATCGGTCGGAATAACATTCTTTAAAAGGTTCTCTTGATCGTCTTTAAGTTTGACATGTTATCATAATACAAAAAAAGGATTGGAAAGGAGTTTAATTTTGCCCAATAGAAACGTGCAAACCCTGTATAACGAATACATACTAAAGTAATAAGTGTTTAATAATCTACAAACCACTAGAACATACGGGAAATACTTAATCGTAATAGTAAACGATAAAAATTAATTAGAAGAAGAAAAAAAGGTAATAGAAGAAGAAAAAAAGGTTGATATTGCAAATGATTTTAAACATGTAGGTAGGTACATATTGTGATGTATAATTTCTACAGTAAAAACTTAATACAACCTACTGGTAGTGAAAATAAAATGATGATAGTTCAGAAGAAAAAGAATTCATTAAAAAGGTTTGAATATACAATTATACAATGTAAATGATTGTAAACATATATATTATTATTATATAAATATGGCATTACGTCACGTAAAGGACGATTTGTGCCAACTGGCAGCAAAGTAAGACTTACTCACAGACGGAAAATAGACAAAAAAAAAAATTTAAAATTGTAAACATATATATATTTTATTGTTAAAAATGGCACTATTTAGCATCAGTTAAACCCTTTGCGCCAATCATTGTTTACAATAATCTATAATATAAAAGGAAGTCGGGTTATTATGAACGCTTATAGCTCGAGGTTGGCTGAACAGATCTTTATGATGTTTGGTTTATTAGATTCTTCTCCGCTCCGGATAACAGAATCTACATAATAATTCAGAAATGTTTGTTTTTTTATTTGCCTTTGACAATACTTTCCGTTATGTCGGAGCATCACGCTCAAAATACAAATGCTACGTCAGATATGAATCTGCGCAGAGCGGTGAAATTTGCTCGAGAACGTTCTAAGATACAATTGGCAACGTTAACTTTAATATATTAAGCGCTATTTAAAAAACTTTATTTTTTTAGGATCTTCATACAAATTTTCAAAAAAGACAGAAAGCCATCTTTTGGAAACAAAATTACTCATGTAAACGTTGAATGGAATCTTGGTATTACGGTATGAAAATGTAATAAAATAATTGGAGATTGATTCGTTATACATATAAATTTTATTCAAATCTTATTATTCTCAATAAATAAAGATTTAATGCAAAATTTTGGAAATATAATTCCTTCATTTTGAAAATTGACACATTTTAAAAAATTTATGGCCACATTTTGTGTAAAACCGT
This sequence comes from Mystacides longicornis, assembly GCA_963576905.1. Classification (NCBI taxonomy): domain Eukaryota; kingdom Metazoa; phylum Arthropoda; class Insecta; order Trichoptera; family Leptoceridae; genus Mystacides; species Mystacides longicornis. Next base: position 15,247,359 of record OY756433.1, on the reverse strand, counting down.
CGTAGCCATTAGATGAGTAATAATTATGTAGCTACCTGATAAAATCATATTATTCAAATGTAGATAGGTATAAAATAATTTGGCAATAATTTTTTAATCATTTTATATTCCTGAAATATAAATAAAGTTTAAATCTTAAAATTATCGTTGAAAAAGATTTGCAAGTAAAATAATAAACATTGAAATTGGTATGAACATTCCATAAACAAACTGGCCGGTAAAACAGTGACCGATAAATTAGATCATTAGGTACAGTGAACTTGACAGAATTGTTGGGAGAAAAGAAATAATATCGACAATAATTAATTGAGAACCTTTAAATGGCATTCAGGAATACAGGATTATAATCAGTGTAGTAAAACGTTTGTTTTATCCACAAAATAATTTAGAAATGAAATAGTAAATAAACTCAAAACTATGTTAGCTTATTTATCATATCTTATATTATATGCAAAAACAATAATATACAAGGTTCATTTAAATAAAAGACTGGTGGTATTGTTGCCGTGAAAATTTGTTTAAAAAAACAATATGCATAGAGTTTCATCGTGTCAAAAGAAGTATTCTTGAAGAAAGCAATCAGTGAGAGGTATGACTTTGAAGCTTTTCGTAAAACTGTCCAAGGTTTGTGACAAATCATTCATCCTAGAACAAACACAAAAGTACCTATAATGACGGATAATATCATTTCATGAATTTTTTGGGCTAGGTACACATTAATATGTAAATTAAAGTCATCTACATAATATTTTAGTCCGTTTATATTTTTGTAATGCAAAATGCCGGAGAGCGTTCTTAAATACACTTTGATGTATTTAAGTTAATATTTGTATTGAATTTTGTCACAGACAATGGTGGTAAATGTTATATTGAATCTAAATCGTTATGTAGATAAACGCAAAGCTATGGTAACTTATTTATCATATGTTATATTCTTCAAACAAAATACAAGAATAGATCATACCTATTGTTGTGGTAAAAAATCTTAATAGACGTAGGACGATCATCGTGTTGAATGAAATATTCTTGAAAGACAGCAAAATGCAGTGATCAGTATGTTTGGAGACATATTCTTGACGGAACCTCCAAGGTTCCTTCAATCCAAAAGAAAGCCAAAAAGACTATGGTCATTGGTCATCCCATCCTAGAATAAAAACAATGAATTATGGTAGATAATTGATAACTATAGTTATTACATGGCCACCATTATAAAATATGAAAACTTGAATCTATACCTGTAGATATATCGCCATTATACATCCATTCTCAAAGTATGACTGCTCATAGCCTCCAGGACAAGATCCATTTATCACATCCATTGGGTTGTATAATATTATGTAATATAATTTTTGGTTGATGCTGGAAGACAAGGATTTTTATTAAAAAGTGTTTATTCTACATAATTTAGTAAATATCATGTAGGTAGGTATATACGGTAATCTAAATAAATAAATATTATCAGGTACTTACTTAGAAATATATTAACAGCAGCTATCAATTAAAAAAATATTCGAATTTTGAAAATGTTTTGTTTGTCAAAATATCGATGACAGCGGATGACATGACAGCCAGTACGCCATAGATATCAGTACGCCAGTACTATAGATTACCCATAAATTATTTGCGGTATTTTTTTGTGACTGAAAATAATTAAATCATGATTATTTTATTGAATGTTTTTTTTAATTTTCAGGTTTAGGATTTTTGAATTATAAACATTTTATATGAATTCATTTTGTTGATACTTTTCTTAATAGATAGCCTTTTTAATAAATTACGATATTAATTTAACACTAACTAAGTAATATTTTTTAGTGTGTTCTATGGTTCATTTGATACGTCATAAAAAAATCTATGGATATGTCTTATTTTGTTGTCAAACTATAAAATGTAAACATTGAGTTTTTGTACGGCTTTAGATATAAAATCAATTTTTGGGATTAATAAAACAGGTAAGCAAAGTTAATTGAGTAAATATTATTTCAAAATAATCGCATAATTACAATGCAGCTAGCCAATTACATTAATTTATTTTCTGTTACTATATTTTTTTTACAGGATAGATTACAAGAAATTTACAACAATATCAAGAGTGAATTTCTAAAATGTACAAGTATGCATTTTATTACTGGAATAAGCAAAGCGGTAAGTCCCGTATTATTATTTGATAATTGTACCTCCTTTCATATGTTTGTGTATATAAATTCCATAATGTTTTGTTACAGATTGAACTTTAATTGAACTGGCAGGCAAAGCTCTCAAGAATTGTGCCATATGGATACACTGTTACGAAAGCGCTAGACGAAATTTGATAAATAAATAACTATCGGTAACAGTATCTAAAGCTAGAAACAGGAGGTTGGTAGCCCGGTGGTATCAAATGACGGCTTTCGTACGTACAGTGTACGGTTTTTGTGCGTTTGACTTCTGGTGCCGACCATTTTCAACTTTTACAACACAAGCATCGTTTTGTGTGAAAGATGTCAAAAGTGTAAATGTGTTCACTTTGGGTGAGTCCAGATTCATTTGTATAAAAAAAATGTGTTTTGATGAGCTATGACACGCTAGAAGCAACATCGGTTTCATACATTTAGTATGATTAGAGACACATTATCGTTGAGCATTGTATTTTTTATGAAAAAATATGCTTTTGGCTTAACACAACATAATTGTTTACAACACGTCTGTTTCTACTGTAAGATTTGAATGTGAATTTTATTTTTAGTTATGGATTTTTTTTAACAAAAAGTTCCAGCTTTTGGTATAAAGAAGGTGATTTTTTATTCTGTTTTTATTTTTTTTCTATTTTTAATCTGCTAGATGTAACAAATAATGTTATTTTATTTTACAAAATGGTAGTTTTGTGTTTTATTAATTGAAATTAAATAAACAGAATGTTTTAATTTATTTATAACCAGAAATAAACTGAAAAAAAAATACACATTATGTTTTAATTTAATATATTCTCCTGAACTATTTCCAAACAATAGATGTTTTATAATGATTCTTGGTTAAATAATGCCTCCACGACAAATTAATATAAAGGATGAGAATTCATGGAATTTGGTAAGTAATTATTCTCAAATGAGGTTTCTGTGTTAAAATTATCAAATAATGTGATATTTTAAAACAACCCTCTATATTATTAGTAGTGGTCGTACTAGCAAGTCATTTCATTTAAAGTTCTTATAATAATGTGTCCCATAAACAGAAGCAAATACTCCCCTAAAATGGTTCATATTTCTAACTATTGAAGTTTGCCAGTTATAAAAGCATTGTAGTTACCTATAACTTACCTATAATGACTTATGAAGTCAAGAGCAGCATATCAGTTTGTGAGAACTTTTTTAATGTAAAAGTAGTCACACCTCAATGTGTTGTTACTACACTTAAACGCAATAGATCTATTAATGAAAAAGCTAAACGCAGGTTTGAAACTTGGTGTGGGCCGTAAATTCTTCAACTGTTGTGTTAAGTTTGATGATTAGGTGCCGACTTCTTAGTTTACTTATATTTATAGATATATTCCATAGTGAGAGACTTTACTTGAACAATTTTTTATAAAGTTTATGCACAAAGAGGTTGTTGGAAGCCCGGTGGTATCAGTCGATGGCTTTCGTTTGCACAGCGCACTGAAGGCCGTGAGTTCAAGTCCTGGTGAGGCCATTTGCACTTTCACAACACAAACCTTTGGTTAGTGTGAAAGATGTCAAATGTGTATTTGTGTACTTTAGGTAAGCCAAGATTCATTTTCTTAAAAAAAATGATAAAAATCTGTACTAAAAAGTCAAAACTTTTATTAATACAGTTATATATTTTTATTTTATTCTAAAAAAATTATGATTTTCAAATAAGTATGAATCCACCTTCACAATTTGTTAAATATAAGGAACAAAAAGCTGTGTTGGTACATACTTAATTGCAGAATAATAAAATCAATATTGTGGTGAGAGCCCATAGCTCACCACATATAAATCGAGCACTCTGTCTTATTAACTATGGGGCAAGCATAGAGAATAAGTCAGCAGTCTATGATTATGACTTGCAGCGCTTTCTTATTGATGATGAGGTGTGACAAAAAAATTAAGTCCAATTAATTATAAGTATATTATACATTATGTAGGTACACCACACTTTTATAAAGCTCTGTATGTAAACTTCCATAGATCAGGATCTAACTCCCATTATTCTACAACTTTTTTTGTGGACGGGTAAAAAAAGCTAGTAACTAATAAAACATAAATGGGATAGAAAATAAAATATAAAAATTAGTACGGAACGGATTTACTGACAAACAACGCCATCTGTAAAAACAATCCAAAACAACACAATTTTTATTTACTTGACAACCATAGAGTGTCAAAACATTGGTACGTAGCTTTTAATAGAATTTCTTTCAAGTTTTCAGTAATATTTTTTTAAAATTCAAATATTTGTTTGTATAAATTACAAATTTGAAATCAATGTTCATATAGTAAGGAATACAGGACAACGTATGTCGGGAAAACTAGTTATATAATATAAATAATTCCAACAACAAAAACATATAATACTACCTACTCGTAGTAATACTAAATGATAATAATTTAGAAGAAAAAATTAATAACAGGTATGCCGTGAGGTTGCCGGCGAAGAATAGCACCTCTGCTCTTTTTGCTGATTTTTCGAGCATCCTATAAGAGGCAGGAAATCGAAAAGTCAGATCGGGACCGTGAGGTTGACCACTTCACGTCCTTAAATCTCAACTGGTCAGAAAAGGCACAATGAGCCTCGGACGCCTTCAAGCGCAATGGAGAGCTCTTGATGCCTCCCTATGCCCCCGAGTGGGGCCTAGGCCCACGAATTGCTGGTTGGTTTGGGAGTAGTTCGCGGCGGGCTTGATTTGTCCGGGCCGGCTTTCTGGTTTGATTGCTTCGATCAAGCTAGGAGGTTGGTTTCGTGCGGGTCGGGTTTGCTGCGGATTGGTCTCCACCGGGCTGGCTTGCGGTGTGCGAGGTGCCTTAAAGGGAGAATGTATGTATGTATGTATGTATGTATGCAATGTAAACATAATATTACCTATACCTAATTCAACAATAAAAACTTTAAAATCACCAAACAGCGATGATAGAATTAATTGCTGAATATAAATAATAAATTAAAAAACCATTGTTTGCCGTCCTCTGTAATATACGCAATTTCGCAAAAATATATAAAATACAAAACTTCAATTGAACTGGCGCAGATCATACGTCATCCAAGCCCAGAAGATTATGGGCGACTGAACATTGACACAGCGAAAACCAGCGCGTTCTTTGTAATTCCCGTGCTTTTAAGTGTCATTATCGCATGCACCTTAAAGCCGATAGAATATTTCGATATTGAGCGTTTTTGTAAAATTGAGGTTTTTGGGATTATACGCTAAGCAGGAAATAAATATTAGCATTTCGTTCTATAATCTTGTAGATTTTTTAATGCTCTTTAAGACAAAAAAAGAATCATTTCATTCCGACGTATATATCAGTTGGAATATTAAAAAAAACGATGAAAAACGACATTTACTTTTTTTATTTTTTACAAGAAACTATACTATATATCAAAAAACGGCTCTGAGGCCGCCTTAATTAAAGTCTAATTTATGTTATATATTTTTTTCATCGATATCCGACATTAGATAACGCCGGAAAATGGATTGAAAAATCACTAAAATCACCATTTTTGCGACTCTAACAGCCTTCTTCATCTTCACAATATCTCAATGATTCTTTGACGTCGTTTTCATCCTAGTTTAGTCGGCTTCTCAGTCTTGTGCTGTTATGTTCGCTTGCTTCAATTGTAGAACTTTAGCCGCATATATACCTTGCCCGTAGTATACCTACCACTTGGAGGCATTCTACCGTCACATCCCAGAGGTTAGCAGGGTGATGCCTAGGGCAGTAGAGTACTTTCTTAAAAATATTGTCGCGGATGTGTACTACAACCATGGTCGCATGCATACAAAAGAAGAAGAAGTCTTGTGCTTGCCGGATCATTTGTCTTTCTTCTTGGCTGCTTTCTGAATTTTTTCTCGACCAGGATAACATTGTCGTCTTCCTGCAGAGCTACCGTGCTGCTTAACTTACTGAGGATTTTTTTTTATTTATAGGTAGGTACTTATGCTACTTCTTACATAGGCTTATGCTTAGACATCTTTTAATAAAGCTTACTTAAATGTACTTAGTAAGTACATTTTATATGAATCTTTGCTTACATAAAAGCAACACAAATATACTTTTGAGGTCTTTCACAGTAAGCAAAACTTGTGTCGTGAATGGCTGTGATAGAAGAAATGGGGTTCAGAACGTGAATAAGAACCACTAGGCTACCAACAACATATATTATAGGAATAAATTTTCAGTAAACCTTTTATTTTTTTTTTATCCAATTTACTCGCCAAACGTTAGACTCAAGTATATTATATTATTTTATTATAATGCTGATCGCACGCAAAAAAAAAATCTTGACTTAAATAATGCTGGTAATATTCTTATTATATTGTTTATGCTTGGACCCCTGACGTTTTTCAAGAACCCTAAAATGGATTTTCATTTTATATGGACCCCTTGAATGATTTTAGAGTCCCCTAATGATTCAAAGGGACCACATTGAGAACCATTAAGTGAGAACATTTTTCGACATAATTTACCCATGCCGATGGAGCGGCCATGGGGGTCCAAAAACTAGCCCCTAAGGTCCCCAGCTTAAATCCGATGGACTTTCGTCTTTGGAAGTTCCTATTAAGAGCTATTTTATTAAAATAAATACCTTATATTATTGAACAATAACGGGAAATATTGGTTTCAGGCTAAACAAGGGAACCATCAGTTTATTCTAAAGTACTACAATTTTAATTATAGGTTTAAGAGTGTATAACAATATTTTTTTTCTTTATTTCAATAAATAATTTATTTTATTTAAATATCACATCAAATTATGCATTTAGGTACCTCAAATAATTTTCAAACTGGCTTTTACCACCCATATAACAGAGCTGTGTGTTAATGAAAAAATTTTGAATATTGATACTTGCACAAGTTATGAGAGCGTTTTAGCATGATCCCATTATATCAGCCAAATGAAATTTGCAGGAATAATTCTCCATGAATAGTAGAAGTTTTTAAGATAGTTTCTAAAAAAAAATGTTCCGTGATTTTTTTTGTCTAGAGCCTTTGAAAGATTTTATAAAATTTGTGCTTGGAAATAAATTCTTGAAAAAAATTTTTTTGAACAAAAGCTATCGGGTGCTGACTCATAGCAATAATACCTTGCGTAAGGGTCACTATCGGACTATTTCCAGAAAAAAAATCATGATCGTAATCTAAATAGTTTAGCCACAGTTACGTAGTTTAGTCAGAAATCCGGTTTTTATTCAAATTTCACAAAAACGTTAATAACTTTTGAACCACCCAATATCGCTGAACATACATGGGGGTCAAATCGATAGGTATTGAGGTCTTCTACCTCCCTGCTTCGGATTATCCACTACCAACTTAACACCGTGTATATACTTGTTCTCATTAGTATCCCGAAGACGAGCAAGAACCTCTCATACCATGTTCCGTTGTTGCGAAGAAGAGCTGAGAGATTTGGACACGGTTTGGGAGGTCATTATATTTATGAACGTGTGATCAACAGAATGTTGTTCTTCATCCCGTCAGGGTCTCGAAGACGAGTAAGACCCTCTCATACCGTGTTTCGGTCCCTCGAGGCAGAGCTGAGGGATCTGGATATGTTGTGGGAGGAGGTAATAAACATTGCGCAAGGTCGAGCGCAATGGAGAGCTCTTCTTCCCTCCCTATGTCCCTGAGTGGAGTGTAAAAGGGAAAGTTCGTTAGTTAGTGGTCAACAATTTTAACTCTCTGTTCAACTTTTACTTCTTAACCAATGACCATGACCATACCTATCATTTTAACTAAAAGCGTATTAAGTATGTATTTGAAATAAATTCATAAAAAAGCCTTTTGGAAAAATTACGGAATGAAAAACAATATAAATTGTACTATCTTTAATAAATCTCACATTTGGTCAAATGCATCAGTTGTATCCAGTTTTTACCATTAATTTCGTCAGTTAAAACGGATAATAAGGGCTAGCCCTCCATTCATCCGGAGACACTGTCCTGTAATCGATATTAAAATCATCGATGGTTTGAATTTCTTCAGGTGTCAGATGGAAATCAAAAATGTCAATGTTCTCCCTAATCCTGTTGGGATTGACGGACTTGGGGATTGTCACCAGACCACGATCAACCTGCAAAACGAATTGAATATATTATTAAAAAGGTTTTTTTTTTAAATATCTTTACTTTAAATGTTCTTTATTAAATCTTTCAGGAAGCTGAACTGAGCGATGAAATCTGAATTGTCAAAATATTTCCACAAAGGCACTTAGTGACTGAACCTCCTAGAAAGAAGCAAGCCTGAAAATTAGGCAGTTTTTAAATCTTTAGTTGGAACTTCAGTTTGTAGCTCAATTCACCAATTAATCATAAAAAATAGATCGGGTTAGCTGTTTTGTTCCTTTTTTGGAATTACATACATATATCTACTAACGATTTGTAAAACAAATGCATGCTCATACAAAATAAAATCCCGTGAATAATCACAATCAGGATAAAAAGGAAGCTGCATATAATTTATTTATTTTCTTTCATCAACCGGCATTACAGTATTCACCTATGCGCCGCAGAGTATAATATGCCTATAAAAAATTACGAGATTTTGAGACGGGTGCAAATAAATAAATTAATAATTTTGTATACAAAGGTGTCAGTATAAGCCGGCGGAACTTATTGCCTGAGGCAATTTTTTCCAGTCAACTGGTCCCGTCCAATCTGAAACAGGCCAACCTCGGGTAGAAATTTCATGTGAAAAAAACACAGAGAAACTCTGTCCCGACCGGGATTCGAACCCGGGACATGAACCGTGATCTGAAGTCCACGCCTATGCCACTAGGGTACCGTGCCGAGGTCAGTCAATTATAGTCAGTATTCAAAAAAAAAAATAGCTTTCGAAGAAACTGCGCAGGTGACCGTACGGTAGACTGGAGTGTGTGTAGCGGCACTCCGGTCGCCTGCGCAGGTCTACCGTACGGTAAACCGGAGCGTGCGTGGGCGTTGGCAGGTATGCCTGCGCAGTGCGCAGGCCGCCTGCACAGGTATACCGGAGCGTGTGTGGCCGGCATTAGCCATCTTCATAATAAATTTCATAAATTGCCGTTAAATATTATTTGTTTTGTTAACATTATTAATTAAATAAGTAATTACCAAGTATCTCAATATAACTTGCACTACAGTCTTTCCATATTTATTTCCAATCGCCTGCAATGTTGGGTCGTCGAGTCTTGGTTTCGGCGCGTTCTTCACTTGTTTCGAGAGTGGCATCGTTCCCAAAGGAGTGTACGCTGTGATGTGTATTCCGTTTTCCTTGCAGAATTTGATCAAAGGCTTTTGAGTGAGATTTGGATTGACCTGAAAAGAAACCGAAAATTCATTTCAAAATTGGGATTATGATTCCTGAAATAATAGCTTCACACTTAGGTGACGAAAATATTCAAGCTCTCCTTATTAAAGCTTGCATCTTATTCCCAAATCTCTATTCTTTATTTATTTTAATATTTTGCTAGTTTCATAAATTTGGCAGATACACAATAATTTCAATATCTGCATGCTATGTTGAGTAGGCTGGGGTGGGTCGAGCATCTGCCGAGAATGCCATCGTCACGGGTCACTAGGATGATCCTCGCCGATCACCTGGGAGGATGAAGCAAGGAAGGATACGGCATAACTTCTGCAGATGCAGATGAAGGTTTGTGAGCTGCAGCAGACGACATTAAAGGCCAATGATCGGTTTGATCTGTAACGCCATCAAAGAACTACTAGCAAGCCCCGGAATAGACTGAAACGTCATCAAACAATTTGTGGATTAAATGAGGAAAAAAACTACTTTCGGTAAAGCTATACATATTCAGTTTGCATAACAAAAGATACAAAAATAAACATCAAAATTAAATGATCCCAAATCCTTATCTTACAAACAATAATTTAGAAACAAATTAAACAACAATAGCAATAATTATTACAACATAAAAATATTACTGCGGCAATTTGGCCAGCGATATACAGAAATAAGAGCCAAATATGTAATTAGCGCTGAGCCTTCCCCAACCAATGTCACCTACATTCCGTTAAATCTCTTATTAAATCTGTTCCGTATTTTTATTACGTCTCTTTAACGACTTTATTATCCTGGTCCCGTTTTATGTTGCGATATTCATAATGCGATATTATCAAAGAAAAACAAAGAGCGTTATCCTTCAGAAATAAATTGCCCATTAACCATTACAACCCCATTGTTCCAAGGAAAAAGGAGTAAAAGCTCCGTAAATATAAAATAGGCACACACATATCCTGTATTTACTTAACAATAAACATGAAATTTTACGATGTTGGTAATATAATTTCTTCACAAGCACCCTCGCACAACGACATGATTAAGAATGCTCAATTTGGAAGACTTGATTTTCCCTTTAGAGTAAAGAAAAAACACAAATAAATTGTTGAATAGATCTTCGCCTTTGCAAAACGTCACTGATTGTGACAAGTGCGGGGCCCTTCTAAAGGTTGATCTTTTTCAGTCATCACACGAAAAAAAAACATGCGGAGAATTCGTTCGTTTCCACATCTCAAAGTACGTGATTCATCAAAAGCCGTAGAATAGGGTAACCTGTTTTATTCGTTCACACATTAATCTTTAGCAACCTTTTTTTTTGCTTTCTAAAAACCAACCGTTGTTCGATCACACATCCCATTTTTCATTCGTTCTTAAAATACCCTTAGGTACCTACATCTTTGCGAATTAGTTTTTAGATTCGACGCGAGAATTAAAACTCTCGCTTTGTAGCAATATTTTTTTTAATGAGCTTTAAAATTAACTACTTGCTGTATTTCTCTCTATGATAATTAATATTATTCATTTATTTTTTAATTAAATACAATATGAATGATAAGAATATCATTTGACTCCATATTTATAGATATAAATATACACGTTTGTCATTAGTATGAGAAATAGGTAGAAAAAAACTAATTGAAGTCAAATTATAAAATTGATCCAAAATATTTATTATCTGTAAATTTTTAAGTTTTACTTTTTGAAAGACATTATCATTCTTTCCCGACATGCCTTGTATTGTCCTCACTGTGAAAATATTTCACCAATATGATTCCCACAGATGTTATATGTTTTTGACCGATATTTACAAAAAAAAAAAAAACATTCTGAAAAACGCACCAACTATCAAGATTTGAAAGATACCAATTAAAATTTAAAAATACCAAGTTGCTAACGTTAAATTTTCAAATTTTATGCACAACTTCATTAATTTTATCTTTCATAAAACCCCTCTTCTGGCAATAGCAAACACAGCAATTTTTTTAGCGAAATTTGCCCCGCCGCGTTATTCGATAACCAAGGAAAATCGGTTTCCATTTTTGTACATAGAGATACATAGATGTGTGGATGCATTTTTAATATTCCATCGAAATTGACAAAATAAAGACCTTTTAATTCATTCATACTAAAAGGATGGTTAAACAAACAGCTCAGTTTAGTAGATTACATAAGTCGGTCGGGCTAGGTATAGGTACCTACGGTTGCTATCATGCTATGTTATTATATTATTATTATATTTCAATTTACCCCTCACACTAAGATGAAATCTCTCGGTAAATATTAATAATTGAAAACGTACTCCCTCCGATGTAATAATATAGGAATAAAACAAACAATACTAATTTCGCATTCAAATTAAGACTAACTCAACAATGAGGTTTTTAATGAACAAATTTGTTCGCGTACATAAATTATTGTGTCTTATGAACGTACAGCAATTGACTATTATTCTGAAATGAAAAACAAACGATTGAATTGGGTCGTATCCAATTTTTATTGAGACTTTTGACATTTCTGTATTCTGAAAATGTTTTATCCACATTAGTTGCGTAACTACTGGCAACCGATTAAGTTTTAAGCAAGAGCTTCTTGCGTTGAGTTGGAACGTGAATTTGAGAATATCAGTCTGTGCGATCTTTCCTTTTGGTTTTACTCCCGATTATACTAAGTATGATGATATTTTATATTTTTATTTTACTTGGCAAAAATAAAATATATTAGTAAAGTCTGCAAATTTTTACAAAGATTGGTAAGATTTAAGGGTTTTTTTACTGCTAATTCTGCTTGTAAAACACTATGTAACTACAATAATAATAGTCATTTATATTAATTTTATCATAACTTTTACATTTTTCACGTGAAAAAAATGCTAAAATATTTTCGTTTAGACTAGGTGCTCAAACTTTGTTGCTGTTTATGCTACAACCTACTAATGACTTGGATGCTGATGCTGGATCGACAGCAGTGAAATTTCTTTCTTTAGCTTCGTTTCTTGTCCTTCGATGATGTCGCCCCTTGGTGGCTGATACCAAACCACGATAATAAAACTTTTTTTTGGGTCACCTTTTTTCTATAGACAAGAATGATTCCGAGACGAATCTTGAGACCTAGGCCGGGAATTGCGGCTGGCACCTGGAGGCTGAGGAGCAATGCAGAAATACGTGCACTAACAGGACAACCATTGATCACCAGTGACATCAGATCTAGAAGATTGGCATGGATCGGGCATGTTGCCAGGTCCGGAGGAGAGAAGTTCACAAAGAGTCTTCTGGATAGCAGGCCCAGGGGTAGAAGATCACCTTGAAGACCAAGGCAACGGCTTATCGACAACGTTGCCCGGGACCTGGACGTGCTGAAATAATTTTGGTAGAAACTGCAGAAATACTTTCCTAACTAAGTAATAGTTTACAAAACAATTTTGTGTTAGTTTTATTAAAATGCTTGTATGAAAAAAACAAGTATTCAGTTCGAAATAACTAAACAGCGTTACACTAGAACCAGGCCAGGTACGTAGTAAGTGTTTCTTCATTGATCTGTTTGCTCAACGCTTCTTCAGTTAGTGGTGACGTTAAGTAAGACATCATAGCATTAATGTATGTAATACACTCGCCGAGTATCAACCGGGTATAAGCCAATATAACACCAATGTCTATAAGTAAAGGTATAGCTCTTTTATTACCTCGGTAATCCTAATAAATTTACACAATCATCCCTTCCACTGCAATCATTATTTCTGTTGAGAACCGATGTGAATCGAAACTCTTCGTAACAGTTTCGTGTTATTTCAAAATGAGTATAGTCGTACGATATCGCCAACAAATCCAAACATATCAACAGTAATAATCAACACGAAATGTGCATAATTATTAATGCTCAATCATTCGAAGATCCAAGACGTTTCCCAAGAAGTAAATTAACCAGCCACCTTGGGCATAAGGTATTGTTTTTGGCAAGAGAAGATAGAGAGGGATCACCCTGTTTCGATGAATATGACACCTCGATATGGAAAACCTACAGGATTGCTTTGAAAGTAAGAGCTAAGCTTTTTTCCACACAATCCACACATCAATCTCCTCCGTAAACCAAGGGGAAAAAATATAATACGATCTATAGATAAAAAAAACAACCAAGAACTAGATAAGTGTATATAGAAATACAGGCCAATGTTGAAGTATGAAATCCTCGTTAATCAGGCTCTCCTTAATCGATCTAAATACGATCTTATTCAAATCCTAGCCCTTTCATATAACATATAATTATTATAACAGAAAAGAAGCCTGCTGTTGATGTCATTTTTAGCTGTTTCAAATGTTGTTAATAAATACGTCATTAAAAATATTTTTACAATCATTCCTGCTTACCTCCACTTGATTCATGACTGGTTTCTCATCTGAAGAATCCAACAAGCGAGTCAGCTGAGTGATATTGAAATTGGATACACCAATGGACTTGGTTAAACCAAGACGCTTAGCTTCCACCATCCCTCTCCATGTCTCGACGTAATCAGTTGTGTCATATTGTCCACGGCTCTACAAGATAAAACATCAGTTTAAATAAAATCAAAGCATTTATACCACTGTGTTGCCATCTCTGAAGCAGACCCATAACAACTGGCCTAAACAATGTGTATAAATAAAGGCTGTCTATTCTCTAAACATCCAAAAATAGAAAATAAAAAAAAAATAACAGTGCAAATTATTTTGCAGGGTTCTTGCTATGATCCACATGTTTTTTTTCAGAGGAACACTAAAATACTGATCAGATACTTATCGTAATAGAGATGTTGGTGTAAAAAGAAATTGTTTAAAGACCAGCCCCCGTAGACAATTTTTGAAATTGGCGTTAAAATGCGAAAAAATGAACTGTCCACTGGAACGTTTAAACCATGATTTCTAAACAAAGACTTTTAGGTATATTAAAAATATAAAAAGTGGACAGTTAATTTTCTTCCTACTCTACATTGTCGAAAAATTCGTTTGTAGTCGATCGCCAAATGCAATTTGTCTAGGTCTGCTGAAATGTTAAAAACTACAAAATGGCGGAAATATTTATTGGAAACTCACACAAATATTTATGGATTCTTGTGTCCTATTTCAGACCTAAATATTAAAATATTACAGTACTAACTATTTTGTGCTATCATTACATATAGTTTTTTTTAATTCCTATCTCAACGGGCTTATGACTGCGCCATACCCAAAAATTGGACCTTCAAAATGGAGAACCACACTATGGCAAACAGTAGTCGTAGATGGTGGTAAGCCCTTAGTGGTTCAAATTTGTAAAAAAATAATACGCTCTTAAAACCGAACCCTAATTTATTTGATGATCAAATTGCTGGTTCTGTTATATATTTTCTACCTAGTGGAGTTCTCATAATAAAGCCACTAATTCAGAAAACCAACAAGTGCCTACTTACATTTTCACTGATGGGCCAGTGTATCAAATAGAGATCCACATAATCCAGACCTAATTTGTTGAGAGAATCTCTTAGAGCGGGCACCACTTGAGATTCTTTGTGTTTGTCGTTCCACAGCTGAAACAGCAGATACACATACATACAGAGAGCGATTAATGAGTGCTTTTATCTCGACACTAACTTCCCACTTTTTCATTCACAATTAAACATAATAGAATCTTTAGTTGAGAGATGCAATTAGTTCTTTTTGAGAGATTTAAAAATTTGCTAATAATATGCAAAATTATATTTATGAAATGAATGGCATCAACAAGAGAACGACTATGTTTTTTGAGAAAGTATGTTTAGCGAAATTTTAAGTAGCTGGTAGCTTAGCGGCTCAATGATGGAGATCGTAGATTCGAACCCCGGTGCCGATTATTTTTATCTTTAAAAACACAAGCTTTGTTTCTGTGAAAAATGACAAAAATGTATTTGTGTTCACTTTGGGCTAACCCACATTAATTTTTAAAAAATATTGAGTATGAAAAATAAATCGAACGTCGGAAAATGCAGGACAGCAAAATATACGGTGCACAAGACCTATAAAGAGGAAAAACTTATAACTGCAAGTTTTAAAAACTTACTCAATCCTATTGCCATCAATTTTTGTTTATGGCTGTGAACTTGAACATGGACAAAAAAAGAAGAATGTAGTAGATGTTATGAATGCAGAGGTGTAGAGAAATAAATGCAGCAGATATGAGACCTCTACGAAGAATATGAAATGGAAAGTAATGTGATATGGATGCTAAGAGTTGTCACAAATAAGTCGAGAAGGTTTAATCATTTTAAAAGAATTGATGAAAAAGGATTACAAAAAAGAATTTATAAGGCTGAAAGAAAAGATGTAAGAAGGTGTTATCGAACAAGAATGACGTTAATAATTGAACACATCTAGGGATGCGGGTTCGAATCCTACGGGGGGAATGGAATTTTTCGACATGTTGAACATGTTAAGTCTCCGATTTTATACTTTGGGTAGTAAATACTGGCGGTCCCCTATGGAAATGACGAGATGTGGTAAAAAAAAACATTTCAATCTTTGTTTGACAATATCTTAAGAATGATACCTTGGTTGTTATGAAAATATCTCCTCTACTGATAGTTCCTACTTCAAATTTGCTCCTCAACGCTTTTCCAATGGCCTCTTCCGTGCCGTAAATGGCTGCGGTATCGATGTGTCTGTATCCGGCGTCTATTGCATTTTCTACAGCTGACTGAACGTTGAAATTGTCTGCACCGTTCTGAAATCAATCGCATGTCATCCTGAATTAATAAGAAACGTCCGCTCTAGAATGTGTGGAAAATAGAAAGAAATCGTTCTCCGTCCGGGTTAAAGCTAAGTGTATTGACTGATATCAATAACATTCTGTGTTTAACAGATAACCTAAGGTATTTTATTAATTCTATTGAGCTTATATTTTTATTCTATTGGTCTTCTTTGATCCTGTTACGTGTATATTTTTGTGTTTTGCTCTATTTATCATATTAAGTATAAACCTATTCAAGGCAATTAAGTTTAACCTAGGGGGTTGGTTTACCATATTATGTACTGAGATATTGAAACTGAATAAATGTTTAAATAAACACAATAAACATAGCAAAGGTTATTAAAATTGGTAATGATTCACTTCGCGGGCTTCTTCGATTGTTCACGATTTATTATAAGAAACACATATCAAATGTATATATGCAGATTGGTAAATAAGCATGTTATGGATTGATTTGATAACATTTGAAGTATTTTATCAACCAATTTTAAGTAAAAATAAATTTTAAAAGTTGCCTATATTTTCTCATACAAACTTTTCTTTCATGGGGTGACATTTTATTTTTTTATTCTAAAATTGGTGTTTTTATTTCAAAAATGAAGATATTGTTGGCCAATGTCGTTTAGTTAGTCAATTTGGATAGATTAGGGGATTTATAACATCCTCGAATGATAAGACAACGATTTGAATAGGTTAGGTTAAGGTTGGAACGTAGTTTTAAAGGGGGGTTTGGGGGGGGGGGTGGAACCCCCTCTTTGGAAACCTCCCCGAATGATAACACTACACTCTGTTAGGTTGAAATATATTCATTTAGAAGGGTTTTGTCAAAAATCGAAGAAGCCCGCGAAGTAAATAATTACCTTAAAATTATAAAATAATGATTGCTCGCATCACCGCCGACTTCAACTTTTAAAAGATAAACAGTTCAAACTTACCAACCAAGTACCCAATCCAATAACAGGGATCTTATTTCCATCTCGGAGAGTTATTGTTTTTCCATCGTGACTCTAAAAGTAAAACAGAGCTATTAAGAGATTATTTAAAAGGATAAATTATAATTTCTTCTGCGAAAATATTTTCATACGCTATGGTGTTTTCGTTCGTTGTTGACGACAATTATAGGGTTGGAATGAAGAAGGCCCACGGCCATTATCCTCAAGGAGTTAAACATCTATCTCATTCGTGAATATTTATAACCATCAGTGAGTTAAGTAATAACATTCGCGACTTCAACCAAACTTCAACAAGAAAACACTTACATAGTTGTCATTATTGTGTTGACGTTTATACATATTATCAAAAGCCACATCGAACACTTTAATTTGAATTTTTTAAATTAAAAAGTAGCTACTTTAAAATAACAACAACAAAAAAATACTCACTGCAAAGACAGTTCCATACAAAAATCCAAACGTAAATATTATTAATTTTAACATCTTGTGAAATCCAAATGAAACCAGCCGTGGAGTCACAGAATCGAATGCCAACTGAGGTTATTCCTAAGAGTCTAGAATCTTTTAACGCAACGAGTTGACCTTCAATCGACTAACTTCGGTATTATCTCCTCATATTATTATACAACACAATTATTATGATATTAATAAACTCTCACTGCGAAAATGTATTTTTATTATTTACTGATAAATCTTTTGTGTCAATGCACTATGATACATGGACAGTTTATTGAAATTGAAAGTAATACCTATTGTGAAATATTTCTTAATTATTCGCATTTTTAATTAACTATTTATAATAGATTTTTTTTAGTTATTTGCTCCTCATCCTGTGTCCCATTGGAAGAATGCGCAGAAAAAGAATTTCTATTCCTTTCCAATCTCGTTGCCAAATTTTCTTTTACCATTACTTATTCACTTATCTGTAGGTAGGTATATTCCTTGTGCGCAGATTCTTCGTCGTCGAACTCCTCCTTGAAAACTGGACGGATTTTTAAGAATCTTTTTGGGTGTCTCAATGATTATCCATTAGAAGCAAAATCGATTTCTAGATTCATATTTTTATTTTTATCAATGATTAATTTATCGATTTCTTAATTAGCGCTTCTGTCGAGAACATTTAAAAGTATAACGTGACACACGTGAAAGAACGGCTCGTTTGAACTACATAAAAAAATCACCTTTCTTGTAGACTATAGACATACATATATATACATAAGCTTAACACCCAAAAGTTTCCTTCGCACCAGCAAAGTGAAGGTACTTCCAAGGTTATGCGAAGTTTGAAGATATTGTAAGATGACGGAGAAGAATATTCTTAAACGAGCACATGTCCAGGGTGGCGGACACACGATCTGTAAAAGTGTAAAAACAGCCAGAGATGTCATTCCATAATCTGGCAGGCTTCCAGGACGATCACCCAAAAGATAGAAGCATTGTTTGAAGTCCAGGTCACAAGAAGCAAACACAACAAGAACATCACGGACATCAGGCCTAGTAAAAGAAGAAGTTTAACATTCTCTTGCCATTGAGCAAGCATGGCGCTTTTCTTAATTAATCTGGGCTCACCCGAAGTGAATACAGATAGTATCTTTATATCTTTCTCAGGAATCAAAGTTTGTGTTGTGAAAGAAGATGATCTGCGGGGATAGAACCTACAACTTCAGAACGAAAGTCGTTGACTGAATCTCTAACCTAGGCTACCGTCGGCATGTGCATTGTGCATCCTATACTTATCATATTCTTTCGGTTTATGACATATCATGCAGAACATTACATATTATTGCAATTATATATTTTAAGCATGTTTTTTCAGTCCTATTTTGTTCAAAACTTCCATTTTTGGGATTATTTTTCCGTCCATGTATTTTTTCATGAAATCATTTTTTTCGATTGTATTTAACCCTGACAGCACTTCACTTTACTTTTCAAGTATTTTCTTCCATTATATCTTCCATAAAAATGTCTGAAATGATCTTATTGGGCATGACTAGGAATGGTGGCTTCATTGAAACCACGTCCTGTCTTGTTGAGTTGTGTAGTAAGGGGTACTCTTGAAGACGAAACTGAATGTAAGTGTGATTTCTTCCAAAATAACGACCACCTCCTGACTTACTAGCTGATTGAGGAAAGTTCTAACCTGTAAGACCTTAACGTGAACGAAATGGCGATGACTGTCTCTGCTTACTGGTGTGACCAAATATAAACAGGACACGTATAGTGGATAAATTAAGACAATGAGTATAAACTCGTATAATTTTTTTTGTTTAATGCCTACCTTCTTTAATTTGTGAACAACTGAGTTCAGAATTTGAACTTACTTAAATGGAATAATATAATGAAAAAAAATATGGTAGCCAGATAACGAAGAAACTTTTTTAGAAGTTTTGTGCAGTTGAAACCAAAACCTAATTATTATAAGATGTGAAGAATGGACGGTTGGTTCGTTCAAAAGATTTAACCATTATTAACTTCTGCTAATAATGGTCATCATTTATAGTTTTGTTATGATATTAAAATTATTCACAGCAGCAAAAAACTGTTGAATATCTCCAAACAAATCGGTTGCATTGCTCTTAAATACGAGCTCTGCACGACACAAGAAACGAGTTTATTTTAACAAACAAGTTTGTATCATCTCACAGCAGAATAGTTATTAAACTCGTGGATCCACTATCCCTTGAACTTCAGGGCGATGTCGAGATTATTACCGACATCCATCATTTTAAAAACTTGTTCGCAAACTCACCTAGCCGGCTTATATGTAATCTTTGGTTTTATTCCGCACGATATAAGTACTCGGATTAATCATGCCACCGGCACCGTGGAGGCTGTTTAGATAGATAGAAGCAATACTCTAACAACAAACACGGTATATTACGTAAGTACCCACATCGCATAATGTATGGGATAATCATAATTATTATCGTGGTCTCTCTGCTAAAAGACTATTGATGCATCTATTTACACATTTTTCAAGCGAATCAACAAAACGGTTGAGAATGGAATTTTCCCTCTTCAGAAACACATTCATTTATCTCTCCTCTGGATATCCCTAAGGCCAAGGCCGCACTGATAAGTGGGTTGCTTAGGGCATAGAGAGTCTATTGACGGATTTGGCAAGACAACAAGTGCTCATTTGGCCGGTTGCGAACATTTTAGAACGTTTGTTTTAGTTAACTACTTTCCAGGTGACTGGCTTGACTCTATCCACCCATCCGTGCGAACTTGGCCTAATAAATTTGTGGCCTGCATATTTTCTTATGCTATCAGCCAGGGACCCGTTAAAATCCTCAATTATCTGAGGTGCAATTCAGCCCCATATGTACATATTATGTAGTCTGTGTATCTGGTCAAGGTACCTCCATCAGATGCAATCTCTCATGTCCATATTATGTATACTACTTCTCCAACGTCCAGCTATTATATGATGGTCAGACATAATCCAAAATAAGCAACGGGATTAGAAGGTAGTAAAATATACTGCTGCATTGCACCAGAGTTGAAAGTTCTTAATATTCGGATAAGTTTTGTAAATGAATTACCATGCTTTGACAATGGAGATGTGAGGTGTCTAAAACCACATAAATTATGTGCATAAGACTTCAAAGCAATGGTTTTTTAGCGACTTTGGCATTGACTTTCTTTAAAGTTTATGCTATCGAGCAAATTAAAAAAAAAATGTAAATCTTACCCTGAGTTTATTCATACATTAACCTCATTTAGTTAATTCGATTTACAAGTAATGATTCGTAAAAGCTTTTTTCAAACTTCCACCTAGAATTATTATAACCTTCAATTTTTGGGCGTTCGAACTACACAAACAGTGCTATGTATTGCATTTCAGTATGAGGAGAGCCCATTCTCAATGCCACGAATACGTGCTATGCTAAATATAAATAGTACTACTACTATAAGTTTTCTATGATCGAATATCGAAACAGTTTCGAAATGTTTCCATACAAAAATGATCGAATGATTCGATCGTTTGATTTTAGAACACTATTTGCACGCTAGTAAGCGCTTATTAGCGTGCAAATAGCTTTCGATTAAACTCGTACTAGAACTAGCCCCACAGATTCTTTGTGAATTTTGCTTGCGATTAATAAGTCGAATCAAAGTAATGTATTGTACGAAATGTACATTTTATTTACGAAGATGGCAGTCGTTAGAGTTAACCTTGCTTAAAGATAGAGTCGATAAGTTGATATGTCCTCCTCTCTACGTGTATTAGCAGCAACGGAAAATGCACTATAAATCAAGGATCAAGGATTCCGGCGTGTAATAGTATCATAAATTTTGTGTTACCATTGTTCTTTTGATTGTGCGCCCGTGTTGCGGGTCCTAGAGCCCTGCCTACACACTGAAAAGCGTCACAATATAATATATGAACTTCTATTTACCTACAAACATATACATATATTCACATGATATATTATATAGGTACACGTTTATAATATTATCTTCTGCATAGAGTATTCATAATACATAGGCTAATTTATACCCACTTTACAACATGAAGTCATTTGATTTTATTAAATAAACAAACTTAAAACAATAACTTTTACACGTCTAAGTTGTTTGTCTAGATTCCTGTGTCCATTTTTAAGGACTAGATCTTAACGAATATAATAGATCAACAACTAATGATGTCTAGCAGTTTCGGGGATTTGAACATTTCCAGCGTTGTTAGCGTACCGACATTCTAAATAATAATAGAAGATGTTTAGTCCCCTGTTTAGTCGCCCTTAGTGGTTTGTTCATACCATTTAAAATCGAACATAACTAGTAAGTTGTTAGAGTCATTAGTTGATATACATAATACTCTTCAAAATCGTCGTTAAATTTCTTCATCAAAAGTTTTGCAATCTAATAATATCAAAAATCTTACAATTTCAGATTTAACTAGAGTATACCACTTTGAATTTAGCCCGAATTAAAGTGGACAGAATCATAAGTAAGTATGAGCGCGTGGAATGTTAATCTCCGTATGTCAAACTGTGCGCGGCCATGAACAAAAGATTCACTTCATTTACCCTTGTTTTTTATTGTATCTATAATGTGGTACTGAGATTTTGTCATTGACTGGTATTCTCAAATTCACGTTCCAACTCAACACAAGAAGCTCTTGCTTAGAACTTAATCGGTTGCCAGTATAGTTACGCAACTAATGTATTTGATAAAACATTTTCAGAATACAGAAATGTCAAAAGTCTCAATAAAAATTGGATACGACCCAATTCAATCGTTTGTTTTTCATTTCAGAATAATAGTCATTGAATTAGGTAGTTATTCAAAATAGCTCCGAAGTCACAAGACTTAGGTATTATACTAAATGACGAACTGTATGTATACATATTTGCTGGTGTAATTAGGGTGTGAATTATTATCTCAATTTATTCAATAAATAAATAATTTACATCATGTGTATGTATATACCTACAGTAACCTACTCGTGTTTCTCAATGCTTTAGTACTATTGGTGTTATTTCAATAACATGGATTTTCCCATGATAATAATACATAATTCCCATTTTAAATTTAATGGAGATAATTTATTTTATAATACCTACATAGGTACTCAATACATTTCTTTAAGGAAAGGCAAAAAAATTATTACCACAAACGACGAATTCAACATAATTTTTTCTACTTCTGCATCGTTCTCAAAAAAACCCGACGATAATTTAAAGCATTTCATAAAGCTTCCATTACAACACTTCAAACATAATATTCTCTTAAGCATCGTACTCACTTGCGCCGCGAACGTGTGACATCGCGTCAACGAAAAAGCGAACGCGAGCGGAACGCATGTATCCTTTTGATAAGTGAGTACCGAGCTTTATATGAAACAAATAAAAGGTCTTTTTATGATCATACAAATCAACAGTTCTTAACAACACAATGCTTTTTTAAATTATATATTTTTAAAGCTCCCCAAATCTAAGTTCTAAGGCGAGCATATAGCTGTGAGATTGTACTTCAACCTTTTTTATTCACAGAATTCTAGAAATATCATACTGAGCATGCTTTTAAGTGAATTCTATACCCTGGAAAGATTAACAAACGCAATTAAAATTAAAGGCGTCCAATAAAAATGCTTGTCAGTCTGTAGCCCTAGTATAAGTTTTCGATGATCGAATATTGAAACGATCATCGAAAGAGTTTCGAAAATTTTCCATACAAAAATGATCGAACGATTCGATCGTTTGATTTTAGAACACTATTTGCACGTTTATAAGCGCTTATTAGCGTGCACTTAGCTTTCGATGAAACTCGTAGTAGCCCCACAGTACCCCCTATAAAGTGAGTATAACACGATACATTTTGTATGGGAAACGTGTATAGCGCCGCAACAAAGATATTTCTAGAAACAAAAGCCTTTCTCGCATTCGATAGATACGTATAGATGTTTTCACGTTTTCAATACAAAATGCATCGTATTACTCACTTTACTTCCGTGACTACCTTCCGATAAAACTTAGAATACGGGTACAGATGTCAACAAAAGTGTGTGATAAGCGGGTGTGACCAACTTTTATTTGCTCAAAAAGTTTCAAATTTTTTGGTAATTTTCTCCAGAAATGGGGAATAATGAAATGTAGGTTGTAGATATATTTTTTAACATATAAATATGGAAGATTGGTTGTTATTCATGGCCGACCTCGGTAGCCTAGTGGTATAGGCGCGGACTTCAGATCAAGAGGTCTCGGGTTCGATTCCCGGTCGGGTCAGTTTTTCACTTGAAATTTCTACAAGAGGTTGGCCTGTCTCAGATTGGACGGGACCGGTTGACTGCGAAAAATTGCCTCAGGGAATAAGTTCCGCCGGCTATACTGACACCTTTGTATCGAAAAGTGTTAATTTATTTATTATTATTTATTTACTCTTATTTTATAATAAATAGCGAGGTTCAGAATAAACTGTTGATCATGAATACTTGACTACCCAATAATCTCGTACAGTAATGGTCACAATGAGGTACCTATACGGTATTGATATATGAAAACAATGTACTTAAGTACGTTTAAGTAACGAATAAAATAATCGTTTTTTTTATTATCTAATCAAAAACAGGTTTCTTTAAAAATACAGATTATGTGTAGAAAAAAGTATTTAGTTTGTTTGTTCTAATATACATCCAAAAATGGGAAATGAATATTGTTCTTCGCCTCTGCCCATTTCACAACCCTTAAGTTTAAATTGAAGTCATCAATCTTTTGAATTTCTTCTGGCGTTAACTTGAAATCAAACAGGTCGATATTTTGTTTCAACCTCTCAGGCTTAACTGATTTTGGGATCGTGGCCAAGTTTCTGTCCAACTGTGAAACAATAACAAAATACTCATAAGTTTACAATATATTATGACATTCGATGAAATATGTCTAGGAACTTACCAAGTATCTCAATACAACTTGCACTGTTGTTTTGTTATAGTTACTTCCTATGGCCTGGAGAATAGAATCGTCTAATCGTGGGGCTGGTGGGTATGCATAATTATTGGAGCGTTTCTCTGACATAGAACCGAGAGGGGAATATGCTATCACCTGAATGTTATTATCCTGACAAAACTTTATCAACTCTTTCTGAATGAGGTTTGGATTAACCTAAAATTAAACAAATAAGTAGAAATTTAACATGCTTGAAAATATAAATACTAATCATCGTATTCACTTGCGCCGCGAACGTGTGACATCGCATCAATCAAAAGGTTATGTGTATAAGTAATTCAAAAAGCGAACGCGAGCGGAAGACATGCATCCTTTTGATAAAATTGATATAACGATACACGTTCGCGGCGCAAGTGAGTACCGAGCTTTAGAAGATCATAAAACTTGCTTACTTCTATTTGATTAACAGCTGGCTTGACTTTGCCATTCTTCAGTATTCTATCAAGCTGAGTTTCATTGAAATTGGAAACCCCGATGGATTTAGCTAGTCCAAGGCGTTGAGCTTCTTCCATTGCTCTCCAAGTGTCAAGATAATCGTCTTCTAAATCATTGTACTCCGACTGCAAAATAATGAACGGTTTTAAATTATTTAGTACATTCTTCTTCCTTCCAATGTGGTGATCAACACTCGAGAGAGTGATCTACGTATTTAGTACATTAATATGAATAAATTCGAACATAATTACCTACTCCCAAAGTTAGGATAATTTTTATTAATATCATAATTTTCAACTAGTTGTTAAACAATGCTTTAAAGATTAATGGAATCAAATATTTTGAAGTGGAATTAAAAACAATGAAATAACACCATGTTGATATCGTCATAATGTGCCACCATGATGGTATGTATTTGTTTTAATTTTGAGAGGGGCCCTACGCAATTTGAATTTTTTCGACAATCTATGTAGAGTACCTAGTAAGAAAATTAACTGTCCACTTTTTATATTTTATATACCTGTGTGTCTTTGTTTGGTTTAAATACTTGTTTATAAGTTCCAGTTGACAATTCATTTTTAAGCACTCTATTAAATTGACGAAAAAATTCTTTGCTCTCTAAAATTTTATCAATGTAGATACTAACTTTCAGTCAAATGGGCTGCCGATATCAGTAACTAAGTATAAAGGTATAATCAAAAAGATAGTTTTACGTACATCCTGACTTATTGGCCAATGAATCAAATATAGATCCACGTATTCCAATCCCAGTTCGCTGAGAGATTTGCGAAGCGCCGGTAAGACATCTTTTTCTTTATGCTTGTCATTCCAGAGCTGAAACACAACGTTATCTAAATAAAACGAACTATAACAAAAAAGAGTAAAGAGTTGGTGTAGGTAGGTAAGTTTTTTTCTCAATATCAATTTAAAATGAATTATTTAAGATAAAATCGGGATAACAGGTTTAACAAGATCAGCCAACACCAATACGACGGTTGTTGCTGGGCGCTAATATGGGCTATCCGACCTGGGCACAATCTGATAACATCTAAGACGAAAGTCAATAACACTGGAGCGACTGGCGCTTTATAAATGGCGTGAACCAAGCATACGAAACTGTAAAGAAATTCTTCAAACACATTATTTGTAACTTGAATACAAATGTCTAACAAACTATTTATTTTTATTTCTTAATATGGGTAAACTTTCTGGCAATCAAATGGGATCAATTTAAAGAAAACACTCAAAGAAAAAATATATCATTATACAAGCTATGAAAAATTAATTTACATAAAAAATATTCGCATTTTGATGGACAAAGTGTGTCGCACTTTGCACAATTATTATTCGCACATTTCGTACGATGAAGTGTCGAGATAACACGACATTGTTTTTAGTAGATACTTATGTTGATAAGTGTGAATGCATTATAATGAAAAAACATATGTGTGTATTGTTATGCCTAGTTATGGTTTAGAATAAGTTTATTATTAAGATATTTGGTTGACAATAAATTTTTATTTTCCAATTTTTGTATAACTGAAAACTTCTCCTACACACAAGCATAGCTTTGGTGGGAGAATAATAACGTGTAGGTATATTTAATGAATATAATTTTTTAAAAGAATATTGTATGCTTAGTTATAATTTGTTTAAATAAATAAATAAATAAAAATCTCACCTTTGTTGTAATAAAAACATCCTTCCTTGATACTGTTCCATCCAGAATTTTGTTTTTCAACCCCAGACCCACCTGTTTTTCAGTTTTGTAATACGTGGCTGTATCTATGTGACGGTATCCTAGCTCAAGTGCGGTTTCAACGGCGTTTTGAACTTCTTCAGGCGAATTTGCTCCCTGTGCACATATAAAACGTAATTAAATAATATTTTTCCCTGAATTTTTAACAATTTGTACCATAAAAAAATATATGTAAAACTTACAGCGGATGTTCCAAGTCCTAGAACTGGTATCTCATTGTTATCGTTGAGTTTCAATGTAACCGTTTTTACAGTCGAAGAATTCTAAAAACATAAACACATATATTTCATTTAAATGGTTTTAAAATTAAACGGTATTACTAAAAATTACCAACATAACAGGAATTTTGCTAAAGAATATTTAGAAACAGCGCATATATTTTATTTATTTATTTTCAGTAAAATAAACAAAGCTTTCGCCTTTGCGATGAGTGATGACTATGATTTTTAATTCAGTTCGTATTAAGAATATTATTATTAATAATAATAATAACTTTATTCAATAAAAACAACACAATAATCAAAAAATACAATTTGGTGACTCCCTCCACTAGGTAGGTAATTAATCCACATTAATTTAGTACTTATAATGAAATAAAAACTTACTCCATAACAGCTATTGATGTAAATAAACAAAATAACTGCACTCCAAGTGGCTTTGAAAAAATGTTTCATTTTGTATGTAGTTACTATTTTGTTCAACAGCTTTAATTTTGTCGTAAAGAAGAACTGCCCACAATGGATGCGGGCATCAAATGAGAATGTAATACGGAGTTATATTCAGAAGAAGCGGCAAAAAGTCAATAAAAAGGGGGACCATACGGCATCAATTGTACCTCATAGGAAAAGGATGCAATGGAGAAATAGGATAGTTTATTAAGTATGCCTAGAAATCAACCACATGGTCTTTTAACTAATATTGTATTCGCCTTTATATGACTTGCTTTCAATTTGTGATATATTAAAACGTAAAGCTTATGTACACACATTCGCAATATAAATTGCATTAGGTTGCAATTTATTACCCCATGCATTGTTTCTTCAACCATTTTGTAATAGAATTGATGGTCACCTTATAACCGGATCGAGTAAAATGGTTTACAATACAATATTATTACATATTATATATTTATATACCCATTCTGTTTTTATTTCTAGTAAAGTCGAACTATGATACTTTGCAACCAAATGGTTATTTCATGGTACAGGACTAATAAGCACACAAAATGTTATATGGAAAATGAATAGCATACTGCATAATCTATGTAGTTATATTACATATGAAGTTGCATAAGGCGCCGGACTTTCATGGATGACCATGTTAATAAGGACCGTACGAAATCCCTTAAATTTCCTAGCCTAATTGGATTGATCGTACACTTGGGTATTTCTTCCACGCATTTTTTTAGTTTATAATATTGTGAACTACAAATCCAATCCAAAATCCCTTGAGGCCCCACTTAGGGGCATGGGGAGACAACAAGAGCTCTCCATTGCACGAGAGGGTCTACAGCGGAACACAGTATGAGAGGGTCTAGCGGAACCCAGTATGAGAGGGTCTAGCGGAACACAATATGAGAGGATCTAGCGGAACACAGTAAGAGAGGATCTAGCGGAACACAGTATGAGAGGATCTAGCGGAACACAGTATGAGAGGATCTAGCGGAACACAGTATGAGAGGATCTAGAGGAACACAGTATGAGAGGATCTAGCGGAACACAGTATGAGAGGGTCTTGTGAAAAGAAATAATTGTGAACAATATTGAAACAAAATAAATATGGATGCTTTTAAATGAATATTTTTGTAATAAATTGGATAATTCTTGTTTTCCTTGATGCTACATTTAAAGTTTCTACAAAGGTACACTATGTAAGCTGGGGTATCTTCTCTTTGCAGACTTTTGCATGAGTAGGTACTTTAACTTTAAAGCTCCGTATTGTGACGTTGTTCGTTCGATCAGAGTTTCAACCAACTGACTGAGTTGCAGTTTCTTTCTTATCAACCGCCTGAGTGGTGAGCCTCAACATTGTCTCTTTAGGGCTCATGTGGAGTGAGTTACCCGACCAGGGTAAAAAGTAGATATTTTTTTTTCCAGGAATGCAGTGATACCTACATACATCTTACTTTGTATAGGTACTATCAATTATTCTAAAGACCGATTTTCCTATTGGTATATGGTATAACTATGCACTGTACCTTTTCCTCCGTAAAAGCGCCCGATTCAGCAAAAAAAAACTTGCATTCACAAAAAAAAATTAATTGCGCAGGTACATAGTGTTACAAGTAAATATAAAACTATAATATATCTAGGTAATATATTAATATACTTATCAAATAAAAAAAAACTATATAATATTACACTGTATTTTCTAAAACAATGTCCAAAAACGGGTAGTAAATATTATTTTTGGCTATTTCATATTTTAATACTCTGAGGTTTATGTTGAATTTATTAATATTTTGAATTTCTTCCATAGTTAGCTTGAAATCAAAAACGTCCATATTTTGTTTCAACCTCTCGGGCTTCACTGATTTTGGAATGGTGGCTAAGTTTCTGTCCAGCTGTAAAACAACAACAAAAAATTCTTAATAGCTTAAAACTTTATTTTTTTCATGCAATAAAATATGACGGTTTCTGCTTACCAAGTATCTTAGTACAACTTGTACTGTCGTTTTATTATAGTTACTTCCTATGGCCTGGAGAACTGGATCGTCTAATCTTGGAGCTGGTGGGCTTGGATTATTCTTGGAGACTTTCTCTGGCATAGAACCGAGTGGGGAATATGCTATCACCTGAATGTCATTGTCTTGGCAGAATTGTACAAGCTTTTTCTGGGTTAGGTTTGGATTTACCTTAAATTATACAAATAAAGTGATGTAAAAATAACAAAGTTTAAAAAAAACATGCATAGTTGAAGATCGTGAAGCTAAGTTTGGTTACTTCTATTTGATTAGCAGCAGGCTTGACTTTTCCATTCCTCATTAATCTTTCAAGCTGTGTTTCGTTGAAATTGGAAACTCCGATCGACTTGGCTAATCCTAGGCGTCGTACTTCCTCCATTGCTCTCCAAGTGACAAGATAATCGTCTTCTAAATCATTGTTATTAGTCTGAAAAAAAAAACATAAAGGGATCATGCATCAAAGTGCTACAAAAGTTTCGAAAGGTTTCCACCATTCTTCAATATTTGTGGCAGAATGGCAGCCGGTGAGGCAGAGTTAACAGCACTGATGCCTAGTTCACACTACTTTATTATTTTAGTCGAGTATCGAGTAATTTAGTAGCTGGACGTGGTCGAGTCGATCCATTTTTTTTTCTACATATTTTTATGAGCAGAGTAGCGCCACAACCACGCTAGCTAGGTTTCGAATCCTAGGCATGACATCAGGTCTCAGCAGATGGTGTGACGGTGATGACGTCTCTAGAGCTATAAAACTGTAACCCATAGCTATGGGAAGGAAACCCTGGCAGTAAGGCCCACCGTAGAATGCAACGGTAAACTACATACTTCCGTTATTTTTCTCCGGAAATCACTATAAAGACGGTTCCGAGTCTCGGGCGGCTGTCAAATATAGCGGTAGACGGCGGATGTCCTATCTAAGAAGCATCAGGCAATGGACTAGAATCCAGCCGGCGGCGGAAGAACTCTTTTGGATAGCCCAGGAAAGAGAAGCTTACGTCAAAGCCGACATTGGGGTACGATATGGCAAAGGAAGAAGTTAGTGTTTACTTACATCCTGACTGATAGGCCAATGCATCAAATAAAGATCCACATACTCGAGTCCCAATTTGCCAAGTGATTTGCGGAGTGCTGGCAACACATCCTTTTCCTTATGCTTGTCATTCCAGAGCTGAAACACGAAATAAATTTTACATAATGTAAATACAACATGGCTCTTATTGAATGAAAGTCGGGTAGGGCGAACACTTTTGAACAGTGTTGGTTATAACTGCATCGAGTTACAACTCGAAATCGGCTGAACAGATTTTATGATTCTTGGTTTATTGTATTCCTCTCCGGATAACAGAATAATTACCTATTACAAATTCGAAAAATGAATAGCAAATAATATAAAATATAATATTAAAGTTAGTATGGAACGGATTTACTGACAACAACGCCATCTGTGAAATTTTTTATAGAAACAAAAATATTATTTACCTGACAACCATTTCTTTCGAGTTTTCAGAAATTATTTTTCTAACATTCAAACATATTTTAAACGTTTTTTGTATAAATTACAAATTCGAAATCAATATTCATTTTAAGGACTACCTACAGGACAAAGTCTGTCGGGAAAGCTAGTAACTAGTAATAATAAAAATCGCAAGGAGGCGGAGGATGTTAATATAACCTATTTTGAAAATGATTTAAGATAAGATCGGATAAACAGGTTTCCCAAGGTCAGCATTTAGCCAATGGTTATCTCTTCTCCGTGACCCGATAGTTATATAACTGCTAAAAAAATAATATATTAACTGACTAACTGATGAATAATTACATAGGAATATTTAAACTACTGATCGTAGGAAAATCATCAAATCTTGTTAAAAATCATTGCTGCATTTCGTTGCTTTGTTTAACTAAATAAGTTTGCGAAGTATAATTCTGATGGTGTCTAAAATGTGTAAACAATTATTGTTGAGTGGACCAATTTTAATTAATTTTAATTTAAAGTTAAAGTTAAACTTAAGTTTTTTTCCAAAATAAATGTTTGTCAGGTTAACTTCAACATATTTACAAATTTGTCAGATTCTTTTTAATACCGCATAGTTAATACACAACATAAGTTCAAATTCAAATATTTTTATTAAGGAAATAAAAAACATTAAAAAAATACATTCACAATAATAAATTTATACATTTTTTTAAATATATTTTTTCTTACCCCCAAAATTGAGCAGAGCTCGTGCTTTGGGGGATTATAGGGTTGTATTTATTTATTCAATTAGTAAGTTATTTCAAGAAAATAAACATACCAACATACAACACTCAAGCATCACAAAGGACACATGCAAACAAAAATAACAATTGCAATGACAATAGCAATCACAAATCATCAGAGACGGTAAAAAGCAATAAACAGTCAAATTCAAGACCCATACACTCAAGCCAGAATAGCAAAAACAAAACAACAAAATCAAAACATAATAACAATGAAAAACGAATTCATCAACACACCCAAAAAATCAACACACCCAAGAATAGTGGATTAAAATATAAAACAATAGAGCCAACAAAAAAAAAACAAAAATATTTTTTTCCATAACAAAATTTTTGTCAGGTTAACTTCAACATACATATTTACAAATTTTGTCAGATTCTTTTTAATACCGCATAGTTAATACACAACATAAGTTTTTTTCCTAAACAAATGTTTGTTAGGTTAACTTCAACATACCTATTTAAAAATTTTGTCAGATTCTTTCTAATACCGCATTGTTAATACATAACTTAAGTTTTTTCTTAAACAAATATTTGTCAGGTTAACTCCTATTTGCAAATTTTGGATGTTATTATCCCATTTTTTTTTCTGAACAAAATAAGTGAAATATTATTACTAGAAATCTTAGTTGTAAACGAAATTCTGCCTATTATGAGATACGTATGATAAAATATAATAACTTGAATAGCAGTTGATTCAAGCATGGATACCGTGGAAATATTCCTCACCTTCGTGGTAATAAAAACGTCTTTCCTTGACACAGTTCCATCCAGTATTTTATTTTTCAACGCCAGACCCACCTGTTTTTCAGTATTGTATAAAGTGGCTGTATCAATATGACGGTATCCTAGCTTTAGTGCAGTTTCAATAGCGGCTTGAACTTCTTCAAGCGAATTTCCTCCCTTTAAAAAGAAAAAAATATATATCTTAAAGTCCGGTATTGAACATACATATTTATTTCTGATTAAAATAGATTTGGAAATAACTGAACACCAATTCCTATTACACTTACAGGGTATGTCCCAAGTCCCAAAACTGGGATTTCATTGTTATCGTTCAGCTTGAATGTTACTGTTTTCACTGTAGAAGAATTCTACAATCAATTAAAACACACTTATTATTTAAACACAAGTACCTAGTCATGATAGCACTTCATATATTTCCGATGCAATTTAATGGAAAACCCCTTTTTTGGATTTCTAATATTTTTTTAAATTAAAATCTATTTTATATTGTTATTGAATTCATAAAATAACGAAAGAGTAACTTACTCCATAACAACAACTATTTATGGAAATAAACAAAATCACTTCACTCCAAGCGACTTTAAAATAATGTTTCATGTTGTATTTGTTCAATAGATTTTGTTTAATCGTAAAGAAGAATTATCCATAATTGATGCTGTAACTGTATGATGAAATATTATATAAGCCTATTCCGAAAAGCGGCTAAGAGGCATTAAATAGAGGGGGCATACAGCATAATAATACGTCAGTACCTAACAGTCATAGCTAAGAATAGGCATTCAAACCAAAACATTTTACCATTTGCTAGAAAAGCAGGTTTTTGAAGGTTATTTCCTCCCGATGATGGCAAGTGCTCTATCTAGAGACTTTCGAGTCTTCAAAACCGCAATACGAGTCGCATACTGGAGATGCATACGCATACACTAAAATAAAAGCAGATAAGGGAGAAATACTGAAATGTTGGTGCACGGAAATCTTGAGTGATCTGTCAATAAAATCTGCATTAATTACAGTAAAGAAAACGAATTTTAAACACCTGTCTTTGGGAAAACATAACTACTTTATTTATAAACTACGATCAGTGGAAAAATAGCTCAACGATAGAAAACATTGCGATAAAGCTGTCGTCGAAATAGTTTAACGCATATCGCTTGATTGTGAGCTGATCTCTATAGATTTAAACTCGCCATATTGGATTTAACGTCAACTGACAGTTATGAGATACGTCCTACAAGAACGCTTTTTGTAATAAATACACATGTATTTGAGTTTTTTTTTCGTCCAATTATGTGCTCCCTTCATATTTTGGTCCATTCTATTTTGGTTTATCATTTTAATAATAGGAAAATTCAAACAAATTTATCAAATATGCATTCCCGTAATCATTCGAGGGCTTACAGCTATGATGCACCAACTTAATTTATAAGAATTATCATGACGTTTTGAAGAAAATATTCAAAGAATACTTTTTAAGTAGGTACAAATATTAAACATGATTTAGTTCATTTTGGTTGAAACATAAAGGTTTCGTATAATTAAATAAGGACTTAACTAGGTATATTTTGATAGAAAATAAATCATTAAAAAGTAGGGTAGCTATATTATTCTGCATCACTAACTCGAAATCATTGAAACCTGACATATCACATCTTGGTTGTAAACACTCGCGTTGCCCGGCTACTATTTTGTTGGTTTACAAAATTTGGTACGAAATGTCATCTTCATACCTAATAGGCGAGGACCACATATTTTTTTTATAAATAAAGTTAAAACTATTATTATATTATTATTTATATATTATATAATTATATTATATAATTATATTATTTATATATTATTATTTATAAAACTGATCGGTAAATCGCACGATTACGTGCGATTTACCGATCAGTTTTATAAACAAGAATCTAGAACTACTGACATGTAACACCACTTTATTTACCATTAAATTAAAACTACAATATTATCACATTACTAGGTATTTTCTACATTTTTGCTCTTGTTGCCTCCCTATGCCCCTAAGTGGGGACTTAAGGGAGTTTGGAGTGGATTGGATTTTCTAAATTAACGTCCAAAAATGGGAAATGGATATTATTTTTTGCTGATTCGAATTTTACTACTCTAAAGTTAATGTTGAAGTTATCAATCGTTTGAATTTCTTCTGGAGTTAGCTTGAAATCGAAAACTTCGATATTTTGTTTCAATCTTTCTGGCTTAACTGATTTAGGAATCGTGGCCAAGTTCCTGTCCAGCTGTGAAACAACAATATAAATAATTGAAACAAGATAGTTTGAGAAATTTGGTGATAAAAAAAAATAAAACCAAGGATAGATATACCAAGTATCTCAATACGACTTGAACAGTCGTTTTATTATAGCTATTTCCAATAGCCTGAAGAATAGAGTCGTCTATTCTAGGTGCTGGTGGGTTAGGATTATTCTTAGATCGTCTTTCTGACATTGAACCAAGAGGAGAATATGCTATCACCTGGATATCATTGTCCTGACAGAACTTTATCAACTTTTTCTGGGTCAAGTTCGGATTTACCTGAAATATACAAAGAAACATTATGTAGCAAAAATATTAAATTGTTTGCAAGAGACAAATATGAATATGGACTTGCTTCTATTTGATTAATAGCTGGCTTAACTTTTCCATTCTTCAGTATTCTATCAAGCTGTGATTCGTTGAAATTGGAAACCCCAATGGACTTAGCTAGCCCGAGGCGTTGCGCTTCTTCCATTGCTCTCCAAGTGTCAAGATAATCGTCGTCTAAATCGTTCCATTCTGACTACAAACATGAGAGATATTATTATTTTTATTTAGCTATCAACATAGTATTGTTTTTATACCAATCAATTGTATAAACATACTGTCTGACTCATTGGCCAATGAATCAAATATAGATCCACGTATTCTAGTCCCAGATTGCCGAGAGATTTGCGAAGCGCTGGCAACACATCTTTTTCTTTATGATTATCATTCCAGAGCTGAAATACAACATTATTTAGATTTATTTGGTTAATTTTTGCACTTATTTCAATACTATGCATTTATTTCTAAGACAACAAAAGTTTTTTTTCCATTAAGTTGTTTCTTTGGCAGCATGGTATGGGAGACTCAAAATCGAGAGCAGTGCAGGGCATTTCTAGCCTTCTTTGTCTCTTAGTGTGTTCTTTATATATGAATATAAGGTAGGTAATGTTGGTACAGGATCGAAAACTCAATGTATATACTCAACATTATGTATCTTAGACATTTTTAGTTTCTAATAAAGATGAATATTGTCACCTTGTTATGGTGAACAGAGAAAGGGTGAATATAGCTGATAAAATGGTGAACATGAAAAAGCGTGCGAAGAATGTCAAATCTTACCTTTGTAGTAATAAAAACGTCCTTCCTGGAAACAGTTTCATCTAGAATTTTACTTTTCAACCCCATACCAACTTGTTTTTCCGTATTATAAATTGCTGCTGTATCTATGTGACGGTATCCCAGCTCTATGGCTGTTTCTACGGCATTTTGAATGTCATCCATTGGATTTCCCCTCTATTGGTAAAAAGATCACCTTTTACATTAGATACCGACTACATTAAAAAGATTATAGGTATAAACAATATTATGTCTTATGAGGGATGTCTGTTTAAGTCTTGAATAAGAGTAAACAGCAACAAAAAGTGCTGAACCCTTACCTAGGTGAACAAATTAATAAAAAAGCTATGAACGTTTTTGTAATGCATTTACGAGTCTTCAGAAAATGAAATTTTAGTATTTTTGAACTTACGGCTGATGTCCCAAGTCCTAAAACAGGGATTTCATTGTTATCGTTCAGTCTCAACGTTACCGGTTTTGCTGATTGTGATTTCTAAAACCGTTTAAAAGATTTATTTTACTAACGTGGATAAGTACAGAAAAATACACACAACTCTAAAAATACTCATTAAAATTATTTTACATTAATTGAGTATTAATTAAATAGATTTTTCGCTCACTCCGTGACAATAGTTGACAAATAATATAATCACTGTACTCCAAACTACTTTATAAATATTACCCATTTCGTATTTATTTCACACTGTGATATGATGTTCACTAAAGTCAACCGCTTGCAACAGAAATAATCAATAAAATAGAATATAATAATATTCAAAAATAAGATATAAATCGTCATTACTCCAACGCTTTTATAATTAATTTTATTTTTCTTACATAGTCTACATAATAGAACTGGATTTTGCGTTTTGTGACATCTTTTACAATCAACATCATAATTATTATACACAGGATAATAATAAATACAAAAATTCACTAAGCGGAGAAGTTTATGATAAAATTGAGTGTTACAATAATTTCGTCTTGTTCTTATTCTACTTCTTCTCTAAGGACTGAAACCAGCTTCTCTCAGATTTTCTTGTACCTTGAATGTGGATGTACCTCTTGGGCGGTCTGCTAGGAGGTCGTCTGCCCGTAGGTAAAGAATCAGCTACTATTTTAATAATATGTACCTAAGCCTTTTAGGATCTGCTCTCAATACGTGGTTTCTCCAGAAACGCCTTTTAGAGCTGCCCCAAGAGCTCGTTCCTCACCTTTTGACAATGTCGAATATTGGTAAGACACCCTACTTGAGGACCTATTGTTGTTTTTATCTCTTCCTTGTTTAACCCTTATCCATATGCCGTTGGATCGTGTTCTTCTGCGAATGTTGAACTGATTATGAAATATGCAATAAGACGATAAGTGGAGTATAGCTTGCTACTTCCTAGCTATTGATCGTATTATTTTCATATTAATATACACACATACTATTTTTCACTACTAATCATATGTATTGAAGTGTCTTTTAATAATAATTTATGTTATAGGCAGACCCGTATCATTGTAGGTTATAAATAACAAGCAACAATAAAATGAATGATCTACCCATCAGCTATATATTGTATCGGGATATCAATATTGTCAGTCTTTGATCTAGGTATAGGTATATTTACTGCGTATTAGATGGACATGGCTGGTACATGTGCTAAGGATACTACCTAAATGACAGTTGGCCGAGGAGTGCGCTGTTCTTCCTCCCATCAGAGTCTCGAACACGAGGAAGACTCTCTCAAACCGTGTTCCGTTTCTTCGAGGCAGATCTGGAGGATGGAGGTCAAAAAGGGAGTATGTGTATGTATGTAGGTAGGTACTAGATGCAGCACTCAGAACAAAATTTAAAAAAAAATTCTTTCAAATTTTTTGTTAATGAGGGATGTTGAGGGGAAGAAAGTAGTCACATCGTCAAAAAATCACCACAGATAGTTTTAAATTGCATTTAAAATTGATTGCAATTGCTATGCAAAACAATTGCCCTATCGTCGCGAATATTTTTATTCGAGGCGGGACCATTTTTATGACTACGATTGCCTGTGTCTTTTATGTTATGCGATTTTTTTATTGTTTTTGATTTATAATTATTTTTATTATTGTTCTAAAACTCATATTAGACTTAAAGAACATTAATGGTCATCCAATCCAATCCAAACTCCCTTTAGACCCCACTTAGGGGCATAGGGAGGCAACAAGAGCTCTTCATTGCTCTCACCAATTATTTTTGAGGTAGGTAAATAGGTACCTACTTATTTTTTTCTGTAATAGTTGAATAATATATATTGCACATTCAAAAACAATTATAGGCCTATCTGATACCACCATGCCAAAAAAAATATTGAATCTCAAAATTAAGTAGAATTCAAAAACTTTATAAAAATTTTGAGAACGACAATAGTCACGTAAAAAAAATATTACTTTCCCAAAAACTTTTCAATATTTCAAACTATTTGCTCCATAAATTTCATTGATTTATCTCTTTGGCATCATACCTAAATACGGTATCAATGCAAAAAAGGCGATAAATAACTAAAATAAATTAATTACAAAATTTTTGATGAGAAAATTACAAAATTTACGTACCTATCTATGTAGTAGAAATATTCGTCCCATACATTTTAAATGGAGAATCATCATAATAATTTTTATGCCTTTCGCCCTTTTTGCTTTGAAAAAAATAAGAATGTTGTATAACTATTGTTTGTTTTCAGAGTTTTTTGGAAAACCCAGTGGTATTTTTGCCTTCTTTATTCCATCAATAGTCTGAATTACATATTTTGTAATTTAAATTCCAGCTAAATAGTTTGAAGGTACAGGGTTTGCAAAAAAAAACAGCCATCATTGAAATAATGTTTATCAATAAATTATGTAGATATGTATATTTAAATTCTCAACATTTAGAAACTATATTAAAACAATCAATAAATAATAGAAAACTGAATAAACTTTTCATTAAAAAGGATAGTAAGGACTCTCTCTAAAGACTTCGGGGTCAATAATTCTTTGGTCAACGTTGAAAGAATCTATCAGGTTGATTTCTTCAGGAGTCAAGCTGAAATCGAATATATTTATATTTTCTTGGATTCGTTGTGGATTGGTTGATTTTGGTATTGGTATTAAACTTCTGTCGACCTGGAAAATGAAACAAAGTTATTTTATTGATACATATTAAGTAAGCCTAAATTACGATTTTTTCTTAGAATTAAAAAAATATAGGAACTATTAAGTAGTACTTTAAATTTATTTTATCTCCCGAACAACGAGTTCAACTCATTTTCGGGAGTTAACTACTTGTAAAATGTTTGTCTATTTTTACAAAATTGGTTTTTTATTCTTCAAAGCTTATAAGAATATAATTATTGAATTGTCGAACCAAAATAAATAAAATGTTTCACAAATGTAAAAATAAATTGACGAAACAAAATAAATAAAATGTTTCACAAATGTAAAAATAAATTGACGAAACAAAATAAATAAAATGTTTCACAAATGTAAAAATAAATTCTCGAACCAAAATAAATAAAATGTTTCACAAATTTAAAAATAAATTGACGAAACAAAATAAATAAAATGTTTCACAAATGTAAAAAATAAATTGACGAAACAAAATAAATAAAATGTTTCACAAATGTAAAAATAATAATACACGTGTGTCTTCAATTTGTACTATGTACTAATTTTTATTTATCACCATAAACTACTTTCATAGATCACTCTCTCGAGAGAGTGGATTACCACAGTGGAAGGAAGAAGAAGAAACTACTTTTCGGGAGCGACTGTTCCCTTTCTCAGAAGGACAAAGACAAAAAAAAATATAATAAAATCGTTAATGTAACAAGATTTCCGAAGAATTATGTTTAATTAACCTATTTTTAAAGCGTTTTTTTTTTTTTTTTTTTTTTTTTTACCCATCACGCCGTGTCCCGTAAGGGGTAGGCAGAGAGAACGGACCTCCACTCTTTTCTATCCAAGCATACTTCTTTCGCTTCTTCCACCGACATACCATTTCTCATACAGCTTCTCCTATTTCTCTTACTTCTTACCTGGCCTTCCTTGAGGACGGAATCGATGTGTTCGATCCACGTCATTCTCGGTCGCCCACGCTTTCTTACACCATTCCTTTCAGCCTTATGAATTTTCTTTGTCATTCTGTTTGCATCCATTCTTTCCACATGCCCAAACCATCTCAACTTATTAACTTTCATCTTTGTCACAACACTTACTTCCATACCACATTCTTTCCTAATATTTTCATTCCTTTCCATATCCCATAAAGTTTTTCCACATATTCTTCGTAGAGATTTCATCTCTACTGCATTTATACTACATTCTTCTTTTTTCGTCCATGTCCACGTTTCACAACCGTACATCATCGATGGTAGCAGGATTGCGTTATGCACTAGTTTCTTTGCTTGTAGTGAGACGTTGTTGTTTCTCATTATAGGTCTTAATGCACCGCCCACCCTGCGACCAGCAACTTTCCTACGTTCGATTTCTTTTTCACACTTTCCATCCCGACTAAACATGCTTCCTAAATACACATACTCATTCACTTGCTCAAGACATTCATTTTCTACGGTTACTTTGCAATTCGTTCTTGCTTCATCCCTTTCAAATACCAACACCTTTGTTTTGCTTACATTCATTTTTAGACCATTTTTTGCACAATTTTCAAACACACTTGACACAAGTTCTTGCAAATCATTTTCACACTCAGCCATAAGTACTAAATCATCTGCATACATAAGCGCACATACCTTTATACCATTCAATTTTGATATATAAAAATAAGTAATTAGGGAATAAATGCTGTTCTATTTATTTTTTTGTCTTTCTATAAGGACGCGGACTCGTTTGAGCCGGCCTGCAACCGCATGCAACTGAGAACTCAGCCTAGTCTAAGTAACACAAACTAGGGATTCAAGTTTCATATTTTCTTAGAACAGCGACTTATCTATATCCGATTACTTTGTATTACATTCAAATAATTCATTTCATCCGCCATCTGTTGAAGTTTCTACGAAATATTTACACTGTTTTGATCAATAGCTACTGATGATAGTTATTTTATTAGTTATTTTATTCTACTCAGCAAAATTAAATGGTGTTATGCTTACTAAGTATCTCAACACAACTTGCACAGTGTTCTTTCCATATTTGCTACCAATTTCTTTCAGTAATGGGTCATCAAGTGACGGAGGCGGTAGATTCGGTTTATTTTTCGATCTTGCTTCCGGCATAGATCCTAGAGGACTGTACGCCACTACTCTGATGTCATGTTGATTGCAAAATTCTACCAATTTCTTTTGTGTGAGGTTTGGATTTACCTGAAAGAATAAAAAAAAAAATGATTTGATTTTTTATTTGCCTATGAAAAAGTCTGCATATTCTTATAAGTTGTTTTTACTATGCATAAAAACTTCATATTGGAGAGTAATGGGATATTCTGATATACATTTAAAAAATCCATACTTCAAAATCGACAATCTGAGTTGAAGAGCAAATTTTCTCTACATGGTGGATGACGTAATTCGACCGTTTCAGCGAGATCGTAGATCTTAATATTGGGAAAAAAGTCTTTATTGAAGAATATCTGAATAGTACAAAACAAGTTTCAGGCATTGCATGACATTATTCGGTTTAGTTTTCTGTACTATATTTGAGTTGTAAAATAAGCTTAAGACCTTTGAAAATCTACTTACAAACAGATTCTCTGGTCTGGAGATCGTAGACTTGCCTACTTAAGATACTTAAGATTTTTTTTGTGGGATCTTGGAAATACCGCCTTCGACCTTCCAATACCATATATTCTTAAACTAGATCTTTCGTCCCGAACCCCGAATTCCCATGGTTTCCCATGATATGTTCCCATGAATATATCATGGGAACCCCGAATTCCCATGATATATTCGATGAGATATATGGAACAACTCTGTACGCAATTTTTTTCTTAAATGTTGTTTCACAAAAGACTTTTGTGTCAATCATAGTATTTTTTTTTAATTTAACACACTGTTCCTTTGTTTGCAAGAAAACATACAAAGGAAACAAAGAGTACCTATAATTTCAATTTGTAACAACTCATTTAGATTACTGAATGCATGAAACAGGTAAGTAACTTTTGTAAAAGTTTTGTCTGAAATTAATATTTGTAAAAAAAATCCTTGCACGCACCTCTATTTGATTAATGGCTGGCTTCACTTTGGCATGACCCATCAATCTCTCCAGTTGGTTTTCATTGAAATTAGAAACTCCAATTGATCTGGTTAATCCCAGGCGCTGTGCATTCTCCATTCCTCTCCAAGTTTCCAAGTAATCAATATTAGACAGTGTACCGTTTGCCTGGAATTGGTGAACAACAATAATTAATCATCTCATCTGCGCAAAGAAAGGATAAACTGCCATTAACAGCAAACAAAGTTGGACTCAAGTAATACTTATTAGCCGTTCGTTTTTATGCTCGAAACTTTAAGTGTGAAACCTTTAAAAGTCAGAATATTTATACTACACTTGTGAACTTTGGTGTGAAATTATCGTCTCGATATAAAAGGTGAAGACATTACGATATAAAACATTTTACTGCAGAAGCTTTAGGTACAATCGCCTTGTCTTAGCAAACTTTTTATAGTTTTTGACTGCAAGTACAGAGTGTTGTATTATGTGCAAACAAATCACAGCTTGATTATTGCTATTCTGTATACAACACTTGCAATATTGATTGCAATTAAAAATATACACATACTTTCGTATAATAATTAATGAGGTGTCTATAAGATTTGCCTACAAAAGTATTATAGATATTTACTTAATCTCATTTTTTTAATAAAATGAATCTGTGCTCATTCAAAGTGAACACAAATACACCCTTTGACTCTTTCACAGTAAGCAACTGAAAGCTTGTGTCGTGAAAGAGGAAGACGGTCGGCACCTGGGATCGAACCCACGATACGAAAGAGCACGAAAGCCGGCGTCGTAACCGCTAAACTACCAACCACTTCAATTGTAAGAATCTCTCTACAATTAACAAAAAGCATACATACTGATAATAATTGACATCTGAGTATTTCAAGAGATTTGTTTCTAAGGAAAATAGTAGGTATCTACTCTGCATATTTTGTTTCGAAGAATTATGGAGACATATTCTAGCACCAATCAAATTCAATACCGTGCCGTATTTGATAAACCAACCAAGTTCCGCTAGAAAACCCTAAATCTTCAAAATCTGGTCATCTAATATTAGGTACAATTCTACGAAGATCTGTGTTATTATTTCTATACACGAATAGTTAAGTCTAAGTCCCTTGTAATTCAAAATACAAGTATTTACACTATTTTAAATCCAATATCTAAGAAATAAGTGACAGTCGTTCTTTAAAAGTATTTTGAGAAGAGGGGTTGGGGGTGTACCTACGTGCGTACTGACTGGCCAATGGATTAAATAAAGATCAACGTAATCCAGATCCAATTCCTTAAGGGATTCTCTCAATGCTGGAACCACCTGGTGCTCCTCGTGTTTGTCATTGTATAACTGGAGTAAGAAAAACAAACAAAAAATAATTTCATAACAAGCAAACATCTCAACTCAATATTAAACGAGGACCTTTTTTATTTTGAGGATAAAAACAATATAAATTAGATTTGCAATAAAACATTCTAATATTTTTTTAAAATATTTAGGTAGGTAAGTATATTATTTTGATGCACCTATTGAATTGGATGAGTCCCGTTTGCAATGGTCTATATTCAATTAAAGGTCGTTCAATTCAAAACTGTAGATTTGTTATTCATCAGATACTTTTTTTTTAAAACATTTGTTTTCTCGCTTATAAAAGTCCATTCAACAACCAATGTGGAAATAGATTAGAAATGTTTCGAATAAATATTATTATCTTGCATATTCATGTTCTCCTTGAAAGGCCATTTGCCTATCATACGAATAATTCGGTAGG
The DNA here is from genome assembly GCA_963576905.1 of Mystacides longicornis. Lineage (NCBI taxonomy): Eukaryota > Metazoa > Arthropoda > Insecta > Trichoptera > Leptoceridae > Mystacides > Mystacides longicornis. The sequence goes on along the minus strand of OY756433.1, from coordinate 15,203,552 downwards.
TACCTACGAATGAAAACTATATGTGATATTTTTTTGACACACTCTTTCCCCTAGACGTTTCTTCACCTCCGTACCTCGTGAACAAAAAGTGTGCCGTAAAATTTTGAAATTTTTCTTCAGAATGCCGCTCCTTGTACCTAAGTATAAATCAATGTAAATTTCACACATTTCATTGATGAAAATGTATGCAAACATAACATAGGTGGATTATACCAAACATTCATAATACTCCATAGAAATGTGATCCTGAATAAACACAATTTTAACTTTACAAACCGTTGACAATCACCTTGTAATTCCCTTAAACAGCTTATTTTCAACTTCATTTCCTACTTTCCACAAATTCAACATTTTAACATGACTAGGGGAACGTATCGATGCTTATTTTTTTAATATAAGTATTATTACTTGATTCAAAATTGATTTCATGTCTTAAAAAAGTTGAGATTCGTACATTAAAAAATCACGAACTTAGAATTTATACAAACACAGCTGATTTTAAATTCTTGAAGGTATAAATAAAAATCAGGTATTGGGGGAAGAGTAAAGGTTCAAAGAGTTTTATTTTTTGTGGGAACAAATACAATAAATGTCACATCTGTGGTTGAGGAAAGCGGTACGGTAGTACATGATAATATATAACTTGTGATAGATAAGCAATCCCTTTGAAAGTCAACCTGATGTTTTATGCATACTCTGGGATACAAGATGCTTTAGTGGATTTATTCAAGAGGTGGTACGCCGTGTGCTACCTTTGTGGTGATGAATATATCTCCCCTTCTGACGGTGCCATCCCTTATTTTGTTTTTCACCCCTTGCCCAACATATTTTTCTGTTCTGTAATACGCCGCAGTGTCGATGTGGCGGTATCCTGATTCGATTGCTGTTTCAACGGCGTTTTGTACTTCGGAAGGATCGCCTCTGCCCTAAAAATAAAACATTTAAGTATTGAATTAGTTTTGGATATTTCTATACAATTGCTTTAACGTTTTTATTTTTGACCATGTATTTCACGTATTACAAGATGAACCCTTCACCTTGTATACTATTGATACCTAATAATAATTTTTGACTATTATTGGTTTTTCTTCTATTTTTTTTTGTGAATTTTACTTTTTTATGACTTTATTGTAAGTTTAAAAGTTTTAAATATCGACTTTCAGTACATATTGTTATTTGAATTGATTTTATATTGATTATGGTTTTATTGATCATTTTATTATTTGCTGTGTTTTTAAATGTAATTTGATTGTATTGCTTGGGACACATTCAATCTTGTACATATTTTATTATTCTTAGTAATATTGTCAATGATTAAATTCTTATAATACTTGTGTTTTCTAAAAGAAACATTGTTGTTGCGTGGAATCAATAAAATAAATAATTAGTGTGTGGTGTGACATTTATATTATATCTTTACAAAAAGTTTTGATTTTTAGTGATTTTGTGTTTGTTTATTTTTTATGACGTTGTTGTGGATTTTAACTTTTAATATCGACTTCCAGTATTGTAATTTGAATTATTTTATGAATGGATTGTATCAGCAATCAGCTTATAATTGGTGTGAACTTTATTTATACAACATATTATGTCGTATTTGGAAAGATTATTATCTCATTTTTTTATTTTTTTTTATTTTTTATGACATAAGTAGGTATTATTGTTTGAAATGTATCTGTATGATCATCTGTATTATTTAGTGATATTTTTGGATGCGATGTATTTGGAATAATTTTGTGTTTAAAGGCGAAAGCCGTTTATATTATGTAAATAATTTTTTTTTTTTTTAAATGAATCTGTGCTCACTCAAAGTGAACACAAATACACTCCTTGACTCTTTCACAGTAAACTACTGAAAGCTTGTGTCGTGAAAGAGGAAGATGGTCGGCACCAGGGATCGAACCACGACGTCCGCGGTACGAAAGCCGGCGTTTTAACCGCTGGGTCACCAACCACTTCAATATATAAATAAAATAAATAAAAACATTTCTTACCACAGCTGTCCCTAGTCCAAGCACTGGCACTTCATTGTAATCATTTAATCGGAGTGTTGTCGCCTTGCCAGACCTAAAATTCTAATAAACGTTAAATATATACTTTTTATAACTTTATTTTAATCTTCGTTATAATTTAGATATAAATTTTACATCATAAAATATATAAAGGGTTTAGATTTAATTTAATATCAACTCGTAAGGGACATAATATTAGTTAGAGTGCACAGCACATATAGCAAAAAATAATTCTCCTAGTGGCAACCCTGAAATTGATCAATAAAATTAGTGTGCTTTATGAAAGGGCGTTATAATATATTGCGAATATTGATTACAAAAATAGTGTTATAGTAAGCCCACCGGTAAACTTCGCGGAATTTTGGCGGAAAGTGCACCTAATGCGTCAACAATGATTCGAACTGTACCAGTATTCTAAGGTTTATCGGAAGGTAGTCACGGAATCAAAGTGAGTAACACGATACATTTTGTATGGGAAATGTGTATACGTATCGAATGCGAGAATCGCTTTTGTTTCTTGAATACTTATCCTTTTGCGGCGCTATTGGTACACATTTTCCATACAAAATGTATCGGGTAATACTCACTTTGCTTCCGTGACTAGCATCCGATAAAACTTAGAATACGGGTAGGTACAGTGGGGCTAGTACGAGTTTAATCGAAAGCTAATTGCCGCTAATAAGCGCTTCATTGCAATAAAGCAAATAGTGTTCGAAAATCAAACGATCGAATCTTTCGATCATTTTTGTATGGAATATTTTTCGATATTCGATCATCGAAAACTTATATAGTGGTAAAGTTGTCCAAAAATTTGAAGAAACTAAGTCGATTATGGATATAAAGACTCCTTAACGACAACGACCGGCCGGTCTCACGAAAACATTGCTGCTGTAAACTAGAGAGTCCCCGTTAGGCCGTTAACTAGCTTTCTCGACAGACGTTTTCCTGTGGTCCTAACTATCAAAATTCCATTCGAATAAGTGGGTATATCGATCAAATGATTACTTATTTAAATATCTTTTTAACCGATATAATCCGACCGATGCATCTGTTTTAAACCATTTTACATCTGCATCTTTTCAATCTCACCGTCTATCAAACAACGGAGAGATTCCGTCGAACGCTAAGAAGGCTACTTTAAGTTATCTTAAATTTCCTAATGTTCCGTGCGACATTCTTAATTAAATTGTTTTATAAGAACGTTTTCCAGACAAAATCAAACAAAAAAAGAAGAGCGAAATTGGTTGTTCACGCGTCATGTGATACCTAACCACGGAAAATAGGGCTCCATGTTTATATACATAGTATAGAATTCGAAAATTGCACTCAACTGAAACACCCCTTATATAAGCATCACTCTGCAAAGTAATTTCATAAAATTAGACAAGTAATGAGTTCATTAGTGGTACAAGTACCGATTGCTAAATAGTGTTATGGCTGTGTACTAGACGCAGGTAGGTACATGTCTGTATTGTACGGTTAGCTAGACGAATAGGTACCAATATGTCGCTTATAATGATAGGTATAAAATAAGATGTAATACTTTGCGGTAAATTAATGACTTACTGAGTATATTACTCAAAAAGAATGTAGGGCATCTAAGGTGCGTGTAACATGACTCAAATGAGAGGCAAGAAATTGGTATAGATTTATTTTTATTTCTTATTAGTATTGTATTTACCGTACAAATGTTTTTACCGTCATGCTAAACAGTGGCATTTTTAACAATAAATAAATATGATGCTTCAATAGATAATACTACTAACCGCCTGGTAAAATAAAAATCCATGCAAAATATCCGCTTTCAGTTTCATATTACGGGAAGTTTCAAAAATAATTTGTAATAAACTCACTTAAGACACCCACAACAAAATTATGTGAATTCTTGAATTGTTCAATGAAATATATTGATATTAGATATTTGCATAGTACTATTCATGGCCATAGCAGAAGGTTGAAAATTTTTTGAAAATAATGTACCTATATCTTTCTTTGAGACGCCGCGTATAACTCCGATGCACTTTCAACGCATGACATATTACTATAAGCTAAAAAATATCGATACAATTTGGGTGTACCTACACATAAAAATACAATGTATGAATAAATTCAATAGTAACATATAAGTATACTCACAGCAAGACTTGTATTAATCGCACTTAACATAGTAACTATAAATATTGACAACTGTAGTTTTTCCATTGAACAGTGAGATTCTTCTCTTCAATCAAATCATTAAAAATGCAACAACTATTTATTACGTTTGTTTACAACTTTGGTGTGTTATTTGTGACGGTGTACATAGAGTGTGTAAGAAGAACTGGATGGCGAGTCAATGATACCAAATCACCGTTCTTTAGAATGTTGGGTTCTTGCGGTGACCATCAGTTGAAGAGATCAATAAACAAAATCGATATTTATGTAAATCAATACAGATGATAATGTTATCAAATTATGGAAGAATGTTTGTTTATTACAAACTAGCTTTCCCGACATACGTTGTCCTGTGGTTCTAGCCCGAAGTGGCCCGTTAATATGTACATAATGTGCACTGCGCCCCCGTTAAACAATACAAAATTATTTCGATTGAATTAAACTAATAAAATAATAACATTAAACTATTTCTCAAACAATTTGAGAAAAATGCGCTCGCACACACACTACCTCGCCTATTACCAACACGAATGTGCCCGAGAATATTGTTGACTTTGTATGAAAATATTCTAAAACTATCGAAACAGTGAGGTGGAGTAAGTGGGATGGGCTACTGTAAGAACATATTATGCGAGAATGAGAGGGAACTACCCGCGATGTCGTGGGCGCGTCCCAGTAACCTTTCCATACAAACTTAATTATTGTATTTTTACATAATTTGTTATCCATTTTTTTTAACTTTTTATTAGTTATTCTGTTATCCGGAGCGGAGAAGAATCCAATAAATCGAACATCAGAAGAATTTGTTGAGCCAATCTCGAGTTATAAGTGTTCGCACTAACCCAACTTTAATTTATATAGTAGATTGAACGAACTTATCAGTTTTAAGAATGAGAGTCTATCAGTATTTTCCTAGTGATTATGAATATTTTAAATGGTAGATAAGTGAGACAGCTACATGTCTTTAAGATTCAGTATCATTAAATTGACAAATCAGGGTGTTGTGCGTGTATGTATATATTATTTATATAGAAATGTGAGAACGTATGTATGTAAGGGTGTTTTTGTAAGTGTGTAAGGGCGTGTGTGTATGTAAAAATAGTATTTAGATAATATATATTAAATAATAATAATAAATTAAATAAAACATAATAATTTGATTAAATAAATAAATAATTTGCAAAACATTAAATCTTTGAGACTGGCACAAATCGTCTCTCAAGGGATGGGATGCCTTAGGTAAACATAATAATAATAAATTGACAATTTTTTTTTTCAAATTGACACAAAACAAATTTCGTTCTTAAAATTGATAGCTTAATAGGTCATTTATACAGTTTTTTTTTACATCATGTGTACCCTAGTTGATGTATACGTACGTGGATACTTGTGTATAGCTGGACCCGTTCACCTACATAGATTGAAAGATCAGTGGCTTTATCGAAATGACGGCAAATTTCATGTTTACAGTTAGCAGAGTCGCCGTGCATAAACACCATGACCCGTATAGATTACTATGCCTCCTTTAGAGCAAATTGTTTTTTTATAGATTGTACCTACCTACCACTGTGTTAATTGCATATTATGAGATTACGCAAATTATATATTTAAGATTTGTTTTTTATTTTGACTGATATATTATTCGTGTGCGTGTTTTTAGCAAGGAAACAGAGCTTTACTCATAGTATTGTTTGATTTCATCAGTTTTCATTGATTTTCCTTTCATATAATATCAATACTCCATTTATGAACCCGCTTGGGGTATAGGGAGACATCAAGTCCTTTCCACTGCAATAAATAAAACTTTATTACTAAATAATTAGTACAATGTGGCGATAAACATTCGAACAGGAGCAAGGGCGGACTCATTCCGAAGGATCTCTGCCAGCCAATTCAGTAAAAAATAAAGAAATAAACAGACGTCGGAAATAATAAAAAAAAACTCAGAACAAGAAGAAGTGGCCTTTGCAATACTTTTTCATAAGCCCGTGATTATAATATTCAGGCGTAAAAGATAATAATTATTAAATACCTACTTCAAAAATGTTTAATTTTAAAGGCATGTCATTTGTACCAATTAATTTGCGCTAACAAAGGAGAGACGAAATAAACAACACTTGACTTCCATTACAATCGTCCTTCCGTATTTAAAAATATTTCCGGCTGTGAAATGTGATTACGAAAAGAAACAGAATTATTGTTGGCTTACGAAAATAACGTCAATATTAATACAACATCTAAAGAGGTCTTGAGTGGCGTTAAAAGCCTTCTTATCCCATCTTATCTCATTATCACTCCCTTTTTTGTTATTTTTCCTCCCCCCACACGCCCACCCTTGTGTTTCTGTTGCCTTTTATTTCATTCGCTGCCGAAAAAATGGATTAACGTATCACGGACTTTTCGACAAAACGATGTTTCGTAACACGATATTCCATTTCACACCACTTATTTTTCATGGTTATACCATTATCATCTAGAACAATGGATAAATCTATTCACGTCTCTTGTGCGGAGTACTCTGGAGTTTGCGACACCTATATGGTCACCGTGTTATGCGGTACATATTAACAAGCTCGAAAGAGTTCAAAAGAAGTTCCTACGTTATGTCAACTACGTTCTCGGTATTCCAAGTGATTTAATTGATTACGACTTTTTGTACACTCACACTAGCTTAGCGCCTCTGCAGGAGCGTAGAATATTTTTGGACTTGGTATTTTTGTATAAAATTATAAATTCGGTCTATAGCGAACCTGAACTTCTCAACAGGATCTCTATTAGAGTACCTACCCGCACAACAAGAAACACTGATACCTTTCACGTTGATACACACGCATCCAACTATATCCGAAACACGGTTATGCCACGTCTTCACATTTTGGCTAATCGTTACTTAGGCTCTATAGATATATTTAATACTCCTATCTCACAATTTAAATTAAGACTAAGAAATGCAATAGAGGGGCCACAGGAACGTATCACTTGAAGTGATTAATAAGATTGTTCAACATTCGCTGAGCGTGAACAGACTTATCGACTAGTTGTAGCATTTCATTTTCGTCGATTTCGGCTCGCATGTTTGCCTTGAAAGTGATCACTTGCTTTTATCTACGTATCGGCATGGATAGTTCCGTTTCGTATGATCAACTTTTAATCAATAGGCCAACAATTTATTTTGTCTTTATAATGTATTTTTTATTTTCTTGATAACATGAAACGTTTTATTATATTAATTAATTTCATAATGATTTTTTTTATTTATTTGACTACTGGAAATGTTTGGTATTATTATTTTTTTTTTTTTTTTTTTTTTTTTTTTTTTTTGATAAACTGTTTCCAAATTGGAAAAAGGGACCGTGTTTTCGTTTTGTGCAATCAATTGATCTAGATGTGAGCACCTTTTGTTTTGTTTTAAAAATGAGATTTAAATTTGTTTTTTAATCAATTATATTTTATTGATGTATCTAAATTTACCTGTTTCGTTTTATACAATCATTTTTTTTTCTTTATATATGCTAACACGATTGGTTTTGTTTTAATAAGGGATTTAATTATTATTTTATTATTTTTTAATCAATTATTTTTTATTAATATGTCGAAATGACACATTTATTATTACTATTATTATTTTGTGTCAACACGACTTGTTGGTTTAGTGATGAATTTGTAATTTTTAACCAATTGTATTTCTGTTAGTGTGTCTGCATGCATTATTGTTTTTTATCTAATCGGATTGTTCTCACTACAGTGTCCACAATGTTTTGTTATTGTTTATTGATGTGTAATATTAAAATAATGTAATATTGAAATAATTATAATTTTGTATATTTTGTAATACATATTATTTTTTAAAAAAGGCCCAACAGGCCGTAAATAAATAAATAAATAAATAAATAAATAAATAAATCTCTGTTTCTTGTTTCTTCCTTGTAAAACTGCTTGATAATATCTTGTTACCCCAAAATACAATCAAATTAGTAAGAAAAGATAAAAGATTCAGACACTCTTTTTGAAATATAAGCGTTCGATACTTTAAATCTAAAATTTAATACCGTCGCAGTTCAAAGGTTCGTTATTTCTTGTATCGAAGTATTTTATTGAAAACTAACACCCATCTTCCAAGATTGTATACGAACGTAACTCATTTACCCTTCGTTCTCCCGTCTTCTTCTCAAGAACCTCTCTGCGCCGATAAGTTGGAGACATTCATTTTCCTCCTACAAAGCCTTTACGAGTACTTGAGCGTCTTTAGAAAACTGACATTGGTATTTGTGCTCAGTAAATTGACTTTGACTTGACATGCACTTAAACGATAAAAATTACTAACTAACTAGCTGATCTTCGTTGTGTTGCATTCGCAAAAAAAACACATTCATGTAAAGGGAAGAAATGTTTGATAAACTGCGAATAAATTTTTTGGTTAGACGTAGTATGCTGTTTGCACACAATGCACACGACAGTAACTACACATGACTCACTCAAATACTTAGGTACAATAAGTTGAAAGAGTTTTGGTTTGAGCGAACCCGACGTATGCCACTGATTATATGACATGATCTACGCGATAACAAAAATTCTGATAAGTATGACATATCAGTGTTTTTCTGTTGACATTCTATACAAAGCGACTGGTAATTCGACTAATTCCTTGAAAGGGGTTATAATATGTAGAGCTTATTGCCAATAATTTGTACCCCGCATTCTGATCGTTTAATAAGGTTTTTTTTCCACGTTTTCCATACAAAATGTATCGTGTTACTCACTTTAATTTCGTTACTACCTTCCGATAAAACTTATAATACGGGTAGGTACTATACATAAGTGGACAACATTTTTACCTTTTTGAAAAGGTTATTAATTGGGAAAATTTTCTCTGTAGTTTTTACACCAAGTGTATGTTACTTTATTTGAGTAATAAATCGAAAAATCGAAAAAAAAATGAAAAAAAAACTGACTTGTGTTTTAAGATCGTTTTATTTCTGAGATTTTCAAAATTTTCTTTATGATTTTTTTTTTTGAAAATTCCTTCATACAAAAGCTGTTACTTGGAAATTTTTATATTTAGTTCCCAAAAGTGCAGTAGGTACTTTTTCACAATTTTCAGTTTTAGGTCAAAATGTGCAAATTTGAAAAAAAAAACTTAAATAGGTAACTCGAAAACCACTGGCATTAGACCCCTAGTTAATGGGAACAAAATTATTGCAAATAAGCTCTATTATTATAACTCCTTTCAAGGAATTGGTCAAATGTCAGCGAAACAACACGTCAATAGTCCGCATGACTGCGAGTTTTGTCTGAAGACAAAACTACATTGCTGTAAGAAATAAAAATAAAAAACTGTTTTGGTTGTTTAATGTACCTATTATACATGTATTGTTATTTTATATTGCTGTGTAGTGATGTAAGTTTTATTACAATATATTATTATTATGTATCATTTACTGTTCAAGGCATTTTGACGTAAATAAATTACCAGTGACCCTTATGCACCAATTTGATCAAAATAAAATACAGGAGATGCCCGAATTATGTTTGTTTTTAATTTATATGCCAGAAACTCAACTCTTTGATGAGGTTATGAATAATACATAATCGACATGTGCTTGTTCTTAGACGCTAAAAAAAAAGAAATAAATTTCATTAGGTTATAAACTCCATAACAACTTTAATTCAACTTTAATTCACATCCAAGATAGAACATAATCTTAATGAATTTCCAGACAAGAGACACTAAAATGTAAATAATCGCGAATACGTAACGTTTGTGAAATTTTCTTCAAACTATAGGTACGGGTGAGACTTGACTATTCCATAAAATAATAATGTAATAAAGCGTGGGGGTTGAAGCATACAGAGCTGATGATTTTTAGCCTGTCGTGTATTACCATCCATTTACCTTCCACTTTGTAGACAATATATACGTAATGAGAAAAACGCTGACGCGAACGTCTCAAGATGAAACCTTCTCACAAAACTCTTAAGAATTTCTCATTACGTTTCCTACACCTTCTTCCCCATTTCCATTTTCATCCTCTCACGATATACATGTGAACACATCCAATTATTATGTTTCAATTGATTTCTCTCACGTGTGCATTCCACAAAAATGTATATATCCTTTCGATAAAATGCTTCAAATATCTTTTAGTGTTGAGACGAAATGTACATTATATTTGATGCGTGTGTATTTCCCATTATCTTGTATGGATGCGAGTCCTGGCACCTGATCAAAGCACATGCACAAAAAGTCTCTGTTATTATGGAGAGGAGATGGACTTGGCTGGGATGTGTATTAAGAAGAGACCACTATATTTCATCCCATGAGGGCCCTGAAAACGAGGATGATCCTCTCACACCGTTTTACTTTTCCTTCAAAGCAGAGCTGAGGGATTTGGACATGGTGTGGAAGAAAGTCATCGCAACCACGCAGTGGAGAGTTCTTGTTGCCTTCGTATGCCCCTAATTGGGGTTTTAAAGGCAGTAGGTACCTACAGATAGAAAGTAAGATGGAAAAACATCGTAAAAACATTTTTCCTTATATTGTAATACAAAAAGCAATAAAGTTTTATTTATTATTATTACATACTCTGTTTGGTTTATTTCTGATTTTTTAACTTTCACCCGTTTTTACTTGTAAAGAGTGTAAAGTTGTAGAGAAAACCCATTCGCTAATGCGGTGTTCACACAGGGCGATATAAGGCCAGACGATTTCGCTTGCATAAAAAAAATATCGCTCGGTCGCCCATTGATCGTATGATGTGTTCACACGAATCCACCGGCATATACATTCAATCTGTCAGGTGCGCTGATTTTGACGTAGTTTTAAAAATGGCGGACGGAGTGTTTGGGGTAGTTGAAAATGTTGTTTTAGACGATACTTATAAAGACACTCCTAATTAAGGAAAAATAAAAAAAACCGCAGATATTGGGTGCGGAATTGGATTCTAGGAGAAATAAATTTGGAGCAGTGCTGTCATTTGTCAAGAAACAGAACATACGGACGCCGCGCATATCTGCGCATGCGTGCATCGTTCCACCAGAAACAAAAGTTGAAAGGCGTTCAACTTGAGGCGATATCGCTTTCAACCATTTTTATCGCTTCAGATTTTTTTGACAATTTGTTCACACGGTTCAATTGGCTGGCGATATTTTGGTGTCCTGGCGATACTCGCCTCGTGTGAACACCGCATAATGTGAATGTTCATATCGTATCGGTATAATCAATAATTTAATTTGAAGTGGTTGGTAGACTGACGGTTACAACGTCGGCTTTCGTACTGTTTCGTGCGGAGGTCGTGGGTTCGATCTCAGGTGTCGAACATCTTTCACGACACAAGCTTTAAGTAGCTTACTGGTGAAAGAGTCAAAGAGTGTATTTATTTTGTGTTCACTTTGAGTGAGTACAGATTCATTTAAAAAAATTACAATATAGTATACACTTTGCTATTGCAAAATGTGTGATTTCATGGCAAGTAAATTACCATAGTATGTGCGTTTATTCTTTTTAATATAAATTGTATACGTTTAGTAAAAAAAGTGTGAATACAGTATAGTTTCAGGCTGATTTCCAGACGAAGTTCTTAATAATAAACTAACTTATTCTAACTGCGCCTACATTATAAAATCGAAAATGATCACAACAATCATGCGTGTGTTTCACTGTGAATATTAGTTTGTGTATTCATACACAGATGGGGCTTTAGTCCATGTTTTTTACTATTTTCTTGTTCAGCGCATTCTGCAGTGAGAGAATATTTTTAGTATATTTTGATGAAAAATAAATATAAATAGGTATCTACCTTTCACTTTTTATTTCGGAAAAAAAATACTTTTATTATTCGTGTACATCTATATAACATAAAAGAACGTCGGGTTAGTGCGAACACTTATAACTCGAGATCTGCTGAACGCTTTCTTCCGATGTTTGATTTATTGGATTCTTCTCTGCTCCGAGTAACAGAATAACTAATAAAAAGTTGTAAAAATGGATAAGAAATAATAGGTATATAATATAATATTAATGTTAGTATGGAACGGATTTCTTCGACGCCATCTATGAAAAATTCTATAACAATTTTTTTACATTCAAACATATTTTAAACGTATTTTTGTTTAAACTACCTATATATTTAAGTAATGCTTCGGACAAAGAAAATATTTTATTTTGATTTTGTTTTTTTAATGTGATGAGTTCACTTAAACAATTTAGTTTCCTATTTAGAATTGCCCACCCGACAATTGCCTTCATTTGGGTTGGCTGAAAGAAATCTTTCGGGATAACACCGACTCTTTGTGATGTGTGTTATTTCATATTTAAAATTTTTTGGTAATAAAGTTTTATTTATTTATGTGAAATTTAAAATAACTTTTTTTCCAAACGCATACCTAGGTAAAAATTAAAAATTCTCTAAAAATACCTAGCTATATGTTGTAGGCTTTTTGGAACGCGTTGATTTTGGTATTTATGAATAATATTCACAATTTCTTCTTCTTCTCAGCCTTGAACCGTCCACTCCTGAACGTAGGCCTCCTCCATGTTCTTCCACTCCCGTCTTTCGTCGTGTCCCACCCACAAACCTCACCAGGTCATATCTCCTTCGAAGTTGGGATCGTCCGGGATTTCTTTGGGATGTTCTTGGGCGCCAGCACAAGAGACGTTTCATCCACTTGTCGTATGGCCTGCGGGCATTGACCAGCCCAGCTCATTTTAATGTGGCAACTCTTTCCTGTCCTGTAGCCCTAGTATAAGTTTTCGATGATCGAATATCGAAACGATCATCGAAAGAGGTTCGAAAATTTTTCATACTAAAATGATCGAATGATTCGATCGTTTGATTTTAGAACACTAATTGCACGCTATTAAGCGCTTATTAGCGTGCAATTAGCTTTCGATAAAACTCGTACTAGCCCCACTGCACTCCTGTTCTGGCCTTAATAGTCTCATTTCGAATTCGATCCCTGAAATTTACAAATTACTTATGATAAAAAATATACATATTTCCTAAATTGGGTGTCATGAAAAAAAAAACTGAACATAATAATATAGAAATGCAAAACTGTTGTATTGTTGTGCGTATATAGTTATAGTTTTGTATAAGATCATTATAAAGTAAGACATTTTGTTGAAAATATGTAAGTATATATATTTTTTTCATTATTGTATAACTGAAAACTTCCCCTACACACAAGCATAGCTTTGGTGGAAGAATAATAACGTATATCTCTAATTAATGTAATTTTTTAAGAGAATATTGTACCTACACTCAGTTTCAATTTGTTTAAAAAAATAAATAAATAAAAACCCTTAAAATATCTATTAGTCCATAAGTATCTGAATACTTGATGCAAGTTACTAAGCAAGTGGCGGCTGGTGATGGAAGAGGTCATAAACGTTACTCAAAGGAGAGCTCTTGTTGTCCCTAGGTGAGTTTTAAAGGAAAATGTATAATAGCATTCCACCGAAGTCTGACGACAATAAAAAGAGGGAAATAAAATACTAGATTACAAAATTATTTACCTTTGAATCATGTTTGACAATGAGAACACAGATTATAGGTATTATTAATTTTACATTTATTAGTTTTAAAGCATTCCTTTTGTACCTATCTGCTAATAAATATTTGGAATAATTTTCCTCTTCAAATTCTTGTGCAGTGCTGTTATAGCGAACCCCCCAAGACTCATTCGTACGTAGAGAGAGTTTAATAGTAACTTACATCAGATATAAATAATAACAAAGGTGATACACGCCGTGCGGGAGAATTTAATATAACTCAGTTCATATTTCATTTTATGAAGTAGAACGTTTTCGGGTATTTACGTGAAAGACCGTTTACACTTCGTTAAGTTACAAGTATGTAGGCAAGTGTCTACTTGATATGCGAGTCCAAAATTTCTCCTTTCAGTTTAATGGATTGTTTATTTTCTTTTTTGGAACCAGGGACAGCTTTGCCAAACAGGATCTGCCATCCTTGGAAAAATACACGGTACAAGGCTACTACAAAAAAAAGATTTCGTTTATATCGCTGTTTAGATAATACCTGCACTTCACTGTTGTCCATACGTGTTTTTTTTATTTGTGCTCAATCAAAGTGAACACAAATACACTCTTGACTCTTTCACAGTTTCACAGTAGCTTGTATCATGAAAAACGAGTAGAAATTATTGTCGGCACTTGGGATCGAACCCACGACCTCCGCACGAAACAGTACGAAAACCGACGTCATAACCGCCAGGCTACCAACCACTTCAATTCAACACTGTCTACTTGTTACATCGCACCTGCACTTGCTACTTCACAAAGTGGAAACGGCTCATTACATAGTACGTCTAACCGGGAACGACGTCTACTTAGAAATACCACACAGCTTCATTAGCTTCTAGAAATTATACCACATACCATGTTATTACATTTCTCAAAAACCCAAGGCTTGTGTTTATTTTTAGTTCAACAACCACTATACGTCTTATACCTTTTACGGTATGTCTCCACTGTCACATGACAAGTAGGAACAGCAGGGGTATTCCTGACGCTTTCTTATTCGAGACTAATACTAGACTAAAGATCGCGACTAAAAAGTCCGTGACTAAATTTGGTATTCCTGACGCTTTCTTAATCCGATTCTTTTTTGTGATTTGAATCTTGTCGGATACTAAATTTAACGGCCCGTTAACAATAATTGTATTTTTTATCGTATTGTCTATGGTTTCAGCTTATTTTGATATTATTGCTATAAATATTTAATTTTAACGAAATTTTTTAAAACAAATACATAAAATATTAAAAATGTCAATTAATTACTACATTTATTTAATTATTTGTAAAATTATTTCAATTTAAATCATCTTTTAAAAGAAAATTTGATATTTCAAAGTTGGCTATACTGATTATTATTATTGACAACTGTCAGGACTATAAACAAGCTTTCCCTAACCTAGAAATTAAACGTTATGAATTATCCGTTATGATTAAGTGCTGATGCGTGATGAAAAAAACATAATTCTCTAATAATTTCACAATTCTCTTCTAGAATCCCGACTCGATATTCCAAAGTGAAGCCAAAATATTACAATTTCGACAGCTTGGTTCCAAAAATACGCGGTGTGTGATACCTATGTTTGTTTCTAATGTTTTGCTTTAAATCATAATTTTTACTTAAAAATAAGTGCAATTGGTACTTTTTATGTTTCTTTGTGAAAGTTTAAATCTATTTTTACAATCCGATTTGCTTACCAAACTGTTAAAATTGATCCGATTTGCTTACCAAACTGTTAAAATTGCAGGTCAACGAGGCTTCTCTTTTTTTGCTTTGAAAAAATATAGTTCTCCAATCCATTTAGGTAGTTATATCTACATAAAAATCTATGCCCCGTTTGAGTTGTAATATGGAGAGCTCTTGTTGCCTCCCTATGCTCCTGAGAAGAGTGTAAAAGGGAGAATCGATTGATTTATATGGGACCATCCGTTTGTCTTACATTCAGAAATGATTCAACAAAAGCACCCTGCGTTGCTATTACAACTGAATGACGGGCATAACTATAAACATAAGGCAGGTACCAGGGATCGAACTCAAGTACCTTAAGAATGTAAAGTCAGCTGATTCATCACTAAGCTACCAACTTCTACTATCAATATGTAAGCAAATAAAAGCTTCAAGGTTAAGTAAATTGTATTTTGCTGTTTGCAATTATGATATATTACCTTCAACTCATTATACTCACCCTAAATTATTTTTCCTTCAAAAACAATTCTATCCATCTTTATGTGTTGATGATGATGAGGGACAACAAAGTATGTCATCCCAAAAAAGAAGGGAATATGGTAAAGAAAAAACAGATTCACAATGTAAGTTTTTATTTGAATGAGAGTCGTGAAATATAGTATAATACTTCATAAATTGTTATTTAAACAAACCACAAGTTAATGCATAACACTTGGTTAAATGAATGAAGGTATACATACATTTTTTTCTCCTTTTCTTGACCTAATGGTGTTCTTGGCCAGTCTCAAATTCCTGAATTACAACTTTGTTTATAGGTATTCTTAAATGTGTGCCCTTACATATTTACACAATCTGGTGAGCTCATCCATTGCTAAAATAAATAAAAGTATTCTATAAGCCATAGAGCGTAATCAAATTGCCATTTGAATGTAGTTTTACACAAAATAATATAATCGAAATGAACTACGTAATGTCAAATTATACACGAATAGTATGACTTACATTTTCGTGAATAAATAACAATTTTGTGAACTGCTAACTGCAACATAATATCCCTCACGTCTTCAGGCTACACCAAAGCACTGATTTGTTTTCATTTTAATGTATTTAAAACATTAAATTTCAATAAAACACAGAGATGAACTGCGCGCAAAACCGATAAACGTCACGATTTTTTGAGGTTAGAAATTACGCGCTAAAAGTGTTGTCCGGTCCCGCCAATTATTCTTGTGTGGCGCACTTTCAAAATATTCACTTGTGTTTCATTATTACTTAAAAAATGTTCAGATAAAGTTTTTTAATTAGATTATATCGAAACATTTTGGATCACCGTATATACTATACCAAATAACTTATAAATTATATTTTGACGTTTAAAAAATGCATAAAAGACTTTTTTTTTCAATAATATTTAGATGTTTTAACATTTAATCCCGAAATTTTATTCAAATAAGCTAGGAAAAATGTTGTCTTGATCAAATAAGACAACACTTTTGCTATCTTATCATCAAATGTCAAATCGCAAGTAACCGTCTTTTCGGCGGCCTTAAAGAAAGCGTCAGGAATACCAATTTAGTATCGAACTAGACTTATTAACGGATTTTTTAGTCACGAAAAGCTTCCAAAAGTATCCGCATCGAAATAGCGCCACTTCTTAATTTCAAAAATACCAATTGCTGAAAAGTAGCAACTTTAGTATCAAGGAATACTTAAGAAAGCGTCAGGAATAACCATGCAGGCTGTTATGTGTTGGATCCGATTTTGAACGTCGATGCTCGCTGTGTCGTCTGGCTAAAATTCTTGTCGGACGACACAAGTTCGTTACCGGTTAAACGAACATAGTTTCATAGAGAATGTTGAGTCAACCGATCATACGATTTGTTGTCGTATCTGATACACGACAAATACACGGGGAGCAGTTTATCTTCTTAAAAAATACGAATATATTTAGTCGAAATAATGCTTGTCTGGAGTGTGCTGCTGTATGGCTGCGAAACTTGGACAGTCAGCCAGAGCGATTTGGGACATCTAATGGCGTTTGAGATGTGGTGCTACAGACGCATGGCGCGGATCCACTAGACAGAGTATATCAGCAATGACGAGGTATTGGACAGGGTCGGAGAAACAAGACAGCTCCTAACTAGGATTGCCCAACAATGAGCCAATTGGATAGGCCACAACATCAGGCACCGGACCTGCTCATTACCATCGTTGAGGGCATGATAGATGGCGCCAACCACAGAGGTCGCCCTAGGAAGAGCTACATAGAATAGGTGATCGGCGACATGCGATGTAGCGGCTATCAGGATATGAAGAGGATGGCGTCTGACATAGATGAGTGGAGAGAAGGAATCAAAACTTGGGAAAGACCAATCTTTGGATTGAAGCCCAAAAGAAAGAATTGTACAAAGTATTTGGAACAAAAATATTGTTATGAAAATAATCCAAAGACCGATATTAAATTAGTTTATTACTGAATTAGTTAAGTTTTTTATTAGTTAAAAATGAATAGGTAGTTTTTTTTTCAAATAGGTAAGTTGCCGATTTTGTATTCGATCATCTTTCATCATCGAAAGAATATGCTCTATTCAAATTTTTCCTTGAAACAGGTTGTTTTTAGGTTTTCTTTAGGTTGTTCAAAATATAATTAAATTTTCTTGCTAACCTTTGTTTGGCAGGTAAATAATATTGTTTTCCTTAAGGCATGTATGAAAATCTGAACAGGTAACAAGGCAGATATAATGTATGATGGTCTGGAGAATAATTTGAGAATAAAGTAAGACTTGGGAGTAATAATATTCAGTGCGGTAGTGAACTGAAGGATTTATGTGACAGCCTTTGCAAGGAAGATACTCCATGCCGAGGTAAATGTGCACAACTCAACCTATGCGCCGTGTGCTCAACCAGATACATGCTTAAGTCAGACGTTTCTGTAATCTTCTGTGGTGATTAATGAGAAGGCTAAATCGATGGTTGATATTTAAATCAGGGTCTATTTAACGAACGTCTATTTCACACGTTCTGCAATTTCGTAGCTCCCAAAGTTCAACCTTTAGCAAATCTATTTTTTTTATAATTATTGTTTAATAGACCACAGAATTCCATACAAAAACATGAAACCCCGACTCACATTCATTTACACACTTTATTCGCTATTCTTTGTGCAATTAGTCAGAAAAATTGTTATAGGTAACTATTAAGATTTAAAAAACTTAGAAATTTCATTTTTTTTTTTAATATAAATGAATCAAGGCTCACCCAAAGTGAGCACAACGATATCTTTCACATAAAGCAAAGCCTGTGTTCTGAAAGTGGAAATAATCTGCACCGGGACTCGAACCAACGACATTCTGTATGTACGAAAGCTGTCTGCTGATGCCGCTGGTCTACGAACCATTTCATTATTTATTGTGTTATCTGTAAAACTTCTCATGTTTTTTTTTTTTTAATTAAACATCACATATTTTCTTGTATTTAAGTTAGTGTTGTGACAAAGATGAAAATCAATAAGTTGAGATGGTTTGGGCATGTGGAAAGAATAGATGTAGACAGAATGACAAAGAAAATTTACAAGGCTGAAAGGAAAGGTGTAAGAAAGCGTGGCCGACCGAGAATGACGTGGATCGAACACATCGATTCCGTCCTCAATGAAGGCCAGGTAAGAAGTACGAGAAATAGGAGAGGTTGAATGAGAAATGGTATGTCGTTGGTCATTAACGTTGCGCAGGATCGAGCGAAATGGAGAGCTCTTGTTGCCTCCCTATGCCCCTAAGTGGGGTCTAAAGGGAGTTTGGATTGGATTGGATGTCGTTGGAAGAAGCGAAAGAAGTATGCTTGGATAGAAAAGATTGGAGGTCCGTTCTCTCTGCCTACCCCTTACGGGACACGGCTTGATGGTTAAAAAAAATATTTTCTTATGTATCGGTACTTATATTTTTTTATTATAGCATGAAACAAGATTTTCGTAGATCACTCTCTCGAGAGTGGATTGCCACATTCAAAAAAGAAGAAAAACATGTCTTTACCATATAAAATAAATTCTCGAATCAGCTTTTTTTTTCTTTCCAAAGTCTGCGTCTTAAATAATAATGGTATACATACAAGCTTACGTCCTTTTACAGAGCACAGTCCGCTCTCAAACTTGTCTGCTCGTCAGAATAACATGTATCCGTCTATACATCACATGTCTCCATAATCCGATTTAACGCCTCTACACAATAGACGAGGCGTTAACCGATTCAATAAGTGATTGGGAAAATGTTTGCGTTGGATGTTAAAGCAATTTGCCATAGAACGAAATGGGTGAAAGGTCTAAAGATATTTCCAAATCACTAAACATTTTTAAATACAATTTCCTTGAAGGAAAAACAATCGTCTTATTTCATGAAATTCTCGTTAATTTATTTTAAAATGATCAACATTTTATGCGGAATGTTATGCGTTTGGAAGAAGCGAAAGAGGTGTGTTTGGATAGGACAGAATGGAAATCCGTACTCTCTGCCTACCCCCCTCGGGAAAAAAATTACAATGCTTGTCTGATTATTATGCCATTTATAAGTAAAAACAATCAATACTTCATTTATGAAATGAATTATTAGCCCTATCGAAAATCGTAACGATCATCGAAAGAGTTACAAAAAATTTTCATACAAAAATGATCGAACGATTCGATCGTTTGATTTTAGAACACTATTTAATTTTGCACTCTAATAAGCGCTTATTAACGTGCAATTAGCTTTCGATGAAACTCGTACTAGCCCGAGGCAAAACCTTTCAATTAAGA
This sequence comes from Mystacides longicornis, assembly GCA_963576905.1. Lineage (NCBI taxonomy): Eukaryota > Metazoa > Arthropoda > Insecta > Trichoptera > Leptoceridae > Mystacides > Mystacides longicornis. The sequence continues at coordinate 15,183,384 of OY756433.1, read as the reverse complement.
AGGTCTTCTTCTTAAATCTTAATTTCAATCAGTTAGATCTCCCTTAATGATCCCCAGTATATAGGCAAGTCAAAAAAATCGTAACTGCCTTATATCTGTGAAACGATTCCCAATATCAGACAAATTTTGCTCAATATCAAAATTATAGTGCCGGATTTTTTTTTTCTTCAAAATTTGAGTTTCGTTCAACGTTTTACAAAATTAGACATAAGATTACCAACCTCATTAACCTAGTGGTTTTTTAACTTCTACTCAAGAGTTACTTGAAAATTCTAACCGGGATTGTAAACTTTCAGATTGGACGGGACCATTTGACTGGAAAAAAATGCGTAAGGCAATAATTTCCACCGGCTATATGACAACTTTGTATAGATAAGTTTCTATACGTTAAGGTATTTTTATTAAATGTATATACGAGTACCTACTTAATAGATGACTACTCAACTACGACCACCTTCTACTGCCTGTTTTAGTTTACTCTGTTATTCCATATCAATTGTGGTTGGTGAGCCAGCGGTTACAACGCCGGCTTTCGTACTGCGGACGTCGTGGTTCGATCCCAGGTGCCGACCATCTTCCTCTTTCACGACACAAGCTTTCAGTAGCTTACTGTGAAAGAGTCAAGGAGTGTATTTGTGTTTACTTTGAGTGACCACAGATTCATTTAAAAAAAAAAAAACAATATTAATAATGATATTTATTTAATTTTCACATTATTTATAATATTTAGATTGCTATGCGTGAAAATAGTATCACGTAGATCTATTTTGAATACGGTATAGCTTTTCGAAAATAATGGTACCTTCCTATAAATAAGGATATGGGAAGATCTTTGATTTTTCATTATCAATAGGTACACAAGCGACTAAAAATACATGTATTTTACATAGAGAGCACGACACGCGCAATGTATGTAGCACATTTACGCCTAGATTCGTCTCTATTTAACAGGGTAGGTACCTACATTATAATTAATTTTCTCTTTACAAAGACAGACTCCTCATCAATTGAATGGAAGTGAAAACCCAAGATTTGTCACGAAATGCATGTGAACAACATGCACCTCGAAAGACAAAAAGGGATAATCACTTCCATTCACTTCCATTCATGTTATGCGGCACTCCCCGCTTTCATCGGATTCCACGTTGTGTAGGCCATTTTGAGAGATGGTCCTGATGAGACACATGCGCACAATGTCGAAACACACTACCTTTTTGACGAATCCAATCGCATATTCTGGTGATGGGCACAGTCTCGTCCCATATGTAAGTGCAGTAGCACAGTCTCTGCCGAATTCATCACAGCGTAAAGGAGTAAACCTTCCATCTTTATATTGTTTCCTGTGAAAAGCTGATTATCCCTTTTTGTCTTTCGAGGTGCATGTTGTTCACATGCATTTCGTGACAAATCTTGGGTTTTCACTTCCATTCATGTTATGCGACACTTCCCGCTTTCATCGGATTTCACGATGTGTAGGCCATTTTGAGAGATGGTCCTGATGAGACACATGCGCACAATGTCGAAACACACTATCTTTTTGACGAATCCAATCGCATATTCTGGTGATGGGCACAGCCTCGTCCCATATGTAAGTGCAGTAGCACAGTCTCTGCCGAATTCATCACAGCGTAAAGAAGTAAACCTTCCACTTTCCTCATCAATTATTCAACGTCGAATATTGTCTCTTCAACGTAGGTAGGTATATATAGACATACCTACTTAAAAATATATTCTGTAGACAAAACGTTACAAAATTGTCATCGGTACTTACACGCTTGAATGTGTATGAAAAATATCTGAATATATTTTTTCGAGGTCAACCCAAAAATTCAGGCAAATCGAATATCAAAAAATCTCAAAGACGTTATTTATTTATTAATCGTATGGTTACATAGTATATCACATATTTACCAGGTTGGTGTAATAATCACATAGTCATTAAATAAAACAATTAGAAAGAATTGAAAGAGCAGCGCTGAGCGCAAGTTATAGTCTTGCATGTCAAATATTTAAAAGATTTTTAATGTATATCGCTGAAGGGTTATTGAGAGTAAAGAAGTTCAAAGGCGTGGATTCTGGCTCTCACTTATGGTCCAAGTTAGGCTCTGTACAGAAATATGGAGAATACGAGGAAACATGATTAAGTTCAACGAACCATCTAAAGTTTCTCCCTCAAATCTTAATTTATTGCCAATATTTATGTGCATATTATACAACCCTTCCTGCCATATAGTGAGGACGGCAGATGATAGATGGACCAAGAAAACCCTAGAGTGCAGACCAAGAACTGCAGCCCTATTCACGAAAAAGTTTGAATCGAACTTCGAACTAAACTTAGACTTAAACTTTTCTGAAAACTTTTCTAAATATCTAGTCATATAAGTATAGTCTGTGATCTGTCAGATTTACTACCTGTCAGATTTACTCCGACTTTTCCAACTTATTGAGCTGTCAAAAATTCTGTCTGTTAGATATTCGCCCATCTAAATTTCTTTTTCAGCCTTTATAATTGATTTATTCCGTATTTACAAGCCACATATGCGTGTTTATTTGTAATAATATTATTTTAATATGAATAAAGTTGGAAAAGTCGGAGTAAATCTGACAGATCACAGACTACTTATATGACTAGATATTTAGAAAAGTTTTCAGAAAAGTTTAAGTCTAAGTTTAGTTCGAAGTTCGATTCAAACTTTTTCGTGAATAGGGCTGCTGGTCATGAAAACCCAGGTAAGCCATGATATTAGGAGAGTGGCCGGCAATCAATGGCATATAATGGCAAGAGACAGAGAATCGTGGATGTCGGGAAGGGAGGCCTATGTCCAATACTGGAGGAGTGAAGGCTGATGACGATAAAGATGATACTACCTTCAAAAGTTAGGCAGAGGACAAATATTAACATTTTTCTAACAACATTTAATCACTCCCTTTGCTTAAGAAAATAATGCCATAATCTGTAGAAGGATAAAACCAATATTTAAAAAATAACGCTCTTTTCCATTATTTAAAATTTACAGTGTCAATGTATACTTAATATTTGCAGTTTTTTTTATAATTTATTTGATGACCCTTTAACCTTGTGTCACGTATATCTTTAGACTGTTTAATTGATTTCCAGTTAATTACAAAAAAGATCCTATGTTATGACATATTTGACAATTTTGAACATTTTCAATGGGAAAGCGAATTTGTTGTTTTTTTTCCATTTTCAAGGTATGATGCAGTAGAGAGAGCTTGATGAAATTTACAGGATACATAGTTTGATAAGTTTTTTTTTTAATATTTAGACAAAAAAACACATGAATATTTTTTTTAAATCGTCTTCACAGTTTTTGTATAATTTTAAATTCTACCTTATTTTGTGATTCAACATTTTTTGTTAGCATAATGGTATCAGATACACCCATAATTGTTTTTGTGTATGCTAGGTATACTATTCAGCTATTCCAGAAAAAAAATATGTATCTATGTACCTCAGAAATTGGTTTCTCTGTAACCATTTATATCCTGTAAGTCAGGGTTTGACAAGAAAAGTACTAAAATAACTATAATTCGAAAACTATGATTTATTTATTTATCGTATGGTCTTATAATGTATGTCACATTTCGCCATTGGAGAGAGAGAGAGAATGGGTGTTTTGTTTTACTCTGATCTTATATGAATATTACGAAAACAAAATTAGCTGAATCGGCCCAGGGGTTCTCAGCAGCTAATCATTTATACATAATATACAAGATTTTTTCAATGCTGTTACATCAAAGATTGAAAATGTCTTCCACAACCGTTATATTATACATACATAGATGTGTTAGTACGTTGATACAATTTATTATTACCTACGAGGTTCTGTAACGAAGTTATCGGGGATGGCGCTGTACCTACGCACGGACGTGAACGCGAGATGCGGTCTCAGGTCACACGCGCTGAATTTAAATTGGAAAATAAATATGAAAAAGAATCAGATAAAATTATTATAATGAAGAAATCGTGTCGACACGCGTACTCCCTATATTTTCTTATAAAGATAAATAACCATACAAACTGCTTTGACTTTAGAAGCGTTGGATTATAAATTGTGCTTAAATTCTTACTAAAATCTTGTTTACAATAACTGTAACTTTTATGTACCTACGTTTAGAAGAAAACGTGCGAGAAATTCTATAGTTGTACAAACATTCATTGTGATGTCTATTGGGTCTATGCGAGGATGTCTATCGGGGGTGCATGTTCTGCATTACAATAGTATGGGGAATCGCCCTCATGAAAATAGCAACGCTCTCTTAACCAAAACCCTTTTCCTTACTGTCATGTTGACGATACTAAATAGTCAAAAATGTAGTACTAAGTAAATAACGTAGAAAAAAAAGAATGCAGATCTTTTTATTAAATGGTTTTTTTAAGCTATATTATTATCGTTTGGCATCAGTCACCAAGAGGTGGCATCGTCGGAAGACTATAAATTAAAGCAAATATTAACCGACACAACACTCTCCCTTTCCAGGGACATAGGGAGGCAACAAGAGCTCTTCATTGCGCTCGGTCTTGCGCAATGTTTTATTATCTCCTCCCACATCATGACCAAAACTCTGATTCAAAGGAGTGGAACATAGTATGAGAGGTACCTAGTACTTACATCTTAAATAAAATATAATATGCGATTATATTTAATTATGTACAAAAATTTAACTGAAAAATAAATGCTTCTTAGATTCTGAACATGACATTACATTCACTTGAAGATAATCTCTTTTTCATCAGACTTTATTTTCTCTTATATTTTATTTATATTTAAGACGTAAATAAATTTTATTTAAGAAGAGTGTCGTTTTCACTCAATTTAGAAAGAGCACTCAAAGACATCCTCCGTCACTATGTGACGAACTTTATCATTCGTTTTCAGATTATATGGTACAAGTAATCAGGTTATCCGGCAAAGGTTCTGGCATATAAATTCCATACATCTTCCATCTATCCATGTTTTCTCCCAAGGTGGAGCATATGGTCACCGCTAACTCCCTCCCTGCACTGTCTTGTGCCAGCCGCTCCGCTTCCTACCAGGTCAGTCCGATGCTCTGCAGGTCTGAGGTATAGAGTGGTACAATGGTAAGGCACTGTATTCGACTTCTTATTGAACCCCCCGGGTTGTGAAACAAGCTGGCTTGGCCTAAGCTTTCGGGGGACATACGGAGGACATGCCCGAGCCAATAAATAAAATTAATAAAAAAACATAAGAAACACTACTATAATGTTATTTATTTGATACTCACACACACTTCAACATACTACTTATAAAGATCATCAACTTCGTAGAAAAAATTGAAAAATGAAAAGAGGATCATAATGGGTGCCGAAAGCTTTTTGAAGGCGGTATATTCAAATGGAAGGTGGAGCTGGGAATTGCGGAATAAAAATTGAGAAAAGATTAAGTGGTTGGTAGTCTAATGCAGTGTTCCGCAAACTTTTTGCATGCAAGGTACATCTACCAAAGCAAGATATTTCAGAGGTACACCAATATTTTTTTTGAGATTTGACCCCCTCCCCTTCCCTAAACACCCATGTGGCTATTGTAGGTATATACCTACCGCAATTCGCAAGTAGATTGTGGCAAATTGTAATAGAATTGCTACAGCATGCTTTGAACGCAGGGATACGTAGGCTGAGGCTCTTCTTCCGAGAATGCATTTCGTACCCAGTCCATATGTTGCAGGTCACACTTAGGAAAATAATCAATACCGGCACATTTTTTTCAAAATCGGTAGGCATGATGTGTGGAAACATTTCATAAGGAACCTACTACGTACCATTGACAGCGTGCCTGATCTACACCAACTTAGTGCGAAAGCTTTCAATTATGTCTGGATATTACTAGATGATGTGTGGGTGGAAACATTTCATAAGGAACCTACTACGTACCATTGACAGCGTGCCTGATCTACACCAACTTAGTGCGAAAGCTTTCAATTATGTCTGGATATTACTAGATGTTAAAATATTATTAGAATTCCTCTCTTGCATTTTCTCATTTAAATGACCGAATATGACCGGCGGTTATCTACCTACAGTTTGCACAAGTTTTACTACCCATTCTTTTCTTTTGAACACAGAAGCCTAATCTGAACCATGAGCCTCTAAAACACTTTAAAACACTTGGGTATCATTTTTTCGCGGCACACCAACTGATGGCCACGGTACACCAGTGTGCCGCGCCACACACTTTGCGGAACACTGGTCTAAAGCCACGGCTAGACTATGGGCAATGCTGACCATATAGAGGCTGTGGCCCAGCATGGGCAAGTAGTGTGGCCGCTTCACCAATGACCAATATACCCAAATATTTGACATTGGCCGTTACTTGTTTACTTGTCGATCGAGTTCGCAAGTATTCACCAATATTGGACCAATGTTGACAGCTGTCATGTTTTCCATGTTGTTATTTTGATAGTGTTTTGTTGGTGTTTTGTACATTTTTTTTTATTTAGATAAAATAATGGAAGTTGACAATGATATGGCATTAATTTCAGCATCCTATTCAGTGATACATGCGCCATCTGCTTTTCTGTTATTATAAATAATGAAAAACGCAAACGGCAAAGACGGTGGTGGATGCATTCTTTAAACCACTCGAGAACTAAGTATGTAGGTACACATGATTCTTGTTTTTATTTATCAATATATTTTATTTTCATTTATTTTATAGCCTAAATCAACCTGTAAGAGCTAGGTAAATATAAACCTATTGCAAAACAATAAACATCGATAAAAATTGAAGGTTAGGTTTATTAAAATTATGAATGTTTTTATTGTGTATTTTTGTGAATTGGAAATTATATTAAAATATTTCTTTTTGCCCAGGGAGATAAACTCTATTAAAATTCCCCACTCAGATAGGAGTATACATTGAATAATTGGAGAGTGAAATGTAAAATGATGAATAAAAGCAAGAATTAATCAATAAATCAGTGATAGAAACATTGTGTGGCAGTCTAGCCTCGTACCAGCTGTCAAAGTTGGGCCAATAGTGTAGCCAGGTGTACAAGTATATTTGCCAAATGTTGCTATGGGCTTTGTAGTGCGTACAGTCCACGACTTTCAAAACATCCGCGCTGTCGCCCTGCTCTATACCTCTCTTGTACGTAGCAAGTTGGAGTATGCATCGCCGATCTGGTCTCCCGAATATATGTGCCATAAACACACCATAGAGTGAGTGCAGAGTAAGTTTTTGAAACACATCAACTACAAATTGGGTTCCCAGCGAGGAGCTGAACTACGAGCGGTTGCGAGAACTATTAAACATGCACAAACTGTCTGAAAGACGCCCTTTGTCTGACCTCATCGTGATCTATAAAATTCTGAATAACCATTTCGACGAGCCCGCACTGATCGGTCTCATAAAATTCCACATACCATCCCGCAGCACTAGAATTAGATGCCATTTTAGCTGTGACAATTCTCTTACTACCAACTACTTGAAGAGTACGGTATTCCCACGACTCCATCGTCTGGGAAACGAATACGCGAACTACATTGACATTTTTAGCTCCAGCATCGACATCTTCAAAAGTCACATTAGGACAACTTTCTCATAATGGTTCCAAGAGACTTACTTTCTTGACTGTTTTTCGCTGATTCTTCGACATCTGCTTCAGCTGCGACTGTGGTCTTTTAGGCTTTCTATCCATCCCGCCTTCTACCTCTTGTTGTTGTTTCAACTATCTATAACATACCACGTCCCGTTCGTCAAGGCAGCGTATGATATTCCAATTCTTCCTCTGTCCCTTCCCATTATTAACTCTTGTAATCTGTCATTCAGCTCGATCATTGTTATTGACGATTTTTTTTGTAGTCTTGTTAGTCGCACCGTCTGTGTTAACTGTTGTTTCTATTATCTTGTCGAGACAGTGAATGACGCTTGTTATTTGGATAAATTTTATGGAATAGATTTATGGAGCTGTTCTACCTCGACGTTCTTCAACGCATAGTAATTTAGCGACCTGAAATACTTCTGTGGCTATATCATACCCTTATCATCCTGCTTAATCACTTATAGTAATCCGAATACCTCTCCTCTCATGTATCACCTAGACGGAGACTTCTAATCATCTTTCTGGCAACTGTCTTCAGTCATCCATTAGCCTTGTATTCTCGAATTATTGTATTATACTGAAGTAACGTGTTGCACGTAATTTTTCTCTCTGTAATGCTTATGGAGGGAGGAAATAATAACAATATGTGTATCTATATAGTTTAATATGTATTTTTTTTACGTTGTATTTTAACTGCTCTCTATGTTATCTTTTTTCTTTAAAAGGCAATTGGCCGTTGATAATTAAATAAAATAAAAAATATATAGAAAACGCCTTGGATGAAACAGTTATGCACCATGATGCTCATAATGCGACAATTTACAGTGAACTTTTGGGTTTCACTCAATTTTAATGTAAAGTTACATGAGTAGGTTATGTCTTACTTTAACAAATATAAATAGTTAAGGTTTTGTCTTATATCTAAATTAAGTTTCAAAACAATAATTTTGTCTATAATGAAAAATAATGATCATATTTTTGTAAGGAAATTTCCATGTACCCTCCGACGCCACATATTCTGTTTCAAGGGGTCCCCTTAGTTCTAGAAAACTCAAAAATAATGAAAATATCTCTAAGGAAAAAAATTGGCCACATATGGGTTAATAAGCATAAATCGACGTGCTATTATTTTTCCTTTTACTTATCAAACGAACAAATAACATCACCTTCTTTTCAAAATTCAATGAAACATCATAAAATATTAAAGAATTCACAAGAATTAAAAATAAATATTTTATATTTAGAATCAGAGAGAAAAATCTCTCAAAGACATTTTCAGTTATTGTTATCAGTGAATATTTCATTTTTGTTAAATATTCGAGTATTTCCTACCACAATGTCATGTTATCGAGGTGACATTTAGAGATAATTTTTTGCACGTGTACATTAATAATCAGTTATCATAAGATTTTAGAAATGTTCCACGAATTTTGTGGAGTACTTAAGTTTTTGGAAATGCTTGCGGGATTTTTTTTATCTAACATAAAGTAGCTAGGGTTTTTTTTTTTTTTTAATGAATCTGTGCTCACTCAAAGTGAACTCAAATACACTCCTTGACTCTTTCACAGTAAGCTACTCAAAGCTTGTGTCGTGAAAGAGGAAGATGGTCGGCACCTGAGTTTGAACAGTACGAAAGCCGGCGTCGTAACCGTAAAGCTACGGCTACACTATGGCTACGGCCCATGCTGGTCCAGGCAGGCCAAATAGGGGCTCTGGCCAAGCAAAGCAACAAATGATAACCCCTCATTGAAGATAACGCCCAGATCGCGTATTTCTGTAACTCTTTCGATAGTAATCCCATTTATTAGTCAAAACGCACTATGTTTTTTTTTCTATAGAATTGAATGAACTGGCACTTCTGAATGTTAAGGTGCAGTCTGTTCGTTACGCACCACTCGTCCAAAACAATCAGGCTTGCTTGAATTTTCTCGCAGTCCCTCGATTCGGACACCCCAGAGTAAATCTTTAAGTCATTGGCAAAAAGGAGGTAGTTCACATCACCAATCTTAGTCCCTATGTCGTTGATAAACACCAAGAAGAGGACTGGGCCCTGGGGCAGGCCACTCGTGGCCGTTAATGGAGCGGACGAGAATCCCTCGATGCTTACAGACAGCCTTCGATCCAGTAAGTAGGACGCCAACCAGCGAAGAAGAGGACCGACAACACCGAAACCTTATTGTTTATTTTTAACCTTATTGTTGATGCATTTTCATGTTCCCAATTTTTAAAGGCTGAGAAAAATTTAAGAGGGGAATAAAATTGTTTATATATTTATACATATGTAGCCTGAAGACCAAATGTTTGCCTTCAGCTGACGTGATCTGCCGGAAAACTTCGTGGACTGTATTTGAGGAAAATGCACTTACCCAAGGCCCTTTTCTTCGACGTATGTGTGTGATCACAACACTTATTATATGGTTTTAATTAAATTAACTATGAATAATAATAATAATTACACTGATTTAAGAATGTTTTATATCTGTTGGTTTTCAGAAATTTTCTCCTTGATTTTTTATTTAAAACATTATTTTTTTTACCCACCACGCCCGTAAGGGGTAGGCAGAGAGAACGGACCTCCACTCTTTTCTATCCAAGCATACTTCTTTCACTTCTACCACCGACATAACATTTCTCATACACCCTCTCCTATTTCTCTTACTTCTTACCTGGCCTTCCTTAAGGACGGAATCGACGTGTTCGATCCACGTCATTCTCGGTCGGCCACGCTTTCTTACACCTTACCTTTCAGCCATATGAATTCTCTTTGTCATTCTGTTTGCATCCATTCTTTCCACATGCCCAAGCCATCTCAACTTATTAACTTTCATCTTTGTCACAACACTTACTTCCATACCACATTCTTTCCTAATATTTTCATTCATTTCCATATCCCATAAAGTTTTTCCACATATTCTTCTTATCTACTGCATTTATACTAAATTTTTCTTTTTTCGTACATATCCACGTTTCACAACAATTTTTTTTTTTTTTTTTACAAAATGAATCTGTGCTCACTCAAAGTGAACACAAATACACTCCTTGACTCTTTCACAGTAAGCTACTTAAAGCTTGTGTCGTGAAAGAGGAAGATGGTCGGCACCTGGGATCGAACCATACATCATCGATGGTAACAGGATTACGTTATGCACTAGTTTCTTTGCTTGTAGTGAGACGTTGTTGTTTCTCATTATAGATCTTAGTGCACCGCCCTCCCTGCAACCATCAGCAACTTTCCTACGTTCGATTTCTTTTTCACACTTTCCATCCCGACTAAAAATGCTTCCTAAATACACATACTCATTCAAGGTACAATACAACAGTACCCCGATTCTCTGTTTTATCGGAAGGTAGTCACGGTAGTAAAGTGAGTATTACACGATTCATTTTGTATGGGAAACGTGTATAGGGTCGCCACAGAGATATTTCTAGAAACAAAAGTGATTCTCGCATTCGATACATATACACGTTTTTCATACAAAATGTAGGTATCGTGTAATATTCACTTTACTACCGTGACTACCTTCCGATAAACCGAGAATAGGGGTACTGGTACAAGGTACATACCCATTCAAAATACACATACTCATTCATACTTCCTAAATACACATACCTACTAAAACATTATTTTATTCATCAGCTATTAGAAAAATGTGGTTTTATTTTATAAAGTGAAATGATTTTAATAAAATAATAAGTAAGATCTAGTCCTGAAAAAAGGTCACAAGAATCTAGACATAATTAGAACGTTGTGCACCAACAAAGTCAATAGGCAATAAAGATGAGACAGTAACAAAAATGGATATAGTCTTATCCTGACGCCAAATACATGACAGCAGTCGCAGTCTTTAAATTTGGTTGCTCTCTTGTTCTCAATAATTTCCAACTTTGATCTAGAATAAAAATATAATTGTTAATTACCTAGCTATATTATTATTACATAGATATAATCCCTTTTAAGGAATAGGTCTAATTACCCGTCATCCTTTATATACCCGTGATTTTAAATTTTGAGGATAATTATTTATAATCCACCATTGTAAATAGTTTTTATTTTATTAGAATTTAATTTGCGCCAATACCATACGCATATATATATTATTATAGACCGTGAAAATTTCATGGTTTCTAATGTAGGTACTGATGAAGTATACATACTTTGTTGTAATGTGAGATTGAAACACAAATAAAAGTAAACGTGAACCAAATGTTTGATCCATTCTTAAGATAGTGTCTCTTTCCGTTAGAAGATTTATTACTCGTATGAGTTGACTTAAGTTTTAGATATTTTGCCGGCTCTGTGATAAGCACTGACGCAAAATCTTTTTTATGTCACATCTTATCTGGGTGTAAACACATAACAGAAGGACGATAAGGATGAGGGAGATGTGTCGCCTTCTTTCTCCTTCTCAAAGCGTGACCTTATCTTGAACACGAAAGGATTTGATGGAAGGTTACAAAAATAGCACACATTTTAAAAAGGTAAGCACAAATAATGTATTAAAGGTAAAATAGGTACATAGGTATTATTTTCTTTGATATTTATTTTTATAGACATTGAAAAAAGTTGAAGTTGATATATTCACAATTCAGAATAAAAATTTATGTTTGTAATATATTAGAATTTCAATTGAGAGCTTTTGAATGATAAATATTCAGATCCATATTTATAAACTCAATGACCGATGAAAATAATGGAAATATAGACAATACACGTATTAAAATATGGGTAATACTCAAGCTTTGGTTTTCTTAAGCTGTGTATTCACCTGCGCCGCGCGCGATAATGTTACCTCGGTTCAGATGTGTACGCGTGTTCGCAACGAACTTGGTAACGTTGCATGTCACGTATCATGCAACGTTACAAATTTCCATAGTACGCGGTGGTTCGTGGCGAACAACCACAAACCACCGCGTACTATGAATTTGGAAACGTTGCATGATACGTGACAAATCGGTGTTTATCTAGTTTTCTGTCGGATCACTGCGTTCCGTTCGCGTACTATGGAAATTTGTAACGCCGCGCGCGGTAACGTTATGCCGTTACCAGGGGACGCCCGATTGCTTTTTCGTTTCGTGAAAACTCAATCTCCTAAACTCAATCCTTACTATAAAAATATTGATTTCGAATTATTGTAATTTATACAAAAATACGTTTAAAATATGTTTGAATGTTAAAAAATTATATCTGAAATTCTTTCAAAAATCTGCGTACGTACTAATCTTTTGAAACTCAATGCTTAGTAAATAAAATTGTGTTGCTATAGAATTTTTCACAGATGGCGTTGTTGTTAGAAATCCTTCCATACTAACTTTAATATTATATTTTATATTTTTTGTTATCAATTTTTTTGTTAATCTGGTATCCAATAAACCAAGCATCATAAAAATTTGTTCAGCCGATCTCGAGTTATAAGTGTTCGCACTAACCCGACTTTCTTATAATTATAGATTAATATGAGTATTCTCAGAGTTATAAAAAAATGTGTGCCGTTATATCAATGTTTAAATTAAACTTTTTTTTTATTTAAACGATGCACACTCAATAATGCATACTCAATTTTTTTATATAAATTAATTAGGCATTCCACCCATAGAGGGTGATTTATGAATGCATACTCAATTTAACAATTATTATTGTTGTAATAAACTTTATAAACAAATTAAAATGATGCGCATTCAATTTATAAATTTGAAATTAATTTAATTTGATAAAATGAAAATTAAATTTATCTTTGTTACGAAATGAAAAATTATAAAGGTAGGTACAGTGGGTAATTATACATTTGAATGTTTTTAATAGATTTGTGAAAACAATTTGCGATTGTTTGTTATATTTTTTTTATATAAAAATATGTTGAAATTGATATAAATAGGGTGACAACTATCTTTTCTGTTGTTGTTTTTTTAGTAGTTTGAAGACTAACAAGTAGTTTGCGGGATTTAGACATGGTATCGGAGGAGGTAGCTGCGCAAAAACGAGCGTGTTGGAGGGCTCTCGTTGCTTCCCTATGATCCTAAGTTAGACAAAAAAGGGAACATTTTAGGTATACCTTAATTGTTGACAGCGTTCTGAATTTTACTTCATTACAATTTAAGAAAAATTCAATTAGGAAATATTATCAATTTAATTTGAATATTCGTTAAATTTACCAATTCTTTTCAATCTACTAAAAAGTTTGAAAAGAAAAAGTATTATATTGGATACAAAAAAAAACACAACTTTACAAGATTTAAAAGAAAAAAGTCTTGGATTATTTCAAATAAAACCCAGCATACAATTATGTAGGTGTATCACACCCGCTTCAGAATGTTTATAGTGCTTTCTCTTCTACTTACAAAATAAGTAAGTAGAGAATAAGAAAGTTTCTATTGGATCATTTATTACCGAAGAATACCACCTGCTTCATAATTTTATTATTTAAGCGTAGGCTTAACAATACTTAATTGTATCAGATTATTCGTATTATACGTAACGTAACTACCATTTAGATTCATATAAATATACTACATAAGACATCTTTTTTTGAACAAAATGGACATTTAAAACGAACACAAATCACTTTCAAAGCTTGTGTTATGAATGAAGAAACGGTCAGATTCGGGACTCGAACCGACAACATTCATTAATTAGATCAATAATAAGTTTTCTTTTTGTATGCTACATATCAATCTACAAAGTTTTTTTTTTAGTAAAAGACAGTCACTAGTTTTCTGATCAAATACATAAATAAAAAAATTATGAAAGGCTACCAACCACTTCTACAATTCATACTACATAGAGACGAAAATAGCGCTTAAATGATATAACAACCTACAAAAATCTTACTACATAGAGACGAAAATAGCGCTTAAATGATATAACAACAATGGAATCGTGAGATATTAATTATTGAACTACAAACATGACACAATTTGCGCTACTTCTTCTTCTTTCATATGCGCGCGACCTTTGTTTATAATTTTTATATATTCTACTGCCCTAGCCGTCAGCCTGCTGATTTCTTCTAGTGATCCCTCGAATTTTTTAATGGGGCAGCTCAGCACAATGTGTCCAACAGTCTCGATCTGGCCACATTCACAAAAGGGATGATCCCTTTTACCCCACATGTGTAAAAGGTGTCCACATCTACCGTGACCAGTCCGAATCCTATTAAGGGTCGTCCATAGCCTGCGGGGCAGGTCAAACCCGGGTTGTCTGACTGTTGGATCCAGGACAATTTGCGCTACTATTTTAGGTATATGAGATTATATTGTATTATCTATTTATTAATTTGTGAAGGAAAAACTTTAATATGATTCACTCGATATCGGGTGCATTGACGTCTAAATAAAAAGAAAAGGAAAAACTTTATTACTATTTTTACGAAAATTGCGCGGACGGAGGAGTATGAAATATCGCACACTTATAGTTTATATAGAGAAGGAGTGGCGAATACTAATATTTTTTGTAAATTATGCATAAAAATAGAATAAATCAATAACAAAAACATTACAAATGATGTAATCTTATGTATTTGATACTTACACACACACTCTTCGATGTATTTGATATTAACACAGACGTTATATATTATTTTGTTTATCTGTGGTCTAATTGAGAATAGATTAATAATGTTTGTCTTTAATAATAATAAAAAAAACATTGTACCTACATATCAACATTTCAAATTTGACATATCCATGTTTTTGAAAGAAAATGGTGAAGTTGGAACCTTAATAATGTTCAAACTTATAATTTAAATAAGTTTTCGTGCCGTGGGGCTGTCGGCTTAGAATAGCACCTCTGTTCTTTTTGCTGGTTTTTCGAGCATCCTGTAAGAGGCAGGTAATCGAAAAATCAGATCGGGGTCGCGGGGTTGACCACCTCACACCCTTAAATCCAAGCGGTCAGAAAAGGCAACAAAATTAAGCCTCGGACGCCTGGGCCCCACCAGGGGGGGGGTCCAGGCAGCTAGTGTCCCCCCTGTGTTGACCACGGCTCGCTCTAACAAGAGCTTGAAAATCGGGACCCTGAATGTCCGCACTTTGAGGGCGGGCGGGGAGCTTGTTGCTGCCAAGTTGGCGGGAGAATATGGACTGGATATCCTGGGGCTGAGCGAGGCACGCATCCCAGGGACGGGGCAGAGTGACGCTGGCAACTATGTCATGCTGCACTCTGGTCACCGAACTGCACGGATGCGTGGCGTCGCTCTACTTTTAAGTAAATATGCCTTCTCTCGCCTTCTTGGTTGGGAACCTGTTTCTGACCGCCTGATGAGTGCGTCCTTCAAGATGACAGGCGAAACACTGACGGTCCTCCTATGCTATGCTCCCACTGAGGATGGGGATGCGGCTGCCAAGGACTGTTTTTATGACAGTCTGGATGCAGTTGTGTCCCATGTCCCAAGGCGCCACCGCTTAATAGTACTGGGGGATTTAATGCCAAGGTTGGCAGTGACCCCCAGTATGGACCAGGCGTCATGGGTAGGCATGGCATGGGAGTGATAAATGATAATGGAAGCCGTCTGATTGGTTTCGCCACACTCCATGGACTCTTAATAGGGGGAACTTTGTTCCCATTTCCAGCAGGGGCCGTCTGCCTCTCGCCCGCTGGACATACGCAGGTTAGAGAGTGCTCAGTGTCGTCATACGTACGAGGCTGAGTTACGCACCAGGTTTGCCCCCTTGCAGGATTCACACGGAGCTGTTCCGATTGAGACAGCTTGGAATAGCTTCCGTGACGCCGTTATGGAATCCGCACGTTCTTCTGTCGGCTATAAGAGCAAAAAGAGGCCAATATGGATGTCCGATGGGTCCTGGAGCCTCATCGAAGATCGCCAGAAGGCTAAGACCCTCAGAGACAGCGAAAAAGACCCTCAAAAACTGGCTGCTTTGGTGTCTGAGTACAGAGAGCTGAGCCGCAAGGTGAAGCACTCTGTACGAACAGATAAGAGAAGACACCTGGACTCTCAGATACGGCGAGCGCAGTCTGCTGCACTCGGAAATGACTCAAGGACACTTTTCGAAATCACCCGGGAGGTCGGGGGCAGGGGTCAAAAAAGACCCGTGACGGCAATACGAGACTCTCGTGGAGCCACTGTCACTGCCCCCGAACTGATTAAAGGGAGATGGAGGGAGTATTTTGAGTCAATATTAAACCGTCCCGAGCCCTCCTCACCTTACAACTTTGAGGAGGAGTTGACTGGTCCGAATATACCTCAGGTAACTGGGATATGTGAGGACCCGCCGACATACAGTGAGATGGTGCTGGCCGTGATGAGACTTAAGAACAACAAAGCGCCAGGAGACGATGGAATTCACGCAGAGCTCCTCAAACAAGGCATAGACACCCTTGGCCAACCACTATTAGATATATTTAAAATGGCGTGGGAAGAGGAGAGGTGCCCAAAAGATTGGCGGAATGGATCCATCGTCGCAATATTTAAAAAGGGGGACCCCCTTGAATGCGGAAACTACCGTGGAATTACTCTGATGAGTGTTCCCGGTAAGGTATTATCTCAGATATTACTACACCGCATTCGGGGGCCTGTCATGGCTGTCCTGAGAGAGCAACAATGCGGCTTTGTACCTGGAAGGTCCTGCACGGACCCAATTTTCTGTGCCAGGTGCATCTTTCAGCAGTGCAAGGAGTTTAACTCTCCAGTCGCTTGTTGCTTTATAGATTTTGAAAAGGCCTTCGACAGCCCACATAGACCATCGATATGGAAAATTTTAGCTCTGTACGGTATACCTCCGAAGATAGTTAAAATGGTGCAGTCCCTGTACGAAGACTCCGAGTGTAGCGTGAAAAC
This sequence comes from Mystacides longicornis, assembly GCA_963576905.1. Classification (NCBI taxonomy): domain Eukaryota; kingdom Metazoa; phylum Arthropoda; class Insecta; order Trichoptera; family Leptoceridae; genus Mystacides; species Mystacides longicornis. The sequence goes on along the minus strand of OY756433.1, from coordinate 15,166,009 downwards.
GCCAGGTGGTCCTACTGAAGCTTTTAGGATCACCACGGGAGTCAGACAGGGCTGCGTACTGGCTCCTTTTATATTCATAATTGTCATGGACTTCCTGTTGAGAAAGTCCATGCAAGGAGCAAGAGGTATACCGATAACACAGAGAGATGGTCTAATGGGCGAACTGTGCGATCTGGAGTACGCGGACGACCTAGCGTTGTTCAGTACGACAGTGGAGGAATTACAGCGCAGTGTTTCAAGACTCTGCGACGAAACAGCACGCCTCGGCCTTCGAGTCAATGCCAGTAAAACGGAGATCATGGCAAATAATGCCTGCCCCGATAAACAGCTACCGATAACCATCGATGGTCACCAGGTCTCCCGGGTGGATAAATTTAAGTACCTGGGAGCAACCATTACCACCACTGGTGACCTCGGGGCTGAGCTCCCGATACGTATCGGTATGGCAAGTGGCGCCTTCAACAACATGACCAAGATATGGAAGGCGTCGGCGTTTAGTGTCGAGACGAAATGTAAACTGTTTGATGCGTGTGTGTTGCCCATTCTCCTGTATGGGTGTGAGTCCTGGCACCTGACTCTGGCCCAGGCACAAAAAGTATCTGCATTCGAAACGAAGTGCCTCAGGAGAATTTTGGGTATAAGATGGTACCACCGCATCACGAACGACGCTATACGCCGGCGCACCCAGCGTGAGCCCATCACCTCTACTATTATGTGGAGGAGATGGACTTGGCTGGGACATGTGTTAAGGATGCCGAATGACAGTTGGCCGAGGAGAGCGCTGTTTTTCCTCCCATCAGGGTCCCGGAGACGAGGAAGACCCTCTCATACTGTGTTCCGCTCCTTCGAGGCAGAGCTGAGGAATCTGGTCATGGTGTGGGAGGAGGTCATTAACGTTGTGCAGGATCGAGCGCAATGGAGAGCTCTTGTTGCCTCCCTATGCCCCTAAGTGGGGTCTAAAGGGAGTTTGGTTGGTTTTTTTGGTTTTCGACCATTAATATTATATGATATATCAATAGCTGCATACACACGTAAAGATAAATCGTTACGCGTATATTCAGCTAATTATTATTATTGTTATTTCTTGATAATAATTGTATAGAAGCTCATGACATATTTTTTTGTATTGGTCTTTTTGTGCCTTTTATCTCTGTATTTAATGTCTTTCTCTATTATTATATAGATATTCATCATATTATTGTGTACTGAGATATTGAATTGAATAAAGGTTAAATAAATAAACTATACAACAAATATGAGACATTAATTCAATAATTAATTATTGAACTACCATCATGAGACAACAGTGGCGTAATAGAACATTGACTATCATTCTGAAATGAAAAACAGATGATTGTGTTGCGTCGTATCCAATTGATATTGAGTCTTTTGACATTTCTAAATTCTGAAAATATTTTATCCAACACATTAATTGCGTAACTACTGGCAACCGTTTAAGTTCTAAGCAAGAGCTTCTATTCTGCAATGACAAAATGTCTCGTATCCAATAGTTGTTGAGTCTTTTGACAGTTTGACTACCTATTCTGAGTGAATTTAATCCAACACAACAATTGTGTAACTACTGGCAACCAATCGAGTTCTACGCGAGAGCTTTTTTGGTGTTGTTTCAATTAAGGCATCGATACTCAACCTGCTGCCGTGCCGCTTGCGGCCCGGCACACGTATCCGAAATATGATTTAAAAAATTGCAATTCCATTCCATGAAACTTGAAGTGTATTGTCATTACGAACCACCTTAACTGTTAAAATATAGGGTCTTTTGGAACTCTTTGATCGTAAAATAAGCGAATGTTGGTCGAACAGGATTCAAGTTTTTAGATAAAATAATTGCACGTACTCGTATTGTTATTTTTTTTTAATTTTTTAAATTTGCTAAAGTAAATAGAATAAATTACAGCCGAATTTATGTATTTCACTTCAATAAAATTATAAACGCTGATTCATTATGCCCACAAAATGTTTTATTCATCCTTAACCTAGTGTTTATTTTTATAAAACTCAAATATGAATTATTGGAGGAGGGGGGGGGGAGATTTGTGCCGCCCGCGCAAGTTTAAAAATATAATATATTTTTAACATATTATGTATGTGGCCCGACGAAAAAAAGGTTGAGTACCATTGAATTAAGGGGTCATACACACATTGTCAAGTAGCAAGGTGTATGTGCGAGTTGCGCAGTAAAATTGGAGTAAAACAGGGTGCGCGAACGTATATGCTGCAAATATGGAGAAGGAAGGCGGGGATGGTACTCGCAAAAATAGACCCCTCTTCTATCACTGTTGAGTTCACTCGAAACTCGAAGTTCTGTCCTCACAAGCTTATAACACTTGTAACTCGCACCCGCACACGCACTCGCACATACTACTTAACAATGTGTACGCCGGCCTTATGATCCGTTGTTTATGTTGACATGGTGATATTTTGTAGACAGCAATATTCTATTTGTCACGCGTGAATGGCGCAGTGATCTATTGATAACGTTATAGTTCCGAAATTAGCCACCGCGAGCCAAAAATTACTGCGCGGCTATACCTTTTATGACAGCGCATTTGACAGGGCTGTTGTGTTTTTTCCATAGAAATACCATAAGCAACTCAATGCTCGTTCAAAATAACCATTTTATTGCTTATTGGCTTATTGAATTGTGATTGTCAAACATGAAGCAACTTTCTATTTGTCACTTGGGAATAGCGTAGTGATCTCCTGTACATAGATAACGATGTATGTAGTTCCAGAATTGGCCACTGCGAGCCAAAAAGGATTGCGCCGGCTATACACTTTTTGATAGCGCTGTGTTAATTTTTCTATAGAAATACAATTTAACACATCATTAGCTTGTTCTTAACAAACATTTTTGGATCAAAGAGTTCCATATATAGAGCGGCTTACTTGCCTTGTATTTTATCTGTCCTCAATATGAGGCAGTTAACCGCTGCGTATTTTTTATCAATTCAGTCTGTCACAGACGTTGCTAGGTGCCGCATCGTGTTGCTTACATAATAATTGCTCAAAATGCCCTCATGTGTTATGAGATACGGCACCAATTATGCAATAAAAGTTAATAAAGGTGACAATATTATATCTTTTCATCGGTAAGTACAATTTATTACATGTTTTTTTTTCATTTCATTATGAATAATATATTGTTTTAAATTTGTCTACATATGTCAATATTATTTATTTGACACATCGATATCTTAATAAGTAAATTGGGTAACTCCGAAATAGTCACTTTTCGGGATGGAATATTTTACCTATATTTTTAATTAAACTGAATATCTGCACACTCAAAGAGAACACAAATACACTCTTTGACTCTTTCACAGTAAGCTTAAGTTTTAATATATGGAATAACTTCTTTTTTTTCGAAATTACCGGCAATCGTATCCCACAAGAAATGATTTGTGACTGAGTTTAAAATCCAGAGAAAATCATAAAACAATAGTACTGATCAAATAATAATAATGAAGAAGAAAGAATAAAGTCAAATAAGGATCAAATTATTTTCAACAAAAGATAATAAGAATTGTCTATTTATTTCAAGAGAATTGAGACTTATTAATTAAATGAAGAATATTAACCAACATGGAACAACTTTTCAAAGAATATTTTACTGATATTTTTGTTCACTCACTCCTTTTTCCATATTTTCCTCCATATTTTTTTTATCATTTTAGGTTTTTTGTACTCAGTGGTCCACAGTTTTCTTTTTTTACCAAACTTAAGTTCTCTCCATTTTATGGTTTAAATAAGTAGCCTGTGAAGTTTATTCTACCAAAATGCTCCCGCTATCTCTTACCATATTATAATAACAAAAAATCATTACTCTGTCCCAGTAATAATATCCAATATACGTTGATTCGATTTGTCTTAATCATTATCATGAGTATACAATTCTCATTCTTACTCAATTCTGCATAGAGAATAGTATTTTGAACGTTGCTAATACTATCATGGAAAAACCCATCTTTCTTTATAATTTATTAAGGCATTTTTTCATTTTATATATTCTGAAAGACGTGGAAGACCCTCTAATACCGTGTTCCGTTCCTTCGAGGCAGAGCTGAGGGAAATGGACTTGGTGTGGGAGGAGGTCATAAGCATTGTGCAAGATCGAGCGCAATGGAGAGCTCTTGTTGCCTCCCTATGCACCTAAGTGGAGTTCAACGGGAGTTTTGATTGATTTGATTCAGTAATGTTAAAAGATGTACTGAAATGTAAGTTTACAACGTGATATTATCATTTGGTTTTCATTCATAGGTTCCCGAGAATAGGGAATGAAAAAAGAGAGGAGTGGATCAAACTGGTTCAAAAAGATCGCAGTGAAGAAAGGTGGTTGGCAATTGATGGTCAACCCAGCCCAGGTTTACTGAAGAAGCCTTTCGTGCGTTAAAACGCGGATATTATTATTTAAATAAAATGGAGAAGAATAATTAGTAGTCTGAAATAATTTTGGAGAAAAAAAATGGTTGATAAAAAAGACTGATAATTAATATCATATAAAAATATTTTAATCAAAATCATAAAGTACATTATTGTATGTAGTAAAAAGCAATAAAAAGGAGCGCAAGAAAAATTAAAAAAAAATACATTTAATTTCTTTAAAGTACTTTCTTTGTAAATTTTACTTCTGTTGATCAGATTTTTTCATTCATTTGGCAGTTTATGTTTATAAATATGGTTTTTTTTTTTTTTTTTTTTTTATTGAAATAATATAGAACATATTATAATTATTTACAAAAAACAAGTATTGAGTCACGCCAAATCTAAAAGATTTGTCGGCGTGTTCTCTTTAATTGTACATGATATAAAGAAAATTTACTTAATCTACTACTACATTAAAATTAAATTAATTTTAAACTTACAAACCAAACTTTAAACTTAAACCCTTAGACTAAAAATCAAAATTAATTAAATTCAGACCTTAATCCAAATAACTAATTATATACAAATGCACACTTTATTAACCATTCCTTGACTAACTTAATTATACTATAAGTTAAAAAAAAAACACTATTATTCTTGTTTTGCTATGATATCTACCTTCATTTTGAACAAATCAATGTTGAAAAAATAACGCGAGTTTCCGTGTTTTAGAGCAAAAATAACACCGAATTTCTCCAAAAATAACACCGAAATTCTCAAAAAATAACACCACTATATTCCAGTCTCTATCTATAACTTATTACTTATACTTTACGATTCCTTTAAAACGTAAGATTTATATCATGATCACTTAAAATAACAACTTAAATAATATGTACGTTTATATTTGCCGATTATAAATAGTATTTAAGTTAATGTAATTTAATGGAAAATAATAAACATTTGAAATCTGATGCCTTTTAATGCAAATGTGACAACCCTGATATACATTTATGAATAATACGATTGGTACATCACCCGCACACCTCTCACCAAACTGGCCACAAATTTAAAGTGAATTTTCTTCATATTAGCCACTCTATATTATAGAACTCTTTGATTTGAATACAGAATTTTTATACCATCATTAGGTAAATCGTTTTGTCAAAAATGCAGTTATCCATGTTGCATATCAATGTATCGACACTATAGCAACATAATAATAACCTTAGATTAGGAAAGAAAGATAATAACATTGTTGCTTAGTAAACAGTTTGTTACTATAGTAAACAAATATCTACTGAAATATAAACAATGCACTAAGTAAAAAGGTTGAATTCCATTACATTCGCAGTATAAGTCATTTATATCGAAAATTAAAATTTTCTAAGTCATCGTTATGAATGTTTTCGGCGCATTATTTAAACACAATTGGAACATCACCCGCACACCTCCCGTCCCTCCCACCAAACTGGACACAAATTTAAAGTGAATTTTCTTCCTATTAGCCCCTCTATATATGGAACTCTTTGTTTTGGATACGAGGAATCAATCTTCTGTTTGTTATTGCAGAATAGAAGCTCTTGCTAAGAACTTAATCGGTTGCCAGTAGTTACGCAATTAATGTATTGGATAAAATATTTTCAGAATATAGAAATGTCAAAAGACTCAATATCAATTGGATACGACGCAACTCTATCGTCTGTTTTTTATTTCAAAATAGCCGTCATTATGTTGTGTCTATTTCTTTTTTAAATAGGTACCTACCTAATGATTAACATGTGTAGGCTTACGCCGTAGATTCCGCGCATAAATAAATATTATTGACTAGATTTTTAAAAATAAGGAAGAATAATGACATGTGCGTACATTCGTTTATATAACATAAATAAATATATGTATATAAACTTCATATACAAATGTGTTACATGTGATCAGTCTTACTCTACGGTCAATACCAATATCATAAATCGCCCTGAAGTATTTGAAATGTGGATCCATCGCAAATTGCTTAAAATATCTTGAACCATCATGATCACTAACATAGAAGTCTTTCGCAGAGCAACACAACCAGACAATTGTTCACCTCAATTAAGATTCGTAAAACTTCGTACTTTGAAAAACTTCGTGAAAAATACAAGAAATTACAGTTTGTCGTGAAGGGAAAATAGAGGGCCGCAGAGGAGTCGGAAATAAGCAACTTTCCTGGCTCCGAAACTGTGGGAGATTCATTCAGGACAGTGAAGACTAAAAGGATTCCTCCCATGTGGTCGATGACCTCGGGGAGACATGATAGGACACCACAAGCAGAGAATACAAAGGTGTCATTACAGCTGAAGGAACTTAATGGATGAAACATTTTTTTCTGGTCAACCAATCTGAGACAGGACGGCGATAAAGTTTAGTGAAAGATGAAGCAAAAAGGCGTCTCTTAAACAAATCAACAAATTCGAATATTTTTTTCCGTTTTGATTCTGTTGTAGATAAAATTTCGCTGTGATTTAGATATCCTTCTTTTGATTTATATTCACACTCATGTCGTCATTATTATTGCTTTGTTGTTTATCCTGAATAGATGATTTTCCTGCTTCGATCAATAACTTGGTAATTCCTCTCAAAGGCGACTCAAATACTATGCAGAAGATTACGGCGAACATAAAGCTCAAAGTGATATATCCAAAGCCGTCAACCAACTGCAAAACAAAATCAAAACATTATTTATAAAGAACACGTTATGTTAATTAGTATTGATTGCTTATGTCAATATGATTTTTTTTCCTTATTTTGCATATTTATGGTATGGGTGAAAGTTTAATAGTTCCACGATCATTTATGTACCTACATAGCTCATTTAATCTACCTAGATATTTTTTCGGGATAAATATTTTTTTTATAAAATGTTAGTACCTATCATGGCGTTATGTTATGTCATTCAAATTTATATCATTTTTCCTCCTTCTACGTAATTATAATATTGTTTTTGAGAGTTTCTCAATACATCAAGAAAACTATACAAGATTGTTCAAAATGGTAAGACTGAATATGTAACAAACAGAATTTGGTGCCTTTTTGCTTGAAAACTATAACTCGTATAGAAATAAAATATTACGACTTATTTATTTTGAATGTACATAATTAATGCTTAATAAATAATTTTGTTTCGAATCATTTTGTACCAGCTAGTATTTTTTTCCTGATTTGAAAAAAAAATCATAAGGGGGAATCTTAGGTAGGTACTTACTCAAAAAAAAAATTATTTTTAGAATTTTCCATACCTTCTTTGGAATCCAAATTGGATACACTTTTCAGAATCGTAATATTCTTTCTTTCTGCACTGGAGGATTTAGATTCTATGTGACTTATTACAGTTTAAAAACATCTCAATAGATACATTATGAGACTAGGACTAGGCTACCGACTTCGGAAGCCTAGTGGTATAGACGTGAACTACTAATCACGAGGTCCCGGATTCAATTCCCGGTCGGGTCAGAGTTTTTCTAAGTGTTTTTGAAATTTCTACCCGGGGTTGGCCTGTCTCAGATTGGACGGGACCGCTTGACTACAAAAAAATTGCCTCAGGCAATAAGTTCCGCCGGCTATACCGAATTAAACGTAATTCTGAAAACGTTCGATAGCCAAGAAACGATATACCTAATATGGTTATTTCACTCCTTATCTTTTTATGGTATAAGTAAGATAATTTTTCGAACTTCATCAATTGAAAAACTTAAATTTTAGTTGCAAATAAATTTTGAAGAATATGTATATACTTACAACGCTCGTTAAACTTAATTCCCAAGGAGACTCTCTAAAGGAAAGAAAAGTTAGCATTATAATGGGATGTAGCAAATAAGCGCTGTACGTAGCCCTTCCTAGGGGAGTCCATATTCTAAGTGTTAGCATCTTGGTCAGCACGCCTGAAAATATCAAGCAAAATAGGAATAAATATATACTTCGAATGATAAATCAGCAATTTCGAGGAAAATATTGAGTAAATCTGCATATTAATGAAATTTTCGGCACCATGTGCACCAGAGTGCACCTATAGAAAGACAGTTACCTTAACTTCTATTATTAACCATTGTAGGATGAAAAATGAATTCTTACCACCATTATTTGTGAGGCATGCTACAAGGCACCAAGAAGTGGCCATTGCCCAAAAAGTCTTACTCCATCCAATGTGTAGAGCACTGACAAAAGGACTGGTGGTTTCTTCGTCAAATCCAAACATCAGTATTCCGAAAATAGCTAAACACACTGACCAGCCAAATATTACCGCAGACTGTTGAATTAAAACACTACTTTGAACTATTAATACGTAAGATATTTAATAATAATTGTAATATTTTTCAAGTTTCTTACTTTTGTGAATTCAAATCGTCCTTCGTATTTTCTCAGTAAAAGTCCCGCTATTATTCCTACTGCATATGGGCTGATCCTAAACCAAGGCACTTGGTATATGACTTCAAAAAGTCGTGCTTGGGAGTCAACACTAAAACACAAGATTGGTCGAATTAAGACCACTAGCTGACCAGCCCGTCGACAGAACTTCGACCTAACCCAGAATTTAAAAAAATACTCCTTGTTTATTGTAATGTTTGTTACATTTTAACCTTCTCTACTTGTAACTTCCCTCCAAAGAGTGGTATTGAAGTCATACTCTGCTTAAACCTTCCCGGACATTAGTAGAACAGATCACCAAAGATGATCAAGTAACTTATACTAGGGATACTTAAATTCTGCGCATTGCGATGTTTGAAATCCTGGTTGATACTTATCATAATATTTCTGTCAGTCATCCCTGTTAGATTGGGTAGCCTAGTATGTACAGGGAACCAGATTCGCGCTAAAAATTCAAATGGCGTCAACAATTCAAATGCGCCTAAAATTCAAATATATTCGGTTTGCAGAGGGTAAAATGGATTCGGGGGTGTGTGTGAAGATGTATGGGGGGCTCTGCCCCCCAAACCCCCCTAAATAATTATGTTCTAACCTAACCTAACCTATTTTCATGACTGTTAGTCATGAAAATAGGCTAACGAACCTATTTTTTATGAATTGGGCTCAGCCAAAGAGAACACAAATACACTTTAGACATCTTTCACAGAAAAAAACGGATAAATAGAAAAAAAAAACGAAAAAAAAGCTCCGCCCGCACCGGGATTCGAACAAAAAACCATCAATACCAACGGCGGCGACTATAACCGTAGAACCATTGTGAACTTGCTAGCGGTGCCGAAAAACTATAATATCTACTGTTAGTGTCGCGCATGCGCACTTTATGCAAGGATTCTATTGGTGCGAATCTGGTTCCCCGTACATACTAGGTTACCCTGTTAGATTAAGTTTATGGCCGTCAGACGCTTGTGAAGTGTCTGTTCTCCCGACAATTAATATACTTCTGCATTTATAACATCACTTTTTTTATTTAATTCTCTATTGTAAACTTTAGATGTATTTTAGTAAACCAGCAATACTTACTACAAATTATAGTTTGAGATGTAACCAATATAACTGGCGTAGAAGTTGGATATGAAGATGACAAACAGGAGAGTATAAACACTTGTTTTGAATTTGCTGAAAAAAAAATTAAAATTGCATTGATTTAATTGAAATAGTGTAAATTATGAGATATTTGTTCCTTTATCAATATTGTACGTAGTTATAGTGAAGTTATTTTTTTAAACTTACGTTGACGTAAAGACCAAGATCCCGATACAAATAATGAACAATTGCATGTCCACACTAAGATACCAACTCCATCCCATACACAACTGCAATCTAGGATAGAAGTTATTGATATACAGAAGGTTTTTCCACCAGTTTTTCTCACAATTGAAATTTTCTCTTGCCGAAATCCAATAGAATGTTTCATTGTACCTCCACTTCAAAAGAAATTCCGTAAAGCCCAATGCGACCATGTAAGTCGGGGTCAGCCTAAAAATGAACACATCTATTTAACAAAACCCATCAATCCTATGTACCATCTTAGCAGATCAGATAAGAAATTTGTTTTTATATTTTACCTCAAAAATCTGCCAAACGTCGCGAAAATAATGAAATAGATTCTTTTAATAAAACTCTGCTGTTTTGTCCCTTTGTTTTCCGTTTTTTTCATTTCCATATCAAGCATGGAATAACCCATCAAGAAACCACTATAAGAACAACACATTCATGAGTTAACATAACTTTGAACAACGTTACATTCATTTATGGATTCATGCCGTTTTTTTCATTTCCATATCAAGAATGCAATAAGCCATCAAGAAACCACTATAAGAACAACACATTCATGAGTTAACATAACTTTGAACAACGTTACATTCATTTCAAGATTCATGCCGTTTTTTCCATTTCCATATCAAGCATGGAATAACCCATCAAGAAACCACTATAAGAACAACACATTCATGAGTTAACATAACTTTGAACAACGTTACATTCATTTCAAGATTCATGCCGTTTTTTCCATTTCCATATCAAGCATGGAATAACCCATCAAGAAACCACTATAAGAACAACACATTTATGAGTCAACATAACTTTGAACAACGTTACATTCATTTATGGATTCATGCCGTTTTTTCCATTTCCATATCAAGCATGGAATAACCCATCAAGAAACCACTATAAGAACAACACATTTATGAGTCAACATAACTTTGAACAACGTTACATTCATTTATGGATTCATGCCGTTTTTTCCATTTCCATATCAAGCATGGAATAACCCATCAAGAAACCACTATAAGAACAACACATTTATGAGTCAACATAACTTTGAACAACGTTACATTCATTTATGGATTCATGCCGTTTTTTTTCATTTCCATATCAAGCATGGAATAACCCATCAAGAAACCACTATAAGAACAACACATTTATGAGTCAACATAACTTTGAACAACGTTACATTCATTTATGGATTCATGCCGTTTTTTCCATTTCCATATCAAGCATGGAATAACCCATCAAGAAACCACTATAAGAACAACACATTTATGAGTCAACATAACTTTGAACAACGTTACATTCATTTATGGATTCATGCCGTTTTTTTCATTTCCATATCAAGAATGGAATAATCCACCAAGAAACCACTATAAGAACAACACATTCATGAGTTAACATAACTTTGAACAACGTTACATTCATTTATGGATTCATCTCGTTTTTTTTTTCAAAAACTTGATATTATATTTATTATATTTTATATATTATACTTGACTACTCGATGGATACAGTGTTCCTCAATTTAATAATAGGTAAATAGGGTAAAAGAAGGTTAGAGTATAGTGTGCCGAAGCTGCTTAGTATGTTTCCCGCGTCCCGAGGTGCTCGAGCAAAGATGGACCAAAGAAACTTATCAAGGAACGGTTACAGAAGTGTGGATTTATTTATGATTTTGCAAATAGTAATATGTAAATGTTTGTATATTTTGTACCTGTGATTTATTATTATTATTTCTTATTTATAAGTATCTAGGTATGTAAATAAAAGTGAACACGCCGACAAGTCTTCTGTTGAGACTTGGCGTGACGTAATAGTGTAATTGTATATTATATTATTATATTGAATAAATAAATTAAAAAAATAAATAAAACTAACTATTTGATGCAATTATTAAATCTTAAATGTTAAGCGTCAAGTAACTACATCAATGATATGTAGATACTTATTCGCCCGTTACCGAAAAAAATAGATAAATTTAACAAACCAAATCACCTCAGCACGGGCTTTTGTCTAGTGGGGTGATAAATTCCATTAAATTCCATAAATGGAAATAACAATTAAAAAAAAATATTCCCATGAAAATTAACCTTGAATGATTATACGTATATTATGTATATAAACTTTATACGTATAGGTATATATGATTATACGTATCTCTAATATAAATTAAAGTCGGGTTAGTGCGAACACTTATAACTCGAGATCGGCTGAACAGATTTTTCTGATGTTTGATTTATTGGATTCTTCTCCGCTCCGGATAACAGAATATCTAATAAAAAGTTGAAAAATGGATAGCTAATAATGATAAATATAATATTAAAGTTAGTATGGAACCGATTTCCTGCGACGTCATAACAACAAAATTATGATGGTAGTACCCTCTCATTTTGCAAATGTGATTTCCACTCTTAACAGTAGCCCATCCCCCTTACTCCAATTTTCATACAAAGTTAACATCGGGCACATAGAGGTAGAATGATTGCGCGCGCATATTATATTCCCGCGTTGTTCCCGCCTGAGTTTTGAATACGAATGAAATATGAATGTTTTGGAAATATTTTAATGTTAATATTTTATTAGCTTAACTCAATCGAATTAATTAGGTATGTATTTTTATGGGGGCATAGTGCACATTATGCACCTACATATGAACGGGCCGCCTCGGGTTAAAACCACAGGACAACGTCTGTCTGCGCCGCAAGTGGTAACAATCAAACAAAGACCCAGAGCTTGAAAATAGAGTACCTATACTATTTTCCTAATCGTTGATACTGGACACCATGGAAACAACAACTTATTAGTAGACGATGACAGTTCTTTCTGGTTATTATGTTCTTGGTGACCATATCGACGATTAGGAAAATATACTCTATTTTCATGCTCTGGGTGTTTGGTACAAATCCACCTTTACGTACAATGGAAATTCGTTCGTTGCATGCGTTACATTACCGCTTGTGACAGGTAGGTACACGCCATTATACATTGTGGACGTTAGTTACCTCATTGTGAAGAACGAATCAACTGTGAATACAGCACTCGAAAACAGTTTCTTCAAAATAATATGGAAATTGATTAATACAACAAGTGTATTGAAAGTTACATCCATGGTGTAGTATAATGTGTGAGACAAAATAATCCACGCACTCAGTAGAACCCTGAAAGCAATAAACGATTAACAAAATCTTCCATTTCCCACGTGATTATGTGCAAAATAAAGGAAGTAAACACTAGATTGTGAACAAATTTGACAAATGGAATAGATATGAAACATATTATTATCAGCATCATTATTAGTAAAAATGGATCCCAATTTCCGTTGGTCACAGCTGGACCAATTTCTCTAATTCTTTTTTGCTATTATCAAGAGAAAATTTTATGAAAGAAACTTGCCCAAAACATAAGAATTTTAGAAAACTTATCGTAGGGAACCTTCATAGTACAATTATTTATTTAATTAATGAATCACAAAGAAACCAACAAAGAAATGGACTCCACATTAACAAGAACACAGACTTTTAACATAGAATCTCTAGTGCTCTATAATGACAGGCGTCTATCGCACAGTTATGGTTTTGAATGTACAAAACAGTGTATTTAAAATATAAACAATATTATTATCTATCGTATAATGGAAGTGATTTGACAATAAGCACTTATCTAATGGAGTTGACGTAAGTGTGAGTTGTTTGATAGTTGGCACGGTTGACAGAATGTGCGCTACAAATATCGTAAAGATGATTCAGTCGGAATTATTAAAACAATTCGTATTCAAATCGTCTGTGGGTCAGCTAGTAAAACTAATAAAATTAGGAATATTTTATTTCCTACAGTCTTCTGAGTGAAGAAAACCAACATCAAAACAGCCCATTATCTTCAAAAGTGGAATTAATGTAAACCACTTAAAATTTGAGGACTTGACCTTTTTTGAATCAGAAATGTTTCAGAGAAATATCGAGTCACAAACATCACTGAGATCGGCGTTCTGCGTACGTTCTGCCCGGAACAGGTTAATATTCCTCTCATTGGGCAGTATTATAGACCAGTTTTAAGCGTCTCAAAAAGAGATGATAATGTTAATACACGACAACATTCACTATTCTAGTAAGAATGTAAATACTGACCTGATACCAAACAGAATTTGAAATTTTTTTCCTTCGCCTAGCTTGTCATCGAAGAATGAAACACAATTCTTATATAAACTGAAGCACAAAAGTACTTTTATAAAAATGCTATCTTTTTTAGTATCTTCTTTACTAATTGTCTGCGTTTCATCTGTATTTATAAAAGAATACAAATAATGTTAGATTTTTTTGGAGTCTGAATCTTGAAACCGCATTGATTCAAATCTATTTTCTTGGAAAATATATTTTATTTATGGGTTCATTTGTTTTCCAAAAAGGTCAATAAAAAAAACAAGCATGAAAAACGTAATGATAATTTTAAAGACATTATGAAACAGTTATAAAAATCTGACATATACTATCAAAATAAACTGTTGCAGGAACATACCTTTTTCTTTCAACTCTGTTAAATTTTGATTATCATTCGTTCTTTTTATGTCGTAGACTGTTGCAAAAATACTCAAAGCAATTATACCTAAGACAGAATATCTGAAAATTAAAAAAATGGTTTTTTTTTTTTTTTTTAATAAAATGAATCTGTGCTCACTCAAAGTGAACACAAATACACTCCTTGACTCTTTCACAGTAAGCTACCGAAAGCTTGTGTCGTGAAAGAGGAAGATTGTCGGCACCTGGGATCGAACCACGACGTCCGCACTACGAAAGCCGACGTTGTAACCGCTGGGTCACCAACCACTTCAAAATCATATATAATTCAAAGTGTAATCAGGTGAAATTCTTTAACTATTTTTTGTTTGTTCAAAAAGAATTATTAAAAACCTACACAAATATTTTGAATCTGTTTTCTTTTTTCCAGGAATAATCTGTCTCCATTTTTTTGACGCTATCCATTTCAAAATCCATATCGTATAGCGTTTGTATCATCAGCTTTTTAGACTTGAAATATTTTTCCGCGATATTATAGATCTCTGCTTCGGTACAGGATTTTGGCAAGCACAAGCCAATGCTAACCACAAACTGTGAAAATAACAACAAATCACATAATCTTATTAAAGATGAAAAACCTATCAGAAACCAAAAATTGACAATGCTGGGAAAAGCCTTATAGAGGCACACAAATTTGCATAATAAGTATTATTTAATTTATTAGTTTAGGTTTAAAATATTACTTTGTAAAATTAATAAATAAATAAAAACAGAGAGCCATTCTGCCTTTTTGCGATCTAAGAAAAAATAATGATACAATTCTTCAACTCACGAAGCAAATTTATATAAGAAATGCCATATTGCATACAGCATATTAATCCAAATAAAAGAAATATATCATTGTAAAATTATTTTATAGGTAGGTAGAGACAATATAAATTAGAAATTAAATAAAAGAAAGCAAATAAAAAAGAAGAAAAAAGTCCAAGAAAAATAAAATTTGACAAAAAAATTATTATACGAATCCAAACAAAAATAAAATATCGTAGATATGTAGGTACCATAAGGCCCTGTCATAGCTGGTCGCATGATCGTGCGATCGTGCGATTGCGATGATCGCATGAACGCATAAACAAATTTGTGATCGCACGATGAAAAGTTGTGTGTCCTAACTGCCATCGCATGATCGCGCGTCCACTTTCCTTGACAACGCAAACAAATAAATATGAATGTTAAGTAAGTAAGAGCTTTTGCCAAGCAGGTGTCGTATTAATTATCGATACAACAAAACACTACAAGAGACGCGCGATCATTTCAAACAGGGCGTCCGCGTTCATGCGATCATCGCAATCGCACGATCGTACGATCATGCGACCAGCTAGGACAGGGTCTTAGAATATAACTATTTAATTTTTTAGTACTTTTAGATACATAATCACATAGATCACTCTCTCGAGAGTGAATTGCCGCATTGTAAAGGAGAAGAAGATACATAATTAATTATAATACAAATAGATAGGTACCTCGCTTTCTTCGGTGTTTGCAACAAGCTGCATAGTAGAATTGTGATGCAAATACAATCCAAAATATTCTACTGGAAATGGTGTAATGGTTTCATTTGTTTCGAAAAACATTCTCGGAGAGGGTGTTACCGAAATTTTCTCAATTTTTTCTGCTGCATGACATTGAGTTCTGGATCCCAACCAATATGTATTACCATAATTCAATCTGGTTTCAGGAGTTCCAGATGCATCGAATACTAAAAACCAACATACTAATATTATAATAATAATCTGGGAAAACTTAGCATCTGAAGTGGTCTCAGATATGCCATTCAAAAGGCAGTTCTGATGTTAAGAAAGTTCCTTTCTCTGTAGTTTGAAGGTCTCTCATGATTACATTACATCCTGATGTATCATGAGAGACAACACTGATATTTTTATATTTAGTATTCAGCATTGTGTTTAATTTTATTATTTTTTATACAATGATGTACATACCTAGTACTTTGTATGATATAACGTGATTTAATTAATAAATGTTTTGAATAATAATAGTTTATTCATCAAAAAACAGGACAATACGGACATTTCAGTGGAAACATACTCAAACAACAACAACAAAAATTAGAAAGATTCAAATAAGCATCCCCACTAGGCAATATCATGTATCGGGGAGTGATATCAATTCTTATCAATGTTCAATAATACATATCAATGTTAAAAAATACATGACAATATTAACAATGTTCAACTTGGATCGGCAAATTTAAACAATAACAATATTAAAATAATTAATTCAATCAGGACTAAACAAAATCGAATCAATGAAGAGAATAACCTTTAATTATTGTTCGTGAAAAATCAAAAATTCACAAAACAATGAATCAATGCGGGAAATTTGTTCAAAGTGTAAAACAACAATCCATATCAATCGTGTGTAGTAAAAATAGGACAAGAGAAAAAACAAAGACGAGAAATCAAAAACCACTACACCGAAAGATATAAAACAAATGTACAAACAATAAAGCAATCGGAAAAATAGTTTATTTATTTATTTATTCACGGCTATGTGCCATTAACAATATAAAATATGTACAAAAGAAAAGTGATTTACTTACATTTTAAAGCCCAGCGATCATTTTTTCTGACGCCTTCAGCAATTTCAGACATCTGTTTGTAGCATAAAGATCCGTCCTGCACAGAACCTTCCCTATTTGCCAATACAACCATGCCATAAAAAACAGAATGGTGTTCCAAACTATTCACTTGGTTACATTCAACAGTTTTTATACCAATAACAAATAAAACTATTAAACATACTACACTACTACATCTTATGGAAAACATTATGAGTGCTGTGAACTTCAACTCATTCAAGTATTAATAATTACGGCACAATTAGTTTTAAATAAAAAAAAAATACGAAGCGCTGTCAGTAAACATATCTCTACTTAAAAAAAACTTCAACAATATTAACACAAAACAAGTAGAATAAGTATATAAATACTAGATACTTGTAAAAAATATTTCCATGTTTTCCTCTATAAGTACTCTAATAACATTTTGACCATAACAAAAACAGGTATTTTGACGTAAGTAGGTACGTACCTACCAAAATTTATTATTAAGGTACCTACCTATGTCATCGATAATAATTAAGGTAAGGTGATACAACCTACGCATATTGGAAAATTGTGGAACACAGCAGTGACACTGTCAGTGTGTGTTCTGATTGGAAAGCATCGTCATATGCTCAAACGCTGCTGACTGTTCAAACTGAGAACATTGTATGATCGCTAGATGCTCGGATGCGACATCACTTTTCAATTACATAGAACAGGGCCTCAATATAAAGGTACAATTCCACAGAAAACGCAGCGTGACGAACTCCAAAATTACGCGAACAAAGTTGAGTATCCAAACAAGTCCACTCCAAGTCGACTGCACTTACGTTGGAGCATAATAAAAATTCACAGCTATTCGGGACGAACCGTGAACATTTTCCTTTATTATTATCTATCTGTTATCTGTTAATTTAACGAATCTGCAGCAACGAAAATTTGTGCCGCACACTGGTGAAATCGTGCCCTTACGCACACACATTATTATAGTCGAAGATACCTACAGTACTAAGTGACGTAATACCTTATTTATGTAATAACTAGCTGACCCG
Source organism: Mystacides longicornis (assembly GCA_963576905.1). Taxonomy (NCBI): domain Eukaryota; kingdom Metazoa; phylum Arthropoda; class Insecta; order Trichoptera; family Leptoceridae; genus Mystacides; species Mystacides longicornis. Next base: position 15,147,707 of record OY756433.1, on the reverse strand, counting down.
CCCGTCGACCATTGACCTAACCCAGAATAAAAAAATAATTTTGACTTAATACATGAATAAAATACAGTTTATGACATAAAACTTAATTAAATTTAGCAAATAATTTATTGCATTATTAATTATATTATCGTTGTTCGGGATGAAGTTTGCCTGGTCATAAGTTTGTAATCAAAACAATTCCTCTATATTTTTTTTTACTCATCGGGGGTAGGCAGAGAGTACGGATTTCCATTCTGTCCTATCCAAACACACCTCTTTCGCTTCTTCCAAACGCACAACATTCCGCATACATGCTCTTCTATTCCTTTTGCTCCTGACATGGCCCTCCTCTAAAACTGATCGGACCATGTCATTCGAGGTCGGCCTCGTCTGCGTGCACCCATTCTTTCAGATTTAAATTCTCCTCGTTCATTCTCTCTACATGCCCAAACCACCTTAATTTATTAACTTTCATTCTAGTCACTACACTAACATCCACTCCACATTCCTTTCTAATATTCTCATTCCTCACCTTATCAATCAGTCTCTTTCCGCATATCCTACGCAGTGATCTCATTTTCTATAATTGCTTTACTTATAATAAAATCCAAGATATGGCGGTGTAGTAGGAAATAAGTAACATGTGAAACCTGTTAGCTTAATGTATATATTGTTGAAAGAATAGATCCCATTTAAACCTAAATTTACACAATAATTATTATGGTAAGATAAATACCTACAGTACATCACACTATCTCATTAATTTTATTAACCAATCGCCCATGAACAGTGAATTAAAAAACATGCCTAGACCATGAATAATTTGGATTGGTGGGGAAGCTCTACATAGTCGGGAAACACCAAGTAGGGGATGCACAATAGACCATTACATCTCGGAGAGCAAATCACCCCCAAAAAGAAAAAAACCGCTAAGTTAAATGATGAATAACTTATTGTACCGGTAAATAGGATACCTATCACTTTTTATTTTTATTTATTTATCTATCTATCGTCCTTGGGCCCTTACTTTGCAGGCGCTTGGACTCATCATACAAAATACGCAGTTTATATCAAACAATAGCAATAAAATAGTCGAAAAGAAAGATTCAAAACAAAGGCATTGTGAACATTGGGTACATTATGTAGTCGCGGGTGTAAAGAGTCCGGATCTGCAACGTCAAAATATAAAAATAAGTGGATACATAATTATTCAATTTAAAATCATGAAAAATATATAGTTTATTCATTTAGCATTTCGTCAATAGTATAAAAAGATTTATCGACCAAATACGATTTCACAGTTCTCCGAAAGACCAACACATGGTCACAATTTATTGTGTCTGGGAGCTTGGTTATACAATCTTACACAGAAAACTACGATCCAGCTTAGAGAGCCTGTGTTCTATAGGTCTAATCTTATGTTTTATTCTAGCATTATAGCTATGAAAATCTTTGTTAAATGGTGTTCTGTCCAAATGTTTCTGTGCATAGCATAAAAATTCATAAATATAAAGGGATGGGATAGTCAGGATTCCATCTTTCTGAATACAGTTCTACAAGATTCCCTGTATTTCATACATAGAAGAGCTCTAACTGCTCTCTTTTGCAAAACAAATATTCTATGTGATTCTGAAGCATTTCCCCAAAAAATTATACCATATGACATCACGCAAAATATGAGAAATAAACTTATCTTGCAGCTTATATCCCACAGGTCTCTCTTATTTTTTTTAATTGCGTAGATTGCTGAGCAAAGTTTTGGAGCGACATTTTGTATGTGTGAGCTCCATTGCAATGTTTTGTCGACTGTGACACCCAGAAATTTACATTCATCCTTAATTAAGATACTTTTTTCACTTATAATGGCAGTTACCGGATCATCCTGGATCATCCATCCGTTTCAGAGAAAAGCGAATCGCACTAGTCTTCGTCGTATTCAAGACAAGATTGTTATCCCACGCTATTGGTGAGACCATAGACATAGAATTATAATGTTCCAGAAGCCGCGTGTCGTACAAAATCTGTCAACAAATGCGTAACCACTTTTGCTGGCATGTGTGCGTGAGCCGACAGGCAGGTATTGTACGTATACTGCTTTTAGTTGTGTGGAATGTAAAAAAAATAATGTTGCAAGGAAAAAATTTATCGTCAGAAATTTATCGAATAATCTGGACTTATAACATTTTTTTAAAAATTAATCTATACTAATAATATAAAGAGGAAAGATTTGATTTTTTGTTTGTTTGTTTGCATCGAATAGGCCCCAAAACTACTGAACCCATTTGAAAAATTCTTTCACTTTTAGGAAGCTACACTATCTCCGGTGAACATAGGTTATATTGAATTTCCAAAAAAAAATTGGGTAAACAACGAAAACTCCAATAATGTAACCCAAGGTGTAAAAAAATTACCTAAAATATTATTTTTATCGCGAACGCTGTGAAAACTAATGATGATAGAATAAAATAATGTAGAACAATTTTGTAGAAGACAATATTTACAAAAAGTATCGCGACAGCATATGTCCAACTATTATAGTTATGCCGCAATAAGTGTTTTTTTATTTTAAAAAATTCAATAAAATGTCACCTGTAGAAAAGCCTCTTTATTGGTATCTTGGTATTACTCCTTATTAAAATAAATTAGTTCATATTCAAGTCTGCTTTAATATGTTTGTACAACTTTTTGAATTATTCAATTCGGATATTCCATTCGAAAGTTATCACGAGTTTAAAAATGTGAGTATTGGAAAAAAAAGCATAATCTCTATCATCCCAACTTATCCGATGTAGAGTACGTACGGGAGCGGGGAGGGGACTGAGGGGAGTCATGTCAAGTTTAGTAAAAATACCGCGCAAAGTAGTCACGGTGGTAAAGTGACGTGACACGATACATTGCAATGCAATTATTCCAGATTAACATAAAATGCTATAAAATATTTTGAAAAAGTTAGGGATCTGTATGAAAACTAAATTATTTTTAAGTATCTATCTACCCGTGTGAAGCTGGGGCGGACCTCTAGTACCGAATAAAGGAACAATAATTATTTTATTAGGTAGGTGTCGTTATATAAAACACTAGTTGAGTTTTGTGATTTTTTTTTATTATTTTATGCGAATAAGTATTACTGAAAAAATATTTTTTTTCAAATCAAATTGCTTCTATTAAAAGTAGATAGATAAGAAGTAGATATGTTCTCATAAAAAATAAAACAGAAAAAAAAATATTTGTTCTAAGTGGGTGGCGAAAATTAGATTTAATGAAATATAAATTTCAAACACTATTAAGAAAAATAATTGATAAAATCCAAGATATAAAAATGTTTTTATATTAACTACAGAGCAATAATTAAAAAAATACATGTACCTAGTGTAAAACATGGAATATTTTACGCAAAAAAAAAACAAACAATGTTATTTTCTTAGTGGTTGGCAAAAATTATATCAATAAAATATAAAAAAAAAATACATTAAAAACCTTGCAATTGCACTTGCTTTCGATACAATTGCCTCTTTGACGATACAGTCTTCGAAGCATTGTCTAATTTGGATAGGTGGAAGAGCCTGATTTTTAAATATTTTAAGCCGAACTATACGAATACTATAAGCCGAGTCAAACTTATATCGTGTCCTTAAAGACATGCATCCGATAAAAAGTTCCATCACGTCAACTTCTAGTTTCACAAGAGTATAGTTACCAGCAATGTGTTTGCGCACAATAGATTCCGTCGTTTTGCAGATCTTAAAAACTTCCTCTGATGCGTAAATTAAGCCACCCTTGTCACGTAACCCAACAAGTTTGTGGAACCACAGATGACTTTCGGCGGTCATATTATTATCCAGGCATAACATACACTTCAGTTTTTTGGCGAGGCACCTCGTGACGCAACCCGCGATATAACCAACAATATAGTCACTCGCTATTCATTTGCGGTTCGTCCAGAAACATTGATAGTGTCAAATCGTTTATTTCGTCCACTGAATTTGAAGTGCCTTCGATATCATCAAAACGTTGTGAGGCAGTAGTCGAATTCGGGTATTCGGCATTCGGGTTGTCATTGTGTCCCCCGTGCATTCTTATAGAACCAAAGAAAAGCTCAATGTGGTCTTGGCTAATCTTATATGTGCTTATGAAGCTCAAAAGTTTAGTTTCTATTAAGCTACTCTAGAGGTACTTGAGGCTCTCTATACAAATAAGAATACCCAAGAAACCAGTTTTCGCTTGAGTTTTTAAAACTGGCGTAAAACTTCGAATAGTCAGAGTGACCGGTTTGTCACGCTCACCTATTGTACGTTTTCTGGAAATTTTAACATTTAATTTACGAATGTAATCTCCTGCTTAATTTAAGAAATTAAATATGGTGCCTTTAAATATTTTCGGGACGAAGTGGGTGAGATAAATCATGCTTATTTAAGTTCCTAGAGTTGAACACATCGAATAGATTATTGAACAACATGATCAACTTCTCCGTTTCAACACTATTTTCGAAATGAGGCAGCTTCAAGTCCTCCCGGCAGAATTGCAAAGCCACGCTTCTGCTCAGGAGCTGCGGACATATTATATAATCTAAGGGTGAGACTATATTTGTTCTGTGAACATGTTTGTGATGCCATTTTGATCGTTTATGGTTGTCAACCTGAGAGGTGCTTGAATGATTGATCACCTCTACTATTATGTGGAAGAGATGGACTTGGCTGGGACATGTGTTAAGGATGCCGAATGACAGTTGGCCGAGGAGAGCGCTGTTCTTCCTCCCATCAGGGTCCCGGAGACGAGGAAGACCCTCTCCTGTTCCGAGGTGTTCCGCTCCTTCGAAGCAGAGCTGAGGAATCTGGACATGGTGTGGGAGGAGGTCATTAACGTTGCGCAAGATCGAGCGCAATGGAGAGCTCTTGTTGGCTCCCTATGCCCCTAAGTGGGGTCTAAAGGGAGTTTGGTTTGGTATGTGGTTACGGTTATTTTTATTTAAGGTTGTGTTACCGACGCCATTTTTATGGAGAGACGTTTGTTTTGGCGACGATGTATCAATGAGTTTTTTTCTTCTTCGAAAATTATAATAATTAATGTCTTTAGTATATTTATCGATCAAGACTGAAATAGATTTTCATAGAGTTAACTGCTTGTATGACTGAGTTAAATGTTTGGATGTTCGCGGTAAAGGTTTGCGATGTGTGCAGTCGTGCACGTCAATATTAGATCAATCTGTAAACATTGGGATACTTTTTTGTCTCAGATGGAGAACTGTGTAGAGTCCTTGGATGTCATAGTTTTGACGGAGATTAATGTAAAAGAGGAGTGCATAGACTAGAAAGAAAATGTATTGCTATATTTATTGACCTTAGGAAAGCATTCGACAGTGTATCTCACTTCAAAATGGTGACTAAATTGAGGGAAATAGGAATTAGAGAGAGCTCTGGCATGGTTCCAGAGCTATCTTCATTCGAGGGAGACAAGAGTCAAGTTACATGGTAAACTCAGCGAACCGGCTACATCCGAATATGGTATTCCTCAAGGAACAGTCATAGGGCCTTTGATGTTTATTTATTTATTTATTCCCAACCATACACCAACAGGTACAACATAAAAATAGTAACACATGAACAAACATCAATAAACAGATCATGCTGCACCCCATTACAGGTGTAAATATATTATGACTCAGGCCATCCACCCCCGAACCCAATGCCCACCCCGGCACACCAAAGCGCCCACCAAACATCCAGATCCTAAAGCCCCGGAGGTCCCATAGCCGCAATAGGGAGCCAAAGCAGACAAGGAGAACCAAGGGGAAGACGGCCCGAGTTCATCAACATACATATTATACAAAAATTAACAAACTTAAATAATGTCAACTTATATACTAAGGTTAGAAAAAGAAGAAAAATTGAAAATAGATTAATATTTGGAATTTAAAAATAATAGAAGAGTTCAAAAAGTAGTGGGGAAGAAAGGAAGGGGGAGGGATACTCACTGCTCAAGTATAGATAATATTGATCTCCTGAATGTATCGGAGCTACCGTGAAACATATCGACATCTTTAAATTTATTATTGTAGTTTTTAGTCATTCTTAGTAGAGGATTTCGCAAACCTGCATTAGTTAAGTGACGATTAATGTGAAAGGGCCAAAATGATCGTCTAACTGTTGGAACCGCGAAGTTAATCAATTTCAATAATTGGGGTGTGTCCAGTGTGGACATGCAAATTCTACGTAGCAAACAGGCGTCAGCAAGTTCACGCCTCGACGAGAGGTCCGTTAAATCATTAAAGCGTGATGTCCCAAATCTGCGATTTCCAATTCGTACTAATTTATGTTGGATTTTTTCTAATGCAATATTATATTTGTCATATAAGGGATTCCACACAGGGGAGCAATACTCAGCTCGAGAGCGTACAAGTGAGACATACAGGGTCATAAGAGACGTAGGATCCCTGAATTCCTTAGTCACTCTTAGGATAAAACCGAGCATTTTGTTGCATTGTGTCAGAATGTTTTCAACGTGAACGTCGAAATGCAACTTGGAGTCGAAGGTAACACCAAGATCCCTCACCGAGTCGAGTCGCTGCAGAATAGTATCGTCAATCGCATAATTATGAGAAATAATATTTCTGTTTTTAGTAAAGGATATGGAAAAGCATTTTTTCAGATTTAGTTCCAATCTATTACGAACACAGTAGTCGTGGACCCTACCGAGATCCTCCTCCAGTAAAGCAGCATGTTCTTAATAATATGTCAAGAATGTGCTGAAATTAAAACTCGAAGGTCAGATAGTCTCTTATGCTGACGATACTGCTATTGTTTTCGGGGGGGGGCAGCTGGGATGATGTTATTCGCATTGCAGAGAAATTAATATGGTAAAAGCCTGGTTTGATCACAACACTCTTAGTTTAAACCCTGAAAAGACAATATTTCTACCATTTGCTCTGTCCGAGAAATTGATAAATATACCTATGAAAATTATTATACACGGTAATAGGTGTTCTGATAATGAGTGTAGCGGGCATTGTAACAGTCTGAATAGAGTAAGCGAGACAAAGTATCTTGGTATAATTATTGACGGTCAATTAAAATTTAAAAAACTAATAGAAACTATTTTTTATATTTTTTTTTTACCCATCACGCCGTTTCCCGAAGGGGGTAGGCAGAGAGTACGGATTTCCATTCTTTCCTATCCAAACAAACCTCTTTCGCTTCTTCCAAACGCATAACATTCCGCATACATGCTCTCCTATTTCTTTTGCTCCTGACTTGGCCCTCCTCTAAGACTGAACCGATATGATCGGACCATGTCATTCGAGGTCGACCTCGTCTGCGTGCACCCATTCTTTCAGATTTATATATCCTTTTTGTCATTCTTTCCTCGTTCATTCTCTCTACATGCCCAAACCACCTTAATTTATTAACTTTCATTCTAGTCACTACACTAACATCCACTCCACATTCCTTTCTAATATTCTCATTACTCACCTTATCAATCAGTCTCTTCCCGCATATCCTACGGAGAGATCTCATTTCCACAGCATTCACTCCAACTGCCACATTTTTCGTCCATGTCCATGTTTCACTCCCATACATCATGGATGGTATCAGGATTGCATTGTGCATCAGCTGTTTGGATTTCAGAGATACGTTCTTATTTCTCATCAGAGGTCTTAGTGCACCGCCAACCCTTCTACCAGCCAGTTTCCTTCTTTCAATCTCCTTTTCACATCTTCCATCTCTGCTAAATAGACTACCTAAATAAACATACTCATCCACTTGTTCCAAGTTCTCATCATTTACATTCACACAACATTGCGTTCTTAAATCTTCTCTTTCAAAAACGAGCACCTTTGTTTTATTGACATTCATCTTAAGACCATTCATTTCACAATTTCGATACACAAGCGTCACAAGTTCTTGCAAATCACGTTCGCTTTCAGCCATCAATACTAGAAACTATGACTAAAAATATCAGGAAATTTATATACATCTTTATTAAGCTCCGTAGCGTGTTGAACCTTAACCAACTCAGAATTGTGTATTTTTCATTAGTGCAAATCTTCTTCTTTTCAGCCTCTATTTATCCACTGCTGGACGTAGGCCTCTTCCATACTCTTCCTATTAGCTGCCATTTGCAGCCAGTTTTTTCCCCCCACAGCGGCTATGTCATCGGACCATCTTTTTTGAGGTCTTCCGACGCCTCTCTTCGGAAGACCTCAAAAAATGATGATACAATATTCTATAATTGGATGGGGTGGTATATACCCAGCTAATTTTTACCCGCTTACGGTGGTTCAGAGAACAGTGATCAAAGTTATACTAAAAAAACCTAGAGATTATAACATTGAACAACTCTTTAAGGATTTTAGGGTGATGAAAGTGCAGGAAATCTATAAAAAAATAGCAATTCTTCATATTCACAAAAATATCGGTACTTAATGTCTCTCGCGCCAAAAGTAAGAGAAATGTATGCAAATATAATTATTTAATTGTACCGAAATGTAATTTGACTGCAGCGCAGCGTCATTTTGAATACTTGGCAATTTGCTATTTTAATTCTTTACCAGTTAATATAAAAAGTATAAACTCCTATAAATCCTTCAAAAACAGCTTAAAGAAACATTTTTCCAAATTTTAAAATTAGAGTCAGATTTCAATTGAACGCAAATAGCACAGACTTACAAGACTGTATGGCCTCCAGACAAAATGTCAAATGACCTCACCCTTTAATGGTCTATCTATATCCATAGTCAAGACGGAACAACGTCTGTGGGGTCAGCTAGTCTTAAATAAGAATGAAAATGAAACTCACTTGAAAACTTTGAATCGGCTTGATTCCATCCAGGAATAGTCCTCCCCAATCTTTCTGACACTTTCCATCTTAAGTTCCATACCATACAGCTGCTGAACGTTAAGCTGTTTCGACTCGAAGTACTCTTCTGCAAGACGGTATACTTCTTCTTCTGTGAAGGCAGGCATAGTCCCAACGTTATGGGGTGCTGTAAAAGAAACTTAACCGTAGGTATACTATATCTATATATGCCTTTAACAACATGACCGAGATTTGGAAAGAATCGGCGTTTAGTGTCGAGACGAAATGTAAACTGTTTGATGCGTGTGTGTTGCCCATTCTCCTATATGGGTGTGAGTCCTGGCACCTGACCAAAGCCCAGACAAAAAGTCTCAGCTTTTGAAATGAAGTGCCTCAGGAGAATTCTGAGCGTAAGATGGTACCACCGCATCACGAACGACGCTATACGCCGGCGCACCCAGCGTGAGCCTATCACTTCTACCATTATGTGGATGAGATGGACTTGGTTGGGACATGTGTTAAGGATGCCGAATGACAGTTGGCCAAGGAGTGGGAGGAGGTCATAAACATTGCGCAAGATCGAGCGCAATGGAGATCTCTTGTTGCCTCCCTATGCCCCTAAGTGGGGCGTAAAGGGAGTTTGGATTTGGATCGGATACTATATAATATGTAGCCCGAGGATTAATTTTAATGAAACACAATAGTTTACCTATTTGTGACTAATTTTGGGAACTTTGGCATTAATATAATTATTTTTTTTTTGCATATTTTCGTGTATTATAAAAAATCATTGCCGAATCACTCGAGTGCAGTGGAACTAGTACGAGTTTTATCGAAAACTCTTCGCACCTTTTAAGCGCTTATTAGCGTGCGAACTATTTTCTAAGGTTTTAAATGCAAAAGTATTTGTCAATGCAATTCGCAGTTCCAGAGATCAGAGAGTACAAATTTTATTGCAAACGTTACAGCATCATGTATTTTTTTTATTCATTTTGACTTCGCAAACGTCTCCATTGAGTCGAAGTGTGTTATAAAAATATCCTTTCGCCTTTGAACAAACTAATAAATATTTTGGGGCTTTGCAACAATATTTAAGCTTTCAATTTTTTTTAATATGTTTTTTTAATCTGTATTGGAGATATTCATTCAAGTATTCCGCAAGCCAACCCGGAGACAAATCCGAAGCAACACCGACCCGCACGAAACCGACCCCCTAGTTTGATCGAAACAATCAAACCAAAAAGCCGGCCCCACACAAATCAAACCCGCCGCGAACCCTCCCAAACCAACCCGCAATACGAGGGGCCTAAACTCCACATAGGAGCATAGGGCGGCATCAAGAGCTCTCCATTGCGCTCGAAAGCGTCCGAGGCTTGTGTTGCCTTTTCTGACCGGTTGGAGTTTAAGGACGTAAGGTGGTCAATCTCACTGTTCCGATCTGATTTTTCGATTTCCTGCCTCTTACAGGATGCTCGAAAAACCGGCAAAAAGAGCAGAGGTGCTATTCTTAGCCGGCAAACCCACGGTATTGGAGATAACCGTAGGTATAACCAAGATGACCACTGATGGTATTCCACAATGCTGGGTAAAGAAAAGAATGGGTAGTAAAACTTATTTAACTGCCGGACATATACGCTCTTTTAAATGAGCTCAACTGAAAAATGTAAGACAGGAATTTTAATATTTTAACGTCTCTGGACAAAAGCTTTCGCGCTAAGTTGGTGTACATCAGGCACAATGTCAATCAATGGTAGGTAGTAGGTTCCTTATGAAATGTCTAGTGGGGTGATAAATTCCATTGTGTTAATCTGAATTTATATTTTGTACACATGAATGTATTATATCGGAAATAAAAACAAATTAAAAAAAAAATGTTTCCAAACGTCATGCCGGCCGATTCAGAAAAAAGTGCAATCTCAAATAATTGCGGTCCCTATTGTCTCTAATAAATAAATAAATATATCTAGCCTACCACACTTTCTGTACAAACAGTAAAGCAATAACCCACCTCATTTTCCTGTAAGTTAGTAAATTGGAGAGTTATGGAAGAAATATTATCGAGTAATATGAAACTTGGAACGGTGGGATGCTTTCGGCGCTTTCTTTGAAGGTTCTTGGAGAATCCGGGACAGGCGTTTTGAATTGACTGCCTTGCATTGGTAATGAGATCCCAGCCACAAAGTGTTGCCCCAGTGCAGCAGTCTCGGGAGTACCGGACGCATCCAGGACTGTACATAAGATAATTATAAATATATTTTGTAAAAAAGAAAATACAAAATTTTGTACAATGCGTCGAAAAATGTTTAAAAAGATTTGAACTTACCTTTCAATGCCCATCGTTTCCGTAATCTAGTACCCTCTGCAATGTCGGATAATTTTTTTTTTTTTAAATGAATCTGTGCTCACTCAAAGTGAACACAAATACACTCCTCGACTCTTTCACAGTAAGCTACCGAAAGCTTGTGTCGTGAAAGAGGAAGATGGTCGGCACCAGTGGCGTGCGGTGGTTTTATTTTTTCAAAAAATTGGGCAAGCCGACACAAAAAAGAAGAAGAAGAATTTCACTAAAAAAGATTCGTTGCTTGTTCCGCATTTTTATCCATGAATCATCAATGTATGTAGGTAGCTATCTACTGTTAAATTTTATTTATTAAAAAAAAAATATTTTTAGAAAATAAATAAAATTTAACAGTAGATAACTACCTACAAACATTGATGATTCATGGATAAAAATGCGGAACAAGTGACGATTTTTTTTGAAAAAATTTTCTTCTTCTTTTTTATTACTGTTAAATCTATTTGTCTAATATTTGTCTTGAACATTGCCTCACTGACTGACTGATGTCATTAACGCTGTAGTTCCTGCGTTTCCCAGAAGTTGGCGTCACTCGCAACTAAAGACAAATTTTGTTCTAGTAATATGGCTGACAGTAACATATTTATTTTTAAAGGTCTTGATGTGGAGAAAAATATTTTTTCGGGTCATTTAAAGACTCACATGCGAAGTCAGTCATAAGAAAGCATAGTTTGCCAAATCAGGAAACTTTTACGCACAGCGCGACTTCTAGCGAAGAAAATCCTTACTAATGCAATTTGTGGAATAAAAAGTTTGCGGACTCAAGTAATTTAAAGATTCACATGCGAACTCATAGCTGAGAAAAGCCATACGAATGCAATAATTGCAATAAAAAGTTTTATCAATCAAATAATTAATCACTCTCATGATAAAAGCCATTTGAATGCACACTTTGTTATAAAAAGTTAAAGATTTTTTTGAATTTTCATAAAGAGTTCTATTATCAAGTGCTTTAAAGTCTCACATATGAATTCGTCCATAAGAAATTACGCACAGCCGGACTTCAAAGCGAAGAAAAGCCTTACTAATGCAATGTGTGGAATAAAAAGTTTGCGGACCCAAGTAATTTAAAGAGTCACATGCGAACTCATAGCTGAGAAAAGCCATACGAATGCAATAATTGCAACAAAAAGTTAAATCAATCAAATAATTAATCACTCTCATGTTAAAAGCCATTTGAATGCACACTTTGTTATAAAAAGTTAAAGATTTTTTTGAATTTTCATAAAGAGTTCTATTATCAAGTGCTTTAAAGTCTCACATATGAATTCGTCCATAAGAAAGCAAAGTTTACCAAATCAGGAAACTTTTACGCACAGCCGGACTTCAAAGCGAAGAAAAGCCTTACTAATGCAATGTGTGGAATAAAAAGTTTGCGGACTCAAGTAATTTAAAGAGTCACATGCGAACTCATAGCTGAGAAAAGCCATACGAATGCAATAATTGGAATAAAAAGTTAAATCAATCAAATAACAACTCATGATAAAAGCCATTTGAATGCACACTTTGTTATAAAAAGTTAAAGATGTTTTTTGAGTTTTCATGAAGAGTTCAATTATTAATCAAGTGATTTAAAGTCTCACATATGAATTCAGCTATAAGAAAGCAAAATTTGCAAGAAAATGCAATGGGCGCACTTAACAAACTAGTATTCTGAGATTAAAATTGCTCATCAAAATGCGCAGGGCCTGAGAGGGAAAAGCCACGAACTCTACCTCTCTCTCCAGGAAAAAGGTATTGACGTCCTCTGCATAACTGAGTCGTGGCTTCGGGAGGAGGAACTCTCTACATTCACTCTCCCCGGCTATAAGATAATAAGTAGTTTTTGCAGAAATAGATTCATAAGGGGTGGTAGCGTAGTAATTTTGAAAGATTTTTATAGTGTAAAAAATAGGCCAGACATTGTTAAATTATCCATAGAGAGAGAATGTGAAGTGAGCTGTGTGGAGTTCATGAATGTGGTTGTCGTCTCCATCTATAGGCCCCCTATCGGGCAGTTCCACATCTTTTTAGAAACGCTTGAAACTGTTCTGTCAAAATTAACGCAAAATAATTCTAAATTCATAGTAGCATGTGGCGATTTTAATGTAGATTTTGATTCAGATACAAGAGACGTGCAGGGCTTGATTGATCTGTTTGGCAGCTTTGGTCTCGGCCGTTGCATATTCTCAGCCACGAGAATCACTCCTCGTTCAGAGAAATGCATCGATAATATTTTTACTGATATGGTGGTGACCGATGTTGAGATAGATAATCTCATTAGATCGGATCACTCGGCACAAATTTTGAAAATTAAATATAACATTAATTCGATTCGAGAACAAAATATTTGCAAACAGAAAACACAAAAGAGATGTGTAACGGCCGAATCTCTGGGTGAGCTGGGCAGATGTCTAAAACACTACGCAAATGATGTTTTGTTGAATGAAAACTGTAACGATCATACTACCCTTGACCCTAATTCCATGTACTCAGACTTTTTTAATAATTTTATATTAAGTATGAATAACTTTCTACCTTTAAGCCATGCGAGGTGCAAGCCATTATCGACCTTTAACGACTGGGCTACTGAAGGCATTAAAATATCTAGAAGGCATTTATTCAAGCTATATAAGCTTAAAAGCAATTCCATTGACGTAAATTTTCAGAAACATGTCTCCTTGTACAGCAAAATTTTCAAAAATGTCTGTAAAGAGGCAAAGAGCTTATATTATTTACATAAAATAAACCAGTCTACTAATAAAATTAGAACAGCCTGGAAGATAATAAGATCAGAAACAGGACGATCATCACTTAATGATGAATCCCCTGATACTCAAAATAATAATACCCAAACTGCCGATCGTTTTAATTTGTTTTTTGCTAATATCGGTGAAAGTATCTCGAGAGATATGCATGCCAACCGTGGGAATGCTATAGAGTTTTTGAGGGAATGCTTCAGAACTGATGCCTTCTTTAGGTTCAGAGCCATAAAACAAGACGAAATTAGCTCTTTATTTCGTCGGTCGATTAGGCATAAGGCTTCACAAGATCTATGGGGCATATCACCTCTCCTTATACGTCCACTCATTGACGACTTGGCTCCATGTTTGACAAAAATATTTAATTTGTGTTTGGAGAAGGGTGTCTTTCCGGATCTGATGAAGTACGCTAAAGTGATTCCAATATTTAAAAAAGGAAATTCTGACGACCCTAGTAGCTACAGACCGATATCAATTTTACCGGTGTTCAGTAAAATCCTTGAAAAAATCGTAGCAAACCAACTTGCAGAGTACCTTGCGACTCAAAATATCTTAAGTGAAAAACAGTTTGGTTTTCAGAAAGGGAAAGGGACAAAGGATGGTATTATTTCTTTGGTCAAAACAATTCTTAACTCATTTGATGAAGGTAGTAGCTACTATGGTATACTATGTGACTTGACGAAAGCATTTGACTGCGTTGACCATAATATTTTAATTGACAAACTTGAGCGTTACGGCATCGGAGGTACGGAGGGCAACTTTTTCAGATCCTACCTTAGAGATAGAAAACAAATTACGGAAATTAAAGGACTAAGATCGGAACAGAGCTATGTCAAATGTGGAGTTCCTCAAGGATCTATATTAGGACCACTTCTATTCCTTTTATATATAAATGACTTGCCCTATATTTTATCAAATGAAAATGAAATTGTTATGTATGCTGACGATACATCCCTGTTGATAAAAGAATCTCAAGATTATAATATTACTAATATGAACATTGCTTCACAACTTGACAGAATCAATACATGGTTCAAAAACAATAATCTTCTTTTAAATATGACGAAAACGAGTGCTCTCCATTTCTCTCTTAAACGGTCGGAAGAGGGTGAAGTTGTTAAAATGTTGAAAGAAAAATCTGTTAAAAAGATCGCGCACTCAAAATTCCTAGGAATAGAAGTTGACGAGAAATTGCAATGGAAGCAACATATTGAAAGCGCTAGTAATAAACTAAGTACAGCCGTATATGCAATTAAAAAAATTAAAGAAATATGTGGAATGCAGGCTGCGAGGTGTACATACTTTGCCTATTTCCATAGTATCATGACATATGGAATAATAGTGTGGGGAAAGAGCGCTGATTCGAATAGAATATTTATATTACAGAAAAGGGCAATACGAGCAATAGCTAATCTCAATCAAAGAGACTCTTGTAGAGAGTCCTTTAGGGCATTGGGAATACTGACTCAACCCTGTGAATTTATTTGGGAGTGCCTGCAATTCGCTCGTAGCAATGTACACAATAACTTACTAAATGCAGATTATTACAATCATAATACAAGAAATGGTCAAAACATTAGACCAATAAAGCACAGGTTGTCTAAAATAACTAAGAGTTTTTTATGTGTTAGTATAAAACTCTATAATAAACTACCTAATGAAGTGAGATCATTGAACGATCTCACATTTAAGAGGATAATAAGAGAGTATCTCGTTGGAAAAGCCTTTTACTCTGTTGACGACATGCTGAATGAGAATATCTCATTCAGCAGGGAATCAGATTCTCAGATAACTATTTCTTAAATTATTGCGATTAATGGTGTCTTTTATTTATTTTTTTTTTTGTTTTTATCTGTGTAATTTTACAACGGTGATCTTCTTTAAATGCACCTCGCATGGCTATTGAAAATCGGTATGGCTGCTTCTCTTGCTTGTCCTCCATATTACCTATTTGCTGACAGGAGGCTGAAAGGGCCCTTTACACCTTTTCAGCCTCGCCGATTGATTTTGAATTTGTCCTGTTTTGCTTTTGATTCATTGCTTTGCTCTGTCTTTTGATTTTGTTTTGTTTTGCTTCCTTTTGTATTTTTTTTTTTATCATTTTTATGCCAAATATTTAGAAAAGATGTACAAACATTGACGAATCCAAGTGCTTTAAAGAAGCCTAAGGATGAGAGTTAAAATAAATAAAATAAAATAAATAAATTAAAGGTTTACTGTTAAACATTCTGAGATTATTCATTTAAAAACATATTACGAAATCAAACATACCTTGACGTCAGTAATATTCTTGATAATGACTGGACACAGAAAACATGATTAAATCATGATCAGGTTAAACAGCAACAACTGTATTATTTTATTAAAAAAACATTTGATGTTTTTTTTAACCTTTCATTGATAAACTTTCTGGCTGCTTAAAGCATATTCATATCGAATGTCATTTTAAATAAACACCCAAGCTTATACTAAAGGCTGCCTTAAAAGGCCAACAGGTTTTGAATCGTCGAAACACTAAATTACCTAAGTATAAAGTTCACATTAAATGACAAAAAAACTATATTATAAATTTAAAACCGACAATAAACAATGACCCTTCACCTTCAGTTCAAAAACACCGTGTTAAATACTGTTAAAATACATTTTGACAGTTTATATTACCGATTAAATTGCCATAATACAAAAATAAAATAAATCAAAATGATGTGAAATTACTGTTGTTATAGTAACCGATAAAATATGTATGGGTTAATCTGCTCCGTGATACATTCATTTTTTATTATTAAAAAAGCAAATAACAGGATATTTTGTATGGAATCCTCATTAATTTCTGAATTATATAAAGTAATTCCAATAATTTCATTACGTGATTTTGTTTGAGAGTTGGCAACTCTAAATAATCCCGGATTAAATTTCCTTTGGAAAAAATGACCCGTGGTGGGCCAATTGATATTGACGACGGTGTCGACAAAATTAAAGGGAAGGGATCTACCTGCAAAATGCTAGTGCGAAAGGGAAGCACTGAGCCTTGTCTAAGGAGTGCTTCAGGAACGTCAGAGGAGATGAAAGCAGTACTTTCTCGTTATTATTGGTCCATAGAATATAAAAATATTGTTATACCATGGCAACCAGGGGTCATGTGAGAATATTTTTTTGACGTGCATATAAGTTTTTTTTAATTTTTCGTCAGAGTTATAGCAATCTTTGAAATGTTTTTATTTTTATATTCCTCTCGAAAATTCTAGGGTAAGCCAGGATTATTGGCTTGTACCAGCCGCTCGCCACTGGTCGGCACCTGGGATCGAACCACGACGTCCGCAGTACGAAAGCCGACGTTGTAACCGCTGGGTCACCAACCACTTCGATTCATCAAGACAAACTGACACATTCCTAGCTTTTTGTTGTCTTAGCTGGTACAGAGGTACTGAGACCGATATTAAAATATGTATATACTAGCTTATACCCGTTATGCTTTACGTTTTTGATTCCGATTGTCAGGCTTGATCGGTAGGTAATTAAACAGTTTCTAGTCTAGCTTCCCATTGCTTAACAGACTTCTATAACTGACATAAGCACAGAAAAAGAAGAATGACACTTTTACAATTTTTGTTTTACCGACCTCATAATATTATACGAACCTACCGACATAATTTGCAAGTTTTCATCCTCTGTGGTTTGAATCTTAGCTACATTCCCTACTTTGATAATTAATTAGGCATTCCACCCATAGAGGGTGATTTGTGCCAGTCAAACTTCAAAATGTTGGAACCATTTTGGAAATTTTATCATTTAATCTTTATTTATTGAGAATAATAAGATTTGAATAACATTTATATGTATAACAAATCAATCTAAAATTATTTTATTACATTTTCATACCGTAATACCAAGATTCCATTCAACGTTTACATGAGTAATTTTGTTTCCAAATGATGACTTACTGTCTTTTTGAGAAATTTGTATGAAGATCCTAAAAAATAGAGTTTTTTTAAATAGCTCTAAATATATTAAAGCAAATTGTATTTAAGAACCTTCTCCAGCATTTTGTACGGCTCTGGGCATATTAATATCTGACGTAGCATTTGTATTTTGAGCGTGATGTTCACATATACGGTAAAAGTATTGTCAAAGGCAAATAAAAAAACAAACATTTCTGATTTATTATGTAGATTTTTACAAAAGGAACTACATCCAAAGGAGGCCCTTTACCTGAAATGCTAGTTATTTTGGAGCAACTTAAGTGATTTTCACTAATTTAATTAAATACTAGATGACCCGGTAAAATTCGAATTAGTAGGTATACACGATTGATATCTATCTATAAGTATGTAACAAGGTTATCACATTAACATTAAAATAATTATAAAATAATACTAGCTTTCCGGACAGACGTTGTCCTGTAGTTCTTACTTTGAATATCGATTTCGTATTTGTAATTTTTATACCAAAATAAGTTTAAAATATGCTTGAATGTTAAAACATTATTTCTGAAAGCTCGAAAGAAATTGTATCAAAAATATACATTACCGTTGTTTTGAAACTCAATGGTGGTCAAGTAAATAAAAAAAAATGGTTTTGTTATAGAATTTTTCATAGATGGCGTTGTTGTCAGTAAATCCGTTCCATACTACCTTTTATTTTATTTTTTATATTATATTTTATATTATTTGCTTCCCATTTTTCGGATTTTTTTATTAATTATTTTTTTATTGTTATCCGGAGCGAAGAAGAATCCAATAAACCAAGCATCATAAAAATCTGTTCAGCCGATCTCGAGTTATAAGTGTTACCTGACATTCTTTTAGTATAGATGGTGAAGTACCTAGGTACCTATACTTTTTTTCAAATATTTACATTCAAGATTTTCCAAAGTAGGTAGGTACTAAAATTAGTTATAACATATTTCAAAATGCCAAGCTCGCGATTTTTTTTAATTTTCTGCAAAGATTGCGATTATGATCATTGTATTAAGTATGTAACATAGTGAAGGTTGGCTAGCTGGTCGCATGATCGCACGATCGTGCGATTGCTACGATCGCATGAATGCGGACGCCCTGTTCAAATAGGTATATAACATTGTATGAACGTTTCCTAACTGGGCAGACGGACAGACGTAAATTCGATCGTCCGATCGGTGCCTTGTTTGAAATGATCGCGCATCGCATGTATTGCTCTGTTGTATCGATAACTAGCTTTCCCGACAGACGTTGTCCTGTGGACCTTGTGGTCCTAACCAGAGGCGGCCCGTTCATATGCGCATAATGTGAATTGCGCCCCCAGAAACAAAAATAAACTAATAAAATTAAAATATTTCTAAAATGTCCATATTTCATTCGTATTCAAAGCTCTCAGGCGGGAACAACGCGAGGATATAATAATGAGTATGCGCACAATTTTGTTGACTTTGTATGAAAATGTTCTAAAATGCCTGAAACGGTGCAGGTGCAGTAGACAATAATTTTGTTATAAAAAAATTTCATAGATGGCATCGTAGGAAATCCATTCCATACTTACTTTAATATCAGATATATTTTATATTATATCTTATCAATTTTTCAACTTTTTATCAGTTATTCTGTTATCCGGAGCGGAGAAGAATCCAATTAATCAAACATCGAAAGAATCTGTTCAGCCGATTGTGAGTTTTAAGTGTTCGCACTAGCCCGACTTTCATTAACATTATAGATTAATACGGCACCTACTAGCCAAAAGTTCTCACTTACTAACATTCATATTTATTTGTTTGCGTTGTCAAGGAAAGTGGACGCGCGATCATGCGATGGCAGTTAGGACACACAATTTTTCATCGTGCGATCACAAATTTGTTTATGCGTTCATCCGATCATCGAATCGCACGATCGCGCGGTTTTGCGACCAGCTAGGACAGTTAGATACTTACTAAAGCGATTTATCCTCATAAAATGCATGTGTGAAGTTTTCCGCTTTTAAAGTTCCATTTAAGCACCCTTGCGTTAACTATGCAACGATCTGTGTTCGATAAAAGGTCACATACACCACATAACATCAAAACCAATGCTTTTGCCAGTAATTGAAAGATATTTTTTTTTATTTATTTATTATTCTTAATATTTTATTTTATACAATTGTTTATTACACAGTAAGTGTCCCGTGAGGTTGCCGGCTAAGAATAGAACCTCTGCTCTTTTTGCTGGTTCTTCGAGCATCCTGTAAGAGGCAGGAAATCGAAAAATCAGATCGGGACCGTGAGGTTGACCACCTCACGTCCTTAAATCTCAAATGGTCAGAAAAGGCACAATGAGCCTCGGACGCCGTCGAGCGCAATGGAGAGCTTTTGTTGCCTCTCTATGCTCCTGAGTGGGGCTTAGGCCTCCCGCATTGTGGGTTGGTCTGGGGGGATCCGTGGCGGACTTGGTTTGTGTGGGGCCGGCTTTTCGGTTTGATTACTTCGATCGGGCTGGAGGGTCGGTTTCGTGTGGATCGGGTTTGCTGCATATTGGTCTCCTCCGGGCTGGCTTACGTTGTGCGGGGGGCCTTAAAGGGAGTATGTATGTATGTTTATTACACAAAATCTCTTACAGCTATTTTACAATATTGTGTAGTCCATCTCGTCTAAAGCAACTTAATGCTTGAGAGACGAGATGGACTTTCTAAAACTAAATATTCACACAATTAATTATATTTTGTCAGCAAGAATGGTGTGAATGTAATTTGGTCTGGTGTGGCGGATGAAGAACATGCAAAACAAGGTGTTGCTGCGGTTTTGTCTAAAAGAATGAGTGAGTGTATGAAGGACTTTGGGTGTGTAAGTCCTAGAGTTATGTGGATGCGATTTAAGATAGGGATCGTGAGAGTATTTATTATTGTAGGATATGCTCCATGTGATAGTGTGTCTGATGTAGAGAAAGATGATTTCTGGGAGTGTGTAGAGATACGGCAGAGAAAAGAGGAGTGAATGAGAAATTGATTATAGCTGGTGACTTGAATGGCTGGGTAGGGATAAGAAGAGATGGTCATGAAAGAGAATTAGGACCGTATGGTGATGAGAGAGTGAATGATAACGGCAACAGGGTGCTAGAGGTATGCGCTGAGATGGATCTTTTTGTGACAAACACCTTCTTTGCACATAAGAAGATCCATATGTATACTTGGAGAAGAAAGAATGAACAATCAATTATTGATTTGGTATGTGTGGATTCTAGTCTGAGGAACCTCACCACAGACACTCGAGTCTATCGAGGTGCCGAACTTGGGACGGATCATTTTCTTGTGATTACAAAAATTGATCTGTTTCGTGGTTGGCGGTCGAGGAAAAGAGTTGTGGTATCTTGCAAAAGAATAAGAGTTGAAAGACTGAATGAAGATGCAATAAAGAAAAATTATGAAAGAATGAATGACGTTACCTTGAGTAAGTTGGAGATGAATGAATCGAATGTCGAAGAACGATGGAGAGTATTGAGAGATATATTAGTTAACAATGCAGTGAAAGTATGTGGAGAAAGTAAGACTGGTAAAGTAAAAGGTGATGCGTGGTGGGATGACGAAGTAAAAGAAGAAGTAAACAAAAAGAAGAAAGCATGGAGAGATTTGATGAATGCAAAGAATGAGTATGAAAGACAATGCAAGGAAAATGTATACAAGGAACAAAAAACAGTTGTGAAACAGGTAGTACGGATGAAGAAAAATTTACTGAAAGAAAATGAATGTAAGAAACTAAGTGAGAATGCGAACAGTAATCTAAAACTGTTCTGGAAGGAAGTCAGAAGAATGCGATCTGGTGGTGATGATGCGGTATGCTGCATAAAAAGTAAGGATGGGTGTATGTTGATGCATAATGGTGAAGATATAGCTGAAAGATGGAGAGAATATTTTGAAGAGTTGTTTGAGACAGGGATTCGAGGTAGTAGCGACGTGCAAATGGAGAGCGATGGAAGTGAAGAGCGCCAGGAAATAAGTATGACTGAGTTGAAGAATGCACTAAAGAAGGCAAAGAATGGGAAAGCGACCGGGTGTGACAGAGTGGCTACAGAATTCATTAGGTTGGGCGGTGAGGTGACACTGCAGTGGTGCTTGGATCTTTTCAACCAATGCTGGAGGACTGGACGAACTCCAGAAGACTGGAGGAAGGCCGTTATACGTCCTCTATATAAGGGGAAGGGGTCAAGGCTGGACTGCGGCAGTTATCGAGCCATTAGCTTGCTGAGCGCTGTAGGGAAAATGTATGGCAGGATCTTAATAGATAGAGTGAGGAATGTGACTAGTGTGAGTAAGGTATGGGATGCGCAAGGTGCTTTTATGAATGGAAGAGGTTGTGCGGACCAAATCTTCTCTCTGCGAATGGTAACGGAGAAGTTATTGAACAAACATCAAAAGCTTTTCTGTGCATTCGTAGACCTGGAGAAAGCGTATGATAGAGTCGACCGAAAGAAATTGTGGGAGGTTTTGTCTTTTTATGGAGTGGATAGGCAACTGATACGCGCTGTTGCTTCCCTTTACTCTGATAGTTCTGCTTGTGTCAAGGTTGATATGACCCTAGTAGGGGTGTATGTATGTAGTGATAAAAATTCATTATTTTAAAATAATTAAATAGTTAGATTGTACTAGCAAGGAGAGGAATCATGCAAAGGGTGTGTGGTCCAGCAGATAGATACATTCATGGGAACGGAAATATTAAGATAAAAATTCGTGTTCTGGGGGTCATCAATTAAAGATCGTGTCAAATTTAATGGTTTTGAAATCGGATAGTCAATTTTTTTTTGTATGGATCCTGAAATCGAATTTAGACCGTAATAACTCACGGCTTAAATAAACAGAAAACTTCTCATGAAATTTAAAATGCAAAACAAAAGAGCTACGGAGAATTCTGATGGGTCGTAGAAATGGCACACGTGTGACAAAAGCCATCGAATAGTCAGTGGCGTCCGCTTTCACGACTCTGTAGAAAATTGGGGGGAGTTTAGACGAAACATACAAAACAATACAAAATTACCAATTTAGAGATCGTCTAACGAGGGTTTTTTACAAACGCGGGAGGCCTAAGGTCCATAGTTGTTCACAGTCACCAGAAGGAGGGAGAATAATGCGATTTACTCGGTTGAATCGTAAAATTCGGGTAATCACTAGAAAATGTAGAATCGAACTCAAATAATGCACGTATAGATGAAAGGGAATAATGTAATACGGAATTAACAAAGGAATTAAACTGGAAATTTTGTAACATTTTGCGCGAAAGTTTTGATTGAAAAGTAATATAAATATAACGAAACAGACTACCATTCCCCGCCACTGGTTAGGGGGTGGCTAGCGAGACATTAAGAATTGATTTATAACATTTCTGAGAACTTTGAATGGTTACACAGGGCTGGGACTAGTCCCCAAAAACCGACGTGGCCCGATGTTAGAGGACAGACTCTTTGAAGATAAATTCAAGATCGAAATTAATTGGGAAAAAATGGGTAGAAACATCACTGGGCCAAAGGCTGTTTCCATTAAGGGTGGAAAACCGGGAGCCACTAGCGTGGGGTCGTAAAAGCCTCAAGATAAGGGGTTTCATGTGGGGAAGAGGGCAGAATGTTAATTTTTTTTGTGAGGATGGGAAATGGACAATCGGGGAAGTCGGTGGAGACGACAGCGAAAATAGAAAGCTAGAAAGTAAATTGTGTTTTTTGTTTTTTTTTTGTGGGGTTTGTCAGTCGAACCCTGGGCCCGAGCGGTACTCGGATTATGGTTGAAGGCGGCCCTGTAATATGCCTAGAGGACTCTGGTAGGGGGTTGTTAACCACGATTGGACCATAAAGGTCCGCGTGGACCAGCGTAATAAAAATAAGGGGTGTGGTTTTGGCTTGATTGGGAGATGAGAATTTTGTGGGTTTTGACTGGTCAAATCCTGTAGTCGGAAATTGAGGAGTGGGTATATAATCGGATAGCCAAGGGAGAAGGGAGCGTGTGAGTCTTACGCGAGGTTCTTCCGAGAGTGCTTTTTTTTTGGCGAGTTTGGCGGGAGTTTACTACGAGTCTGACGCGTAGGAATCTGTTGAAGTGTTTTTCCGACGGAGTAATTTCGAAAGTAGTTGGCAAATGTTTTTTTTGGTTCGAGAAGTTTTACGAGAGTCCTTGGGGTGACTGGTGAACATTGAAATAAATAATCATTAAGTAATAATACTTATAATTGTGTCAACTGTATTGCGTTCTCTGGGAGCGAATACATTTAGAGAGAACGAAAGAGATTTTTTTTTGTGAACCCAGTGAATAAGATTGATAATTGTGTCTAAGGGTTGCGCGACATCTCATATATATAATATTTGGAGGGTTTGTGTATTTACGTAGTGAAAGTTCATTATTATGAATTAATTATATCATCTCATATATATCTGGTAATACATAGCCAACCCGATAGTGAATGTGATTGTGCAATTTAAGGATTAACTCAATCACAGAGGAAGGGGAACTTAACAACTGGACCACTGTATGTACAAAATTATATTATTTTTTCTTCATCTGTTGGATGTCTCACGGAAGATAGCATAGGAGCGTATTCGTTCTGAAAGCAGGGTTCCTCTGTACTCACGGGAATTGAAGAATTGAATAGGATCTACCCACCTACATACCTTAAAAGAAATTTTCAATAATCTCGGAATTGTTAGAATAAGTTTACTTTGTCATTATAGTAATTTACATGAAGGTTATTAGGTATATAAGATCGTACATGTGTACGCTTGTTTTATGTCAATAGATTAAACTATCTATTTGTATTTCAACTTGCTGGGGGGCTTTCATTGTTTTGTAAATTGTTTTTTTTTTTGCTTCAGACAACTTGTATATTTTTTTTGTCGCGGATCTAGTTAAGTTTTATTTTAAAAAAAAAGGAAAATCAGTTCTGTCCATAATTTTTTTTTATGATCATTAATTTAATAAAAGAGTCATACCTACTAAACGAATTTTAATTAGTAGATGATAGTATACCTTCCCCCTTGGCTCTGCTGAAGGAATTGAAGGGAGAGAAAGAGAGATACGGGAGATTTGGGAAGAGAGGAGGAGGATTTTGTGGACTACGACCCCTGTCCTCGCTGGCCAGGTAAGTAGCTAGCCGGGGTGTTTTTGATAGCCGGCGAGGATAAACAGGGGTGTGTCAAGGTGAATACTCACCTGTCACGAGAGTTCCGTCTTACGAGAGGGGTGAGGCAGGGATGCGTGATGTCACCTTGGCTGTTCAATCTATTCTTTGATTTTTGCGTGCGTGATATAAAAAACAGTACAGAAGGTGTAGATCTGAATGGAATGAATGTGTGCGCTCTGATGTATGCAGACGACCTAGTGTTGATGGCTGAAAGCGAATGTGATTTGCAAGAACTTGTGACGCGTGTGTATCAAAATTGTGAAATGAATGGTCTTAAGATGAATGTCAATAAGACAAAGGTGCTTGTTTTTGAAAGAGAAAATTTAAGAACGCAATGTAGTGTGAAAGTGAATGATGAGAACTTGGAACAAGTGGATGAGTATGTCTATTTAGGTAGTTTATTTAGCAGAGATGGAAGGTGTGAAAAGGAAATTGAAAGAAGGAAACTGGCTGGTAGAAGGGTTGGCGGTGCACTAAGACCTCTAATGAGAAATAAGAATGTATCTCTTAAATCCAAACAATTGATGCACAATGCAATCCTGATTCCATGATTCCATCAATGATGTATGGGAGTGAAGCATGGACATGGACGAAAAATCTGGAAGTTGGAATAAATGCTGTAGAAATGAGATCACTGCGTAGGATATGCGGAAAGAGACTGATTGATAAGGTGAGGAATGATAGTATTAGAAAGGAATGTGGAGTGGATGTAAGTGTAGTGACTAGAATGAAAGTGAATAAATTAAGGTGGTTTGGGCATGTAGAGAGAATGAACGAAGATAGAATGACTAAAAGGATATATAAATCTGAAAGAATGGGTGCACGCAGACGAGGCCGACCTCGAATGACATGGTCCGATCATATCGGTGCCGTCTTAGAGGAGGGCCAAGTCAGGAGTAAAAGGAATAGAAGAGCATGTATGCGAAATGTTATGCGTTTGGAAGAAGCGAAAGAGGTTTGTTTGGATAGGAAAGAGTGAAAATCCGTACTCTCTGCCTACCCCCTTCGGGAAACGGCGTGATGGGTAAAAAAAAAAAAAGTCAGCATAATGAAGGGTATACCTATTTTTCTTACAGGAATCTTTCAATTTTCTACTATTTCTTATTTTTATGAACTTATCATATACTTACTTTCATTTCTTTAGATTTATAAATTATAAATTGGGTATACCTAGATGTAGTCTTGACTATAATTACCTGCTCAAAATTATGGATATGGAAGAACTAGCCAAGCATAGAATATTTACCTAATATTTACATATAGACCTAATATTTCGAAAAAATTATTAGAAAAGTTGACAGGGAAGAGAAAAAAGAAAAAAGGGACCAAGTCAATATTAACTGGCAAATAAGTCAAATAATCAGAGGAATCAATAAAACGAAGTCAATATTATTAAACATTAAATCATTATTTTAATGTTTAATAATATTCATTAATAGTCGGTAAAAATAAACAAACAACTATATATACCTACTTACATATGAAAAAGGTGCATTCTTGCCAGTTCTAACAACTGAAAGTCGCGCCAAAATTTTCATTGCTCCTCTATCATTTCCCGCTCTTAATCTCTATACATAGAAACGAATCCCCATGTCTCTTGGACATCGCATCACGCGTAAACGGCTGGACCAATTTCGCTTTTTCTTTTTTCATATGTTTTAGGAAATAAAAGAAAAAAAGGGGTAAATTAGCGCGGAACATTCGAACATTTGAAAAAACTTAACGTAGGTAGCCTTTTTGGTGCTTTTAACATTATAAACTTTTTTTATTTATTTTTTACTCTTTTATATGTGTTAAATTTTTTATAGCTTTAGCTGTAAATGGGTTTAAGTTAGACATTCGCCGTTAATGTTATCAATAAATAAAATGTTTCACTAGCCCTGGCCAGTGATTTATATCGTAATTTTCCTCATCGTTTAAAATCGTTTTATGTGATTGATTTTTTTTCCAAATAAAACATAATAATAGAACACTTTTCTATACAAAGATGTCAGTATAGCCGGCGGAACTTATTGCCTGAGTCAATTTATTCCAGTCAACCGGTCCCGTCCAATCTGAGACAGGCCAACCCCGGGTAGAAATTTCAAGTGAAAAAACACTTAGAAAAACTCTGACCCGACCGGGAATCGAACCCGGGACCTCGGATCTGAAGTCCACGCTAGTACAACTAGACTACCGAGGTCGGTAGTTCAAACATGTTAATTTAATAACATGAATAATGTGTAGATACTTAAAATATACTTTTTGACTAGTGGGCAGTTGACTGTTTTTCCTCCTGAATTCACATCATTGCCTGCGACATTCTTGTGGTATCCGCTGTCATAGTGTGCAATACAACATAATAAAACTGTCGTTTCTCATATTTTTTTTTATTATGTCCCAATGTTTTACGTAATTGAACTTTCGACCAGGCAGCTGTTCGTCAGAGCCATGCAAGTTTCTGCATAAAGGCAGCGGTGACATTGATGCATGTATACCTACCTACTTACCTAACTGTGTAAGATGTGAAGATCAAACTCCTCCAATGGATTTGAGTAGGTATATCAAAGGTCAAGAACAGGTCGACGAAGATGAATTCGGATCTCGATTATTCACGTTGTAATTGATTTGTTTTATCCCGTATCTTCCTATTTGGAAGGATAATGGATTGAGCATAGGTTACGTGTTTTAGCAAGACTATTGATTACATATTTATTTATTTATCGTATGGCTTTTTTACAACACATCTTAAAATCTAGACATAAAACAGTAATAATAGCACAGATATCTGATTGTCAAAGGTTAAGGTCAATATTTAAAATGTATTCAGTTGCTGTGTCAGTCAGCAAGAGGAAATCCCTGAAATTCCCCGCGTATGATCTGAGGTCGCATTCGGTTGCGATATGTTGCATGGTCTGTTTTCCGCTCCGCGATCGCAACCAGGGGAATCCAGTCATCCACACTTGTGGAGAAAATCGGCACATCTGCATGCCATGCCCTGTGCCCTTATTCTCGTAGCGGTCTTAATACGCTCTTATCTTGATTGACAATCATAAAATGGCGGATTGGTATTCACAAAACAAGATATCTAGTAGATATCTTAAAAATTCGTTATGTTTGACATATCAGTATGAAAATGATCCAGTTCAAGATATGATTTAAGATTAGATTCCGATAGTTTTGTGAATACGACTGCTTGCGATCGTGTCTTAATCTTATCGTTAAGTGATTTTTAAAAGCGATTGATTACGAGAATAGCCCTACTGTTCGGATCCTGTTCAATGCGGACCAGAATTTACGAGTTTAGTTTATTAATTACACTTTTATTAAATAAAAAAAAACATAAATAAGTAATAGAAAAATATAGTTGACAAGCAATTACACATCTATATGTGTAGATATTATAGTAGGTACCTATTTCATCAAAATTATTTTAACATTATAAAATCATTTAGTCTCACATTTGAGTATTGGAAAACGATTATGCGTACTAACAAAGGCAACCTTGGTAAATTTCCTATTGGTCCTATTCACATAATCATGATCACCATGATTTTCCAAAGATAAAAGGGCTTTTAGTCTAAAGAATTGCATTTTATTTGCCAAAACGTTTCTGAGGATCACGCGGACAGCTCCAAGATACCTTTCTTCACCATCCATCCATCCATCGAAGCTAAGGGTCTATTTATCTTGTGTCTCCCATCTGCTAATCTACATAATAATTCAGAAATGTTTGTTTTTTTATTTGCCTTTGACAATACTTTTCCGTATATGTGAACATCACGCTCAAAATACAAATGCTACGTCAGATATGAATCTGCGCAGAGCGGTGAAATTTGCTCGAGAACGTTCTAAGATACAATTGGCAACGTTAACTTTAATATATTAAGAGCTATTTAAAAAACTTTATTTTTTTAGGATCTTCATACAAATTTTTCAAAAAAGACAGAAGCCATCTTTTTGAAACAAAATTACTCATGTAAACGTTGAATAGAATCTTGGTATTACGGTATGAAAATGTTATAAAATAATTGGAGATTGATTCGTTATACATATAAAAGTTATTCAAATCTTATTATTCTCAATGAATAAAGATTTAATGAAAAATTTTGGAAAAAAAAATCCTCCATTTTGAAAATTGACACATTTTAAAAAATTTATGGCCACATTTTGTGTAAAACCGTCATAGCCATTAGATGAGTAATAATTATGTAGCTACCTGATAAAATCATATTCAAAAATGTAGATAAGTATAAAATAATTTAGCAATAATAATTGTTGAATCATTTTATATTTCTGAAATATAAATAAAGTTTAAATCTTAAAATCGTCGTCGTCGAAAAAGATTTGCAAGTAAAATAATAAACATTTAAATTGGTATGAACATTCCATAGACAAACTGGCCAGTAAAACAGTTGTCGATAAATTAGATCATTAGGTACAGTGAACTTGACTGAATTGTTGAGAGAAAGAAATAAAATTGACAATAATTGAGAATCTTTAAATGGTTTCAGGATTATAATCAGTTTAATAAAACCTTTGTTTTATCCACAAAATAATTTAGAAATATAATAGTAAATAAACTCAAAACTATGTTAGCTTATTTATCATATATTATATTATGCAAAAACAATAATATACAAGGTTCATTTAAATAAAAGACTGATGGTATTGTTGCCGTGAAAATTTGTTTAAAAAAACAATATGCGTAGAGTTTCATCATGACAAAAGAAGTATTCTTGAAGAAAGCAATCAGTGAGATGTATGATGACTTGAAGCTTTTCTTAAAACTGTCCAAGGTTTGTGACAAATCATTCATCCTAGAACAAATACAAAAGATTTAGGTACCTATAATGACAGATAACATCATTTCATGAATTTTTTATGCATACAAATTAATAAAATAACATTGAATTCAATGAAATGAAAGAATAAAATAGTCAACCGATTACGTTGTATATGATTTCATAAACTAAGTATTTCACTTTATTACATAATTTAGAATCTAAAGATATAACTTATTAAAAGAGGTTACATACTTACATTTTTAAGAGCTTCATAATAAAACATCTAGATTTGAATGTTTTACGAATACTCATTAATATTAGGTTGTGCACTGTACAGAATGTTTTAGTCTGGAACCCCGTGCCTATAAAATACAAAATATATAATTAACATCAGAATCAAATCAAATAAAAACTATGCAATCATAGTAATGTCAGATAGAAGAGAGAATTTACATAAAGACCAAAATCATTACATATTCTACATAATTTAGTAAATATTACTTAGGTAGGTATATGGGGTAATATAAATAATTAAATATTATCAGGTACCTACCTATTTAGAAATATAACAGCACACAGCAGTTAAATAAAATAAAAAAATATTCTAATTTCAAAAATCGAATAAATGTTTTGTTGTTATGTCAAAATATTGATGACAGCCAGAGGTCCTGCCCATAGATTTTTATTTGTATAGAATTCTGTGGTCCTGCCAGGTACCATAAAATATTATTCGCGGTATTTTTATGTGAATGAAAATTAAATAATGATTATTTTTATTGAATGGTTTTTTAATTTTCAGGTTTAGGATGTGTGAATAATAATTTTTTTATTGATACTTATCTTAATTGATAGATTCTTTAATAAATTACGATTATAATATTTAACACTTATCCAGATATTTTTTAGCGTTTTCTGTGAGTTTTTTAATGTCATCAAAAATCTATGGATTAGTATGGATATTATGTCATATTTTGTTGTCAAACTATAAATGTAAACATTGAATTTTTCTACGGCTTTAGATATAAAATAAATTTTTGGGAATAATAAAACAGGTAAGCAAAGTTTATTGAGTAAATATTGTTTCAAAATAACCGCATAATTACAATGCAGCTAGCCAATTACATTAATTTATTTTGTGTAACTATATTTTTTACAGGATAGACAGATCACAATATATTTTCAACAATACAATAACAGTGAATTTCTAAAATGTATGCATTTTATTACTAGAAAAAGCAAAATCGGTAAGTCGCGTTTTATTCTTTGATAATTGTACTTTCTCTCATTTTTGTATACCTATATTTAAATTCCATAATGTTTTGTTACAGATTAATGTTAAATAGTTCCCCCAAAACTCTAACTAGAATGAGGATAGAAGAATCAAATTATACTGGTGTTACAATACTAGATGACATTTGATAAATAAATAACTATCGGTAACAGTACCTAATTATAGTGAATTGGTTTGAATTCTGGTGCCCATCATTTCAACTTTTACAATACAAGCATTGTTTTGTGTGAAAGATGTCAAAACTGTATATGTGTTCAATTTGGGTGAGTTCAGATTCATTAATTTGTATAAAAATGTGTTTTGTTGAGCTGTGACACGCTAAAAGCAACATCGGTTTCATACATTTAGTTCATACATTATCGTTGACCATTGTGTTGTTACTTTTTGTGAAAAAATAAGCTTTTGGCGTGCCACAACACAATTAATTGTTCACAACACGTCTGTAGGCCTAGACAAAATGCATTTGGCGATCGACTACAAACAAATTCTTCGACAATATAGAGTAGGAAGAAAATTAACTATCCACTTTTTATATAAGTGTCTTTGTTTAGTTTAAATAATTGTTTATATGTTCCAGTAGACAGTTAATTTTTTCGTACTATACATTGGCGAAATCTTCGTTTGTAGTCGAACGCCAATTTGAATTTGTCTACGGGGGCTATTTCTACTGTTAAATGTGAATTTTATTTTTGACTTGCTGACCCATCGAACTTCGTCTCGCCTTTAATCAAAAGCCAATAAAATATTGCTGGGTAACATAACATAGCTAACATACATGACTACTCTTTGTAAAAAAATCAAAAGTTATGTGGTAATTATGAAACAGTTATTTCAAAAGCACCAAAACTCCCCCGTTCCATACTAACTTTAATATTATATTATTTCATACTATTTTCCATCCATTTTTAGACGTTAACAAATTATAAAAAAGCTTGAAAAAGTACAATCAAAAATTATATTTTTAATTTTAATCATTACCTATACCACCATCTGTAGAAAAATAGGGAAAACATTGAATGTTTCTATCAAAATATCAATCTACCAGACATCTCCCTATTTCCCCCAACAGATGTCGGTGGCGATACTGATGCAAACCCGTTGAATACAAACTTTAATATTGTATTTTAGATAAGTTCTCATCGATTTATTCAATTTTTTATTAGTTATTCTGTTATCTGGAGCGGAGAAGAATCCAATAAATCAAACATCGAAAAAATCTGTTCCGCCGATCTCGAGTTATAAGTGTTCGCACTAACCCGACTTTAATTTATATTAGAGATTATGGAATACAAATGCTTTTGGTAAAGAAGGTGTCGATATGATTTTCTATATTCTGTTTTTATTTTAAGTATTTTCTATTCTGTTTTTATTTTTTTTTTCTATTTTTAATCTGCTAGATCTAACAAATAATGTTATTTTATTTTACAAAATGGTAGTTGTTTTTGTGTATTATATTCATTGAAATATATGTAATTGAAATTAAATAAACAGAAAGTTTTCATTTATTTACAACCAGAAATAAACTGAAAAAAAAAATACATTTTGTGTTTTAATTTTCTATAAAACATCTAATAATATATTATTCTTCTGAACCACTTCCAAACAATAGATGTTTTATAATGGTTAGTTTTATAGATATATTCCATAGTGAGTGAGAGCCTTTACTTGAACATTTTTTTATAAAGTTTAGGCACAAAGAGGTTGTTGGAAAGCCGGTGGTATCAGTTGATGACTTTCGTTTGCACAGCGCACTGAAGGCCATGGGTTCAAGTCCTGGTGGTGCCATTATCACTTTCACAACACAACCCTTTGGTTAGTATGAAAGATGTCAAAGTGTATTTGTATTCACTTAAGAAAGACCAGATTCATTTTCTTAAAAAAAATAATGAAAATCTGTATTAAAAAGTCAAAACTTTTATTAATACAGGTAGATATTTATATTTTATTCTACAAATTTTATTATTTTCAAATGAGTATGAATCCACCTGGACAATTTGTTAATTATAAGGAACATAAAAAGCTTTGTTGGTACTTAATTGCAGAATAATAGAATCAACATTGTGGTGACAGGCCATAGCTCACCACATATAAACCGAGTACTCTGTCTTATTAACTATGGGGTAAGCATAGAGAATAAGTCACTAGGTTATGATTATGACTTGCAGCGCTTTCTTCTTGCTGATGAGGTGTTACAAATAAAAAAGTACAATTAATTATATACATTATGTAGGTACACCAAACTTTCATAAAGCTCTGTATGTTAACTTCCATAGATCAGGTTCTATAACTCCCATTATTCTACAACTTTTTTTTGTGGACGGGTAAAAAAGCTAGTCTACATAATATTTTAGAAATGTTTGTTTTTTTATTTGCCTTTGACAATACTTTTCCGTATATGTGAACATCACGCTCAAAATACAAATGCTACGTCAGATATGAATCTGCGCAGAGCGGTGAAATTTGCTCGAGAACGTTCTAAGATACAATTGGCAACGTTAACTTTAATATATTAAGAGCTATTTAAAAAACTTTATTTTTTTAGGATCTTCATACAAATTTTTCAAAAAAGACAGAAAGCCATCTTTTGGAAACAAAATTACTCATGTAAACGTTGAATAGAATCTTGGTATTACGGTATGAAAATGTTATAAAATAATTGGAGATTGATTCGTTATACATATAAAAGTTATTCAAATCTTATTATTCTCAATAAATAAAGATTTAATGAAAAATTTTGGAAAAAAAAATCCTCCATTTTGAAAATTGACACATTTTAAAAAATTTATGGCCACATTTTGTGTAAATCTGTCGTAGCCATTAGATGAGTAAGTACCTGATAAAATCATATTAAATGTTGGTAAATAATAAAGATACATGAAATTAAATTCATAATACATTTAAATATATTAATCGTAAAAATGATTTTTGAAAATTGAAATGAGTATAAAAATTCTTTAGTAGATTTGGTCAATAAAACAGCAGCCCGATTCACGAAAAAGTTTAAGTCTAAGTTTAGTTCGAAGTTCGAACGAAGCTCGATTCAAACTTTTCCGTGAATAGGTACATAGACTGTAGATAGTCGCCGCCTACAATTATTAGTACCAGCAGCCCTATTCACGGAAAAGTTTGAATCGAACTTCGAACTAAACTTAGACTTAAACTTTTCCGTGAATCGGGCTGCAGAACTCTGAAAGAAAGCGAATCTGACAGGAACTAATGACGTTCCTGTTTATCAAAATCATAATGGATTTGTCAGGTATTTGTGCATGTTTATTATAGTAAAAAATATATTTGTTTTATCCACATCATAATAATTAAGAAATACTGTATAATATTCATATCTCAATTAATCACATAAAACAGATTGTTGTGGACAGATTCATCGAATATCACTTTATTTGAAGATCACTTTGTTTGCTATTATAATAACAAAATTATCTAAATTCTTAATTAATAGGTATGAAGATAAATTAAAAACAATGTTAAATATATATTAATATTTTATTGCGTTAATATAACAATCTTCACGTATGTTTCATAATACGACAAGAAGCATTTTAAAAAAGTATGGTATGGGATAATTGGTGTAGTAGTTTCTTCCGTCAACAACATATTCTCTTTATACATCTCAAACATGATCCTGTAGAATAAAGAATCCTTCAAAGACCAAAACTGCAATCGTTGGATGTGGTATGTGCAGATTGACAGGTTTCGACCAAGTTTTGACGCAAAAAAAACCCAAAGGTGACTCTATCACAGCCCAATTTGATGACAGATAAAAGCAACCAAGGTTTGTGACACTGAAAATGAATAAATTAATCATCAGTCAGTAAATATTTGCGTTTATTTTTCTTTACTAACCCCTTTGCACTAATGGTTGAATTTAAAATCAAATCTTATAGTTTAGCATAAATCATATTGCTTATATATTTTCAAAAAGAGTATGATTGTCTTGGCTCATTTGTTTTCAATTACGTTACCATTAAAAAGTGATTCATGCATTCTTAAACTATAAAAATAAAATACTAAGCGATGGAAAGAATGTTACAGAAAAGGTCATCATTTTGTATGGTTCTGAGTCAGTACTTAAAAATTACAAAGAAGTGATTATCATATAATAAATCTTAAACAACATTAGGTACCTACCGAAAATATCTATTGAGCAGCAAATAACTTTTATTTTGAAATTGGAAGCATTCCTTCACTCTCTTATTTTTTTTTTGACAGATCAATATTTATCAATATTGAGTGACACTTGAGTGACAAGTGACATTGACAATAATATCTACTAATCTATGTATTAGTAAATCTATGGTTGTTGGCGCACTATAATCTAATTAAAATAAAGCAGCGTATAATATTGCTTAACCAATTTAATATATATTTTGTGTGTAAATGACATCTTCTTCATATTATATTTTTGTATAGGTTGCTTTTACAGACACTATCAAATCTAGAAAATATGTATTGCAGAATAAAATGTCGTCTATAATTACCAAATTTGCTACGTCATAATTAATTATTAAATAAAAAAGGTCTTAATTTTTTAAATGAATAAAAAATATATAATTTCAATTTTATCAATTTTATAAATATTTACAATATAATGAATTATTTCTATACTGTATTTTTTTCAATATGAAAGGGTTGGAATAAAGTTGTATGCACAGACTACTTATAGTTGTATGCGTCTTCGTAATGATATAAAATTCTACTTCTATGGTCTATGGTGCTGTCAAAAGTGTAAAATTTTATACGCAGTAAGTAATCAACGCGTAATAAAAATGAGATAATTGGCAATAATAATAATATTATTATTTGTTTGTCTTGATAATTATAGCTTTTGTGTAGTTTTGAGTAATATAGCGAATAAGTTTCGCACAAAGGTTATTTTTATTGTTTGAGCTTTGTCGAAAATAGCCGTCGGAAATTATTCATTCCTTGCAAAACCAAAAACATACAAGTCGTATGAGTTTGATAGATGGACTGAGATTTACATTAATATGGAATTCTATACTTCAGGTATGTATCATGTAACCTATTTCAAAAAAAAATGTTTACCTCACAGTTTTATATGTTTGATTTAAATGTATATACTTCACTGGTGTATGTTTTGCAAATTGTATGTACTGTCTTATTTTTGTATCAATTTCACTGTTTGTATATAAATGTTTTAAATAAAATAAAATAAATAAAAATAATAAAAAGAAATAGACATTAAAGGGCTCAATAAAAACATTTTTCAACACACATAATTTTTTTTTGCAGATAAGTCTTGCATCTTCTCAATATTACTTTACAAGGCATCAGTACGGTTTAACACCTACCATTCACTTTATGGACTGCCCTCAATAGAGTTAGGGTTGGTGTTACCAAGTGTAGGAAAAACCTACATAAATGGGGCTACCTCTCTGCTGACAAAACTGAATGTGAATGTGGTGAGCTCCAGGATGACAATCACCTCTTGACATGCCTGCTGATTGGTGAAACATGTAACCTGCAAACACCTTATCCTTGCGAACGAGGCGATGACTGTCGCTGCTTACTGGTGTGGCAAAGTGTAGACCGGAAACGCAAAGTAAGTAAGTAAATATTACTTTTATCAATATCAACATTTTTAAACTCATGTTATATCCATTTCTTTATTATTTATAAAGTGTAATCCCATTATATGTTTTTAAATTTTGCATAAGAAATTTTGAGATATCTAACCTCCCATCCTAATATTGGTTAATTATCATAGGCTACGGTGGGCCAGATATGGACAGAGAATGCCATCATTGCGGGCACCAAAGAGAAAATTATGCTGAATTGGCAGACCTTGGCTGCGATGTGCGAATGAAGTCAGGAAGGATGCGAGCAATTTCTTGACTCTGAAATTAGGACAGAGACAGGGTTGTCTGGAGGAGTCGAATTATGGAACACAAGGCTAGAATTGGGCTGTAACACCATCGGAAAAAGAAGATTTTAATTGAAACAGGCCTTATAATCTTAACAAAATGTTATGTTATAATAACCAACGCCTGGACTATTAAAAAATTATTACTTATATTAATTTACTTATAAACTTCTCACAATTTTAATATCATTCTTATGAATATAAAGATTACCTATGTATATTTAATTTACAGATTATGCCGCTGAGTGCTGACAGCCGAAATGTATGAACTTCTAAGAAGCGTCCGTGCTGACAGCTACGCGTTATTCTAAAACGCTTCTTAGAAGTTTATACATTTCGCATGTCAGCGGTGATGGTCAGCGTGACTCTAAACCCAACCGTCGCGCACTGACTTTTTCATT
Organism: Mystacides longicornis; assembly: GCA_963576905.1. Lineage (NCBI taxonomy): Eukaryota > Metazoa > Arthropoda > Insecta > Trichoptera > Leptoceridae > Mystacides > Mystacides longicornis. The sequence goes on along the minus strand of OY756433.1, from coordinate 15,110,386 downwards.
ATTTTACTACTTACTGAATTTTTAATATCATTCTTATGAATATAAAGTTACCTATGTTATATTTAATTTGCAGATTATGTGTATTAAGTAGGTAAAAATAAGCATTCATAGATTAGTTAAAAGAAACTTACAAGTGATTGCCTTGGAGGACAATAATTATTGTAAGCCTATAGCAGTTTAATCTATATTCTAAACCATTAATTTTTTTTTATTTGGAGACAATTATTTTAATTTCAGAATTATTATTATTGTAAACAACATGTTTTTTTTTATGTTGAAATCTAAAATCAGGCCTTTTTGCTATAACATTGAAAAGTGTTATATTATACAGACTGATATATAATATTTCAACATTACACCATTATTTATGGTCGATTTTAAAATGCTATATTTTTATCAATTTGACCAGTACTGGATTACGACCTTCGTCTCCTGATGTTTCAAATAGCTTTGTGTAATTACTTCACGTTAACAATTTTCCTTATTTAGGTGGTCAAATTGAAATCCTTGAGTATTCGACAAATTCAACAATCTGCTAAGACACTAGCCATAGGGCCAACGGCTCGATGCTTTTATGTCTTCAATAATTCTTCAATGGAGCTGGGATTCCTAGAGTTATATATTATCATTGATGCAATGCCAAGATGTCTACAGAATTTTAAAGTGTGTCAAAATTTTTAAAATATTTTCTCTAACAATAACTTTCACTTTAACTTTTGTATACCTCTTATTAATTGTCAACTCTTGGTATGACTTATATTAAGCACCTATAGATGAGAGGTCTAATCCTCTAGAAGTAAATAATTATACTCAAAATTAACATTTATTAAAAAATTATTATAAAAGTTTTACCCTGTAAAAATGAAGTTTAAACAGCTACTGTAAAACCCCTTAGTTATGTATTATAAAAGAGTGTTTCTTTAACAATTGTATTAATTGTTTTATTTATGTAAGCAAATTAAATTTTTGAAATATTTTAATAAATTGATGGGATGCCATAGCAATTTGAAAATTTTATTACTACCCTAATCCAGTTTTGTTTGAAATAAGCAATCTACAATGATTTTTCTACTTACACGAAGGATGGCATCATGCAGGAAGTATGGTGCAGGTTCGAATCCTGATAATGATGGCCACAACATTAAAATTACTATCTGCCCACTACTAATAAGGAATTTCTGGTTACAATTCCCAGATGGGTTTGAATTTTTATAGTTTTTTATGCAATGTTTCTTGCTGGCTGTACATACTGAAAATTCTTCATACAAAAGATTTTCATGTACAAAATCACTGGCTCGGTAGAGGTCTAGAATACTAAAATAATTACCTATGTGCCTACCTGTTAAATTTGATATTAAGAATTAATATAACTTTGTAGGTAAATAATAATTATGTTGTTACAGAAGAATAAGATCAGCATTTACAGAAATCAAGTATAATGTCCTTGATGGGGAAGGTATGGTAAATAGATAAAAATGCTATATTTGTGACTCACTTTTGTTGCCTCCACAGCAATTCTACATATTTCTCATACAGACACGCCTACTATCTAATTATATCTACCTATTTACCAATTCAAACCCTCAAACTTTTTAAATATAAGTAATATAAGATTAAAGTAGATCAATCAATCAATTATTCTCCCTTTTTTGACCCTACTTAGGGTCATACTTTAAAGGTACTTTTATTTTATCCAGAAATTAGGTTCTATAATTCCCATTTTTCTCAACAAACTTTATCAATAATTTTATGGACGGGTAAAAAGGCTAGTCTACATAATAATTCAGAAATGTTTGTGTGCTTTCTATCGTATATGTGAACATCACGCTCAAAATACAAATGCTACGTCAGATATGAATCTGCGCAGAGCGGTGCAAACTGCTTGAGAAGGTTCTTAAATACAATTTGCTGCATTAACTTTAATATATTTGGAGCTATTTAAAAAACTCTATTTTTTTAGGATCTTCATACAAATTTCTCAAAAAGACAGTAAGCCATATTTTGGAAACAAAATTACTCATGTAAAAGTTGAATGGAATCTTGGTATTACGGTATGAAAATGTAATAAAATAATTATAGATTGATTTGTTATACATATAAAAGTTATTCAAATCTTATTATTCTCAATAAATAAAGATTTAATGAAAAAATTTGCAAAATCATTCCTCCATTTTGAAGTTTGACAGATAGCACAAATCGCCCTCTATGGGTGGAAAGCCTAATTAATTATCACACATTAGGGAATGTAGCTAAGATTCAAACCACAGAGCTCTCTCTCTCTCTCTCTCTCTCTCTCTCTATGAAAACTTGCAAATTATGTCGGTAGGTTCGTATAATATTATGAGGTCGGTAAAAAAGTCATTCCTCTTTTTCTGTGCTTTTGTCAGTTATAGAGGTCTGTTAAGCAATGGGAAGCTAGACTAGAACCTGTTTAATTACCTACCGATCAAGCCTGACAATCGGAATCAAAAACGTAAAGCAAGACGGGTATAAGCTAGTGTTGTATATGTTGTTGGATGAATAGATGAATTATTGTATATGTTGTTGGATGTATAGACTCCATTAAACCCAAATTTTACCCAATTATTATGGTAAGATGTGTATCAATAAATGAATAAGTATAATTTGAATAAAATAGGCCTTTTATTTGAAGATAAAATAAATAAAACCACAATGCATGAAATTTTCACAATTTCATCGATAAATTCTGGTCTTTTTTATGTTTTTCGTTTGATCAAGTGTTGAGATAACACAATATTGTACCTATACCTAATCACAATTTTCTTTCTTACTATGCACTTCCGGCTTACCATCAGTCACCCATTTTACTTATACATACATAATTATTATTTCAATTTATTTCCATTCGTGTTGTATTTAATCCATTTTAATTTTAACTAACTCCTAGTGATAGCTAAGCATAGAATACGGCGACAATGAATTATTCATTTATGTAAATTTTGGTTTGTTTGGAGTATATTATGAAATGAATATGACATTAGTTGCCGTTGACACCTTAATAAAATCGGCAGATTACTTTCCCTATCCACGTTTGCCCCCTAGAGCATGTGGTCGCCACAAAGCTTCGCCAAGCATATCTACCCTGGGCTAGATCCAGGGCGTCATTTCAATCTAAGCCGGTATCCCAAAGGTCTTCGTAGTAAGCTCTCTTGATGGTGAATATTGGTCTGCCACGTCTTCTGGTACCACCCGGTTTATGTCTTCTTGCACATGGCCGAGCTAACACAGCTTACCCTTATATTTTATTCTTCTCTATATGGTGTCAGTATAGCCGGCAAAACTTATTGCCTGAGGCAATCTCTTGCAGTCAACCGGTTTTGTCCAATCTGAAAAAGGCCAACCCCGGGTAGAAATTCCAGGTGAAAACCTGACCCGACCGAGAATCGAACTCGGGACCTCTTGAAGTCCAAGCCTCTACCATTAGGCTAACGAGGTCGGTATATGCATTCTTTTTTTACTTAGATCTATTAAATTATATGTAATTTTCGGCATCGGTTTGTCAAATAATCGAAGAGTCTTCCGCTCTATCTTTTGGTTCACATAGAAACACTCTGGTGGAAGCGATGATGGTTTTATTTTGTGATTTATAACAACTAAATTTAACTAAAATTTCTTTATGTCTAGATTCTTGTGACCTTTTTTCAGGACTAGATCTTAAAGAAAAAATAACAACTAATGACTCTTAACAATTAATTACTAATGGTCGATTTTTAAATGGAACAAACAAAAATGGACAGCAGTCGCAGTCTTTAAATTTGGTTGCTCTCTTGTTCTCGATAATTTCCAACTTTTATCTCTATATTTCATTTGATATTATATTTCTACTTGTTGCATACATGAGTTGCATACATACATTTCGACATCGTAAAGTGATCACACTAAGCCAGCCTTCGAAATAACGGTAGAAGACGCTCGTAAGCCCGTAGTGGTTTATTCCATTTAAAAATCGAACATTAGTAATGAATTGTTAGAGTCATTCCAATCCAATCCAAACTCCCTTTAGACCCCACTTAGGGGCATAGGGAGGCAACAAGAGCTCTCCATTGCGCTCGATCCTGCGCAACGTTAATGACCTCCTCCCACACCATGTCCAGATTCCTCAGCTCTGCCTCGAAGGAGCGGAACACAGTATGAGAGGGTCTTCCTCGTCTCCGGGACCCTGATGGGAGGAAAAACAGCGCTCTCCTCGGCCAACTGTCATTCGGCATCCTTAACACATGTCCCAGCCAAGTCCATCTCCTCCACATAATAGTAGAGGTGATGGGCTCACGCTGGGTGCGTCGGCGTTAGAGTCATTAGTTGTTATTTTTTCTTTAAAATTTCTTTATCAACTAATACTTATGAGATGTGACATTACATATTATAAGATCATTTGATTTTTGCGTCAGTGGGTTAAAAGATAATAATATAGGGGTTGAATTAAATGGAATAAAGGTATGTGCGCTTATGTATGCAGATGATTTAGTACTTATGGCTGAGTGTGAAAATGATTTGCAAGAACTTGTATCAAGTGTGTTTGAAAATAATTGTGCAAAGAATGGTCTAAAAATGAATGTAAGCAAAACAAAGGTTTTGGTATTTGAAAGGGATGAAGCAAGAACGAACTGCAAAGTAACCGGAGAAAATGAATGTCTTGATCTTGAGCAAGTGAATGAGTATGTGTATTTAGGAAGCATGTTTAGTCGTGATGGAAAGTGTGAAAAAGAAATAGAACGTGGGAAAGTTGCTGGTTGCAGGGTGGGCGGGGGCGGTGTACTAAGACCTATAATGAGAAACAACAACGTCTCACTACAAGCAAAGAAACTAGTGCATAACGCAATCCTGCTACCATCGATGATGTATGTTTGTGAAACGTGGACATGGACGAAAAAAGAAGAATGTAGTATAAATGCAGTAGAGATGAAATCTCTACATAGAATATGTGGAAAAATTTTATGGGATATGGAAAGGAATGAAAATATTAGGAAAGAATGTGGTATGGAAGTAAATGTTGTGACAAAGATGAAAGTTAATAAGTTGAGCTGGTTTGGGCATGTGGAAAGAATGGATGCAAATAGAATGACAAAGATAATTCATAAGGCTGAAAGGAAAGGTGTAAGAAAGCGTGGGCGACCGAGAATGACGTGGATGGAACACATCGATTCCGTCCTCAAGGAAGGCCAGGTAAGAAGTAAGAGAAATAGGAGAAGCTGTATGAGAAATGGTATGTCGGTGGAAGAAGCGAAAGAAGTATGCTTGGATAGAAAAAGTGGAGGTCCGTTCTCTCTGCCTACCCCGTACGGGACACGGCGTGATGGGTAAAAAATAAAACCATATGATAAATAAACAAATTAGTCATTATACCGTACTCTCCATAATCCGTCTTCGCAAATGGGTCAACAGATTTTTTAAGCCACTTTCTTTAAATGAATAACTGCGCATCTTCTGTACAAATACCTACCGTAAGTGATTGTAAGGAATGTTTTAATAATAAGACTCATTTTTGACCATACTCGTACATATACATCCTCAGCATCACAACCCTTGGTGGGTCTTAGCTGCCCCCAAGAAATGTCTCCAAGCCTCCCTGTCGCCGGCTGCCACTATCCAGTTCCTTTGTCCCAAAACCCTGCAGTCTGCAACAACATCATCCAACCATCGCAGCTTTGATCATTAAATAGTACCCTTTTTGGGAGCTCCTGGTCATCCATACGGAACAAATGTCTTAGCCAGCGTAGTATTTTAATCTTGATGAACTTGACTACGCTGACATCCTGGTGTAGACCATCATAGAGGTCAGCGTTGTATCGTTTCATTTTTGACCATGTATTATTAATTATTGTCATTTAAATAATTAAAGAGACTATGAGATTTCTACGAAGAATTGATATTTTTGTGTAGCATTTAAATTGAAGAGAGATATCTATTGAATCTTTTTTGTAACTAGTAAACAACAACTTTCTTTCGCCCAGTCATTATTATTCTCGTAGATTATAATAAATAGATAAAACAATGTATATGAATATGGAATAAATTATTTTTGAGTACCTACTTATAATTGAGACTACCATAATGATTTTTTTGACGCAATCACAAGTTCTTCACAACGTCCCTTCACCCAATTTCTTTCAATCCGTAATTTAAACAAAAGGTTACAGGGGCAGTTCTTTTTTTCAGAATGCAATCCAAATGGTACGCATCTTAATAGTTTTGGTATGGTTCCATCCTCGGCTTTCAAGGATAGATTGGGTGTGAAATCTATCCACTCAAGCATTTCTTCGGGTGTGTTTTCAGAGATGAATTTAATCGGTTTCAGTCATCACGCTGTTGAAGTCTCATTTGAACATTATCGTGCTCTCCACTGAATTCATGCCTTAATTGATATCCAATTATGGAACCCTTTGACACGTAACTTATTGGACTACTAATCATGACTTGACGAATCTCTTGCATATTATGTTTTGTTGCTTCGGTTTTTTTTCTCATACATTTCTCCATATTAACTTTTTTTATGCTATTTTCATTTCTGTTTGGATTTTGTTCTTATCTTTTGGGAGTCTTTATTGTTAATAAGCTTATCTGTTTTTAAACATTCCGACTTTCAATGTGCATATTTTAAAATTTATTCACAATCTGGTGCAACTATTGTTCTATTGACATGCCTAATATCTCATGGTCTCTTGATACATGTTTGCATGTTTTATCGTATTGCTATGTACATATCTGTCTTTGCTTACATGACTTGTTTGACGAATCGGATGTGTGAGGTGGCTCATGTCACAGTATGAAAACTTTTAAGTGCCAATTGATATATTACATATTATTTGTGCACGTTGGTTGTCTTGTCTAATATATTTGGCAATTTCTTACCATACTTATTTATATTACCATTTACATCATTTTATGTTTATTGGCCATGTCTTATTTTATTTGATTTACTATATAATATACATACATCTTTTATTATTTTCTTTTTTTTCCGTGTCTATTTTTCTTTTTCAAGACTAAACTTGTTTGACGAATCGGATGTGTATTGTGGCTCATGTCTCTGTCTGACTATGTTTTAAATGACATATTTTTTTGTGCATGTTACAGGTTACTTGTCTTGTTTACCTACTGTTTTGGAATTTACTTTATCATGTTGATCTTTATTTTACTTATTTTAATTTATTGACGTGTTGAGTCTTATGTATTATTTTTCTTAATTTAATTTCGTGCATGCTTTTGCAGGATACATCATGGTGTTTGACTTTTCTTTGATTTGTTTAATTCATTCTGATCTTTTAGTATTTGTACTTGATTGATTGTAATTATCTACGTAAAAATTGTACCTATTTCTCCTTATACCAGCTTCAAGCTGTCTGGAGAACATAATAAATAAATAAATAAATCAATTAATAAATAAATAAATATGATTAAGACAAATTTCGATTATTTCATGTAGGTTCCATGCATACCTATACTCAGATTTTTCAATTCCATAGTAATCCAAGTTGAAAACGGTAAAATAACAAAATGGACAGCCTGTTGCCTGTTGGGTTATCGACAAAATACAAAATATGCCGTAATGATAAGAGAAAATGTCATTTTTAAATTGATTTATTGCACATTTTTTTATGTCATGGTGTTTGCAGCATCAAAAAAATATGTTTACATACTAATAAATTTTACTTCTAAGTTATAAAAAATATACCTATCTAAATAATTATATCTGAAAGTTACTTTTTAAAGTAAATAGTTAGGCACATACCTACTAAGTATTATATTCTCACTGTTTACACAAAAATTAGTTGAGGTTTAGCCCAATTATTTTTTATTTTTTTATTATTTATTTTATTGTCCGTAGGCCCCTTAGGGTACTTGTCAAATCACAAAATTCACAAAACAAAAAGTAAAATTGCTTCTATTAAAGATATAATTTCACTTTCGTAGAGAATATGGAAGATTAGAAGAGATAGGATTTACACATACATTTCAAGAAAAGTCATTTTTTTAGGAACGTAGATGCCTTGAGAAAGCAAGAGATCCAATTTTAAGCCATTGGGACATTGACACAAATATCGAAGGGCTTACTTGTGTTAGAGTGTTGAGATGTCAGCATACTTTAGAAAAGAGGAACATGAACATTAGTGCCAAAAGTTTTTGTTTCCCATTTCTTGGAAAACAAAATCATTGATTGATACTTAAGACTCAGCATGACGTAAACGATCGAGTCCATCATTACTGATACTACTGAAACTCTTAGGAGCATATCCGGAAAGACCCTCAGATATAGAGTAAGAATATGGGTAAGTACTTATGGGAAATATGCAAGGTTGAAGACATAGTCAGATGGGGAAGGCATCGAAGAAGGTTCTGGTATGCACATGTGAGGAGAATGGACTTAGCCAAAGTTCCTAGATAGCATAGCACGGCCAACCCAATAGAAGACTGCTTCCGAGTAGAAGAATTCATAGAAATTTCTCATTTACGAATTAATGTATCTTCCAGCCAAATACATAAAATACAATCGAGAATAGGAACCACATACTCAAACTCCAGAAGCGATCATTATTCCAATTTAACTCCTTTATTGCACGGATTATTATTATTCAATGAGTTTTTTGGTTCTGCAAGTTCAGTTTTGTCGTACCAAATCTTACACACCCGAACGAAAGGAGATTCAAATAAAATTGAAAATACGATTCCAACGATGTAACCCAAAACGGTGATTCCTAAACCAGTAACTATCTGAAACAAAAGACAATGTTATGATGATTAATTCGTATGAGAACCATTACAATATAAGGAACATAGTAGAAAGATAATCGGATCTCGGACGGCATAGCAAAGGGCTGACAACCTCCTTGAAATAGAAAGCGATTTTAACGTGGCCAAAGTCAGGTCAAATGCGCTTTCTATGATCATCATCTACTATATTATATTAATACGTGAAGGAAAAATTTCGTGACTATTTTTACGAAAATTGCGCGGACGGAGGGGTATGAAAATTCGCACACTTATAGTTTATAGAGAAGGGGTGGCGAATACCAATATTTTTTAAAATAAGGTATGCATAAAAATAGATTAAATAAATAAAAAAAACACTACGCACACTACTGTAATGTTATGTATTTGATACTCATACACACTTCCACAGACTACTTATAAGAACATCAACATCGTAGAAACAACACAAATGTAAAATGAAAAGCTTCTCATAAAAGCTTTTTCAAGGCGGTATATTCAAATGGAAGGTGAAACTGGAAATGGCGGGATATAAATTAAGAATAAATTAATGTTGTTTGTCTTTAATAATTAATTATAGAAAAAACTTTGTACATATCAACATTTCAAATTTAATGTAATTTTTTCGAAAGAAAGTTTTGAAACAGCGTCTTTGACAATGGAACCTTAATAATCTTCAAACTTATAATTTAAATAAGTTATGGTCGAATTTCGAGCACTGGTCGAGCACTAGTCATAATAATCATGTGATTTCGTTGAAAAGTATGTATTAAAATATCCAGTGGGTATGGAAATATTTTACATAATATGTATTTTCTAATTTAATTTTACATATGTATTTTCTAATTTTTAATTCTCGCGACATCTATTTGTGAATTGATTCAACACGAATTTGGAATAATTTTATGAAGTTGGTATTGTAGTTATATAATATGTAAGCAACATCTGTTCTACTGATACATTTTTCAACTGAAATACATTTTATTATTGATATTTTTCAAAACATGTGGTTGGATGTACCTACTACTTTTTAATCTATTTAATTTAATTGTATCCTACCTACGCCGTTGCTTATTATTGTTTTTATAATTCTTATTTATTACTAGCTTTCCCGACAGACGTTGTCTTGTGGTTCTAGCCCGAAGTGTCCCGTTACTATGTACATAACGTGCACTGCGCCCCCGTAAAACAATACAAAATTAATTCGATTGAGTTAAGCTAATAAAATAATAACATTAAACTATTTCTGAAACGTCATTCGTATTCAAAGCTCTGGCGGGAAGAACTTGAGAATAATTGCGCTCGCGCACACACCCTGCCTCGCCTAATACCAACATAAATGTGCCCGATAATATTGTTGACTTTGTATGAAAATTATGAAAAAATGAATCGGTGCGGTGGAGTAAGTGGGATGGGCTACTGTAGGAGCGTATGCGAGAATGAGAGGGAACTACCCACGATGGCGTGGGCGCGTCATAGGTAACCGTTCCATACAAACTTAAACATTATATTTTACATAGTTTCTTATCCAGTTTTTAAACATTTTATTAGTTATTCTGTTATCCGGAGCGGAGAAGAATCCAATAAATCAAACATCAGAAGATTCTGTTGAGCCGATCTTAGTTATAAGTGTTCGCACTAACCCGACTTTAATTTATATTACAGATTATACAAATTTTCCCTTTCTATTTTTGTATTTTATAATGTTTTTCATTACTCAGCTTATATGATTTATCTATATGTACTACTATTATAAAGAGGAAAGTTTTGATTGATTGTTTGTTTGACGGGAATAGGCTCCGAAACTACTGAACCGATTTGAAAAATTCTTTCACTGTTGGGAAGCTACACTCTCCCCGCTGAACATAGGCTATATTTTATTTTCATATAGCCTTTGATCCTTAGTAAAACTTCAATAAGGTGCAAAAATGACCTAAAATATTCTTTACATCGCAAACGCTGCGAAAACTATTGAAGATAGATAAAAATAATGTACCACAACTTTGTAGAAGACATAATTATCTACAAAAAGTGTCGCGATAGCATACGTCTAACTATTATAATAATGTCACAATAAGTGTTGATTTATTAAAAAAAAAAATTTGAAATGCGGCAGAGATATAGGCGTCACTGGAGTACGAGCCGGACAGGAGGGGACCATTGGAATGCTACATTATTCCAGATTAACATAGCCTATAGAATATTTTGATAAAGTTAGGGATCTATAAAGATCATAAGAAAACTGAATTATTTTTTTAAATACCTATGTACCTACCCGTGCGAAGCAGGAACAGACTGCTAGTAAATAAATAAATATCCAACGAGAGTTTATTTTTCAACACATGGTTTGATACAATATTGTATTAAATATGTTAATAGTATACTTACAGAATCAAATAGCGCTAGCTCCATTGTGGAATTTTTAAAAGAAACCATCGTAGATAGAAGTATAGGGTGCGTTAAGTAGACTGCAAATGACGCTCTCGACAGCGGCACCCATATTTTTGACGACAAGAAATCTGTCACGAAGCCTGCAAAATCGTAAGCATATTAAAGTGTTTAGTTATGGTCATTTTATAAATAAAACTAAAAATAAATAAATAATAACTGACAACAAAAATATAAATTTACCAGCATTATGTGTTAGGCACAAAACCAAAAGCCAGGATGTCAATGCTCCCCAAAGTGTTCTACTCAAAGCGACATAGAAAAAACTAGTCAATGGACTCAAATCCATGTCCCCGAATCCAAACAAGAGAATTATGCTGACACTAAAGTAAAGAAACCATCCAATTGTTTTCTGGAGCTAAAATCACACATCCATTAATTAAATTACTATATTAAGAAAGGATATTTTTAGCCAGAGACTTTCACAAAATCATACCTTTGACATTTGAAGCTTCCCGTCCCATTTTCTCAATAAATACCCAGCAAATATTCCGACTATATAGGGACCGATTCTGGCCCAAGGTTTGGAGTAGAGTAGATCGAAATACGCGTAAATATTTGTTACACTGAAAGAAAAAAACCTTGTTAAAATCACTGTCGTAATCCGTATGTTTCTAGATTGATCATGTTATTTTTCATCTGGTAGAAGTTGAATGCCGCTTATTGTATGTAATAAGTAAATCTGATTCCTAATAAGGATGCCGACGCCACGTTGTCTGGGGTAACCTGCCAATAGGAGGTACTAATAGGTAAGTAATATTGATACATTGATATATTTTCCAAATTTCAAGACGATGTCATCAAACTTCAATACAGTATTATTTTTCATGTGATGTATGTACCCACACGCATGCCTATGATAAAACTAATACCTACTTTGATTACTGATGATTATAACCCTTTATTATTTATACTATAATATTTTGCTTTTTTATAAGTAAGTAAATCAATTTATGTTAAAAAAAAAATCAAGATATGTATTTTATTATTGTACCTATGTGTTTTGTTAAAATAAATAAATAACCTATAACATTAGGTAAGTATAGTATTATCACTATCTCATTTCTCACTAATTCACGAGTTCTCAATTTACGTGATAAATCAAAACAAGATAATATTATTAATGTGTTGTTGTATTCTCCTAATAGCCTTGAGGACTAGAAAAAGCCCACACAGCGCTCTTTCCTGTCCACAACATAACAAAAAATCAAAATAAGATGATATTATTAATGTGTTGTTGCTTGCAAATTAACTAGAAAAAGCCCACACAGCGCTCTTTCTTAGCCCAATTTGCTTGAAAACATATTAAAAAAGGTAAGTACTCGGTATTTAAAAGAAAGAAACAAAACGCACTTCCACCAGTAAATCCTAACAACAATAGTGCTCCGTCCTTTTTCATAATACGAAAGTATTAACGAGTCCAACCGACAACCGTAGCGGCAGAGTGGCGTCGGCAAGGTGATCGAATTACCTATACATAACTAGCTGACGCATCGAACTTCGCCCCGCCTTAGGTAAAGTCAATAAACAGAACTATTGCTGGGTAACAGAACATAGCTAACATACATGACTACTCATTGTGAAAAAATCAAAATTTATACGGTTAATATATTATGAATCAATTATTTTAAAAGCACCAAAACTCACCCATTTATATATTAGATATCTGTATTGAATTTTTAATAAAAAAGTATTAACAGATTTTTTTCATAAAGCAGATAGTCAGATAGCCATCTGTGGAAACATGGGGAAAACATTGATCTATAGAATCTTTCTACCAAAATATCAATCTACAAGACATTTCCCTATTTCCCCAATAGATGGCGGTGACAGTACCGATGCAATCTGTTACATACTGTAACGTGTCAAATATTAGTATTCCATTATTAATAAAAAAAGGATTAAATAAATAAGAGTAATGATTCGAACAATATTTTGATTAGCCATAAAAGTTGAATAAAAGACTAAAGTTTCAACCAATCGGGCGTGAACACGCAAGATTGGGTTTTGACAGGTGTGCAATGTCCGTTGGTTCTTGCGCGCCAAAACCGCGGGCGCCACTTAGAAATCGGTTCCTCGGCAATATGGCGACTTTTGGTCTGCTCGATGACGCCATTATAATAATTAGTGAATAAAGTAAAAAATAACCATTGAATTAATATGGCAATCAATAAGTCTAGCCAGTAATCAAACAATATCATAAACTTCAGTGTATTGATTGAATTTTCATAAAATTAGACTCAGAATTACTTGCGATCTGAAGTGTTCACGTGTTTTGAAAAACTTCTTTGTTATGTGCTTGAGTATAATCCAACAAATCCAGTGTTAAAAACATTTCATTGTTGTTGCTTCGGAAATATTTTATCAAATAAACCTTTATAAAAAGTGAATCTTCTGGTGTTTCTTTCAAAAACTAAAAAGTACCGGTGTGTAGTGAATCTTCGGGTCTTCCTTACATAACAAATATACCTGTATGGTGAGGTTCCAAGGAACTTGGCTTATCAGCAATTCTATCTTCCCATCGAACCCTGAGAGATTAAAGAGTGGTGTTCACCCTGAGCTGTCCGGCATGAAATTCCTCTCAAGAAGAATCCATCGACTCATGACCACTTACTATAAAGGTTATAAGACGCCCACAGCCCTGAGATCGCCAAAAGAAAAGTCCTGTTCATAGGGTAAGTGTTATTGAGGGATTATCTCTTTAGAAGAGGATCTGTTATCTGTTCCCGAGAGGCCATCTGTCCAGTCCCAGTTAGAGAGAGGCAGACGACGCTTTTTCATTTCCCCCCCGTTTCATTGTCGCTCCAACGCGGGACACAGAATTGCTGATTCAAGAGCCAATTCCGAGCATTCTGTCTACCTGGAAAGAAGATTATTACATCACCACAATAGAGGATCCCACAGGTGTGTTTTTTTTTTTTTTTAAACAAAATATCTAATTAAACTCCTGCTGTCGATTTGCCAAGTGAAACTGATAGCATATATTTCTAGAAATCATTTTGAACAATTTAATCTGAATCACCCAAAATCTACAAGTGTTCCTAGATACTCACTCATTGTATTCCATTCATTGGTTATTGAAATAGGCAGTCTTTTTTCTTCTCTTGTGATTGTTTGAATATTGGCTGTGGAGTAGTTACAGTGCATTTTTAAATCATCATATTTCACTTGTGGAAATATTCTGTCTATATTTGAGAGCACGGAGACCTATTGCCATCTATCGAATTCTGCATTAAACAGTGTGTGGTAGAGTTCTGTGCTAAAATATAATTGTCGATAAAACAGTTTTCTCACTCCGTTAAAAATTGTCATAAGCCTCCAGAGACATCTATCGGAGAATAGACAAACCACCCATTGATAAAATGTTCTAGACAAGTGAAAAATCCTGGTCATATGGTGAATTTCCTAGGCGACAAAAAAAATATATTTTTTTTTATAATCAATATTGATTGCTTAAATTGTTGTGTGCTTGTGTACTACCTTGTATCTTCTCTTCTTCTTCTTCTCGGAGCACATACATATTGAAAAGGGTCAAGTTTAATACAAATGTTTTCGAATTTTGGAAATTTTGTTTTATCATCTCGTTTAATGATATAGTGGTAATCTATACTATTCATCTTCCTCTTCTCTCACGTCCTGTCAATTGTTGCAGCACCAAGAGAAACTTAGTTCAAGTTGTATAGTGAATCAATAATCTTTTAATGTTGTTCTCACCAATCATTGGTGATGACTTGTTTATTGCTACAAACAATCTGAAGGGGATCGGTCACTTTTCGAATCTTCTGGTCACTGAATAAATTATTTTTTTTCTTCTTTCTTTCGGTTGTGGAATAGAATTGTTGGCTTTTGTTCCAATAACTTCTTGAATTCCTACTGATAGGAATGAGTAACGGTTGAACCATTTTGGTGAATGTTGCGATCTTCTTCTTTTAAAGTTTAGTTTACCACTAAGGTTTAACAATAAAGCGCATGCAGAAACAAAGAGACATTTCGATACCCGACAATACTGAACTTTTTTTTTTGAATTTCTTTAGGAATTTTTTTTTCTCTCTTATCTTCCTTTACGATTGCTAGAGTACGCTTCTTCTTCTTCGTTTGAGAATCTTTTCGTGACTAGACATTATGTCTGGAATCACGGATTGCCTTATACCACGTGTAGATTATGCCACGCGTAGAACCCTGGCAAAAGCGTTAATGTCTCGAAAAATTATTCCCCAAACCACAATAGAAGCCATGCGAGACCAGTGTAGACAATATAATAACATTATTAGTTCAGGCACAGGAACCGTGGATGAATCTCCTCCTGTTCTTGATTCAGAAGAGTTTCCTAATATCATAAGTGAGGCCAATGCACTCGAGTCCTCGCGACCTTCTTCTTCGCTCGAGCTACTTCCCGATGTCGTAACGCCGACTAGAACTAATAAAAACCGGTCTCCGCCACCACCTGAAAAGTGTAAATCCGTCTGTTCCAGTGCCCACGCACCCCCGTCAGTTAATTTTTCGGCTTGGCCCGTGCCACGATATGATGGTAATAATGAAGTACGTGAGTTCTTCACTCGACTTGAGGAAATAGCCAGATCTCGTAGATACCCCATTGAGTACTTAGGTGCCGCCCTTCCAGAATTTTTGAAGGATCGTGCCCTGGTATTCCATCGCACCACCTACTCAGATTCTCATTCTTGGTCTTTCGTTAAGAGCTCTTTCATAAAACGTTTTGAGACCCCGGCTTCATCTAATTATAAGAGGTTACAACTCCTTTCTGCTGTTCAGGAACCCCTGGAGAGTGCAGGTGATTATATTTCGAGAATTCTGTTATTGAATCAATCCCTTGAGTCTCCCCTTCGCCAATCAGATATCCTTAAAGCACTCAAGAGAGGTCTGGATGAACGTTATGCAAATGCCCTGGTAGCTAGAAGACCTTCGACTGTTGCCGAGCTAGAAGAACTGTGTTTGGAACTAGAAACCTTAACGGTTACGCTTCCAAAACCCAGTGCGAAATTCCTCAAACCAGCCGCTCGTCCACTTAAACAGGTTAATACTTCTTCTGTTTCTCCAAAGCCAAGGATTGTTTGTTATGCGTGTGGACGCCCAGGTCATATGGCTCGTGAATGTTATGCAAAAAAGAAATCTGTTAGAACTTACAAAACACAAAACCCTATAAGGAATCCAGACTTCAGTCCTAGGAATGTAGTACAGCCAGATGTTTCACGCCCTCCCCCTAATTTAAGAAATCCAAAAAACGTATAAGGGATCCCGCCTTCTCACCTTCGCCTTCTCCTTCGACCGCCGAGGCGGAGAGAAATGCGTGGATCAATAGTGTCAAACTCTTCTTTTCTACTCTCAATATAAATTCCGTTCAGATTTCAAATGCCGAAGATCGTAGACCCTATTTACACTTCAAGATTTGTCAGGTACCGTTCAGAGGTCTGTTAGACTCTGGTGCGGCAGTAAATGTCATTGGTGGTCAACTGTATCTGTCTTTTGCAGAGGCAGGTTTTCTTCCTGAATATTGTCCACAAAATATTCGTGGTGTGGATGATTCAACTATACCCGCTATGGGAAAAATAAGGTTACCCTTGTGTTTCGACAACAAAATTCTGTATACCAACTTTGTTATAGCTCCTTCCATTGCAGATCAGTTTATTTTGGGTGTGCCATTTTTGGAAAAGTCCAGAGTTATTCCACGACTCTTTCCTCGTCAAGACCATTTTTCAGTTAATGCTCTTACAACTAGTTCTGTTAATCAGGTTAGTGTTCCTCCACCATGTTTAAATTCAGTAGATGATCTAACTCCAGATCAGAAATCTCTTCTAGATACAGTCAAGTCAGAATTTGATACAATTTCCTTTGAAAAAGTAGGATTGGGTCGTACCAATCTGGTTTCTCACGTAATTAATACAGAACAAAGTCCTCCTATAAAACAGCGTACATATCCTTGCTCGCATGTAAGACGCAGTCAGCTATGCGCAGAGGTTGATGCCATGCTAGCATTAGATGTGATAGAGCCAGCACGTAGCCCCTGGCTGAATTCTTGCTTTATTGTTCCAAAAAAGGATGGAAGTGGTAGGTTTGTTCTGGACCCTCGTAAGTTAAATGAAGTAACACGTTCAGATAGTTATAGGTTGCCCAATATAAATCGCATTCTAGATAATTTAAGGGACACTAAATTTCTCACAGCTTTAGATTTAAGCCACGGCTTTTGGCAGATGCCCCTCCATCCTGATAGTCGTTGCAAGACGGCATTTTTTGTTGAGGGTAGGGGGCAATTCCAATTTAAAGTGACGCCGTTCGGCCTTCGCAACATCCCCGCAGAAATGCAGCGTTTGATGGATAAACTGTTCTCGGATCTGGGTGAACATGTCTTCTGTTACTTAGATGACATTTTAATCTGCAGTCCCGACTTTAATTCCCATGTTGAAACCTTGCGTTTGGTTTTGAATCGACTACGCGAGGCTGGTCTCACCATCAAGTTAAGTAAATCAGAATTTTGCAAATCTTCTTTAACCTATTTGGGACATGTAATTAACAAGTTTGGAATACAAACTGACCCCGGAAAGATAGAAGTTATGAAAAATTATCCTCGTCCTAAGTCTACGAAAGAGGTCAGAGCCTTCGTTGGCATGTGCTCTTATTACAGGCGTTTTATCAAAGATTTTTCTAAAATAGCTTCCCCTATAACCAAATTAACTAGCAATAAGTTTGACGGAAAGAAATTTCAATGGTCAAACGAGGCAGAAAGTTCTTTTCAAGCATTAAAATCGGCTATGATATCCGCTCCTTTGTTACGTCCACCTAACTACGAATTACCATATGTTCTAACTTGCGACGCAAGCAGCGTCAGCGTCGGCAGTTTTTTATCACAAAAGGATAAGGATGGCACAGAACACGTAATCGCATATTATTCCAGAAAATTATCCCCTCAGGAAAAAAATTACGCCACTACTGAAAGAGAATTATTGGCAGTAGTCTCCTCAATTCATCACTTCCGTAGTTATCTAGAAGGCACTCGCTTCACGGTTGTCAGCGATCACGGTTGCCTTAAGTTTTTGAGTTCTATTTCCTCCCCAAACGGTCGGCTTGCCCGTTGGGCTTGTCGTCTTTCACAGTATAATTTCGAATTTGTTTTTAAGAAAGGATGCGAGAACAAACTTGCAGACGGTTTGAGTCGGATACCTGTTTCAGGCGTATCAGTTCCTGAACCATTCACCGACTTAAAGGATTCTTGGTATAAGAAAATCTTCTCAAATTGTTCACAAAATCCTCAAAAATTCCCGAATTTCATGCTAAGTAACGGTCATCTCTATAGATATTCACGCTTTAAAAAGGATCCGGTCACTAACATTTCTCCTTATCACTGGAAACTGGTAGTTCCTTCTTGCCACCTAGCAAATCTCATTAAGAACTATCACGAAAATCACTGTCATCCTGGCATAGAGAAAACGTTTGAACTTATCTCGCGAAATTATTATGGTATTGGATTATTGTCAAGTGTTAAACAAGTAATTGGTAATTGTGATAAATGTAAGGCTTATAAACACAATACGCAGCCTCCCCACGGTATTTCTTCTTTCCCTAAACATTTAACTAAACCAATGGAGAGCTTATCTTGCGATTTCATTGGTCCTCTCCCCATGAGTTTCAGGAGAAATTTCTATATCTTCACTGTAGTAGATAATTTCAGTAAATATGTCTGGGCTTTCGGCTTGAGAGCAGCCAATTCAAAAAATATTATTCAATTATTGGAAGAGCGTATATTTTTGCCTCACGGTGTTCCCCGCGTTTTGATTATGGACAACGGGAAGCAGTTTGTTTCTAAAGAATTTAAATCCTTTTTACACTCTTACGGCATAGAAGAACTTAGATATAATGCTTTTTATCATCCCCAACATAATACCTCTGAACGCTACAACCAGTCAATCATAACTTTGTTGGCTATGTTGGTAGAAAAAAATCAAAGGAATTGGTGTACACATCTGCCAAAAATCTGCTCTTGCCTAAATTCCGTTAAAAATATAGCTACCGGTCAGACTCCTCATCTCTTAATGTTCGGCTTCGAACATATTCCACATGCTTCCTTCTATAGATTATTACCAAATGGTCAGACTAACTGTTCCGAAAACAACGACGCGATATCACAAAGAATGAATGACATTTCTCACTTAGAGGAATTGTATGAATCCATCTCACTGTCCTTAGTAGAGGCTTTTAACAGGAACGCGGTTCGTTATAACATGAGACGCAAAGATATAGTGTTATCGGTCGGACAAGTGGTCTGGCGCCGATCTTTTGTATTGTCCAATGCTGCCTTGTATTTTTCCAAAAAGCTGTCCCCCCGTTTTATCAAATCAGTAGTCGTATCTAAAATTTCCCATACTGTTTATGAGCTTCGTGATGTGGAAAGCGGCTCCATAGGTCGTTTCCATATCAAAGATATTGTCAAATTGTGAATCGTATCTTCCGTTCCCTTTACCCAAACGTGTCTTATTCTTCTGAATTAGTTATTATTTCTTTTCCAGAAGAACAGTAGTAGTGTAGTCTTATGGCTAGGCCCTGTTCTACACGCTACGAATAGAAATAGGTTGTTAGGTTACGTTACTTAAAAAATGTTTTTGGGTATGACATACCTAGATTTGTATATATATTGTCATATGCTGTAATTATAGATGTCTTAGTTTTATATGTATAGATAATAGTCATCCCTTTGAACTATGAAAGAAGTCTCTAAGCTTCTTATTATATTATTGTAGTCTTAGTATGGCTTAGTATTTAATCCTAGTCTTCACATGTTTGGAAACTAGCATAGACCTTACTACTCTATGAAACTGTAAATTTTAGTTTAAAATTTTTTTTGTCTTGCGGTAATATTCCACAAGCCGTGTGGGCACAACGTCAATGTAAAGACAAGGTGTCATGAACATACGGAGTTATACATGGAAATTCGAGAACATTCGAATTTGTTGCACGGCTCACTGTAGGACGAGCATGTGTGAGTAAATGACACAAGTTGTTGAGTGACTTGATCATGCGAGGACATGAATCAGAAAGTTTGTGTCATGTTTTGAGCAGATTGGTGTCTTCTAGAAAAGAACCAATAGGCTCCACATTATAGCGATGCGGGCTTAGAATACGCAAATGTCAAATTTCCTTTTTTTTTTTTGCCAGGTTTGTGGAAATTGTTTCGAGAAATTATCTCTTAACTCGCAGATCCTCGGCTTAGATATAGTATTTATTAGAATAATTCTTCGGCTAGCTTAAGTAAACAATCGTTGGTATCTAATGGTCTCTAGTTAGACAATTAAAAAAAAAAAATACTTTTCGAATCCCTAGCTTAAGTAAAACAATTTTTTTGCCAATATAGTTGGTCTCGTTGTAAGAATATATTAGGTTCATGATAAGTGGGACGCCTCTTATTCATGGGACCATATTGTTTGATTTCTAAGATATCTTTAAGGATAGTTAATTTTCTATTCAGGGTTTTTCTGTTCCCTTAGTAAAGACAGAATGGCGCCTTCTTTTCTGAGTTCAGCTCTGTATTTTCCATCAGAACATTGCTAGCCTTCGATATCAAGACCTTCGAATACCTCTGTAAATACTTGGGCAATACAGAATTTTGTTTAATTAATCTAAGTTATATTAATTTTAAACTCTGTGCATGTTGTTGAATGTTGAAAGTCACCCTTGGCAAATCTATAAATAGATCTCTCTAATACTTGGAGCTACCATCGCTCAAGTTTAGGCTGTGTATAATAAAACAAAAGTGAATACATACAGTGAAAAATAAGTGATGGCCTCAGTTCATTTGGAATCTGTGGTACGCCAATTTAACATCAAAAATTAATAATATTCAATAACTACACAGATAGGCATATGTATAGTATTATCTGAATTTTATACCTGTTATAATTGTACTATTTTATATGTGTTGATCCTTGGGTTCACATTGACCCACCAATTGTATTTTATGTTTGTTTCTGTATAAATTTATATGTATTATTCTTGAGATACTGATCGGATACTTTGGATTCGCTCTTGATTAACGCCTTTAGAGAATTATGGGTGAAGTAAGCATGTTTAATAGTTTTTTTTTTGGGACCCAACTTAATCTTTTGTATGAATGAAGGAAATGTAGAACGTGCGGAAGAATGCAAGATGTGTATGAAGAATGTATGCGGACGGAAACCAGTGTTCTCCTATTTTCTCTCTTGGTGCGGTCTGGAGCCACTCCTCCTTTTTTTTTAATTCGATCAGTGTAAATCAGACTTGAATAATGATAACTATATTGCTGTATGATGTATTCTCCATTAATATCCAAGTTCTCATTTATGATTTGTAAGAAATTTGTAATTTTGCAATCCACAATTGTTCATTCCATTGTATTTCATGCTTCCGTGTTAAGGTACAAGGAAAAGAGAAAATATTTCTGAATTCCGTTTCCTGAGATCAAAAGTGACTTGTTAATTAATTTCAGGAATGAAAAGACCATTGCTCACCTATTCCATGGTGGCATATAGAAAGTGTATAATGTCCATGGTCTAGATTTCATAGTATACATAATGTCATTTCTTTTTGTCACTCACCTGGATTGTGAGCTTAAATAAAATATTTTGTTTGCGGGATAATTAAGTTATAGATTACCTAGTCTGAATAGAAATTGTATAAATATTGGTTGTTAAAATATGTTTAAGGTATTGTATGTTTGGCCTTATATATGGGTCATGTTACCGGAACTAGCCTTGTTGTCCGGCTTCCATTTTAGTAATTTTTTTTGTTGATAACACTGGTATGAATTTTCTTTTTTTTCTTTTGCTGTTTTCTTTTTTTTCTTCCCACTAAGCTGGAGTGGGGTGTAACGTGTCAAATATTAGTATTCCATTATTAATAAAAAAAGGATTAAATAAATAAGAGTAATGATTCGAACAATATTTTGATTAGCCATAAAAGTTGAATAAAAGACTAAAGTTTCAACCAATCGGGCGTGAACACGCAAGATTGGGTTTTGACAGGTGTGCAATGTCCGTTGGTTCTTGCGCGCCAAAACCGCGGGCGCCACTTAGAAATCGGTTCCTCGGCAATATGGCGACTTTTGGTCTGCTCGATGACGCCATTATAATAATTAGTGAATAAAGTAAAAAATAACCATTGAATTAATATGGCAATCAATAAGTCTAGCCAGTAATCAAACAATATCATAAACTTCAGTGTATTGATTGAATTTTCATAAAATTAGACTCAGAATTACTTGCGATCTGAAGTGTTCACGTGTTTTGAAAAACTTCTTTGTTATGTGCTTGAGTATAATCCAACAAATCCAGTGTTAAAAACATTTCATTGTTGTTGCTTCGGAAATATTTTATCAAATAAACCTTTATAAAAAGTGAATCTTCTGGTGTTTCTTTCAAAAACTAAAAAGTACCGGTGTGTAGTGAATCTTCGGGTCTTCCTTACATAACAAATATACCTGTATGGTGAGGTTCCAAGGAACTTGGCTTATCAGCAATTCTATCTTCCCATCGAACCCTGAGAGATTAAAGAGTGGTGTTCACCCTGAGCTGTCCGGCATGAAATTCCTCTCAAGAAGAATCCATCGACTCATGACCACTTACTATAAAGGTTATAAGACGCCCACAGCCCTGAGATCGCCAAAAGAAAAGTCCTGTTCATAGGGTAAGTGTTATTGAGGGATTATCTCTTTAGAAGAGGATCTGTTATCTGTTCCCGAGAGGCCATCTGTCCAGTCCCAGTTAGAGAGAGGCAGACGACGCTTTTTCATTTCCCCCCCGTTTCAATACTTACTTTAATATTATATCATGTATTTTCCATTGATTCAACTTCTTATTAGTTATTCTGTTATCCGGAGCGAGAATCCAATAAATCAAACATCGGAAGAATCTGTTCAGGCAATCTCGTGACCAAGTGTTCGCACTAACCCGACTTTAATTTATATTAGAGATGATTCAATGGTAGTAGAATGAAAGATAATATGTAACTTACAATGGTTTGTATCCTGCAGAATAAGCCAGGTATCCGGTGTACAGGTTGGATACAATCAACAAACCCATCAAAGCACTTATTATCCTTTTCGAGCTGTTGAAAGACGTTTTCAGCTATTATATAATAAGCAATTGAAATATTGATATTCAAAAAGAAATCGTTACTTACGAAGATAATAACATCACAATTGCAAAACAAATTACAAAACATTGCAAGTCTGCGCTGAGGTACCAGGACCAACACATACACATCTCTGACATGGGGAACAGATTGTTGATATAAAGAGCATTTCTCCACCAATGCTGCGAGCAAGTGAGGTCGGACCGATGTGCTGTCCAAAAAACTGATTCATTAATTCTCCATTTCGCTATGAACTCTGTAAACCCTAAAGCCATCAAATATACTGGAGTGAACCTAAATAAACGAAGAAATGATATAGGTAATATTTACAGTAGCTAATGAGTTTAGTTATAATGTACTATATGTATTAATATTGTTTGCACCTTGAAAATCTGGCTATCACTATCAGTGTATAATAATATGCTTTATTCCAGTTTGATCGCTGTATATTATGTTTCTGCTGTCTTTTTTCAATTTCAAAATACAAGTTGAAATATCCCACTAGAAAGCCACTAAAATATCAATAAAAATCGCTTTGGTTAAAAAAAGGGTTTGTTAAAAATATCTCCGATAAAAGTATTCGATAATTGGAAGGTTTTATTAACTTTATGCGGGTTACAAAATAAATAATTTATAAAACATAAATAGCATTCTACTATGAATACACGTGTAGGTGTCAATATAGCGCATTCTCTACCAGTCAAACCCAATCAGAGGCAGAATTACAACCTTCCAGAAATTTTAGTAAAAAAAGCATAAAGAAAATTTCTATTCCAATCAGGAATCGATTCGCGACCTCTTGATCAAAAGTCCGTTTAGCTGGGTGAAATGTCGTAGAAATAATTAGGATCCGCTGGCTTTACAGACTTTTTGTAAAGAGAACATGAATTTCTTAAACTCAGTACTTTTTTACCCATCTCACCGTGAACAGATAGGGTAAGCAGAGAGAAGGGACTTCCACTCCTGGATAGAAAGCCAAGCACACTTCTTTCGCTTCTTCCAACGACATAACATTTTTCATGCAAACTGTCTTATTTCTCTTAATTCTGACCTGGCCTTCCTTGAAGACGGAAGCGATGTGTTCGATCCACGTCATTCTCGGTTGCCAAGCCGTCTAAAATCATTCCTTTCAGCCTTATGAATTATCTTTGTCATTCTGTGTGCATCCATTATTTCCACATGCCCAAACCATCTCAACTTATTGACTTCATCTTTAATTAAATTCAGTACGACCTCCAAGATAAATTAATTATCTAATTTATGTATGTTAAAAAATATATATATATTGAACCTTATTGTCAAGAAGGAATCCACCATATAATGAGCGTTGCTTAGCACTTGTATATGTTTATCATTAGAGACCATAATGGCATACACTTTGTTGCTGACTGCATCACTCACAAAAAATATTGAATGGTTTACAATAATCCACGCACAGAGAAGGCTCCTGCAACAAAGTCAAATTTATAAATTTAGAAATTTTTATATATATGGAACGGTTGGCCGTTGAACCAAATAAAAAATAAAATAGCTAAGCACTGTTATAAGATAAATAATGTGGAGGTAAAATGTTTTTTTCGACCTATTTTATTAATTGACAGCATCCAATATAAGAATGTAAAGTAGGTATGGAAAAAGCATGATATACCTAAATACTAATTATATAAAGCAGAAACAGATGCTCATAATAATTATAATATGCAATATCCATTCAAACCATGACTATAATACCAAACACGTAATAAAAATATTTTGTCTTGCCTAATTCCAAAAATACTTTGCAATTTTGAATCATTTTTCATGGAGCATGGATCAAAAAATATTTTGATGTTCTCCCTCAAATCGAAGCATCTGAACAATTCGTATATTATAGTTCCTTCACTCTTTACACGTTGGGCGCCATTTTGAGTACCTGAAATTTAAAAATGAAATTTATTGCACCAGTTTAGCGCAGAAATTTACACGCAGCTTATATTATATTTTCAATTATCTCTATATATAAAAATTGATTCCGATTTCCCTTGGTCGTTGCATCACGCGTGAACGGCTGGACCAATATCGCTATTTTTATTTTTTAATTATTGTCAAGAGAAGGTTCTATTAAAAAAAAAAAAAGAGTTCGCACGGAACATTGGAAAATTTAAGAAAACTTGACACCCTTTAAAACAAATGCACCGGTCGGAAATTTATTGGTTGAATGGGTAAATATATTATCGTTAAACAAATTCGAATTCAATATTCACACTTCACAGTAAAGACAGGACAAAGTGTGTGAAAAGCTAGTAATAAATCAATTACCATTTTGCAATATTTGGTTTTCATTTCTGTCATTTGACCCATCTTCCCTACCTGATGTAGCTCTCTTTTTCTTCAGTCCGTAGAGAGTCGCCAACATAGAAGTTAAGAGTATCGAGCACGTGATGATCCTAAAAAGTAAAATAGTATAATCTTATAGTCTCACCATAATAATACGGTAAAAGTTGGTTTTGATGGACGTCTATTCTTTCAGCAACATATAAACGTGTGTCAAATGTGATTTATTAACTACTACACCGCCATCTCTTGGATTTTTTTAAAGTTACACATCTATCCAATCCAAATCCAAACTCCCTTTAGACCCCACTTAGGGGCATAGGGAGGCAACAAGAGCTCTCCATTGCGCTCGATCTTGCGCAACGGTGATGACCTCCTCCCACACCATGTCCATGTCCCTCAGCTCTGCTTCGAAGGAGCGGAACACAGTGTGAGAGGGTCTTCCTCGTCTTCGGGACCCTGATGGGAGGAAGAACAGCGCTCTCCTCGGCCAACTGTCATTCGGCATCCTTAACACATGTCCCAGCCAAGTCCATCTCCTCCCCACAATGGTGGAGGTGATGGGCTCACGCTGGGTGCGCCGGCGTATAGCGTCGTTCGTGATGCGGTGGTACCATCTTACACATCTATAGAGGAATTTATTGTTTTTATTACAAACGAACTTTAACCCGCATCCGAATCAACAATAATCAAATAAATAATGAAATAAATTATTAGCTAAATTAAATTCAGTTTTTATGTCATAAACAAACTGTATTTAATTCATGCAATAAGTCAAAATTATATTTTTACTAGCTTTTCCGACAGACATTGTCCTGTGGACCCTTTGGTCCTAACCAGAGGCGGCCCGTTCATTGTGCACTGCGCCTCCAGAAACAAAAATAAACTAACTAAATAATAACATTAAAATATTAATTCTAAAACGTCCATATTTCATTCGTATTCAAAGCTCAGACGGGATTAACGCGAGAATATAATTATGTGCGCGCAATTTGGTTGACTTTGTATGAAAAATTTCTAAAACGCCAGAAACGGTGAAGTAAGTAAAATGGGCTACTGTAAGAATGGATAATTACGCATGCGAGAATGAAAGGGTGCAGGTGCAGAAGATAATAATTTTGTTGTTAGATTATTTCAAAGATGGTGTCGCATCATATTCGTTACATACAAACTTTAATATCATATTTTATATTATTTCTTATCCATTATTCAACTTTTTCTTAGTTATTCTGTTATCCAGAGTGGAGAAGAATCCAATAAAGCACACAAAGGAAGAATCTGTTGAGCCAATATCTAGTTATAAGTGTTCACACTAACCCGACTTTAATTTATTTATATTAGAGATTCTGGATTATGTTGAAGTTCGACGGGCGGGTCAGCTAGTATTACATATTATAAAAGTAAAATAATATGTTGTCACTTCAAAGGCATGTTGAGATTAATATCCTCAGTGGTTTAGTTAAAACAACATTACATAAATATCGGTGGGTTCTTATAATAAATAAATAAACTTACACTTTCTATACAAACACAACAAGCGGAACTTATTGCCGGAGGCAATTTTTTTTTTTCATTCAAGCGGTCTCGTCCAATCTGAGACAGGTCAACAGAAATTTTAATTTAAAAAAAAAACACTGAAAATCTCTGACCCAAGCGGGAATCGAACCCGGGACCTCTTGATCTGAAGTCCACGCCAATACCACTGGGCAAACGAGATCGTTATTTGCATTAAAAATTATTATCATTATATGTACCTACTTATACCTTCCTATAAATAGCCAAATAGGTAGGTAAGTCTTTTCAAATTCTTACATAAAAATATCTACATACGTCAACATAACAATATTCGGGCATATCACCTCCATCGCACATTGGAGAACTTGATTTTCTTGAAAAAAAAACAAACAAACATAGGTACACGAAAATGCGTTTACTTTTATTGAATGATGAGAATCGTTCTTTAAATATTTTGCATGATATTTATTTTTCTTATTAACACAAGTCTGTCACAGTATTAGATATATTTTCAATGTCATCATATAATTTATAAGTACCTACCTACCTATCACGCAAAACATGTGTATCATATCACGTAGGTACAATCAGATATAGGTATCAGATGAAAAACTATTATTTGTTGTCGAATAATAGTTTTTCATCCAAATAAGTAAGTACTTTGCTCAATAATAAGCTAAGTACTTACTTATTTGTCTGGAAACGTTACATAACTGCCAAAATTATAATGGTAAATAATTAGTATGATAAGGTATTTTTCAACACAAATACACAACAGTGTGGTTTTATATGAAAACTTTTTTAATGTATCTGGGCAAACCACAAATACACTTTCGACATATTTCACATTAAGCAAAGCTTGTGTTGTGAAAGTGGATATTGTCGACACCGGGATTCGAACCCACTCGTCGACTGATACTATACTGACGGGCTACCAACCACTTCAAATGGCAAAAAAAAATCACATATACGTGCTGAGAACGCCGAGTTGTATTTTGTCCTAGTGTTGAAATCTCTTTCGCAAAGGAAACAGTAGTTTTTTTTTCGCAGAAACTTCCTGAAAATTGATTTATTGTATAACTTCACTAAACTGCTTAATTAAGCAATAATTACTCTAACAGCCGGTTTCATAAAAAGCTTCAAAAGAACACTTTAGTTAAAGTTCCTTTTAAATTTTAAAGACTCCTTTAAGCTGACGCGTTTCATAAAAAAATATTCCAACTAAAATTTGAAATGTCAAAAAAATATTTTAAAGTTGGTAGTGTTTCCATGGAAATCTATGGAAAACATAGGTTGTTTACTAATATGTTCGCGGAATTTCTGTTGATCTGTCAATTTCATTTCTCAATAGAGCATCAAAGTGCCGTTTTTTGTGTTAATTTATTATTATGGTTTATGAATTAATAAACGAAACCTGTAAACAATAATATTCTTCCCGTTTTGCTATGTTTTACGACCCATTTTAGTTTCTATGAATTCCGGTGGTGAAAATTTGAACTACCTAAAGTCGACTTTAACTAAAAATAATAATCAATAACGGTACTTTAGCTAAAAGTCGGTTTTAAATGTCGTTCTGTTGTTATGAAACCCGTTATTTTTTAAAGGGAGTTTAAAGTCTCCTTTATTTTTTATGAAACCGGCCGTAAGAGATAAAATATTTTGCCATTTGAACCTACCTAGCAGTGGTAGTGTTAATTTATAATATATATTATGTAATATATCTAGTTATATATAAACTCAACTCACTTGAAAACTTTGAACCGAGTCGCATCCATCCATGAATAGTCTTCTTTAATCTTCCTGACACTTTTCATCTCAAACTTCATCCTATACAGTTGCTGGACAGTCAGCTGGTTCGTATTGAAGTATTCATCTGCAAGATAATATACTTCCTCTTCTTTGCAAACCATGGGAAGACACAATCCCAAAGTTATAAGGAACTGCAAAAATATAATAATAATATAACACTTTTCCATACAAAGGTGTCAGTATAGCCGGCGGAACTTATTGCCTGAGGCAATTTTTTCCATTCAACCGGTCCCGTTCAATCTGAGACAGGCCAACCCCGGGTAGAAAATAAATAATCTCTAGTGAAAAAACACTTAGAAAAGCTCTGACGCCTACAGGAATCGAACCCAGGACCTCGTGATCTGAAATCCACGCCAGCACAACTAGGCCACCGAGGTAGGTAAAATATAATATCTATAGGTATAAATAAAATTCATTATTTATTCAATGTTTGGTCGACAGTTTTGATACAAAACATTGCCTAACATAAAAACAATCAAGCATTTATGGTCATATTCGTCTATTCGAACCAAAATTGCATCTCCAAATAAGTGATAGATATTTAGAAAAAAACCTTGTTTCGTATAATTTTTTTGAAGATACTTGGTAGTAGCCCCTCCATTTCAAATAATTCAAAATTGCCATTTTAAATACAGTTGTATGAATGTGATATCAACGTTTAAATTACCATTAATCGGTTTTCGGATACAACATACATTCATACACAGTCTTTGGCTTTTCAAAAAGAAGACATCCGACTCTGAAAATCTGCTTAAATCAGTATGTAATAAAACTTACCTCATTTTCTTCGAAATTAATAAACGCTTGCATTGAAGAGTTATGAAAGAAGTAGATTGAGTAATATGCGACTTGGAATGGTGGAACGCTTTCAGCACTTTCTTTTAATGTTCTTGGAGATTCCTCGACCGGTATTTTAGCTATGGAATTGGCTGTCTTGCATTGGTATTGGGATCCCAGCCATAAAGTGTTTCCCCAATGCAGTTTTGTCTCAGGAGCACCAGACGCATCCAAGACTGTAAAGAATATCACAGAATTTACTTTCATAAATTAAAAAAAAACGGGCGGTATTATACCCAAACCTACTCTTTGATATTTTTTTTCGTTTTGGCATTTCGTCCACAAGGGGGATCGTTAAGCCATTGAATAAATGTTTTATTATCTACTAGCTTTCCCGACAGACGTTGTCCTGTAGTCCTTACTATGAATATTGATTTCAAATTTGTAATTTATACAAAAATACATTTGAATGTACAAAAATTATTTCTGAATGCTCGAAAAAAATTCCATCAAAAATATGCGTAAGTACCTACCAATATTTTTAATGTCAATAGTTGTCAGATAAACAATAATTTTGTTGTTATAGATTTGTTTATAGATGGCGTTGGCGTCGCAGGAAATCCGGTCCATACTAACTTTAATATTATATTTTATATTATTTGCTATCCACTTTTCGATTTTTTTTTAATTATTATGTTATCCGGAATAAGTTTTGGCGGTCTAAAATATCGGACGGGATTCACTCCTATGTGGGACCCTTACGGCGATGTGGTTTTATCTCCAAATTCCTGTAAAACTCGAGTGGTGGAGGGTCTTATTCAATGTTATCCGGAGCGGGGAAGAATCTGCTCAGCCGATCTGGAGTTAAAAGTATTCGCACAAACCCGACTTTCTTTTATATTATAGATAGATAGTTTATTTATATCATAATGAAATTGTATTTATAAATTTGTAATTTTTTTATACTTATTAAATATTTTAACACGTTGACATGACAGGAGGTATTCTACATTCCGGATAATAAAATAGAGATCCACCAGGTTTTTAAAAGGACAGGCAAAGAGTACCTGATCAAGCATCCTCGTTCAAACCACATTCAAATCGTTCAATTTACTTAGTTCATAAATTAACAACCAACTAACGGCGCCCTGCGCACACGCAGTGAATTCCCATTTTATGACATTTACCACAACTTACGTCAACAAATTTTTCTAGATAATTTACATATTATTTTACTTGTCATTATGATGAATGTTGAGTTTGCAAAATATTTATCATATCTGATGATTAAAAATTATGTTAGTAGGTGAGTGATATTAATAACAGTAAAAATGATTTAAGATAAAACTATACCTATATCAAATCCTGAATTGTATATGTACTTAACGGAATTTATTTCTGATTAGAGCGATAGGAATTATGTCACATGCACTCCGAAACTTAAGTGACGTAAGATTAAATTGTGAATGTTTATCAACTGTTTTTTTTTTCTTTACGTGGATTATAAAATACTAGCTTTCCCGACAGACGTTGTCCTGTGTTCCTAAATATGAATATTGAATTCGAATTTGTATGGTGATGAATCAATTAGTATTTGACAAATGTGATTCCGAACGATGCGTCTATTTTAAACCATGTATATTCTGTCAATCGCACCAATTGACAATTTCTGTCAAAATTTCAAAATTGAATAAAGATTATAAGGTAAAAAGTACTAATAAGGTTGTCTACGTAGAGTTTTCTTTATTTTTTTTAATTTTCCATGCATTTTTCTTAATTTTTTTCTTCTAAAAGAACATTCTCCTGATAAAAGCCTACACGACAAAAAAAGAATTAGCGAAATCGGTCCAGCCGTGATGCAATGACATCGGGAAATAGCTCTCCATTTTTATAGATAAGATTATTATTCCTGGCCAAACACGAATAGAAAAACAAGTATCAATGACGAGAAATTTGTGCGATAAGGAATCAGACAGATTGACTTATTTATTTTGAAGATTTTACTATACCTATCATCAGGGGTAGGCAGAGAGAAGGGACCTCCATTCCTTTCTATCCAAGCACAATTCTTCCGCTTCTTCCACCGACATACCATTTCTCATTTCTCATACGACCTCTAACCTCGCCTATTTCTCTTACTTCTGACCTGGCCTTTCTTGAGGACGGATTCTATGTGTTCGATCCACGTCATTCTGGGTCGGCTACGCTTTCTTACGCCTTCCCTTTCAACCTTATAATTCCTTCAAGTCATCTCAACTTATTGACTTTGATCTTTGTGACAACACTAACTTCCACACCACATTTCTTCCTAATATTCTCATTCCTTTCCATATAATAATAATAATAATAAAATAAAATTTAGTTGAATTAGAAAAATTAATCAAAATTACAAAAAAATTTAGTGATGATATAAAAATGGAATTTGGCTTAGAAAAATGTGCAAAAATTAATGTTCAAAAAGGAATAATCCGAAACAATCATCAAAATAGTTCTTCATCTGTTACAAACATTCCTCTTTTAGATAATCAAAATTACAAATATTGGCTTTCAACAAAATCTAGTTTTTGACCACAAAATTATTAAAAATAACATTAAAAATGAATTTATTAAAAGATTAAAAAAAGTTTTGAAAAGTTTTCTCTCCGGGAGAAATAAAATTATGGCCATTAATTCATGGGTTGTACCGAAAATTTTGTATTCTTTTGGAATCATTAAGTGGAACCAAACGGAACTAGACAAGATGGATTTAAGGGTACGTAGTTTGCTCACACAATATAGGATGCATCATCCAAGATGTTCCTTGATGAGATTATATTTACCAAGGAAGATTGGTGGTAGAGGCATGTTAAACATCAAAAACATGAATAACAAAGAGATAAACCTCCTCCAATCTTACTTTATCTCATCAAGGAATAAATTGGGTTATGAAGACCTCATTGCGTGTGATTTGAAGTACACGCCCTTAAATTTATCAAATCCTGTTTCACCACCGATAATTGGGGTACAAGATCGGGTTGATATATGGAAAGGCAAGTCTCTCCACGGTCGATTCTTCGAAACTTTAAATTCATCACATGTAAGTCTTGAAGATTCGACTGGATGGTTGAGGTTTGGTGAACTATTTAGCGAAACAGAAGGTTTTGTCTGTGCAATACAAGACCAGGTCATCGTCACTAATAATTATAAAAAATATATTATTAAAGCACCTGATATAATTGATAAATGTCGTGCATGTGGCCAAATAGGAGAAACACTCAGACATATTTTGTCTGGGTGTTCTCTCCTGTGTGGTTCTGAGTATCTGCACAGACATAACGATGTGGCTAAAATAGTTCATCAAAAACTTGCCTTGAAATATGGTTTGCTCGATCTTGAAGTACCTTATTATAGGTACACCCCAATTTTGGTAATGCAAAACAGTAATACAAAGTTGTATTGGGATATACCAATACAAACTGACCGAACGATTAACGCAAATCGTCCGGACATTGTATTGGTTGATCGTAGGAACGGGATAACGTATCTCGTGGATATCACTATTCCGTATGACGAAAATTTGAAAAAAGCCGAGCAAGATAAGATAATTAAATATCTTGATCTTGCTCACGAAATCAAGGATATGTGGCATACACCAACCACGTACATAATACCTATAGTGATATCGACGAATGGAGTTATTCCTAAGTCTCTTAAAGACAATCTAGGGAAACTTGGCATCTGTTGTGGTCTCAGATATGCCATCCAAAGGGCAGTTCTGTTGTCCTCATGTAGGATGTTAAGAAGGTTCCTTTCTCTGTAGTTCGAAGATCTCTCATGATTACATTACATCGTGATGTATCATGAGAGATAATACCGATATTTTTATATTTAGTATATAGCATTGTATTTAATTTTAATTTATTTTTATTATTTTTTTTTACAATGATGTATACTTCATATGATATATTGTGATTTAATGAATAAATGATTTGAAATAATAATAACTTTATTCAATAAAAAAATACAGAATGATTAAAAAATACAATTTGGTGACTCCCTCCACTGAAAAATGACTGTCTTGGAGAGGAGGTTGAAGAGCAATAAAATTAGATATCTACACTTAACACAATAATAAAAATTATAGTCAATGGAGCCCAAAAAACAATGACATCAATGCAGATCATAAAAATGTTAAAATACCAGCAATAATCAATAAAAAAAAATATATTTCAAAAAAATCAAAAAGGTAAAAAGTGGTTTTAATAAAACACCTGCAACCTAATGAATTAGTAATAATTTTTAATAGGTAGTAAAGATAAAATTAAATCATAGTCATAAAGTAAACATGTATATACGTACCTTCAAATGCAATGCAATAACAATAAAAAACACCTACAATAAAATAGCCATTAATAAATATAATATAATAAGAAAAAGTACAAGAACAGTAAAAATTACAAAAAAATAATATATTAAAATAATAAAATATAAAAATAATATAATAAAATAATAAAAAATATATACACATACAATACACACACACACCCTCTCACCCTCTCTCACACACACATACACAAAAAATATGATCAGCAATCAATATAAAAGCATCGGAATAAAAATAACACAATATACACCCAGTACTCGACACATACATCCATGTCTCAAAATATCCCGCACAGTCTTTCTCCATCACAGAACAATAATTGTTCTCCATTCTTCATAGAGCTCTCATCTCTGCTGGATTTATACAAAATTCTTCTCTTTTCGTCCATGTCCACGTTTCGGACGAAAAAAGAAGAATGTAATGTGTATATTTTTTTTCTAAGTAACTGTGTGTGTGTTTGATCAAATTATCGTTTTTATGTGTATACCTACCTATATTAATGAATTTATATAAATTAAATACATGAAAATAATCAAACTGCTGCTTAGGTTTTAAAAACCTTTAAAAAAAAAAACATTTGAATAAGCAGAAAATAACAATAAGTAAATAAAGTCTAAATGCATGTGATATGTTGAATAAGTTGTGAGATATCGATCAAATTTCATAATATGTAAGAATGCATCTGGTCCCATGGTTCCTGTTTCAAATTGCAACCAAAACAATAGTCCTTCTGATGTCTTCCAAGATATTGTTGCGTATTTTTGTACAATAAAAAACACCTACAATAAAATAGCCATTTATTTATTTATTTATTTATTTATTTGTAACGCATGAACAGACAACAGTTATGATAAAGTACAATATATGAACGAAAACAATATTCAGTCAACTGTCACCCAATTACTCATGCATCCTTGGAAGTCTTTACTTTTCAGCATTTACTAATATCCTTAGTCATTCGTCCTCAATCACCATTCACCATATTATATATACGAGAGAGAAAAAAAAAAAGTAGAAATGAAAAGAAAGTTAAATAAAATTATAAGTCACCATTCATACACACATCCACTCAGAACACACACACATCAGACAAACAACAAAAAATACATAGAAATATAAAATGTATAAAAGAGGAGTAGGGAGTGCGGGAAAGGAAAGGATGGGAGAAGGGACTGTCACATTATGTCGGAGTATGTATCGTCTTGAGTATCTGTAATGTAGTGGTCTTGGAAGCGGGGAGCGTAAGTCCAAAGATATCTACGTCGATCAGGAGTTTGTTGTATGAGGTCATGAGTCTGTTTATGGGGTTCCTTTGTCCAGCATTAGTGTTGCTTGTCTTAACATAAAATGGTTTATGTATTCGTATGCTGGTAGGTACTTTGAAGTTTATTTTAGGCAGGAGAGTAGGGACGTCAAGTAAGGAGTGGCAGATTTTGTAGAGGGTCGTTGCGTCAATGGCACTGCGTCTCAGTTCCAATGTAATGTTGTTTGGGGGCAGATTGTTAAATTTCCGTCTCGTCTGTCTAGTGTACCTCCTCTGTATTGTCTCGACTTGTTTGGTATATTTGTCGTAAAAAGGATTCCATATTGCAGAGCAGTACTCGGCCTTGGATCGTATTAGCGAGTTATATAATAACATACAAGAACAGTAAAAATTACAAAAAAATATGTAATAAAATAATAAAATATAAAATCTTAATATATATAAATCTCGTGTCACGATGTTTGTCCTCAATGGACTCTTAACCACTTAACCGATTATAATAAAATTCGCACACCATGTGCAGTTCGATCCAACTTGAGAGATAGGATAGTTTAAATCTCAAATTATAGTCGTAATTTTAATTTATTGCTAATTATTTGTCTGTTATTATTTGACAGTCATAATTATCTGTTAACTCCAAATGATTCTAACAGATGTCGATACCTTTCGACTGGGTTGAGTAAGTAATCAATAGATGGCGCTGCTGTCACGGTGGTAAAGTGACGTGACACGATACATTGCAATGCAATTATTCCAGATTAACATAATATGTATGCTATAAAATATTTTGAAAAAGTTAGGGATCTGTATGAAAACTAAATTATTTTTAAGTATCTATCTACCCGTGCGAAGCTGGGGCGGACCTCTAGTAATATAATAAAATAATAAAAAATATATACACATACAATACACACACACACCCTCTCACCCTCTCTCACACACACATACACAAAAAATATGATCAGCAATCAATATAAAAGCATCGGAATAAAAATAACACAATATACACCCAGTACTCGACACATACATCCATGTCTCAAAATATCCCGCACAGTCTTTCTCCATCACAGAACAATAATTGTTCTCCATTCTTCATAGAGCTCTCATCTCTGCTGGATTTATACAAAATTCTTCTCTTTTCGTCCATGTCCACGTTTCGGACGAAAAAAGAAGAATGTAATATAATTAATACAGTACCTACAGATAAAGTAGTGTAAATGTACTAGAGATAATTTAAAGATTTCCATTACTATTTTTAGATTTCAATATAAAAATTCAAATGATTTTTGATAATTATCATTACGTATTTATTTTCGATTTTTTCTTTTATCAGCTGGCATTTCACCTATGCGCCGCGCCGGCTTGATTTATTGTTAATTTATTATTGTTGGTTTACCTATTATGTTTGATTTGTAAGTGATTTTGGAAGAATGGTAGAAAATGTATGTAGGTATAACAAATGATATTAGGGCACATCAGTTCTGTTGAGTGTTTTGTTAGGTTATCTTTACAGAATGATCCAAATACACCTACAAAACAATAATAAGCACCCAGCCTGCTTTGCACCATCGTCGAAATGAAGAGTGAATGAAGACATAGAAACCGGGAATATGATCTAGATTAGAATAAGTAAAGAAGACGTTTCCAGATGACCACTAAAGTGGTTTAAAGAAAATTGGACAACAAACTCTTAATACTCATTAGGGTTGTGTGCGTTCATAAATAGCTCACAAACCTGCTTTCAGACTTGAAATGACAGTGCACATATGAACGGGTCGTCTCTGATGTTACTACAGGACAACGTCTGTCGGGAAAGCTAGTAAAGAATAAAAGAAACTCCTTGTACCCTATACAGTACACAATATATTGAAATTATATCTATCTATGTATGACTTAAGCGATTCCTGATAGAGCTTTCTTACTGCTGTTTACACTAAGATTCAAAATAGATTGCACTACCTAGATCAACGATAACATGCACACTGTAATGCATTTATGCCTTTACATTCAATAATAATTGTGATTCCGCTAAACATGTCCTTGTCTATACTATGTATGTAGTTGAGCCCTTTCATGGTGTAGAGGTCAATGAGTGGTCGAGTAATATTGATTGCCAACCTTATTAAGTTAGCTACCTACCCACTGCCCATCTTTTACAGCCGTGTACTAATCACTTCTGCGTTGCAATCATATAACACTTAACAAAACGTGATTTGATTTAGAATAGAACCTGAGAATAGAGATGGCATGCACTACATACATTTATGATTACCTTCTGTCATTCTTCACAAAGAATCGTGGTAAATCTGAATTAAGAATAATTATTATTAGTTTCTTTTTTTTTTAAACTGACTTGCACCCGAAATCGAGTGATGCAGCCTTATTATTAGTTTCTTGAACTTTGTGAATTTTCTTTAACTACCTGCTACGTCATAGCAGGCTTTGCTCAGGGTTGCCAGGTTTTTTCCAAAAAAAATACCGAACCAGTTTTCCCACTTGGAATCCGAAAGGATGAAAGTTCCCCAAAAAAAGTCATTCTCAAAATTTCCTATCTGGAAAGTTTAAATTTCACTAAAAAAAAAGTCATTCTCGATACTATTTCCAGATAGAAATTTTTTATAATTCACTAAAAAAACGAAAAAATCATTCCGAAAATTTGGTATCCGATATTATGACAAAAATACCGAACACTATAGTTAGGTATTTTTGGTATAACACGGTGCTAAAATACCTACCGAACGATTCGGTAAGATACCGAACACCTGGCAACCCTTGCTTTGCTACGCAAGGGCACTTAGTTTTTCCAATATACCTGCATAAGACTGTTCTTATTTTTACGATACCTACTTATTTCGCATTCCACGTTTTTTTTTCAGTAGGTATTTATTTTTGTCGCGTTAATCCATGGTTTTTTAAGTAAAGTATTTTTTTTTCTTGCTTATGAATTGCAATTGCAATTGCAAATTTTGAGGTATTGTCGAGGTATAAACACTTGCGAAGGATCAGCCCAACACCAAAAAAGAGTTGTACAATATTTACATAGGTATCCGGATTCCGGAGCCTGCTCAATGACAGAGGTTTTAAAGTAAAAAAAAAAAGAAATTCGTACAAAGCTGAGATGGTAAACCAAAATACTTAAATAAAAACAACATGTGCAATAAAATACAAAAATGTACCTACGTAACATAATATTATATTATTTTAGAGTAAAGTGCTAGGTACCTACGTACGTTTCAATGCCCATCGCTCCCGATGTCTGGTGCCTCGTGCAATTTGTGACAATTCATCAAAACAAGCAGACACATTTCTTGCTTTTTGCTCTGCTACTAAACTTATCCCATAGAATATTGAGTGCTGCTCTAAATTAGCAAAACAATCACCAGTTTCAATAAACAAACACACAACGGACGCAATGAATACACAATACTTGAAAACAGACATCATCACTAAAAATTGTAAAAACACTTTCGACACGACATTAGATTCGAGAACAGATTAACTGGAAGCGAATGCCGGCTGAAATATTTAGTCACACGTCTATTACGGCATGGACGGAGTTTGATAATAAACAAAAATATTACATATCACATGGATTTATCTTCATTTTTGTCATTATATAGGTGGATACCTATTGGATACGGTCAGATTTGCACACTCGCTACAACTACGTATTGTCCTCCGCGCGGTATGACGATAAGCAGTAAAAGAGGGAAGGGATCCGATGCGGACCTCCTTGGCACACACCTTAAATACCCAATTTTTCGAATCGAATATTATTTTGAAGGAAATTCTGACGCAACTTAATGTGCACACAAAATGAGGTTAGTCATTCCTGGAATAAGTAATTACTAATTATTGGGTAACCAAATAACTATCAGAACTTCAGAAATGAAGACAAACTACTATTATTATAGTAGATGCATGGTAACTGTTGACATGATAAGAGATAATAAAACCGAATAAGAGATATGTGAGGCTGAAGATTATTTTGAGATGCTATAGTCCAAAAAATGAGCACAACTACCTACTTAATTACTTACATCCCACTTCATATAACTAGAGGGAGATCACTTCATATAGCCCACGTGGAAGACTTCCTCCGGATTCAAATTCTTCTACAGTGGAACCTCTTATAACGATCACCTCTCATATTGAGCAATTCACGTAACGATCAAACTAAAAAGTTGAAATCTTGCTCTCATAACGAGTGAAATTTGGGATAACGAGTACAAAATTCAGATTTCACAGAAAGAGAACTACCGTTTTCAGATGAGCCACGAACAATTCCCGCGTCATTAAGCAAAGTTTGTGCTACCAACCACTTTACACTTGAAACATATTATTTGTCATGAATTCATATTTTTACCTGTTCCCTTTTTTATCGCATCTAAATCGGATTCCTGCGGGATTAGTCCGCCCTTTCTATTGTCCTAATGTTTATTGTCGCCACATTGTACTTATAAGCAATAAAATTTTATGTATTTATTCCAAGTTGTTACTAGTTAGGTACACTATTTAAAAAATTAAGTAATTTTACCTATGGATATTAGTTTATACCGCAAAGGGTGTGCCGCGGCACACTGGTGTACCGTGGCCATCGGTTGGTGTGCCACCAGTGCAGCAGTGTTTATGCTGTGCAAAAATTATAGCAGTGTTTTTAGAGGTAAATGGTTCAGATTTGACTTCTGTGTTCAAAATAAAAAGAATGGGTAGCAAAACTTGTATAAACAGTAGGCAGATAACAGCCGGATATATTCGCTCATTCCAATGAGCTCAACAGAAAATGCATGACAGGAATTCTAATATTTTAACGTATGTAGACAAAATTGAAAGCTTTCGCGCTAAGTTGGTGTAGATCAGGCATGCTGTCGTCGATGGTAGGTAGTAGGTTCCTTATGAAATGTTTCCACGCGTCATGCCTACCGATTCAGAAAAAAGCTACCGGTATTGATAATGAAACCCTAGGAGCTATTCGCAGAAAACTGATGTTTTCCTAAGTGTGACCTGCAACCTATGGACTGAGTACCAAATGCATTCTCGGATACCATTTCTCTTGGATGCCTACTGATCGGATATTAAAATAAAAAAAGTCCGAATAAGAGACTAAGCCTAAGTATCTCTACGTTAAAGCATGCTGTTGCAATTCGGTAACAGCATGCTTTGAACAATACTTATGCGAATTGCGGTAGGTATATACAACATGGTTATGGAAGGGGGAGGGGGGGTGTTACGTTTAATTGCGTTTAATTGGGGGGGGGGGGGAGATCTCAAAACGTTCATTGGTGTAGATACCTTTGAAATTTCTTGATTTGATAGGTGTACTTTGAACACAAAAAGTTTGCGGAACACTGGTCTATACTACAGAAAACAGTATTTCATTTAAAAAAGAACACTTTACCGTGCTTTCCATACGTCCATGTATGGGAAAATTGCTTTGTACAACGAGTAAGATTCTGGAATGAATCATGTTCGTTATAAGAGGTTCCACTATACTTAAATCTGCGGCTGTGGCACTGCTCTAGATGTACCTATAATTAGAGATGGGCATTATAACGATAGCTGATAAAAAATATTAGATAAATAAAAATAACGCATCTAACGTTATTAATATTTAACGATATTTATAAATAATAGTTGAATAAAAATAATAGCCTACCCCTATTATGTACCTATATGTCAGGTAATATTAGCCGAATGAAATAGAAATATGTATGAAACTGAGAAAAGGACCTTTTTTCTTTTAGGAAAAAGTCAAGTTTCCAGATACCAAATTTTGGAAATGACCTTTTTTTAGGAAAAGCTATGTTTCAAGATACCAAATGTTTAAAAATAGCTTTCAGCTTTTAATATTAAAGTTATTTTCAATTAACGAAATTTAAGCCGTTAGTCCCATCTCTACCTATAATGAGTAAGATTGTATATAGTATCGAATTTAAATAATGTCTTGGCAACCCAATATCTCTATATTTTTATGCATAAACTATTTAAAGGAAAAAAAAACAGCAAATAAGTACGAGTATGTAGTGTCTGAACAAATAATCTTCCTGACCCCCAATTGATTACGCAGCCTTATGTAACACCACATGAAGTGGTTGGTAGACCGATCGTATCAGTCGGCGAATTTCGTACACAGAGCGTATTGGAGGTCGTGGATTCGAATCCCGGTGCCGACCATTTCCACATTCACAACACAAGCTTTGCTTTATGTAAAAGATGTCGAAAGTGTATTTGTGTTCACTTTGGGTGAGCCCAGATACATTTTTATTAAAAATAAATCATGCACTTCAGGTACTCGTATCTCTAAATAAATAATCTAGTCTATAGAAATAGCTAGAAAACGTGAACCAGTTAATGAACCCTGTAGGTAGGTTTGTAGTTGGTTGAGTGGCTATAGCGTTTTTACATAGTACCTACAGCTCCAGCTTCGGTGCCAGGGGGGGTCACATAGTCGTGGTCACGTCACAAGAAGTTATAATTTAATTTTGATAATAATAGATACAAAAAAAAAAGTCAGCATCCGCATTAATTGATGCTGATTTTATTGCTAATATTCAGTTCGTGTCTTGTCTGCTTAAGACGGGACTTGCGCTTGTCGAATAATCTCGCGAGAATTTCAAGTATTTCATAATAGAAAAATATTTGCTTAACGAATAAAAATTTCTTAAAATTTCTCAGAAAAAATTATTTGGTTTTATAATAATATGACATTGTATGTAGGTACGTCAGCATAACAAGTTTGACCTAGTAGGAGAAATCACAATTTTTGTTATAGATTAAACGTTATTTTTTTTACATAAAAAGTAATACTCTACTAAAACAGGTTCCATGCAATTGCAAAATTGCAGAAGTGGTGCACAATTATTAGCTCTGCCCCCATTTATAGTTGCCTGCCATAATACACCTAACACTAGGTAATTACTTGATGAAAAACGTAACACTATATCGTATAGGTATACCTAATATCGATTCTTAGAAATCCATCGTGTTTTTTTTTTTAAATAAATTTACATACAGTAATTCTCACTAACTGACACAATAGTCAAACTTATAGATGGTATACCATAATATACTTAAGGGGCTATGTAACGCAAAATATTTTTCGTGTCTGAATTGGAATATAGATTCTGATTACGCTCCTAATTCCAATTAGACCCCCAAAATCATGGATATAAAAACTACTTGAGATGACAAATTGTTTAAAATCTGTTAAAATATTTAGTTAAAATCGTATCTATCCATCTCAACTAACATAACGAACATAATATATCGCTATTTCATTTATACCCTCTTGTTCATAATAATAATAACATTTTTTTTGTGCGCAGTGGTGTAGCAATATACTTGTGAAGAATTTCTGTGGAATAAGAAACATTTCTTTATTCTTTAAACACATTTCTTTATGATTAATCTATCAATATTTTGGTTTTAAATTTTCAACAAAAAAAATCAAGTTTGTTTAATGTTTTATTTACTTAAATAGGTATCTGATAAATCACTAAACCATTTTAAATTTATTTATTTATTAATAACAATATACGACCAATGGTTTTTAAATATTGAATCATGTAAGCTTATCAGATGTGTTATATTGTGATGAATTAAGTACCTACTTATAATATTTTTTTAAACACATGGAAAAACTAAAATCTTTCAAAATAATATATTTATGCGATGATATTATCTTCACATACCTACATAAGTTCCACGAAAGACTAACCACCCAATCTAAATACCTACTCAGATATGTTACATAAAATACTATAAAAACTATCTGTTCCGCCACTGTTAAAGAAACAAAACATACATTTCTCACAATGTGACGTCTTAGAACTGCACAAGTTGGTATATACCGACTCGATATATATGTACCTACCTATTATTATACCTACATCGTAATAATTCGTACCATTTTTTTTTCTAATGAATAACAGCTCTCCAAAATGTGTTCAGTTTTTTTACGATGAAGGCAGTTTGGATAAATGGTTTCATTTGGTTTGTACAGAATAGAAGATACTCGACTATTTGAAAAGTATAGAAATACTAAATAAATAATAAATAAATAAATTCAAATTTTGGGAGCAATCATTACCAGAGTCTCGGTCTCAATCAATCCGGGTCTCGAAGACTAGGCAGTAGGAAGATACCTCATTATGTGGTCTGTTCCTTCGCAGCAGAGCTTATGGATTCCGACATGGAGCGATAAGAGAGCTCATTGAACCTGCCCAGGATCTTTTGCAGTGGATTCCATACGCCCTTACCCCATCTACTCTAGATTTCAGATTTATGAAGAGTGGATGCTCATAAATATTGTCAGTTTTACGTATCCTTACAATGAACACATCAAAATAATTCATAAATACCTAGGTATGTACCATTGTAAGTGAACACATAAAATAATTTATGATCCTTTCATTGTTTATAACTATGTGGTGCAAAACATATTGTGTGCGTACATGTGTATAGATTTTTTCTGACGTACATAAATATTGAACGGTTTTTACATCTCTCTTTCAAAAACTAAACCTGTCCGTACGGACCTATATAACCAATCGATTGAGTTATAAATAGGTATGTAGGTAGGTATGTGGCTAGGCAGAAACACTAACACATTTGATTGCATTTGAGAAGACACAATAATATCAACCATCTGGTAACAAGTAGTGTCCGTTTAGGGACTAGTAAAAATAATAATATGACTTACAGCCATTGACGTGATCTTTCATTCACTTGCAACCATGTTTTTATGTTATATCCCACAAAATGATCCTTTTTTGTGTTCACTATCCAATGGAACCCATCGAAATTTAGTAAAAATAAATAA
Source organism: Mystacides longicornis (assembly GCA_963576905.1). Taxonomy (NCBI): domain Eukaryota; kingdom Metazoa; phylum Arthropoda; class Insecta; order Trichoptera; family Leptoceridae; genus Mystacides; species Mystacides longicornis. The sequence goes on along the minus strand of OY756433.1, from coordinate 15,066,238 downwards.
TTCCAATAGATTATAATTGTGAAGTTCGTACGTAACTCCATATATTTCATACATATTTTTCATATGATAAAACTAACCCAGCTACGAGAAATATTTTCATACTTTTAATTTTCGTCGGTAAGTCGATGGTTTCTAAGACACTCAATCAAGAAATGTCCGCGGTAAATATTTTTCTAATAGACTGCATCATTCTATTTGGCGCGCGGGAATGGTGGGGCGATCTATGTAGAAAATGTTACGTCGTAATAGTTCCAATATGGGCCACCGCGAGCCAAAAAGGAAAGCGCCGACTATACATACAACAGAGCAGTTGCTACGATAAGATATGTCTAATTGACCGCAGTTATGAACGTGGTAAAAAGAAGTTGAGATCCTTTGAGAGAAGATATAACTGATTTATAAATCATTATTTTCTATGCCTGTCGTCCGAGAGTTACGCTGCTAGTTATAAATTTAAAGAAACATGACGATGTCTCACAGAACAGTAATGTGTCGATTTGAAAAATCACATTGTATGGGTATAACTCAAACACGTTTTTACAGACATTCACTAGGTTCTGTGTAGTGTGTGTCCTATATTATTATAGTCTTCCTTGACTCCAGATGACTGGCCAGATGCAATGGCTAAAAAATATACCTAGGTGGGTATGTTTTTATAGATGTGACAATAATCTTTTTTTTTCACTCACTGTCTAGGAACCATAATACAACCTACACAAGATAGCACTGTTGTTTCATTCGCAGGGTGTTGAAAGTAAACCTTCATTTTATGTAGCTTGGCTCTACTTTTCTTATACCTAGAATGAATGAATGAAAGATAATAAAACTCCATAAGAAAAAATTTGCTGCTAAAGAAGCAGTTTTTTGTAAGTTTTTGCTGCATCACTCGATCCATACTTCGGGTGCAAGTCAGTTAAAAAAAAAAGGAGTAGGTAAATTGCATATCATAAATTCATTTATTGAATTCATATTATTATTATTATGCTCAATTGTATTGAGGATGGAAATAAAAATAAATAAAATATTATTTTCTAACCATAAAAATATTGTAGATTTTTCCATCGTGTCTCACTCTTAGTGTGCAAAAACGTGTATAATAATAATTATTTGAGATCAGATACATTATAAAAAAAAACATTATCCAAACATTTTTTTTTAAGTGAATCTGGGCTCACTCAAAGTGAACACAAATACACTCTCGACATCTTTCACATAAAGCAAAGCTTGTGTTGTGAAAGTGGAAATGGTCGGCACCGGGATTCGAACCCACGACCTTCAATACGATGTACGTACGAAAACCGCCTAATATTTTTCAAAATACCTACCTAATAATTTTCAAAAGACATAACACTCGGTAATGAATATTTTTTTGTCTTAAATACCTATTAACATTTTATTGATAATCAATCAATCAATCAAAACTCCCTCTGAACTCCACTCAGGAGCATAGCGAGGCAACAAGAGCTCTCCACTGCGCTTGATCTTGCGCAGTGCTTATGACCTCCTCACACACCATGTCCAACTCCCTCAGCTCTGCTTCGAAGGAACGGAACTCGGTATGAGAGGGTCTTCCACGTCTTCGAGACCCTGAAGGTAGGAAAAACAGCGCTCTCCTCGGCCAACTGCCATTTGGCATCCTCAACACATGTCCCAGCCATGCCAATCTCCTCTCCGAAATGGTGGAAGGGATGGGCCTGCGCTGGGTGCGCCGGCGTATAGCGTCGTTCGTGTTATATTGATAAGCAAAAACATGTCCAAAAAACATATTTTCAAAATAATTCCATATTCTTATGCGCTGCAACGTAATAAGGTACTTATACATATTATCAACTTACAAAACATAAAACGTTTTTGTTTATTTCATGTTTGGCCTAACTTCTCCATATTATTATTATTTTTAGTTGGTTGGATATCAGAAAAATCATGGATATCTAAATCTTCCTTCAGAGAGAGTCTAACGCCGTATTTTACTTAGACTCCCTCAAAACTTTGCAAAAGAATCTCTATCGCAACTTCATACAAATAGAATGGTCATAAGGATCATTATGGTACAACGACTTGATATCAGCCGTCATGAGAAATTTTCCAATATATTGGAATATTTTTGAAAAATAATCTAACAAGACAGAGCTTTGGTAAGAATTTTAATTGGAAAATGATTTTTAGTGTTTTCTGAAAAATCTGAGAAAAATGGCGAAAAATCCTCTCGAACATATATTGTAAAATTTTCACCTGTATCTTTATCTCTAAACGTATTTTATCCAAGTCTTACACTTCTCGAGATATGCGTCAAAAAGTGTTTGAGAAGACATCGACAAAACCTCAAATAACGTGTAAAGCATGCTTTTTATGGAAAATCGGCCTCGAACATATATAGTAAAAAGGTTTGATCTACGTATACACATAATCAAAATTTCCTTATCTATGAATATAGAGCCGGAATTGAGCGGAGAAAACAGTGAAAAACGGCTATTTTAGGAGTAAGGCCCCTTAAGTTTGACTATTGGTTCAATAATAATATTAGGTATGTTTCAATCGCATGAATCGATTGGCGCGTTGCAAAGAAGAAGAACTTTCAATAAAAATATTTTTTTCCTAATTTATCTAACCACCCCCCCCCCCCTCCCCCCCCCATTTCAAATTACTGCTTGCTACGTGGTTGTTCAACGCAATATAAGGGGTGGGGAAAGGTTCTTGTGAAACGTTACTGTATATTAGAGTCGGGGGGGGGGGGGGGGGCACGGTTTGAGTGTCACGCAAACTATAGGTAACGAAAGGATGGGACCCAAAAACGTTCCGGTGCGTTTCAGGGAGGGGAGAAAGGTCGAAAAAAGTGCGTTATGTAATACTTGAATGGCCCCTCTGTATAGTAGCATGACGTCTTAAAAATTCTAACAATAATAATTGTAATTTCAAACATTATGTCATGTCGTTTTTATTGATTACGTTGTATTGTAAAAAATAATAATGAATGGACAAATATGTGGTGTGAAAAAGACTGAGTAACATGATTTGAAGAATATTGTTGTAATAGAGGTGGTTAGTAGTCCAGTGGTGCCAATCGGCAACTTTCGTACGTACAGCGTATTGAAAGTCGTGGGTTCGAATCCCGACGGTGCCAACCATTTCCACTTTCCCGACACAACCCTTAGGTTAAGTGTGAAAGATGTCAAGAGTGTATTTGTGTACACTCCGAGTGAGCACAATTTCATTTAAAAAAAAGAAATCTGCCAAAAATGTTTTATGTGATGTGGACTAATATTTATGTAAGGTTTGATTGCCATTCAAAAAATGTATCCTCTCAAGGCCACATACAGTGTAGCCTAGCCTTGGTCTTGGTATCTTCTATATTTACATACGGAAAGAACTGGAAAGAACCCAAAAAGAACTCAATGACTGCCTGTAAACAAAAAAATAGTTTTAATCTATGGTTTAATGTCAAATCACTGTCATAATTTTCAGAACTGTCAAATAATACAAAAGATAGCAACAGTTATTAATGAATAGTATTGATCGGACTTTGTTATCATTTTGTCAAATAACTATTGTAAACCAATGAATTTTAAATGAACATGTAATTTTTAAATAAACTCATATCAATTGAAAACTTGGTTGAAGATGTAAATATTGTTTATTTAAGTTTTTGATAGTATAATGGCTTAGAACAAGGTTAAAATCTTTTGATGTAAAAATGGAGGCTGATTCAACTACAGTAGAAAGTGATTGCTATGATTTCAATGAAGCTATAGAAGTTGGACGTGAATCTCCTTTGGCCGATGAATTTTTAAAGTTAGTACCCACCTGTTGTATAACTACTCTCGTTTATTTCTTACAAAATAAAATACTAATTAGGGGTGTTTTTTTTTTTTTGTAGATATGAAGGCTTTTATAAAGATGTCCTGAAACCAATGTTGAAAAAAAATGATAAAACATCCTTATTGACTTGGATGAAGGAGAATAATCTCATACAAGCCGCTCAAGTTTGCCCAAAAGGTTTGCCTGGATGTGAAATGATATGGACCTCCAGTCGGGTTGTTGATAAATTTCAATGGAAATGCAAAGGATGCGGAAACAAAGTGGCAATAAGAGACAATTCCTTTTTCAAATTCATATTTTGCACATTCTCCATAACCTTCAAAATAATCCTGGCATGGAGTCAAGATGTTGATGTTGGAACTGTAGCAACAGCTTTTGGTAAAAAAAGTTTTATTTAATGATATGATCATCATAATTAACATAAGTTTTCAATAAATTATGAATTGAATTGAACAGTTTCATATAAATCATACAAAAGTACAAAACTAACCTAACTAAAAGAAATCTAAAATTGTGTATTATTTTCTGTTTTTACTATCACGCTGGAATTTTATGGTGAGTATCTATATTTTTATTCTAAATGATCATCAATCAAAATGCATAGACGCTTTGACGTTGTTTAGTTCATTGACACTTGGTTACATTAGTTCAAAAAATACTGCCGTCACACGCAGTATCTATGAATCCTCGACTTTTTTCTTCTTGTTGCTTTTTTCAACATAATATCATAGTACAGGTACCCTTTAAATTTTAAATACAATTTTATGGCTTAAAATTTCTACTTCAAAATGAAATCCAACAATTTAGTGTTTGTGTATAATTGACTGTAATTGAAATAAATAAAAGAACCCATATGTGTACAACACCGTAAGCTGCCTGTGTAATTTATTTATTTATTTCAAGTAAAATTCATCACTCACTATAATAGATTTCTCCTCTGCGATGAGTGATATAATAATGTGAATAATGTTCTTCCCCACATGCATAAGAAATTGGCACAAAAACTATCCAAAATTTCACAAAAATCTTTTTTTTTTCTATAGAATGCTGGGAAGGTGGTGAAGATTTTTTAAATATTAAAAAATGCACCTCAGGCAAAGTTCCACAGCCCCGCGTGTGCCCTAGTATTAATTATATCTTTGTTACTCAACTATTCAAATCAATTATGTGTTTACTTTAATAAATATTACTTTTGATGACTGTAAGTCTTTTTTGCTTAAAAAAATGAAAAAAACCTTAGCAATTGATTTTTTTTCTTTTAGCTCTTACACTCGTTTCGAGTGATTCGGCATTAGCAATGAGTTGAGATGTACCAAAAATCTATTTCTTGGAAATAAAGTCAATTCTAACCACACTTTTTTCTAACATGTTTCCAAATAAAGTAGCTAATCGTAAAGGTGTTTTCAACCTGTCTTTCTTAGAGGTTTTTCTTGTGCCACGTTCAATTGGATTTATTTTAATGCAAATCATTAAATAAATATTTGGATTATTACTTTTTCAAACCTTATTTGACTGTTGAATTTTAACAGGTATAAAAAAGCACATTGTCAATCACATATATGACAAAATTGAAATGGTGGTCAGTACCAGAACACCAGTACCGCTCGGAGGACCTGACAATGTTGTCCTTATTGAACTATTTCCGGACACTATAGGAGAACAATTACAGCCTGATAGTTCTAGAAATGATGCCAGCCCTGTTAATAAAGCTCAGCATAAAATACTCTGCCTAGCGGACACTACAGTAAGCTAAATATTATTTTACTATTTTGTGTTGCTTATTACTTATTTTAGATTTTTGAAAGCTCTACATTGTTTTTTATTTATTCTCATTTACTTTTTCAGCAAATCCCTACAAGATATTGGCTTCATATGATAACTGGATATGTAACAGTTAAAACTGAAAATAATAACACCAAGGTCCAAAAAGTAAGTTTACATAATATTATAACGTAATAATAATTTACTCAAATGATGACAATCTTGGATAATTATTACTCCTAAAAACTTCATAAGAACGACTAAAGGTATGTGTGTTCATCGCTTCAAAATATGCATTTGTGATTTAGAGAAAGACACTGTTGTTGAGCGCTGTTTTTGTCTGTGGATCTGTTACTAGACTATCAATCTCAACATATTATTCATGTTTTTATTGCTTTATTTTTTTTATAAAATACCTTTATTTCAAACTGTCTCTGAGATTATTCAGATATTTTTCACAATCATTGTTTCAACATAACTTTGACATTCATCCATTTTTCAATGCTTACTTTCAAACGTCATTTTTTCCTAATGTAATCATACTTTGGAAAGTTTCAAATTTTACATGTCCACATTTCACATCTGTACATCATTGATAGGTTACAATTATGCATTGTATACTAGCTTTTTGAGTTTTTTTTTTAAGATAGGAAAATCCGTACACATATAAACATTAAAACCGTCTTCAATTAGATGCCTGTTTTTCTTTTTGTTTTCAGGGTGTGCATCAAGAAGTGATGAATGTGTTAGAAAAGCATGTGGCTCCCGGGAGTTTGTATGCCATTGGAGGTGGGAAGCAGCTGTCGACGGTGTATGAAGAGCTCAAAGAAAGAACGGAATTAGAGGGGGTAGTTTCCACAAACACTCTGCTCTCACAGGTCAATAATGTGGGCATGAAAACATTTTGTAAGTTATGTTTTTATTACAACCCACTCAATGAATCAAAGAGAAATGCAAATATCAGCCATAATATCTTTAAAAGCACTTTCAATTTGCCCCGCAAAATTGTGATAGAACTGTGTTCACCAAAACACCACCAAAAACATTCTGTACATATGGATCTCGGTAGCCTAGTGGTATAGGCCAGTTTTCCGCAAAATGTGTGCCGCGGCACACAGGTGTACGGTGGTCATCGCTTGGTGTGCTGCAAAAAAGGAGACCCAGGTGTTTTTAGATGCTCACAGTCAGATTTGGCTTCAGTGTTCAAAAGAAAAGAATTGGTATAAACTCGTATAAACAGTAGGCAGATAACTGCCGGACATATTCGCTCATTTAAACGAGCTCTACAGAAAATGCAAGCAGGAATTCTAATATTTTAACGTCTCTAGACAAAATTGAAAGCTTTTGCGCTAAGTTGGTGTAGATCAGGCACGCTGTCAATGGTAGGAAGTAGGTTCCTTATGGTGTACCTCTGAAATTCCTTGATTTGGTAGGTGTACCGTGAACACAAAAAGTTTGCGGAAAACTGGTATAGGCATTAATTTCTGATCAAGAAGTCTCATGTTTGATTCCCAGTCGTGTCAGAATTTAAGTGTAAAATTTCTACCTCTAGTTGGCCTGCCTCGGATTGGATGGAACCATTTGGCTAGAAGAACGTAAATTCATTCTTTCTGCCTGAAATATCTAAGATTTTTATCACAAAATGATGATGAGCGAAATTATAATATTTTTGTTCAGTAAAATATAATATTGTTGTTCAGTAACATGCGCGTGGTGTACTTTAAAGAAAATATTGGGATAAAATTAACTATCTGATGCAGTCTTTAAATCAATCAGTATTCCATATTAAGAGGTAAATTTTTACAAATTAGTGCGGGCTTACGGCCATCTTCTAGTGCTGTATCGAAATCACGCTTAGTGTGAACACTTTGCATCAACAACGTTCGACCATCAAAATGGTCAAAATTCCATATCATGGAAATATTTAGCAATGAACGTGTTGAAAAAACTCATGACCCTTGCAGCACTCAAACCCGAATCTCTAGCTTTATGTTTTTATACAACTCAACAATATCAAAAAAAATTCACTTTCTTTCAAAATTCAAGACTGAAAATACTTTACACATATTTATTTACCTAGACATCAATTTTATTCAGTTTGACCAATTCTTCCGGGTTCCTCTTAACTAGCTAAAATGGGCCCATACATTCAATTATAGCACACATTTGGCCTACTACTATGGAGGAGTATTCTTGAAACTGTCTAAATACAATCTAGTTGTGATTCAATTCAATAACAATTATAATATCAAATTGTGTCGGAATGAGCTAAGATTTTAAATAGATCGTATTAAGACCGTTTCGTGAATAACCCCCAAGTTAGTGCTAAGCTAGGTAGGTACTCTACAGTCAAAACTACATAAGTTTAATGGAATGAAATTTATTAATCATATTGTTGTTTTAGTAACTCGCAATCTATGGAAATGGCCGGTTGTCATATGTGAAGCTGCCCTGGAGTTGAACAGAACCAAAGTGCAAACTTATTTAAGCTGCTCCACTTGGAGAAGAGAAGTGGCAAACAATGATCCTTTTGCGTCTATCATCAACCTCATTGCCAATCACAATCACATACAGAAGAAGAAAAGGAATAAACCCAAGAAAAACAAAACTGATACTCCGGAAATTAACTGAAACTTCCTCATCTGTATGCAAATCTTTGTCCTAACTTTCGCCTAAATGTCGGTTTTTCAAAGCAAACTGATTCTAAACTTCACAAATGACCATATTATTATTTGACTAGCAGTAAAACCAGTTGGACAGCAGGCATTGAAAAGGGTCATTAATTGTTTAAATTAAAGAGTCCCAATTTAACTAAACCGCATTGAGGGCTGCAGATGATATTTGTATGTAGGAACCTCTGATCAAGGTGTAATCAAAACTATTGTTATGACAACAAAATAAATATCGACTTACAGACGAATATAATATTGTAAGTATGAAAAATATTTCCTGTAGTTGGATTGATAATCATGTATGATAAATTTTTATGTGGAAAAGAAAATACTAAGTTACAGATGAATTACCAATTGTAATATAGGATGTCATACTTCTATGTAAAGTTTACTTTGAAAATTTGGCATTTAATCTATAGTTAATAAAAAGGAAGTAGGTACTTTGTATACGGACCTTAGACAAAATACTTAATTTTTCAATTTTATAACTGCATTAGAAGGTACATACATATTCTTTTAAAGGAAATCGTACAATTTTTACCTAGTTTTAAATAATTTTTTTTATTTTAATTTTTGGCATTGCATCCATTTGGATGATTCATGCCACCAACAAATCAAAATTATAATAGCATAAAAAAATAAGTATAACGATAATAAAAAATGTTACGGATAACAAGTTTTAAATTTTGATTCGAACAAAAGTATACTAGGAAATATTTCTCTTTCAAATTTCAAAGAAATCTATGTATTTTAAATTAATGTTTTTTTTTTGTTTTTTTTTTTTTTTCTTGAGACCCTCTAGTGCTTTCTTCACGTCAACTATATTAGTTCATTGTGAATAGATTTGCTGTTAGAGGTCACCCCACAGTCCGATCTCGCGGATGAATTTTAGGATCTTAAAAGTTATATAGTTTTACTTATAAATTTAAAATTATAACTGTAGCCAGTCTCTTCTGTTGATTAAATGTCTTCTCAAATCATCGTAAAAAGTTTATGAATTATTACTTTCTATATTTTATTATGTTTCTTCAATACATCCAAGTATGTTTCTAAAAATATTTATAAATGCAGCCATGTCACAATTTATATTTAATCGGTATATAAACATATTATCCTTTCTAATGATCACACCCATTTTGTTGTAATAGCGCCAAACACTATGGCATTGAAAAAGACTAAATGAAAACAGTTATAAAACAACTTTTTCGATACTTTGAACAACAATGTTCAATATTAAACTCTTTGATTCCGTACCTATGCAGCATATTTTGTGAAATGACTGTAAATTTGATAGTTTTAATGTTAGATTTGAATTATATTATGGAATTAGAAATATGTAAACAATTTATAAAAACCTATGGAAATATCATGTTATGTTAATTATTATAGATTATATTTACAAATGAATGAATCATCGTTAATCTTAAGATCTATAATGAACTGTTTAACTCATCAAATTATAATGAAGTGTATTAATATAGATAACCTTTTTATTTTTACGTTACGTATAATTGTCTTCCCATATGATGTTATTGATTACTCCTAAGTGCCTTACAGATATTGTTTTTATTAGGATTTGTTAAAAAATATATATATTTCAACAAATTCCCATTATATTAGCACAACAGTAAACATAAGTTAATACTCTTTATAGATGTGTTTTATGTTATATAAGGAAACAATTTTTATAAGCATGTTATTTGTTTTATATATAAGTTAGCACAGATTTGATTCATATTTTATTTCAACATGTTCCTTGCCTTTTAAGTATTATAGACTTACAAAAGTTATTTTCTATTTTAATTTTTAAATAATTAAGTATAAAGTAATTGTTACTGACGTTTAGTTTGTTCAAGAAATATGAATTATATATGCTTTTTGGCAGTCTTCCTCTTAATTCCTCTATTTTATTCAAATTTCCTTTTCACTACTAGATATTTTCCCCTGGGCGAGAATCTGTTTGTTTGTCTATTAAATAAAAACAATATGTATTTAGGAAAGTTTGAAAGATCGATTCAGCTAAGTTTATTTAAAAGATTGCTGATGTGATAAATTGAAATTAATTATCTCTGTGCATTCAGTATAATGGAACATTATCCTTAGTTCTGAAAATTTTGTTGAAGAATTTTTGACTGAGGATTCTATCATTTTGTCAAGCAACAGGGCACCTTTATCCAATTCTGGTTGACAGCCAGGCAATTCTCCTAATACAGAAAAGCTATTTTTACCTCTTCTCCTTTCTATACTTCTTTTCATTAGCAATCAGTTTAAATAAATTACCGCAAGAAAATTATTAAAGTATTTCGCAATATATGTAGAAAGTGTTGTATTGAGATAGGTAGTGAAAGTTTATTATTGATGGATTTTTAACAAACATATAGTTGCATTTACACAACAAATGAGCTGGAGAGCTTTTGTAAAAATCTCTTTAAAATGCCAAGGCAAGATTTACAAGAAAACTCGTGTTCATTTATTGTAATACGAAAGTGTAACTATTGTTTAAATAAATATAAGTGTTTATTTGCTGCTCTTTGCCGTGGGGTTGCCGGCGAAGAATAGCACCTCTGCTCTTTTTGCTGATTTTTCGAGCATCCTGTAAGAGGCAGAAAATCGAAAAATCAGATCGGGACCGTGAGGTTGACCACTTCACGTCCTTAAATCTCAACTGGTCAGAAAAGGCACAATGAGCCTCGGACGCCTTCAAGCGCAATGGAGAGCTCTTTATGCCTCCCTATGCTCCCGAGTGGGGCTTAGGCCCCCGCATTGCTGTTTGGTTTGGGGGTGGTTCGCGGCGGGCTTGGCTTGTCCGGGACCGGCTTTTTGGTTTGATTGCTTCGATCGAGCTAGGAGGCCGGTTTCGTGCGGGTCGGGTTTGCTGCGGATTGGTCTCCCCCGGGCTGGCTTGCGGTATGCGGTGGGCCTTAAAGGGAGAATGTGTGTGTGTGTGTTTATTTGTTTATTCATTTACACCATAAAGGTCGAGTGGAATATAACTCTGAAAAAAGATCCCTTTGAGCTAAATCATTTTAATGACAAAATATCATCTTATATTTTATAATTATGTTACTCTGAACTTATTACTAGGCTTGTAAAACAATCTGATATTTTATATTGATATTTTATGAAGTTAAGAAAATTAAATAAATCACTATTTTTCTTCCTTATTTACTTGTTTTTCTTTTTCTTTCTACTATTAGTTCTCCTTAAGTCTAGTTCTATTATGAGTAGGTAACCCTATGCAGTAATTAGCTGGAAGCTAGCTGGTCCGGATATACACTAAATAAGATTTTGAGGAATTTTAGATATGTCCAAATTCTTTTAGGTAAGGGAAAAAGTTACGAGAATTAAGGGACATAACTACCTACTGTTGAAATTTATCAATAATTTCAGTAGTCTTAATCATCGGTTAAATATTCCGATTGGCTGTAAATTAAGTGCTATAAAAATACCTAACTCAGACAGAACGGGATATCCCGAACATCTCGGGGATTCCCTGCGACGCCCCATGGATAAGCGCTTTAGAAGCGTAGTCTGTTTGTTTTAAATAAATTATAAAAAATCCCTGCGACGCCTCAATGATATCCCAGGATATTCGGAATATCCTTAGGCCCAACTCGTATTGGACCCAGATTACGCCACCTCTTGCATGGTAGGTACATGTGTTGTTTTAAATGGACTCCTGCATATTGAACCCATGTCATGGTTCCAATAATCTCATGGTGGGTCTTATCCTGTACCTTCTGGGTAGCAAGCAATAGGTGAGGCCTAGAATTACGATGGATAATTATTAACTACTATGCCTTTGGTACCTATATTATATTTCCATTTCCATGATCGCGTTTGTTTTTATAAGATGTGTATTTCATATCAAATTATGTAACTAATGCTCTACTACACCGCCATCTTTAGATTTTTTTAAGCTACACGTCGATAGGCGTCTCAACGGGATATTACAATTCAAAACTATTCCGGAGCATTAAAATATCCTCTGCTGTCTCCAAATTAATAATAATAATATAACACTTTATTGGGTAAAAATATACATAATTAACCAAAATTGGCGGGCTTATTGCCTAGGGCAATTTCTTCCAACCAACCAATTAATCAATTATTACAAAACCACTAATAGAAACCCAAACAATTCTGTCTCAAAAATTCAAAATGTATAAAAATACAGCGTAGCTTCTTTAAAAGAAAAATTATATTAATTGAAAGCGTATATTTTATTACATGTTAATATTTTATAAAGGTTTTCTACAATTGTAAACTTTTTATTAAATACTAGCTGACCCGTCGAACTTTGTATCGAAATAAATAATATGGGTTTTATGGTTTTTGCAACAGAGCTCAAATTCGTTTTTTTAGTTATTTAATACGGATGACTATTTACTGGCATTAGCAAAACCTGCATACCACGCTCCATTCATTGGGTCTGAGTTTATTTTTTCATCAAAAACATTTAACCTATGTTAATATGGTGTGGGAGGAAGTCATCATTGCGTAAGATCGAGTGCAATGGAGAGTTCATATTGCTTCATCTTACTCCTGAATGCAGTTCAAAGGGAGTTTTAATTTTGATTGATTTGATCTTAATATGTAAAAAAAGAATTTAGGTTTGTCATTATATTCGATATTTTAATAGTTATTTTGTTCATTTAAAATAATATTGATTGATTGATCAAATTACGATAAGGAATATCTCCGTACCGATTCAAAATACGCATTGAGGTGTCACTGGCTTTTTTACCCATCACGCTGATTCCCGAAGGAGATATGCAGAGAGTATGGACTTCCATTCTTTCCAATCCAAACTCATTCGCTTCCTCCAAACCCATCACATTCCGCATACATGCTCATAAATTTCTTTTGCTTCTGACTTGGCCCTCCTGTAAGACGGCAACGATATGGTCGGTCTATGTCATTCGAGGTCGGCCTCCTCTGCGTGCATCCATTCTTTCAGATTCATATATCCCTTTCGTCATTCTCTCTTCGTTCATTTTCTTTACATGCCCGAACCTCCTTTCTTTATTCACTTTCATTCTAGTCACTACACTAACATCCACTCTACATTCCTTTCTAATATTATCATTCTTCATCTTATCAATCAGTCTCTTTCCGCATATCCTACGCAGTAATCTCATTTTCACAGTATTTATTCCAACTTCCAAATTGTTCGTCCATGTCCAAGTTTCACTCCCATAAATCAGGGATGGTATCAGGATTGCATTGGTATTTTCATGGGTATTTTATTTTCTTAATATTTTTTATTCCTTATCAATTTTTCATTTTTAATAGCTAGTAGCCTATTCGGGACGGAGACGAATACAACAAATCAAAAACCATGAAAATCGGTCCAGCCGAAGTGGCCCGTTGATATGTACAATGTGCACTGCGCCCCCGTGAAACAATACAAAATTAATTGGATTGAGTTAAGCTTATAAAATAATAACATTAAACTATTTCTGAAACATCCATATTTCATTCGTATTCAAAACTCTGGCGGGAAGAACTTGAGAATAATGCGCTCGCGCACACACCCTACCTCGCCTATTACCAACACAAATGTAGCGTGCCCGATAATATTGTTGACTTTGTATGAAAATTTTCTAACGTTCGAATCGATGCGGTGGAGTAAGTGGGATGGGCTACTGTAGGAGCGTTTGCGAGAATGAGAGAGAACTACCCGCGATGGCGTTTTGGCGCGTCATAGGTAACCGTTCCATACAAACATAAATATTGTATTTTACATCATTTCTTGCCAAGTTTTTAAACATTTTATTAGTTATTCTGTTATCCGGAGCGGAGAAGAATCCAATAAATCAAAAATCAGAAGATTCTGTTGAGCCGATCTCGAGTTATAAGTGTTCGCACTAACCCGACTTTAATTTATATAGTAGATATGTCGGTTAAAAAAATAAATCATTACCGTTATCTATTGAATCTTTCTACCAAAATTTCACTACTATTACGATAGATGGCGGTGGCAGTTCTGTCTGATAATGCTTTCAATACTAATTAAAAATGTATAATTTATATCTTTCTTATTCATTTATTCAACTTTTTATTAGTTATTCTGTTATCCGGAGCGGAGAAGAATCCAATAAATCAATCGTGCGAAGAATCTGTTCGGCCGATCTCGAGTTATAAGTGTTCGCACTAACCCGACTTTCATTTATATAGTAGATATGTCGGTTAAAAAATAAATCATTACCGGTTATCTATTGAATCTTTCTACCAAAATTTCACTACTATTACGATAGATGGCGGTGGCAGTTCTGTCTGATAATGCTTTCAATACTAATTAAAAATGTATAATTTATATCTTTCTTATTCATTTATTCAACTTTTTATTAGTTATTCTGTTATCCGGAGCGGAGAAGAATCCAATAAATCAATCGTGCGAAGAATCTGTTCGGCCGATCTCGAGTTATAAGTGTTCGCACTAACCCGACTTTCATTTATATAGTAGATGTCGGTTAAAAAATAAATCATTACCGGTTATCTATTGAATCTTTGTACCAAAATTTCACTACTATTACGATAGATGGCGGTGGCAGTTCTGTCTGATAATGCTTTCAATACTAATTAAAAATGTATAATTTATATCTTTCTTATTCATTTATTCAACTTTTTATTAGTTATTCTGTTATCCGGAGTGGAGAAGAATCCAATAAATCAATCGTGCGAAGAATCTGTTCGGCCGATCTCGAGTTATAAGTGTTCGCACTAACCCGACTTTCATTTATATAGTAGATTTAAAATAGGTGCTCATTTATTATTGACATTTTATGTTTTATGCGAATAAATGCGAACTTCCGCCTTTATATATTTTTTAAATGCGATATTACAATTTTTAATTTTCGAAAATTACGTAGGTACCTCTAGTTATAATAATATGGTATGTTTTTCCTAGGAATACGGTTCTGCCATTTAGCGGCCATAAACGGCGGTGAATGACGTGAGAAAAATATTATTGTCTGTGTGGTATGTAAACGTAGCGACAAAAAATATTGTCGCAATTTTTAAAGACGGCCGTCTTTGTCAGACTTCGAACCTCTCCATAGGAACCCATTGCATTAGGTTAGTGGGGTAGCGGAACAGTAGAAAAAACACGAACGGATGCACCATATTATAACTGCAGTTATAACGGATGCACCATATTACAACTGCAGTTATAACGGATGCACCATATTATAACTGCAGTTATAACGGATGCACCATATTATAACTGCAGTTATAACGGATGCACCATATTATAACTGCAGTTATAACGGATGCACCATATTATAACTGCAGTTTCAATGATAGGAGTGGTAGGTAGGTAGGTACTTATTACTATAAATAAATATCTTCTTTTCCATTTTAGAGGGAAAGGATAATCAAACACCAGACGACAAGACGGATTAGAGCAGAGATTTCCAAACTCCTCTGTACATGGGGCGCCGCGACGGTCCAACTGAATACCTCAAGATATTTGAAAAGTTATAAATATCATAAATTTTGAAAAATAAAAAACTCTGATGTATTAAGCCGGAAAATATTGAGAGCCTCTTCTTCTTCTTCTTTGATGGCGCTTGAAAGTCTCTATGTAGGCGAATATGTTACGACAGTAGCCCTAGTATAAATTTTCGATAATCGAATATCGAAACGATCATCGAAAGAGTTTCGAAATATTTCCATACAAAAATGATCGAACGATTCGATCGTTTGATTAAAGAACACTATTTGCACGTTTATAAACGCTCATTAGCGTGCAATAAGCTTTCGATGAAACTCGTACTAGCCTCACAGGTCAATGTTCATTATGGACTGTACCACCTATTGTAGGAACAGAACAAACTGTCCACTGCAGCCATAAATGTCAACGAAGTCTAATCCCTTTAGTGAAGGAGTGCGGTTATCTCAAGCATCGATAGTCGATGATTCATTATTTCTAGCGAAACACAAGGAGTCATTCTAACAAAGATTATTTATACACAATGAAAGTTCCGAAAACAATAGACAATAGCAGGCGGGCTGATAATATTTTTTTACCCTTATGTTCATTGTCCTAAAATATTTGAATAGATAATATTTTTATTCCGTGAAGTAGGAGAGTTCAATGAAAATATGAAAGTGACACAGACGAGTCGGAGGAAGAAGTTTAAAAATATTTATTTTTAACGTTTTTTTTTAAATTTTATTTGGGCCTTCCACCCGAAATGGAGTGGTTTAACATATGTTTATATTATAAGTGTGTTTGTTTGGTTTAAATAATAATGTGTGTATAATAATTAATGTAATGCAATGCTTAATGCAAATATAATTAGGTATAAAAAAATGCATTTTTGTTTATTTTTAATTATTTGTAAATTATTTATTCTGTTCTTGGAAATAAAATTCTATGAATATATATTATAATGTTGACATCACTATGTCTCTCCGAAAGAAGAATGAAAGAGATAAAAATGATTTATGGCTGCAGTGGACAGTTTGTATCAATAACTACTTTAGGCAAAAATAATACAGCAGCAGACAGTGGCGAATATTTTTTCTTAATAATTGTGAACCAATAGGTAGATGTTAAACAATCACTGCTTAATTGTTCAACCGATTAGGTACCATCACCACACAGTTAATCACCAGTGTCCACTCATCCCTCATATTATGCATCATAAAAGCTTATTTTTTAACAATATATTAGGTATACTGTTTAGAAAAACTGATAATCAAAGACTTGAATTTGTGCTTAAACCACTTTAATGAACATCTCTCTATCAACAACGAAAAAACCCGCTAACCTAGGGTAGCTCAGAACTCATAGTATATTATAACAGTCTTTTCGTGTAAAACATATCTTTGCATAAAAATTCATAATTTTACGATTAAAATGAATTTATCCTTGGAATTATTATAGAAACTTTAAAATGATATCAACTGTTGGAGCTTTTTATTATCTGCTTTAGAACTACATATTCAATATTAATCGATACTTTAAGGGGGACCCACTGAAGTTACGGACCTCAAATTTTACGTTCTTGTGTAGGAGCATAAGACCAACCCGTATACCAATATGAAAATCGATGAAATTTTTTTTTCTTTTTTAGCCCTTTTTCTAGAACAAGTGAAAATTTCTTTGGATACTCTAAGAGGGTTCCCCTGAAGGTACACATCTCAACATTTTACTGACTCATATACATCGAGGGGCTAACCGTTCTACCAAATTTCAATCAAATCGGATAAGAATTACTATGAGTTTAGGGTGCGCACACATTTTTGGCGTACGCGCACGGGTTCGCAGAAATTAAAAAAAAAAAAAATTTTGCATTTTTGGAATCTACACCCTCGAAAACGTCGAGAAAATTAATTTCAGCGAAATCTATTTTTTTTTTTTGCAATCCGATCACAAGACTCATGTATATTCCATATACTATGAGTAATACAAGAAGTTAAGAAAAAAACGCCTTTTGTTATTTAAATGTGTAGTAAAAGAACACTAATTTTAAATTCTATCACAAACAAAAGACTATGGACATATGTAGCTGATATAAGTAAGAAGGTATCATAGGTACTTCAACATCTTATTTATGTTGTAAGATGATCGATATCATAGCGCATAAAAGTCTCGATATTGAATAAGTAAGTTAGTCTAATTTCAATGTTGATTGTTGAATTTTGGTTTATGTAGGTAGGTAAACCAAGCTATCTCAACTTTTATCACAGAAATACAACTGCTTTATATAAACAACAATAATTGTTGGGATCAAACTAACTGTATAACTGGTCCATCATCATCAGAAAAGCCTGATAATTTTCTTGGAATAAAAACAATAATAATTGTTTGAAAGCTGCGGAGTTCAACGTATTATAGTCAACGAGGAAAACAATTTAATAAACAACCATATACACAGTGGCGTAACTAGGGGGGGGGCGGGGGGGGCGGTCCGCCCCGGGCGGCACTTTTCAGGGGGCGGCAAAATGACCCAACAAAAAAAAAACTTGGTAAAAAACACAAAACTTAAATAGTATAGGTACGAGAATTTATTTCGTGCTCAGTCCATAGGTTGCAGGTCACACTTAGGAAAGTAACAGCTCATTTTTTTTACTAATACCTCCAAGTGATTCACTATCAATGTCGGCACTGTTTTCTTAATCGGCAGACATGACGTTTGGAAACATTTCATAAGGTACAAATCAGTGGTGGATCTAACGGTACGCGGACTAAGCGGCCGCGGGGGGCCCCGAGCTCGTGAGGGGGGCCGAAATAAAATGAGATAAAAAATCGGGACCCGAAATTTTTTTTTTTTTTTTTTATTAATTAGGCATTCCACCCTCAAAGAGTGATTTGTAACAAAATTCGGGGCCCCGTGCTTGTGAAGGGAAAATAAATGAGAAAAAAATCACTAAAATTCTTAAAATTGATAAAATAAAGAGTTTTTTTCCTTTTAATCTGTCTCAGCGTAAGCTAGTACAAAAAAGTTCCTATTTTTTCCTCTTTTAGTAATTTCGGCTTAAGGTCTTAATTTTTTTTTTTACTATATTGTAGTGCTGTAAGTATCTATATACGTGAAGGGAAAACTTTGTGCCCCTTTTTACGAAAATTGAGCGGACGGAGGAGTATGAAATTTCGCACACTTAGTTTTTATAGAGAAGGGGTGGCAAATGCTAATATTTTTTTTAAAATCATACATAAAAATAGATTAAATCAATAAAAAAAACTCTACGCACACTATTGTAATATATTATAGTTTAAATTAATTATGGTCGAATTTCGACCAATGAACTGGACCACTAGTTATAATAAATATGCAAACTTTTTTATTATGATTTTTTTTTCAATTTATGTGGGGGGGGGGGGCGCCAAACTTTATTAGGTAGGTGGGGGGGGGGCGCCAATGTAAATCCCGCCCCGGGCGGCGAAAACCCACGTTACGCCACTGCATATACATATTATGTACTTAATAAAAAGAGAATTATACTTACAGAAAATGTACTGACAGTGAATGGAGCCAAGAAATGTATGAATCTACAAAGAGACTAAACCTATCTATAACCAGAAATAAGGCGCGATCTTTGGCAATACATACAAAACTTGCCCACCTACCTATGATAACAAAAGGTTGAGCTATTAGCAAAGAAAGTAGAGGGTAACTCATGACTGTTTTTCGCTAAATTGATAGAAATGAAATTGGCTAGGGAGGCATTTTAAGGATGTCGCCGTCAATTCATTTACCTACTACCTGATAGTTCAACGCCTGTCTATTGGCTTTTGCGGCCGTAATAGTAGTTTTGGTTATTTGTTAGATATACGTAAGGGGGCGTACATTAATCACGTAATCCCAAAAGGGGGAAAGGGGGCTGGAAAAAAATCACGAAACATCACGTAGGGGGAGGGCGGATCTAGTGAGAAAATCACTTGTATTTATTTTTTCCGATGAATTAAAAGAGCCACAGAAGAACTTTCAGAAATTTAAAAAATTTACGAAAATTAAAATCATAAGTTTTTTAATTCCCTGTACTAAAAAAAGTACACGTGATTTTCGGGGGAGGGGGGGGGGGTATTCTGAAACATTACCAAATATCACCAGGGGGGAGGGAGGGTCCAAAAACTTGTAAAAAAAATCACATGATTTATGGACGTCCCCTAATCGGTAGCGGTAGAAAATATTGGACCGTGAAAGTTAGAGAAAAAAATACCAATGGTTGTCCCTAGACTTCTTAAATGCACTATATACCTATTAGATTCATAAAGTAAGTAGATAAGTGGTTGGTAGACGCCGACTTTCGTACGGAGGTCGTGGGTTCGATCCCAGGTACCAACAATCTTCCTCTTTCACGACACTTACAAGTTTTAAGTAGCTTACTGTGAAAGAGTCAAAGAGTGTATTATTATACTTTGAGTGAGCGCAGATTCATTTAAATAAAAAAAAGTATTTGACTTTTAACTTGAACTTTAAATAGGTATCATGGAAACAATCTCCATAAATAAGTCAAGATGTTATTAAAGGGGCTTTATTTCGTCCTAAAGTAATTTAGAATGTGGATGCTCCACACGCCTACAAAATTTCTAAGGGGGCTTGCTGCCCCAGAATACAATCGCATGACTAAAGAATCAGGTGAAAATACAATGTTCCAAATTCCACGGTCAGTGGCGTACTGAGGGGGGGGGCGGAGGGGCGGAGCGCCCCGGGCGCCTCTATTAGCAGGGCGGCAAAAATTATAGAAATGACCTTTTTTTTTTTTTTTTTAGGAAATGACATGTTTTCAGATACAAAATTTTAGAAATGACCTTTTTTTTAGGAAAAGTTATGTGGGGGCGCCAAAGGGTGTGGTTCCCGCCCCGGGCGCCAATAACCCACGGTACGCCAAGCCATCTCTTCTCATAGCCTGGCTTCTTCTTCTTGTGTCCATCAATAAAGTCCTCCCGGCGTTGGCTAGCTGCATGAGTCACTTCCACGACGGCTGCGATTCCAGTTCAACCACGTTTTCCCTTGGTCTAATAATAATAATACACATCTCCAAAAATCAGTTATACTTGATACATTTTCAAGAGTTAGACGGCTTCTAAATATAAATAAAATGATCAAAATGCTTGGCAACAGCCCGCATCTTGATGTAACTATGTACCAGCTTATGCTGGTAGTATAATATAATTGAAGGTAATAAATAGTTAATTTCTCTTTTGAACATTTTCTTCTTTACATACAATAATTAATGTTGTGATGCTTCTTTATACAATAAATAAAAAATCAATCTTTTTTGTAACTGTAATATTTCGGTGTTCTTCTCGACAACCGAAATATATTAGAGAAAACACAATATCTCTCACTTGATAATTCTATTATTAATTAAGGCCCCATGTAACGCTCGCAGAATTTCATATTTAGGTATTTGAGCAAAATTCCAATAACGCCTAATTTTTGTAGGTCCACCCATGTCATAAATAATATTAATATTTACAAAAGAACCTGATAGATAGCAAACTTGACGAATATTAGCAAAACAATGAGGAAAGGCCTGTATACCTGTCTCCTTCGAACTTATCTAGAGGTGTAAGTCCGTTTCATGGGTACCTGCGTCCTTTGTTAGTAGGGCAGGTAACGGTTTCTTCCAATTTTTGGTAAAATAAGTTTAGTGTGATTTAGATATCATCGGTTTTCTAATGAATTGGTTAGGTTCGTCCGTAACCCGGTATTTTCGTTGAATCACTTTCACGCAATTTTTTTTTTTACCCATCACGCCGTGTCCTGTAAGGGGTAGGCAGAGAGAACGGGCCTCCACTCTTTTCTATCCAAGCATACTTCTTTCGCTTCTTCCACCGACTTTCACGCAAAATATTTTTCGTAGATAATAATATGACAAAAACAATCTAACTACGGGAATGTGTACTTTAAAACATTTTAAATTTAAAAAAAATATTTATAGGTATTATTCGTTTGAAAGTAGTTTCTTTGACAAAAATAAACAGATGTCTTTGGCAGGAAATATAATATGTTGAACATAGGAACTCACATCACCACAGTATTGTTCCTATACGTACAACTCTTTACGCCCCGATCAATCTTACGCGAGTTCATTGACTTTCGCTCACCTCTGCTTCGAAGGAATGTAATACAGTGTAAAAGACTCTTTTCTTCGAGAACATTCGCAGGGTTGTAAACCATTAGTTGGGTAGGTACTCTACCTACATAATAGCAGGTAGGTAGAATTGGCGGTGATTTTTAGAACAATAGAAAATCCTTCTTATTGTTTACGCAGTGTCTCTGACTTTACTCGCAATCTCGTTTTGTGTTAGTTTTTAGACAAATGTGGCATTTTACAATATTGTTTCTTCTGTATATAATCAAATATAATAATTCGTTAGGTTCGTTCGTAACTCGGTATTTTCTTTGAAACAGTTCCACGCGAACTATTTATCATACATAATTTCATACCTATACAATCCAACTACGGAAATATTTTTCATACTGAGGTAGGTATGTTATTTGTCTGAAAGCCTATAGTTTCTATGACAACAATAAAAGATGTCCGCGGCGGGAAATATTGTTCCTACATGCAACTCTTCAAATGGAGAATGAGAAGTCATGAGAAGTCGTCAAATGGAACAATCAATTTATCAAACTTTCCTATGTCTGTCGTCAGACAGGTTTTGCTGCTGGTTGGATTCGATAAAAATTTTCATTTACAGCCTACATATATCCGCATAAAACATATTTTTTTTATAGTATAGTCATATTATACGTAGGTTCCTATTCAATTTATTATTGTTACAATATACCTATATATAAGGTACAATATCGATAGATAACTTTTTTAATGAATCTGGGCTCACTCAAAGTGAACACAAATATACTTTTGACATCTTTCACACAAAACAAAGCTTGTGTTTTTAAAGTGGAAATGGTCGGCACCGGGATTCGAACCCACGACCTCCAATACGCTCTACGTACGAGGTTCCGTCGCCGACTTTGTAACTGAAGGTCGTGGGTTGGGTTCCAGTTGCCGACCACCTTCCTCTTTCACGGCACAAGTTTTTATAGTAGCCTAATGAGGTGGTTGTAATATGCATAAAACAGCGCGTTTTATTGTCCTGCTTAAAAAATGTACAAATTTCGGACCCGACCGGGATTTGAACCCGGAACCTCTTGATCAGAAATTAAAAAGTACCTTTACCACTAGGCTACCGATAGTGAACAATAAAATTATTGTGGAGATGTTTGACAATATTGCAATCCCTTATAATTAGGGACCTGAATTTATCGCGTTATTTTTCTGGAAAAGCGGTGTTATTTTTTCCATAAAAGGGGTGTTATTTTTCGCGTTATTTTTATAAAAGTGGTGTTATTATTCCGTAAAACAGTGTTTTTCGGTGTTATTTTTACGGTAAAATTGGTGTTATTTTTCAAAGATTGGGTTGAATATTTTCATAAATTTCGGTATAATTTTAAAAGATATTAAAAAAAACCCTGTTTACTATATTAATAAGATTCCAGTGAATAACAAAAAATATTAGAATGCTACGAAAATAGAATTATTCATATTCTAAAATCCCATTGATTTTTTTTTTTTTATATAGTGTTGCTAATGTTTTAGTTTTTAATATGCCCTATGTTTAGATAACCAAATCACTCAAAAACAAGTACAGTGATAAAATTTTTTTAGATACTAGCGTATTGTAAGATGATAATAATTATCTTTCTGAATAGATATTAGCAAAAGACATCCATACTCTGATGCTTACATCTTCGACAAATTCTATCCCTGGTAACTTCACAACATGCCATACCTTGGCTATATGTCACCTTCAGCCGCAGAAAATTGGCATCTAATTTAAATTAGGTACCTTTTTTAAACGTTGATGTTATTAAATTTGTCACTATTTTGCGAATTCCATTATGTTTATTTCTTATTATAATCATATTTCGACATTATTTTGTCAAAACATGAAAATTAGCGTTATTCGCGAATAAATAGTAAATTTCGCGAATAAAGTAGGGTTTATCGCAAATGCGAAAAATTCAGGTCCCTACTTATAATTAATCCGATCGGCCGGCAGTCGACCATAAAAAAATGAAGGATGAAAGCAACCACATTATTTAGGTGTTGAGAAATGCAGCATAGAGTAATTCGTCACAATTACTATGAAAGTGTCCTGAACTGCACCTAAAAAGTATTGAATTTTGTACGCGACATTTATTATTATTATTTGGCTGTAAAACTGACACGCAAACCCGGAAACAAGAAAATCATGTTTGTGTGAAATCTGTAGATAAATACAATACTTTTCAAAACATCATAAAAGTCATTCAGAGAGAATCAAGCCAATCAAATCAAGGAACACACAATAGCATTATTTTGTGGGTTGGGCCAGAAAAATTCCATTGTACAACTAGCCATCTAATAAAATCTAACTAGAAATGAATTTAACAAGAGTTTGATTAGATTTTAATGAGAATTTTATGTTTTTTGGATTTTCCAGGAAAACAAAGACGAAATTTAAAAAAGTTACACGCTAATTTATTGAGTTGGCTTAATCGTTAATATATCCAGAAACTTGCGTATCTATAAGTATTGAATTTTTTGAGTTATCTATCGAGAAAAATTTACGAGATGTTCCAGTAAAATGAAAATTACTCGAAAAGCATGCTTTTATTAAAAAATCTGCCAGCCTAACTTTTTAAATTAAAGTTCATTCTACAATAAATCGTAACTTTCAGCTTTGTATATTACGGACTTGCAGAGTAATCAATTTGGTAAAACTGCCAAAAACGGGTGTTTTCGGGGAAAGGCCCCTTAAATAAGAAAGTACAAAATATTCACATGTCACAAAAAAAGCTCTTATCTCTCCAATCGATAGTCTCAGAATAAATCACTTTGATTTAACAATAATCATCTCCTAGTGATTATTGTTCCCATTTTAATAATTTAATTTTAATGTTTATTAAAATAATCGCCCTCTATAGAATATTCATACTATACAATGGTTTGCTCCCTAGCTATAATCACAATATATTACATTAATTACAATTAATGTTGTGATGCTTCTTTATACAATAAATAAAAAATCAATCTTTTTTGTAACCCTTTGCACTCGTTATGGAATCTCAGATTATTAGATTGAGATTTTTTTGCTCACTGATTACCTTTTGCCATCGGTGATTAGCTTCAGAAGCGAGTAGGTAATTATCGCCTCTGAGAATGTGGCCAAGGCCATCTTACTAATCTTAATGTTTGTCATCAATTTCAGGACCTCCGAATTGCTGACCTTATGGTCGCCCAAAGGATACGCAACATTCTTCGATGGTTTAGCTAGTTTCATATTATTAACATTCCCTGATCAGAGTCTAGGTATAATAATAATTATTATTGGACTTTCTATGACGCCTAAGTTTAAGACTACATAGGTACTTATCATATTACTTACTCAGGTATGTGAAAAATATCGCTCTGTACAATTGAAAAAGTGCCGTTATAATAGGATTGATAAAATGAGATTGAAGCAAACAATCCCGTATGAGACTATAGACCATTTCATAGAAATGATAGGTTGAAGGCATGTCTGCATGACCACTTTGTAACGAGATATCCATTATACAAACACGATTACTCATCGGTTTTCTTTATCCGATCCATCGGCCACCTACCTCTCAGTATTATAGACTGGTCTTTACCTGTGTAATAATCTTACTCTATAAAAATCTAGCCGTTTTCTTTGTTACCTAACTCCTCCTTTATTACTGGACGGATTTCGATGAAAAAAATTGGAGATGTCGAGGGTTACCCAAGGATAGTTTAGATGAAAACAGGGGCTTTCTAGATACTGTATTTCTGTTTTAATTAATGTTTTTAGTTTTTGCGTTTTTTGCTCCCATTTCAACTGATAACAACAACGTTCATAAAAAGGGTGATTTTATTTCTAAAGAGCGTACATAAGACCTAAGAATCGTTAGAGTTTTATTTAAAACGTCATAAAATTGTTTGTTCGTTTGCTAAGCAGGTATTATGTTAAGGTTTTTTTTTTATATTGAGAGAAAGATATAGGTAGATATGTAGGTACTATCTGTTGAATCTACATAATAATTCAGTAATGTATGTATATTTATTTATTTATTTATTTATTTGTTTCACTCCAACTGTATGTCAGAGCATCACGCTAAAACCGTAGGTTCTG
The DNA here is from genome assembly GCA_963576905.1 of Mystacides longicornis. Classification (NCBI taxonomy): domain Eukaryota; kingdom Metazoa; phylum Arthropoda; class Insecta; order Trichoptera; family Leptoceridae; genus Mystacides; species Mystacides longicornis. The sequence goes on along the minus strand of OY756433.1, from coordinate 15,040,339 downwards.
CGTTGAATATTTTTCTTCGCAGTTTTTCGCAAATACAATTGTGGTAATCTGAGATACAAATATTTACATTTCATTAAATATATTTTAAATTATTTACAAATTTCTAAAAATTTAAAATCTTCATACAAAAATGAGAAAGTCATGTTTTAAAAGTAAAATTATACGTCTAAATTTTGTGTAGAACTGTAGCATTACGGTATGAAAATGTACAAAATCAATCGAAGTTTGATTTGAAATACAAAAAATATAAGTAGAAGTCTTTTAATTCTTATTTTATAAAGATTTTCACCGAAACTTCTTATAAAATATGTACGCCATGACAGATGACTAAAGCCGGTAAAGCAGTGTTCGCTTGCACCCTCTCTCTCCTAAGGTACCTCATTAAATGTATCACTACAGTCATAAGTAGGTCAAACTAACTATACAATACTAGGTAGGTAGGTACCTATATCTACAAACAGGTTTTCATTAGGAACAACTACACGTATAATACTAGGTAGGTAGGTACCTATGTATAACTACATTCTTCTTTTAATTTTTTCGCGTATTCAACAGTGAGTATTAATTTTTCCTCATCTTCTATTTTTTTATACTTAAATATTGAAAGTGACATTAGTTTTTCAAACTTTTCGCATATTTAGCAGTGACTCTTATTTTTTCCTTTTTTGAAACATTAGCTGGGTACACATTCTAAATCTTAGCGTGAAATGCCGCCGTAGACAAATTCAAATTGGCGTTCGACTACAAACAAAGATATCGCTAATGTATAGTGCGAAAAAATTAACTGTCCACTGGAACATATAAACATTTATTCAAACCAATCAATGATCCTTATAATATAAAATATAAAAAGTGGACAGTTAATTTTCTTCCTACTCTACATTGTCGAAGTAGTTTGTAGTCTATTGCCAAATGCATTTTGTCTAGGCCTACTGGTCCTGAGAAGGGGAAAGCTGCATACAAAACCTGTTCAATAACCTACGGCTCAAGTCTGACTAGCCAAATCAACAACGTAAAGCAAGACGGGTATCAGCTAGTACTCAATAAACTGAATGCAATTTAGCTAATATATAAAATTAATCATGGGTTCAGAGGAGGGACTAAGTTCGACGGGACATCTAGTAATATTATAAAAGTGTAAACATATTTACAGTTAGCTCTGACAGCTTTAAACTGCTTTCATGGCGTGCGCTTATCTACATTAAAGATACCTGCATCTAGTTTATGGCTATTGCCCTTGACAGCTATTTAGAGTAAGTTGACGTAGTTTTGGCATAAGCATAATATAGGCAGAAGTGTGCAATATTCATTAAATAAAAGCTATCAAATGATTCTCTAGGAATCTGTGATTTTAGTATAGGAGCAAAACGATACCTGCGACGTTTCTGAATAAGATCTAAATTCGGCTTCACGATTCGAATAAATGACCGCCAAAATCAAGGTGGGATTAACACTTCCTAAAACCAGCCTAAAACTTATTTTTTCATGAACTTTGCTTAAAATAACCGGTGTAATTAGGGGGCGTTATGTGCATTACCGAGACGGGGTTTGAAAAATATGTTACGTAAGTAACGTGTTTTTTTTTATTTACCTATATAAAAACTAGAGAATTTAAATTGTCCGATTTTATTTAAAGTTACAAAATAGTATATTTGGTGTTACGTATAACGTTTATGAAGGAGGAGTACAGAAAAACGTCACGGCGCGTTATATTTGGGAAGGGAGAGTCAAATATTAAAAAAAATCGATATCTACTACTCGAACGCCCCCTTGTATACACACACACCCAATGAGAAAAGATCATGTCAGTTCACATTCTAAAAGCTGTGTTCGAATAACGAAAAAGCTGAAGTTAAATTTTGCTCCAGAAATATTGTCAAGTCCGCTAGGTACAAGCAGGAAAATCTCCCCAAATCATCATACTGTGCATAAATATATTATAACTAGTTTTTTAAAGGCGCCCGTGGCGCCCACCTATGGCCTTTTTTATGCAAACTTTACTTTCTCATAACATAGCTGTGAGCATTCACATGTGAGACTTCAAAATACTTGGTTGATTCAACTCTTTATGAAAACTCAAATACCTACAACTTAAACTTTTAATTACAAACTGTACCTACATTCAAATAGCTTTTGGCATGTGGGTATTAACCGATTTGATTGATTAAACTTTTTCATGTAAACGTTGCATTCGTATTGCCGAATTCTTATATGAGACTTTAAAACGCTTGATTAATTGAATTCTTCATGAAAACTCAAAAAACATTATAATAATTATTAAGAAATTAAAATAGATAGGAATATGAAATTGTTTAAAATCTCTGATATAGCTACAACTAGTTAGATAGATACATTGGCTTTTATTTGCTTCACGAATAGAAACATTCGTTTTATTAAACTAGTTAAGTCGATCTTAAACACAACAGAGTTCATTCTATCTGAGTCATCGAATGGTAATATCTTTCATTTAGCTGCAGCGATTCAATACTATAAAATAATTTACTGTTAAGCATGCATGGTCATTCCTGCATTTAAACTTAATCGTGAAGACCCAAGAAAATTAACAGCTGTTATTTACCGTAAGGCGTGATCTAGACCTTACAGGTTACAGGGTCAACCGCGTTTGCAGGATATTAAATGCGGGCTATTAACTTCTTTATGGAACATCTTGGTCTTAGAACAACACTGAAATTGCGGTACTTGCCGCCTAGATAAGTACCATTAACTTGTGCATCAAGTTGCAGTGGGATTAGCATTCTCGCAGAGAGCGGCCGTGGAAGTGCATCAGCATCGTAAAAATAAACCCTGTTATGATGAAGTGCTTGCTGTTCATCTTGTTTACAATCACCCTCTGTCAATCTTCAGTGCTGAGAGATGCTAAATCATCGGAGGAAGAAGAATATGATCAAAGACAAAATGGATCGGAAAATTATAGAATCAACGTGGACGGTGTTGTTATAGCCATTGCTCCCGCTGAAGAGGTTTTCTCAGCCATCTCCAATTTGGATTTGGAAAATTTCTCAGGGGATTCCGATATACACAAACAGCCATCCAAACCAATCATCACTCTCCTGAGTTCAACTAAAAGTTCAAACGCTGAAAAGAAAGCAGTCAAATCCGAGGGAAAACAAACTGAGAGGTGAAAATGTGTGATTTTTAAATATTACGTAGATATTATATGAGCATACTACATTTTTTAAAGACAGTGTTGTAGACGTTTTTTTTTTCGAAAATGTTGCATATGTACTATTCTGCCTATACCTTGGGTTGTTTGGCGAGAAAGCGCGTTAAGCACAAACACGGCTAAGGTTTGAACGTGCTTATTTATAATTTTTAATTTTGTAATATTCACTGAAGCTGCAGATTTAGAAATTTTTATCTCGTAAGTACTTGCGAAAAATTCATGAATGTTGGTCAAGTTTTATTCAATCATAATGATCTTACCTTATTTCACCCATCGCCCACTTTGAAGTTTTTTTAAAATTTCATCTCAACTCGCCTCAAACTACCCCTTGAAAGTATAAATAAAAACCCTTAAATAGAAATTTTGTCGCCCATTTAACAAACAAAAAACCGTCATAGACTTCAATGCGCGATGTTGTTACGAGTTCAAACCCTACGATAGTTTCATTGGCAAATTAAGCACATAACGCAGATGAAAACTTGTTAATTTGTAACATTTTATTCTTCTTATTGCAGATTTGGACAGCGACTGATAAAACTCATCCAGCCATTTCTGACGAAAAGAACCTAGTCAAAATATTGTATAAGTAATTAATGATACTTAAAACCTAGTAAATGTTTTTCAAATAAAATATTATAAGTACTTATTTTAAATTACCCATGTTTTTTTGTTTTGTTTCTCTCTGTCTTTTTAACCCTATTTATTATATTATGTCATTAATGTTAAAATTATACTTTCCTATACAAAATTGTAAATATAGCTCTCTGAACTTATTTCCTGAGGCAATTTTTTCAGTCCCGTTCAATCTGAGACAGGCCAACCTCGGGTAGTAATTTCAAGTGAAAAACACTTGACCACAAATCGAACCCGGGACCTCTTGATCAGAAATATGTGCCTATACCATCAGGCTTATAAGATCGCAATTGAGGGCCTGCCTATATAAAGGAATTAAGAATCATTTTTATAAAAAGAATCTGAGCTCAAGCAAAGTGAACAGAAATAGAATTTCGAAATCTTATCCACTGGATCACTCTACTCCAATAGGTACATATTCAGCAGCTGCAACAGCATTGTCGTTACTCATAAATAAATAGGTCTTCTATCGTTATCACACCTCACAAAAGTCACAGGCATATCTCAAAGCAAAGCAAACGGGCAGATGTTTTTCACAAACTATTTTTTCAATCTACCATGGGACAGTCAAGGCAAAAAAAAAAATCATCACTGGCGGACCCGTTGTTCTATGGGAAGTCTTGAGGGTGACACCATTGCTTTAAATATGTAGGGAAACTTTTATATCTAGGTAGGTACATTAGCAGGCTGTAAACTATTAGAATGATGAATAGGTAAGTAACAACTATGTCTCAACAATTATTCATTACTGATGCTCGATTTTTAAATGGAACAAACCACTACGGGCTTACGACCGTCTTCTACTGTTATTTCGAAGGCTGGCTTAGTGTGATCACTTTATATTTACAACGTTCGCCATTAGGTGGTATATTTAAGTCTCCGAAACTTCTAATCATGAGAATGCTCGACTTGTTCAACATGTCAAAAAATCCCATGTAAACAATAAGTAGATATTTACTAATAATTAATGAGATATGAAGTTGAAAATTATTGAGAACAAGAGAGCCACCAAATTTAAGCTAAATTTGAACATTAGAATGATGGTTGAATACGAATTTCATTCCCTCATAAGAAAAAATCATTGACAGATTTTAAAAATAATGAATACAATATACACTTGATGTTGGATAGGTGTGATCTGGATCTCCAGATAGGTATCTATATTGGCTGTACAGTGGGGTTATGTATTGTCCTGGATTGGAAGTCGTCTTTCATGGAGTTGGCCGTGTATTGCAAGAAGTGCTTCACTAAGGTGTTCTTCTTCTTCTTTCTGGTCTTACCGAAGGATTGTTTTGAACCAAGCGTGTTTACTCTGTTTCTCTTCGCCTCTCTGTCACACGCCACCTCTTCAGTTCTCTCACTTCAATTTATATATTTTCCAGAGTAGGTACCATAATTATAGGTACTTAATAATAATAATAATAAATTGTGATCTCTTTTAAAAGAAATGTAAAATACTCGTATGTATCTGTTTACGTCTCTCTGACGTTATAGTGCGTATCTATATCTATACCTCTTTAAAAGCATGTTTTACTATAGACAAGCCTAAACAATAACTTCACGTTGACCTGTAGGCCTAGACAAAGTGTACTTGGCGATCGACTACAAACGAATTCTTCGACAATGTAGAGTAGGAAGATAATTAACTCTCCACTCTTTATATTTTTATACAAGTGTCTGTGTTTGGTTTAAATAATTGTTTATAGGTATGTTCCATTGGACAGTTAATTTTTTCTCACTATACATTAGCGAAATCTTCGTTTGTAGTCGAATGCCTATTTGAATTTGTCTACTCACAGCGATGAGTGAAGAGACGAATGAAAAACAAATCTATTCTTTTACACGGGCAGTTCAGTGTATTCTCGATTCTCGGTATGGATATATGAAGGTAAAGTAAAATTACACTATTCTATATAAGTATAGTCTTTTTCAACTTCAATGCGCTTTTTATTGAAATACCAATTTATCTTTATAACAGCCTTCATAAAAATAATTTTGAAGGCTGTTGAAATATAATAAAATTATTATATTAAGATAGAATTAATTTTTAAAAATTATGATTTTTGATTTGATTTTGAATGATAATTGTACATTGTCGGAAAATCGCTTTCCCCTAAGGTTTTTTTTTCTCAGCTCCGGGAACAAAAATTGTCTTTAGGTACCAGGGCTGGGCTAAATTTTAAAATTGTGATAATAATGGCATAAGAGAACCATAAACAAAAAGTATACCTACTCAGTTCTAACAAAATAGTTATCATACCGAGAATAAATTGAACAGCCTTCGTTTACCTCTCTTGCTATAGAACTTTTAAAATTGTATAAAAATTTCCATTTTTTATATATATTATCGTGTTATTTATTTGTAATTATAGGTTGGCTGGAAGAAATCCCTCGGAATAAGTCCACCCTTCGGCTCTTTTTATATGATTATTTCAAAATTAAAATTTTACTTTTCAATAAAACTTTATTTATTTATTGTCAAAAGCACTAAGATGGTTAACATGTTTTACGCATTTTTCGATTGTTTTTCTCCTGATAATAGCAAACATAACAAAAAAATAATTATCGAAATCGGTCCAGTCGGTCACTCATGATGCAAAAACCAAGGGAAATATGACTCCATTTTATATACGTAGAGATACGAAAGTTATTACAGATTGCCTAAATAATATAGTGATTATTCTAGAGTGCCTATAATTAGCGCGCAACTATGAAAAGAGTTTACTAAAACAACACTGCTTGAAATTCCAATGAGGACTGATAACCTTCTTATCTCATTTGTAACAAATTTAAATTAAAGGTTAATAGTACAAAATTTTGGTAGCACGAGTTTGTTTACAAAAACACAATAATTAGGTGTATTATTGCTTACACGTAACATAAGTACATGCAACATAATATACACAAGTACCCGAATTTACATAATAATTCATCCTTACATCACATGTTTTGCAGATTTTCTTTTTTTTAATAGGTAGGTAATTTAAATATTTTTAAAGCCGCTTTAATCCCAGAATGCCTTTGAAACTCTATTTGGAGAATTCCTGATAGTAAGTACACAACAAAAAAGTCCGGGATATACAGAGTAAGAAACACGAGGTTGAAGACATAGTGAGATGGGGAAGGCAACGAAAAAGGTTCCAGTATGTACATTGCACATGAAAGGAGAATGGCATTGCATGCACGGTCAACCCCATGGAAGACGGCTCCCAGGCAGACCACCAAAGAGGTGGAGGGACAGTTGGAAGTCGATCTCGCAGAAGGCTTACTCCACCTATAGATGCAGAAGAATTACAAATCACTCTTTGGGGATGGAATGCCTAAATACTTATATGTAGGTAAGTCAAGGGCGGATCCAGCCTTGGCACCAGGGGGGGGTCACAAAGTAAAAAAAAAGGTCATCTTAAAAATTTGGTATCTGGAAATTACACTTTTCCTAAAAAAAAAAAAAAAAGGTCATTTTCAAAATTTGGTATCTGGAAACTGCACTTTTCCTAAAAAAAAAAAAAAAGGTCATTTTCTAAATTTGTTATATGGTACTTTTGCTCCAGGGGGGGGTCATGGCCCACATGAAATTATAATTATGCTAGCAAAATAAAGATTTTATTAATAAATATCACTGCCCTACTTGAGATTACATAGCCTAGGGGGGGGGGGGTCATGACCCCCCTAACCCCCCCCCTGGATCCGCCGTTGAGGTAAGTATATGCAGAAGAATTAAGAAATGTTTTAGAACCAATGAGAAATAATTTGAATTTAATTTATTTTAACAAATTGATTCTCCAACTTTTTTTAATATAACTCGGTTAGCTGTGTAGGTAAGTTTTTGGAAGATAAATGAAATAAGACACGGAATTCGAAAAGTGGACGTCATTAATCTGGCAGCCAACTTTTGAATATAAATAAAAAATAGCTTACAAGACAATAATAATACTTTGTCGTGGAAATGTAACGTTTTTTTGCTGTGAAATGAGCGTTAAGTACCTTTTTCAAAAAGTGTCTTGAGAAATTTCGCTAAAGCCATCTCTACTGAATAACCGTCCTGTCTTGTTTCATAGGGCGTTACGCCAAATCAACAACTGTTATGAGCTATTGTGGATAGGTATCTCGGTGAAACTTTATGAAAAGACAGCTGATGCAGTAGATAGATATTGAAGTTTTAAGTACCTTGACCAGAAACTCACTCAATCCAAATAGTGGGTAGATTTTTTTATTAGCCTTCCGCTCATTATTGAGTGATTTGATTTAGCCCAGTGAGTAGATTTCTTTTGCATCTTGATTGCGCTGTCCAGCAATGTTTGAAAAATAGATCTATCACTGTCACTATTCCACTGTCTCACATAATAATTTAAATGATTGAAATGTGTGTTTGAATAATAATCAATTAAATTGTTTTGATGGACGACAAACCGTCAATTTTAATAAAAATAACTTCTTGTAACATAATTATACATACTATTCTAGATTTGTTATAATAAATAATATCAAATATAAATATTAATAAATATTTTAGTAGGTATATAAATAATCGCAGTCTTTCTCTAATCTCAAAAACACCACTTACTTCTTTTTACTAAACATTGACAAGTACACGAACTCGGGTTGGACTCATTTTCATATAAAACAATATCACGGTTTTTTAATACATTAAATTTAAAAAAAAGTTGAGATTATTATTTGATTAATTCAGTTGAAAAAACTATTAATATAAATTAGATTTCTTTACAAACTCCAGTTTCGAACTCTACCACCTGTCCTTTGGGGCAGGGAACACACAGCATTGATTCATCCCTGTATGCGTCAGGGCCACAGTTAGACCTGGATCCTAACAGCCAATACTGCACCCCTTGAGGTGGTGACGGTGCGTCATCATCGTTGATTCCCGAAGAAAAATCTCCACTTCCAGATTCGAAATCGTCAACATCGTTTGATTCTAAAGAACGTCTTCCATTCTTTCTGTTGTTGGAAATGTATTTATTATCCTTCACTGGTAGGATATCCGGGACAGGACTATCTACCGATGATCTCAATTTGGAGACAACAGCACTGTATGAAGTTCCTGAAGATTTTCTCCCAGCTCCAGAATCCTTTAAATTACTCTCCGCTTGAGTTATATCCACGTGGTAAGGCGTATTCTTTTTTTCGACGAACGGTTCATTTCTGTCATGTAAAAAGACTTCATCCGATTCGTCGCTTCTTCTCAAAGCGAATGCATCACTCTTTCTTTGCGGAATCGCCTTGGAGATAGCATTGAGTAATGCAGAGCCAGCAGCGACTCCGTCCAACTTCGGCACCAACGCGATGATAACAAAGTTCTGTAAATCGGCTCTAACGTTGACCTCTCCGTCTTGCCTCTGATCGTACTTGACCGGTGAGGCCAGCACGCCACTCAGGAATAACGGGAAAAATATAAGGTTGAAATTCATCGCGTAATTTTATCACTGTTATTGGTGTTTGAGACGCGTTCGACGCGAGATTTAGCTTACAACTGAGACCCGAATGAAACAAACGGAGATCTTATGGACGCGCATAATAGACCGAGTGTACAAGATCAAGATTAAATGAAATGCACCATTCAGTAGGTAGTGCGTAATAGTTCCATAGCTCCCCAGTACATACCTAGTACCCAGTGGCGTAACGTGGGGTTTCGCCGCCCGGGGCGGGATTAACATTTGGCGCCCCCCCCCCCTATCTAATAAAGTTTGGCGCCCCCCTTCCCCCCTATCTAATAAAGTTTGGCGCCCCACCCCCCTATATAAATGGAAAAAAACTACTAGCTACCTTACGCTGAGACAGGTTAAAAGGAAAAAACCTTTATTTTATCAATTTTAAGAATTTTAGTGATTTTTTTTCTCATTTATTTTCCTTTTCACAAACTCGGGCCCCGATTTTTTTCTCAGATATTTTCCCTTCACAAACTCGGGGACCCGATTTTTTTTCTCATTTATTTTCCCTTCACAAATTCTCGTACCTATACTATTTAAGTTTTGTGTTTTTTTTTATTTGTCGGATCATTTTGCCGCCCCCTGAAAAGTGCCGCCCGGGGCGGACCGCCCCCCCCCCGCCCCCCCCTAGTTACGCCACTGCTAGTACCTAAGTAGTTCTTAACTAGATAAACGACGTATTATTTTATTATAGTAAGTAGGTACATAATACTAGCTTTACATTATATCGTACGACTTACTTTAATAGTAACTCCACATTATACACAAAATATAGGTACCTACCTGCATCAGAAAAAGTCATCTTAAATTATTAGGTATCCTTTCAAGAAGTTTATTTTGCATTTTATTACTGTGCTTCACCTTCTTTTAGGAAAAGCTTCGTAGGTACATCCAATATGAGGAAAATCTAAGTAGCTAACACCCGTTATCATGCAGAGTCCCAGCCTGTTCTAACTTTCGCATTATTTACACAACAAAATTAGAACATTACAATATTGTCCTTATCAAATTTGACGCTGAATGTCATGACAGCGAAAAGAGATCGACCTAAGTATACCTATAGTTGTTTATTAAAGATTATCATGAAATTTAATAAATTACGCAAAAAATCTCCCTCATTGATCCAATTCTAAAGTTACGGATCAAATAAGAAAAATGTTTTTTTATTTACAAATAGGTATCGCATAAATTAGTTACTAGCGATACCTATACGAGTGTGCATTATGTTTCTTTTTAATGGTATTGCTATTTTTTTGCAGTTAGAGCTAGATTTACTTTCGTTTATATTTCTTTTCGAAAATAAAAAACCAAAGAAGAGTTTTTCAAATAAAAAAAAAACAAACCAGGTAAAAAAAATAAGTACCTACCTGCTTATATACCTAGAACATATGCGCAAATCTAGTGTGGTGGAGGACTCTTTGCCTCTTTACACCAATGGGGTAAAAAAAAGAGTATGATAATTGATAGTATACAAGCCTCAATCTATCAGTCTCTCTTTGAACCCCACTCAGGTGCATAGGGAGGCAACAAGAGCTCTCAAATGGGCTCGATCTAGCTTAATGCTTATGACCTCCTCCCACACCATCCAACTCCCTCAGCTCTGCTTCGAAGGAACGGAACACGGTATAAGAGAATGTTCCACGTCTTCGCATATACAAGCCTACCTAACTTTTAAAGTTATATGAAAATGAATCTATGCTTACAAATACACTTTGACACTTTTGGTCGCACATAGGTAGATATATTTAATTTTGAAAAGACTTCAAAGCTCTCCAATGACAGTGAAATGGGTGCAGGTTTTGCTCAAAGTTTTCATCAATCTACGAATTGCTCATAATTTTTTTTCTTGGTGTTATGCTATCAAAGTATCTAAGCTTAATCTAATTTTAAACAATAAGTAGGTACTTTGCTGTTCCTCAAAAATTAATTTGAAAAACAAAAATTACCCATCCTATGTAAGTAGGTATAATAAATTGACGACATACTTCTACAATATGTGAAGCATAAAACAGTGTTGGCTGCTTTCCAAACCACACCGAATATTATATCCTTCTGAGGACTGGGATTTCCTCTTTCACACACGCTAGATCTACTATTCACTCTGCAATGAATTGGCAACATTTCTTCTTGATTGACTAATTTGGTTTATACCAATGAATTAAACAGGCTAATACCCTCTGCAGACTTAAAGATGGAATCAATGTGTTCGGAATCTTATTCTCGGTCTACGATGCCTTCTTACACCTTTTCATTCAGTCAGCCTTAGGTTTTTTACCTTGTAGTGGGATGTTGTTTCTGATAATAGGGCTTAGTACACCACCCACCCTTCTACCAGCCATTTGCCTGCATTACATTTATTTTTTTCACACCTTCCATCCCAACTAAATATACTTCCAAAATACACTTGTTGAGGGCATTCATTTTCTACTGTTACTTTACAATTCTTTCTTGCTTCGTCCTTTTTAAAAACAAAAGCCTTAAACTATTTTCAAACGTCCTTTTATGTGATACCACACAATTCAACAATGATTCCATATATTTGGTCACTGAGAAGGATTTCAGATATTACAAAAAAAAACTATAGACACCTGGATTACACAATTATTTAGGAATAGTCAAGAGCACTGACTGATGAAATGATCAAATAACGCCACCTACCCAGTGATTCTCCGTGGGCCATATATCATCACCTTCAGCGTTACAACCCGTGGTGGGTCTTAGCTGCCTCTAAAAAGCTTCTTCATCCAAATCTGTCACTAGCTGCAACCTACCACATACACTCATCTATGTAGCGATGCTTGAGTTCTGTTATTTGAAAATACACACACACTTAACTCATAAAGATACCATGTTAGTTAGTTGTCAATTTTGGGTAGATAAGATCTTTAGGTACCAACAGACATTAGTGGTAGGAGAGAATTAAATAACAAAGCATGCTATATAAAACTAACGCCCCGGTGGTAGAAAAGTGAACTAATGTAGAAAACTTGAAATAAGAGTTGAGACCATAATTTGTGTAAAAAGTATAGGATCATTCATGCATGGAATCAAAATATTATTATTGCATCGCATGCTGACGAATAACCACTAGTTTTAAGGGATATACAAAAACCTGGGCAAATTTATAATGGTCCGGGAAAAAATTAAAGGGTTGAATGCTATTAAAATCCTCAATTTTTTTCAGACTGGACTGAACGATGAACTCGGAATGTAAAGCTGCTAGTCACACAATACTTCCACAATGGGAAACGGTGAGTGCAACCTTCTAGGGCAGGGGGAAGCGAACCTAACACAGTTGAAGAAATAATACATTAGTTCATAATAAATTTTTTTTTCAGTTCATTAATAATTACAAGTTAGTACATACTCAAAATTACAATCAAGTGTAATAAACTTAAAAATAATACATTCATTCAAAATATGTAACATAAAAATTCAATTGTATAAAAATACATGGTCGTGATTAAAGATTATCCAAACTATGGCTCCTGTTTGATGGTTGCCTGCCCCTTGCCTTTTTGTCTATGATCACCCCGTGTTTCGAGGACATGTGCCTGTTCATAGTTTGCTTGTATTTTGTAGTAAATTCGCACAGTGAACACTGTTTGGCTGCATTGTGTACTGCCCCGTGGCTTTTGAAGTTTGCTTTGTTGTTAGTTTTGAATGGACACACAGGACAAGAATAAAAGCAACTACCAGATTCGTGAAATTTCATGTGAGTGTTCATGATATACTTGTCAACAGATTTAAAACCACAAATATCACAAATCTGCAAATATTTTTCCCTGTCGTGAGTAAACTTATGCTTGGTGACAGATATTTTACACACTGAACTGTAAGAGCAGCCCTCAACGTCACACTTGTAGGGTCTCTCCTTGGTGTGTATTCGTCTATGTACGTCAATAGACGTTTTAAGAGGCGTAGAATAGTCGCAATATTCGCAAGTGAATCTCTGACTGTGAGAGCGCACGTGAGCTTTGAATGTTGCTTTCTTAATAGCAATATAGCCACACTCGTGGCAAACAAGTTTGTTTGTAATACTTTCAGGATGCTTTTTAAATAAATGAGAAGACAATGTCATTTCTGCGCTACCTTTAAAGTCACAGAAGGGACACATGACGGAACACTCAAATGGTTTCATATGAGCCAACAAGAAATGGTTCAAGATGTGGTACTTCATCTTACTATTAAATGAACACGAATTGCATTGGAAAATAAAATTGTCCATAGAATCAGGGTAATCTGATTTCTTTCCTTTCTTTTTGGGCTCCAACTGTTTCTCAACAATGACACTGTAAACTTCGTCCACTGTTGCAAACTTTGGAATTTTATCATTCCAATTAGAATAGTGTCCCAACAAGGCTTCCTCATCCGAGTACTCCAGATTGCAGTCTATACACTGCTTGTTGTCCAGGACCTCTTCTCGAGATTTGCTAACCTTGTGTTTGATTTTCATATGTTTGGTGAACGAAGCGAGACTCAGTATTTGAACACAGAGAGGGCATTTCAGTGTGATATTTCTTAAATGTTTTTGTACTTCGGAATTGTCTGGGTGCTTAGCTTCCATGTGAGTTGCAATCAATTCATTACAGAGCAACACTAACCCACATTTATCGCAGATACATTTATTCTGTACAGTGGTCTCCTTTTTCTTTTTGTAAGCATTATAAAATGTTAAGAACTTATTAGGATCCTCCATTATTTTCTCCATCATAGTCAAGTCCCTGTAGTGAAACTTATCTAAATGGTCCATGAAATGCCTATCACTTGATGATATCCTATTACAATAGCAGCACAACCTCTTAAAGTTCCCATCCTTTTCATCGGATTTGATTTCCATGTGTAATAAGGTGTTGTTAGGTTTCACATTATTTTTCTCAATTGCTGCACTCTCCATCTAAAACAAAGCATGGCAATCAATAAAGACAGAGCTGTTATTGTCTCTTATGTAGGTCTATAAGGGGGTCAAGAGATTTAGTAACCCGCGAGATAAAATCTGTTCTGTATCTTGTGAAATCTTATGTATAAAATTGATAAGCTGTCCGTATGTCTTGCTAAATCTCGAGAACAGCTGGACCGTTTCGACTAATTTTGGTTTTGAAATATTTGTATAAGCTCAGAGTATTTTTAAACGGTGAGAATATGTAAAAATTATGACTAAAATAGAAAAATAGCAATTTTGTATTCCTTCCTGTCTGTTAGATATGTCACAACAAAGAATCATTATTTTTTTTATTGTGAGTTATAGGAAATGAAGTATTTTTAGGATTAAAATGATATGACATTTACCGATTCTTCTAGTTTTAGAATGAATAAGTAATTCGTTCATAGCCAGTGATACCCAAGAGAGGCGCACATTTCACAAGGGGAAAATTTGAATATCTTGGGGACAATTGAACATTTAGTTTTCAAACAATGATTTTAGAGCAACTCTATTTTTATGAGATTGCAACAATAGTAGGTACCTACCGTTGCAAAATAAATAGCTGGTCAAGCTCAAGTAATCAAATGGTTAAACAACAATTCACAATAATTAGGTCTATCAGGAAATCCATTCATCCATCCAGCTGGAAGACCAAGGTGAGAAAAGGAGAAGAATGGTGAACCTAAATTCAGCCAAGGTCCACCTGGGGCTATTGAGCTTATGATGAGGGTTTAAAAACATCTGAGGATAGCAGTAAGTAGTTTATCCTTTTACTTAAAGAACAACAATAGGTGACTAAGCTACAGACCTTTATTCTTTCCTCTTCTTGAAATATTTGTGCTGAGTCAGGTTTGAAATCACTTGTAAATCCTGCAATTTATTTATTATTTCGTTACTCAAACTGCTCAGTGTCATAAGATAAGTGAAATAAAATGACCGCCAACGGTATCGGTCGGTGTTCCCATAATAATAATAAATTGGACAACTTATATGGCGCCGTTTAGTAAACAATTTTACCTCAAGGGCGCCTCACGCACAATACCGGCAGACCGATAACGTTGTCGGCCATTTTATTGCTCTTGACTTCAGTCCCTGGTATGCTAATAATGTAATAATATTTATAACAAATAAAATATTGTTTTATACATTTTAAAAATTATTACGTGGTTTATAAAAAATTTCAAGAAATGGCAGAGTAGTAGAACATATTATGTATAGTGGAAATAAAATACGCACTAAACGCCAAAAATGAAAAAAATGAGTTGAGTATGAGGAAATGTTCTATAAACCATTGTCAATAGCCTATATATTGCGCTAAGCCCATATCGATGATCTAAAGGCGTAAAAAAACAGATCCAAAAATCATCATAGTACTATGTCTGTATGGGGGAAAAATCAGTTTTATTAGATTATCTCAAAATGAAGTTTTTGGCGTTTAGTGCGTATTTTATTTCCACTATACATATTATTAAGTCACTTATTATAAATATGTTATTTTACATAGTATTGCAAAAATATATTTGATTTTAACTGAAGTATTATGGAGATTAATATTATCAAAAAAAGAAAATAAAATCAGGAAAATAATGGAAAACTACAGCAAAATGTTTTCAGTTCTTTAATATGTGAGGTAATGAAATTGCCATATAATAAATAATTATAAAAATCACAACTTTATCATAATATCATTATCAAATAAAATAAGCCACAAAAAAGTAAAGCCAATGTGCATACCTTGAAATCCTTGTGAAAACAAATCCGTAGAAGGAGCTTCCGCTACTGAGAAATCTTGATTGAATATTTTGTACTGCTCTTGTACAAATTGCGAAAAATTGAATAAGGCATCGGCATAAAATTGAACAATTTTCTCCTGAAATAGAATTGTTTTATGACGATCAATTCCATTAAATATAATATATTATATTTTCTGTTATGAAGTTTTTTCGAGACAAAATCATATCTTATGGATATTTTACGGAATAATTGAGGAACTAAAACGAAAAATCAAACACTTACCCCTAAAAAGCTATTAGGTACTGCATCCCCCAAACCGCTCTCCTGTCTTTTAGCAGCTTCTTTCTCCTGTCTCTTTTTCAGAGCTTCTGCTTCAGCCGCTTTTAATCGCATACTCTTCTTCGCGTGTAACTGGTTTCTATATGCAATATATTTTTCCCTAGTCTCCTCATTACTCAACATCCTCGTCCTATACCTTACTGCACGCTCCCTATTCAACCTACGCCTTCGCTCATCTCGCGTTTCAGATTCCTCCATCCTGCCGCTTTATTCAACACTAGATTGGTAAAATTAAACTACGATTTTAAAGTCAACTCGAAACGGACAGATTCAATTCAAGTATAACAGTCATATTTTGCACTTAATAATTCAATAACGCCATAAAGAACTGATCTATGCATAATTTCATGATTTTTATTGTTTTAAACTAAAAAAGCGTCGGCTAACCCTGGCATAACTTGATTTTTTGACACTTGTTTTGTTCTTGACTTGCACAACTTGCTGTCTCAATTTAGTGGAACTTTTTGTCTATGGAAATAACTATAACTTTTTTCTTCTTCATAGCCAAAGGAAAGGTCATGTGCATTTTGACATTTTTGCTTGATGGGCAACCAAGAGTTTTCGAGTGTTTTCCAAATTTTCCAGTGGATCTACAGATTATTTACGAGTCAATATGAGTATTCAAAGATAATAATACCTTTTGTGAGTAAAGAGTACGAGATCTATATGCATACCTTTATTAATTTCCTTTTTTCTTCAGGTGAGTAAAATGAAAACATGAGACATTCTTAGTGATAATAATATTTTACACAACTTGATGATTTGTTTATCACATAATTATGTGAAATCAGTAATTAATGTTGATATCATCGTGTGAATAAAATAAAAAAAATGTATCTTTCAAGCGTCAGGATTTCGTAATTTCAAAAGGTTTTTTTCTACAATTACAACCTTAAACTTGAAAAGGAAGTAAGAATCATTTCATAAAGCCAAAGCTCGCGTGCCTTATTTAATGGGTGACCAATAAAATTATGTCTTTGGTGAATTGCAGTTTGATATATGAAAAATATGACTAATTTCGATCAAAAGATCAAACCTATAAAATGTTATTATTACACTATGAAGTTAAAAAAAATACATTGATATTCTTTTGAAAATAATATATTGAGTAAGGATGGTACAGACCTATAAAACTAATTTTGCCGTCATATTTAGTTCTCATTTTGATTAAACATAGTAACAAATTCTGTTAATTGTTGAAGAGTGATCTTGGTGCTATCAATCTTCTTTTATATTTTTAAAATTATACCTAAATGCTATAATCAAGGTATTTTAAATGTCATTTTACACCAATTATATAAAGGATATAATATAAAAGTAAATTTTTGGTAAGTAGTTTGTTTGTGAAGAAAGCCGCTAGAATATTTAAGCAGTTCTAAATTATTTGATTTAGTCTATGAATTGAAAATATTGCACAATAGTGGCTATGGTCACTAGTCGCCATTTTCGAGGCGATAACGTCGTGTGTGTTGGAAGAAAATCTCGTCGTTAACGACGATTGGGAGGCATTAGCTCCCAGAGCTTCAAATTTAATTCCATTCACCTTTTCATTATAAAAAACATCATAAAATATTCAATCAGGAAACTGATTTGTTATTTTTTACCGGTTTTTTCGACAATGGCTTTCTAAAATGAGTCTTCAAGTTTTGCGCGTTTCTCCTAGGGGAGGTGTTCAATTTTGGGACGTAAGGGGATTAAGAATTATCAATAATGGAAAAGAAATCGAACGTTCGTTCGTCTCAGTCGCAGACGAAATTGCAATCCAATGAACTAAAAAAATCACAAGGTACGTATGATTTTTGTTCAGACTCTACGTCTTATCTTTTATTATGGTCGAAAGGAAATGACGTATGTGTATCGACATTGATGATTTTTTGAGTATGACAATTATGGAGAAATAAAATTGAATTTATGAATCTTTTCAAAATACCTCACAGTCCTGCGGAAAGTATGGTGTTAAAACCATTTTAATGGTTTTACCGAACTGGTATGTTAGTAGTGTGACCTTGAAACTGTCACCGATGTTTTCATAAACTTTATTGTCATTTTTATCTTTTACAGATACTCCTTCAAATAAACCTTGGCCTCGTAGTAACAAAAAGCGTGAATTTAGCAATAATGCATCTGGAAAAAATGAAACTGGACGTAAACCCCCAGTTAAAGGGAAAAGTAATTTTGATAAACGGCCTCGACCCAGGGGGGCTTATCATGATGAGCACATGGCTGGAACCCCCCGAGCCAGGTTAGCAATGATGTTTTTTTCATTCTCAAGTATTCTTAAATCTATGGTTAAAGATAATCACTGCACCAGATTAGGATTTCATATTTTAGTGTGTGAATAGTCAAAAATATATTTAATGACTCTCGTTATCACAATAATAATAATTTACAAACTCAATGTATTATATCTGATAAGATTATTTATAATTATAACTAGTAAAAATACTTATCTAATTAGAATAGCTCTGGTCACTGCTCTTCCATAGTTAGCATTCAATGGGTTAATAACAAATTGTCAAGTGACATGAACTGGAGTAGGCTTAATTTCTCCTCATTGAGTATACAGTACATGATGCAGCAGGATAATATTTGACCATTATAATTGCAGGATAAACGATGATAGTGCTGAAGTGGGATCTGTATTCCTACCTGGTAGCAAGAAACAAAACCTGAATCATTTGTTGAACTTCCAGTACACGCCTCGTGGTGGAGGTGTGGGCGCAGGAAGGGCCTCCTACAAAAGGTTCCACGGAGTTGTATACACCAACTCTCACAAACACAACAATGATTTGTTCCTGCAGTCTAAGTGAGTTCTTCGTTTAAAACTAAATATTAGAGATTTTATATTGGATTAGTAGGAACAAAACTAATTGGTAAAATTGTTGTGATTGCAGTTGTCAGTTTGTTGTAAAAGCTGAAGGAGATTTCGAGGCACACCTGGTTGATCCCGACGTTCCAGTCAGTTGGGATCTTGTTGTACAAATTGTACGTATATTGAAACCTCTGTGTACATGTTTAACACATTCACTGCCAACCAATCACATGTATCTTTGCTCTTCGTTTTAAAATATGCATTTGTGGCATCACACAGGCACTGTGTGCGTAGTTTTTATTATTTAAGTATTCATTCTCAACATATTCATTGATTGTTGAAAAAATACCTGTACTTTTTTACCATTTTTTCTAGTATTTTTAAATATATTAAGTTATTTTGATGACGGTGAAGGACCAAATATAAAACAACAACAAGAAAACAAAAAATATTGAAATAGTTTGAATTCCCATAAGAAAAGAGAGAAATTCAATTATCTATTTCCAACGACTGGTAGTGGCACAATGTTATGAGCCTCAAATACATGCATTAAATAGAAAAGTGAAAACCCAATTTTATGTTGTTAATTTTTAAATTCTGCTCATGATGTACATTTGTCTTGTGATTTGATTTTGACAACAAAAGAAAATCTTGTTAAAACATTGGAGGAAGGCAGTCACAGATTCTTTATACATACGCAATTTTGGTTGAGTATTAAAAATTTGGGTAACATCTTTCTATAAATTTGAGCATAGAAATCGTGGTTGAATATCCAATTAAATGGATATGGAAGTTGTTGGATATAAAGAAGATCCACAGTTCCTTTGTTTTGTTGAAGAATTACTAATTTACACAATTTTTTTTTGTTATATTTTGTAGAATGTACGAGTATGCGAGCCACTTACTTGCCCAATTTGTCTCTCCGAGTTAGTAGCAGGACAAATCACTAGATGTGGCCATGCTTATTGTTGGCCTTGTCTTTTGCACTACTTCTCGCTGTCGGAGGACTCTAACAGACCTTGTCCAATATGTTTCCAACCAATTGATAAATCCAAACTGAAAAGGTACCTAATATTGTTAATAAAGAATATGATGTTGTTCATAACATGTAGATTCCTCATACGAGTTTATAAATAATCTTTGAATTTAAATTTGCAGCGTCCAAGGGGTGTGGCAAGAAAACAACCAGAATCTTGGAGAAATATCCATGACCTTAATGAGACGAGCTCAAGGCAGTACCTTGGTGGAGCCTATTCCAGAAATGGAACAAATAGACTCTGCTCCGGGGAATATTATGGCTGTTTCTGATGTCAATTCTACCCTGTTTGCTAAACTTCTTACTGCTGATGGCCAGGAGGTATTCACTAACTTATTCTTGTATATGCTAATTTGAGCTTTTTAAAGTTTTAAATGGATTAGATACTATATCAAACAATTCAAAGTGCTAAGCCATCCCCCTTGTGGATAAAATGCCAAAAAGGAGAGAATAATAATAATCTACGACTTGGAAGATGACACTGTTTACAGCGCAGTTGGTTCTTTTTGCCACGAAATACATGACCCATCTATCTGTTCCAGCAACCCACTTTTGTATTATAATTAGGAATGTATTTCTTTTGTAGATATCTAAAATTTTGGAGCGTGAGCGCAACGAACTAAACCAACAAATCAATGTGGAAGAAGAAACTCCGGAGCGCTGCTTCATAGAGCAAGCTTTGAATTTGTTACAAGTGAAGGAAAGTCTTATTTGTTGCGGCAATACTGAAACAACCATCAAGCCAATTGAGGAAAAAGTAACTGCTGAAGAAAAAAGACCTTTTCTTCCATCTTCAGCGTGTGGTGGACTCGATTTTGTTGCCGATTTTAATAAAATGTCTTTAGACAACAAGGATTCATCCAATAACAATGAAGTTCTTGTGGAAGATTCTACTGAAACTGATAATTCTAATTATAATAAAGACTTGACAGAGTCTGCTACTTCTGCTCCAACCGATCCATCTCCAAGTGAAAATGATTTCTACAACTATTTCTATTTTTATCAAGGTGATTATGCCGTTTTTTGTATCTATTGTCACATTAATAATAAATTTGAGGTATTTTCATTCATTTTAATTAATTTAATTTTAGCATCTGACGGGCAAGCGGTTTTCTTAGAAGGACTCGAAATCCGTATGCTGGAGAAATCTTGGGGAAGTTTGAAGTACGCTCCAAGAACTTTGAAAGCTAAAATATTGCGTAGAACGTCTGGTTCTGTGTGTGATGAAGCAAGAAGAAGATTGAGATGCTTGCGTCATCTGCCAATCCATTGTCCTTACGATGTCGTCCAGGTTGAATTGAAACCACCGATTGTATCTCCTGAAAGTTTAGCTTCGTTCAAAAGTAAGTTTGGCTTGGTAAAATTACTCCACTTGCAAAAAGCTTTCTTTCAGAAAGAGATATTTTTGGGTGTTCAATTGCCCTTTCTTATGAAAAATTACTTACTTACAATTCAATTTTTAGATGAATTAGAGGAAAGGAAACGTCAGAGACAGCGTAGAGCTCGAGAAGAAAAACGTTTAGAGAGAGTGGTGTCGCAACAAGAACAAAAATTGATGGGAAAATCTCGTAGCATGCAGTTGCATTTGGATTCAGATGTACATTTTCCTGTGTACCAACCAGAACCTGTGGAAACACTTGGAGCGCAACATTTTCCTTCTTGCCTTACGGAAGATAGAAATGATGAAGCGGACACTCCTAGGTCATCCATTAGTGAAGCTTCAAACAATAGTCTTTCATTTGCCAAGGTGACAAATTTGTAAATGTTATAGATTTTTATTTGTTCATGCTGGTAGACTAATTAAAATTTAATTAAATCATTGTGATTTCTTCTAGATGGCTTCAACATCTGGAACATGGAAAACCAGAGTTCCAGAAGTGATTGCTACACCCGTTGCAGTGAACAGGGTCAGGTGTGATTCGGAAAACAGTGATACTCTGGAGTGTGCTCCGCCTTCATATAATGTGAGTCTGAGTGAGGCCATCTCTGCTGCTATACTGAAACAGTCTACAAATAAATCTGAGGATAGTGAAGGAGGGAAAGGGAAGAAAAAGAAGAAGCAAAAACCTAAAGTGCTGTTTACAACTGGCATCCAACATCATAATGCAACTAACTAGTTTCATGTTATTTTTATGTCTAAAGTTTTGTTGTCAACATGTTACTTTATATTAATATTTTAATCAAAATTAGTTCTGGGTTGTAATAATTCATTTCTTTACTTTTTTTTAATATTCTGTGTTGTACTTTTAAAATGGTTTCCTATGTTTAGAATTTATTTTAGTTTGTATGTAGTAATACACTTAAAATATTTATGAAAATCAATTTCGTTAATAAGTTTTAGTAAAAGTAAACTTGGATACTTTTAACAATTATGTTGCATTTGTGTAGATATTATGTAAGGTTTTCTCTGGTACTCGGACACCAGGAGCCAGTCTATATATTGAACTGTTGTTACTGTATTTCATGTCCTTATTACACTGTTCAATGACTAATTGGAATACAGCCATGTGTGTTGTTTTTAACTGCAAGATACACTGTATTACCCAAACGCTTACTAAATGTGCTGTTGTTAATTTGAAACAATAAAATTGTTGCAAATCATTGTGTTTTTTACTTTAATTGATACCTGGAATATTTTATCCATGCTTTATGATAGGTAGGTACTGATGGTATCTGTTATGGTATGGTGCATGATATATCTTTCTATACTGACGGAAACACCTTATGTGTACAATTATTGACAACTTACGTTCGAGTCGGAACATTCAGGCTAAGAAAATGGGACTAATCAATACACTGGCAGTGTTTTCCATTGCGCCTCTAAAATAGGTATGGATTCTAAGGGAGGATTGGTGCAACTAAGATGTCTGCTCCATGTTCACAGGACGAATGATTGTATGCGCAATGAACTTGGCATCTTCTCTTGTTTATCCATGAGCTGCCCATCCCTTGCATTTTTTAGCACAAAGAGGGCCCGATTCTCTGGACTTGAGGATTATAGTTAGAGGCAGGAGAGGAAAGGAACAACGCTCCAGAGGTCCATGATAATGGGAGGGCTGGAGTGAGTTGGTGAGAGTGCACTGGAGTTACAATCCTCTGCATCGAGGGACCTATTGAAGAAGAAAACACCTAAATGCAGAGACCTAACTTTCACCAGTGTATACTTGAAGTAAATTGGCACCTTTATGTTGGTCACAAAATGTGCATGCAAATTTTAATAAATAAGTGTTGATATGAGCTTTGGTACCATGGAGGTAAGTACCAAGTATGGGTAGTTGAATATTTAAATAGCCTGTAGGGTTCAAATTAATCAAATCTCCCTTTACACCCCACTCAGGGGCATATGGAGGCAAGAAGAGCTCTCTGCTTATGACCACACCATGTCCATATCTCTCAGCTCTGCTTCGAGGAGCGGAATACGGTATGAGAAGGTCTTGCCCGCTCTTCGGGACCCTGATGGGAGGAAGAACAGTGCTGTCCGTATCGGGTTCTCAGCTGCAGGGTTATTCGCGAAAAATTCTAGTTCGAACTTTGTTCAATTATTATCTTAAAGGGCATTATACCTACACTCAAAAGAAATCATGTTTATGTGAATTGTTATTATAGTTATCAGACAGGCAGTTAAGCTGATGATATGTCTGATCTCAACACTACTGTCACAACAACAACTGTGAGGCACAGCAAAATCATCACAACCCTAACAAGTCATACAAATACTCGAAGGCGTTCACATTCGAAGAATCAACCAGCTCGGGTGCAAGTTTTTGTTGCTAATCAATGAAAGATGTTTGACTGTTAGAGTATGTAGCTGCCTATTGTACATCAGACTAGTCTAAAAGTAGATAACCGGTCTCATATCGTTAAAATAATATTCTTGTATAAACATTTTATTTAAATACTTGAAAAACAACCGATATTCGGCAAATCTATAATAATAAAGGAAAGTGCCTGACTGACTGACTGACTGATTGACTGACTGATTGACTGACTGACTCATCAACGCACAGCCCAAACGGCTAATCGTAGAGAAGTGAAATTTGGAAATCAGGTAGGTCTCAATACAAAACCTTCCACTAAGAAAGGATTTTTGGAAATTCCACCCCTAAGGGGGTGAAAAATAGGGTTGAATGTTTTTCAAAGTATGCGAATATCTCGGAAACTAGACATGGTACGAACTTGAGATTTGGCATATGAATTCTTCTATAGAAATGAGTGTTAGCGTATTCGGCAATTTTTCCAAAATTTAACTAAAAGGGACGAAAAAGGGCACATATAAAAAGGGATGATTTTTAAGTGGCTCCTAAAAAGTTTAAAACTGGTTTTATCGAAATTTCAAAAAAATTATTTCTTCAGAAAGAGTCAAAT
This sequence comes from Mystacides longicornis, assembly GCA_963576905.1. Classification (NCBI taxonomy): domain Eukaryota; kingdom Metazoa; phylum Arthropoda; class Insecta; order Trichoptera; family Leptoceridae; genus Mystacides; species Mystacides longicornis. The sequence continues at coordinate 15,015,868 of OY756433.1, read as the reverse complement.
TATACTATTTCGTTTTCAAAAGATATCAGTAATTAGAGGGGAGGGGGTGAGGGGCACTTTTCCAACGTGTATGTGTGTGTATCCGTCCCCTCTTTATAACTTTTGATTCGCTTGATACACAGATCCTAAAATTTCAGAAAATATTAAATACTTTAAGCATACAAAATTTGTATACTCAGAATGTTGAATTCTTTTTTCAGTCAGGGGTAATCAACCTTTGAATTTTTATTTAATTTTTTCATATATCTCGAAAACCATAAAATCTAGAACCCTAAAAATGTGTATGTATATAGAAAAATATAATATCTAAAATATAGTTTAATGAAAAAGTTCCAGCATTTCTCAAACTTTTTTTATAAAGAAAAATATTTTTTTATGACAAATTTACGAGTTTCAGTGCATATATTTCAGAATTTTATAAAAATATCGATAAACGACGAAACCCTCCAACTAGATAATTGATTTTTCTATAAAAAATATATACATCATAGCAGTACATCTCGAACTTTTCTTAACAACTTTTGTAAAAATTTAATTTATTGACGACATCGTTTCATACAATAAACATACATCATACACCGCGAGCTGGTCCGGTGCAGCGTGTATGAATATACGTAGGTAGGTACACCTAGCCAACCCAACCTACTTTCTCCAATACACGTGTCGAAACTATTGCGTAATCTATAATAATAAAGGAAAGTGCCTGACTGACTGACTGACTGATTGACTGACTGATTGACTGACTGACTCATCAACGCACAGCCCAAACGGCTAATCGTAGAGAAGTGAAATTTGGAAATCAGGTAGGTCTCAATACAAAACCTTCCACTAAGAAAGGATTTTTGGAAATTCCACCCCTAAGGGGGTGAAAAATAGGGTTGAATGTTTTTCAAAGTATGCGAATATCTCGGAAACTAGACATGGTACGAACTTGAGATTTGGCATATGAATTCTTCTATAGAAATGAGTGTTAGCGTATTCGGCAATTTTTCCAAAATTTAACTAAAAGGGACGAAAAAGGGCACATATAAAAAGGGATGATTTTTAAGTGGCTCCTAAAAAGTTTAAAACTGGTTTTATCGAAATTTCAAAAAAATTATTTCTTCAGAAAGAGTCAAATTATACTATTTCGTTTTCAAAAGATATCAGTAATTAGAGGGGAGGGGGTGAGGGGCACTTTTCCAACGTGTATGTGTGTGTATCCGTCCCCTCTTTATAACTTTTGATTCGCTTGATACACAGATCCTAAAATTTCAGAAAATATTAAATACTTTAAGCATACAAAATTTGTATACTCAGAATGTTGAATTCTTTTTTCAGTCAGGGGTAATCAACCTTTGAATTTTTATTTAATTTTTTCATATATCTCGAAAACCATAAAATCTAGAACCCTAAAAATGTGTATGTATATAGAAAAATATAATATCTAAAATATAGTTTAATGAAATAGTTCCAGCATTTCTCAAACTTTTTTTATAAAGAAAAATATTTTTTTATGACAAATTTACGAGTTTCAGTGCATATATTTCAGAATTTTATAAAAATATCGATAAACGACGAAACCCTCCAACTAGATAATTGATTTTTCTATAAAAAATATATACATCATAGCAGTACATCTCGAACTTTTCTTAACAACTTTTGTAAAAATTTAATTTATTGACGACATCGTTTCATACAATAAACATACATCATACACCGCGAGCTGGTCCGGTGCAGCGTGTATGAATATACGTAGGTAGGTACACCTAGCCAACCCAACCTACTTTCTCCAATACACGTGTCGAAACTATTGCGTAATCTATAATAATAATATAGTTTTGAACTAGCCGACCCGTCAAACTTCGTCCCGCCTTGGAATATAAATAATATGTTCGAGATTTTATGTATAACTTTAAGTTGATTTCAGTTTAAAGTTATTTAACACAGACGACGACGTGGTCCTTATATTATTTTTCAACTTAATATAATAACTGTAACCGCTGCATCTGTTATAAAACATATCATTATATTATTTACTATCAGCATTCCGTGAATCGTATCATTCATCAAACAACTGATTCCTGTCAAACGCCTGATTTAATTTCAAAATTAGAAAAAATGTAATAATAATATGGAAGTTTTATTTTTATTCCGTGCAACTTTTTTCTTTCATAAGACCCTTCAGACAAAAGCAAACACGACAAAAAAATGGGCGATATAAGTTCAGCTGTTCTCGTAAGAAACACGTAGAATGCCGATTCTGACTAGCGCCAACCGGCGCAAAGAATGTTACTATGCATTTGAATGGGGAAACCCACAGAAAAAGCAGGAACCCGCTTTCCGACATGCCCATTTAAATGCATGGAAACCATAGACAACAATCTTTGAGCTGGTCGGCGCGGATCGTAATCGGCTTTCAACGTGTTCTTACCCATACGATGACCGCGCAAATTAGCGTTCCATTTTTATATAAGAGATAAATAATACACTTTCCGTGAATTCAGACAAACACTTTACGTGCCTACCTACTTCAATATATTTTTCGTACCATGCATCCTGTACAGCGATTCTGAATTGTTTTTTTTTTATTATTTTTTTTTTTTTATAACCTTTTCGGCAATTCATCCATTAGGATGATATATGACGAAACGTTGTTTTATTAAACTTCCCTTACTTACGAAGACCAGCAAAGCTGCTGTTTTCCTCTATATAGTCTAATAGTCTATATAACGAAATATTATATAGAATTACTCTCCATAATTTACCTTATGCTTGATAATCAATTTTCTAAGTTGTAGAATTTATTTTGTGATTATAAGGTGTATTTCTTAAGTGATACTTTAATAAACAAATCAATGAGTTATCCAAACATGTCTCTTTTTACTATCCGGTATCCGGCAGGATATTATTTACGCCGCCGGATAGACCGGATATCGGATAGTTGCCGATATCCGTTTCATCTAATAAAAAATATAAACAGTGGACAGTTAATTTTCTCCCTACTCTACATTGTCGAAAATTCGTTTATAGTCGAACGCCAATTACTTATACCATTAGAATACTGAGGTTGACCACCTCACTTCCTTAAACCTCAACCGGTTAGAAAAGGCACAATGAGCCTCGGACGACTTCGAGCGCAATGGAGAGTTCTTTATGCCTAACCTATTCTCCTGAGTGGGTCCAAGGCCTCCCGTATTATGGGGTGGTTTGGGGGGAACCGCCACGGGCTTGATTTGTGTGCGGCTGTCTTTTTGGCAATCGGGCTAGGGTTTGGCTTTGTGCGGATCGGGATTGCTGCGGTTTAGTTTCCTCCGGGCTGGCTTGCGGTGAGCGGGGGGCTTAAAAGGGAGAATATTACGTTATTATAAAAATGGAGACCTACTTTACGTGGTCATCGCATCACGCCTGGAGGCCAAGTCGAAATATTAACGACAGCTCCAACGTTAATAATTTGTTGTTGAGATAACGTAAAAACTGTTGTTCAACGTGCGTTAAACAATGCTGTTCCAAATTCCGAGTCAAAAAAATAATTCTGTCAGTTATTCAAAATTAACGTTAACGTTACCTCAAAATCTCTAAAAGAAAGCAAATACAGTAACACGTGAGCGAAGCCACGGGTAACTAGCTAGTACAAAATAAATATAAGGGTCCATTTAGATAGAGATAATTAATTGAACTGTAATAATTTGCTTATGGGAATATTGATAAAATAAATGGCATTACGGAATTTCAACAACGAATTATTCAAGTAACAAAAGTATAAATCAGTAGTTCTTAACCTGGGGTTGGGTGAATCAGTCTCGTGGGTTCGGCGAGAACAAGACACTCACCCGACTCATATTGAATATCACTGAACCCCTCTTCAAATTTAGAAGAGTTCAGTAAATTCGCATATGAAACTGGTGGGGTTCAGTACCTCCAAAAGGTTGAGAAGCACTGTTCTAAATCATTACGTAAGTTACTTCCTATGCGAGAGAAGATTCTTCACTTTTATTCATAGATAATATAATAATAATATATACTTGCTTTTATTTACTACACACACGTGCATGGGTGATGTTTTATAAGCTTGAATGAAAACCTGTAGTGTGTTTTTTTTAGATGAGCGTATAAATAAAACATGTCCTAAAAACTTTGGACCAATAATTAATTTAAAATGTCTTTATTCTGCCATTTATCAGTCAAAAGAATTAACATTTTTCAACAATCAGACAAGAAAATTATTATAAGTAATTAGGATTATACAAGGATCTGAAGGACAACCTAAAAACACGTAGGTATAGATGAATACGTGTTTAATATTCAAATAATTTGAATGCCAAGATATTATTATTGAATAATATTTTGTTAAGATGTATAGGTAAGTATAAATTTTACTTTCTGGACATTTCAAAATTTAATACCTGTTTCAAATATAACAGGGTTGCCAGGTCTTTTCCAAAAAAATACCGAAGCAGTCAGTGGCGGATCTAACGGTACGCGGACTAAGCGGCCGCGGGGGGCCCCGATCTCGTGAGGGGCCCCCAAATAAAATGAGATAAAAAAATCGGGGCCCGAAATTAAATGAGAAAAAAAATTCGGGGCCCTGGGGGGTGAGTACGTAAGGGCTATAGCACGACTAACTACTTCCTAGTGTAGTTAGCGCGAGTACGTAACGTCCGACTTAACCACAAATGTACCTAGTTAGTTGTGCGTTTCAGCGTGGTTATTATGTAGTTAAGTCGTGGATACGAGTAGTTAGATTGATGTGTGGTTAGTCGTGCTATAGCCCTTACGTACTCACCCCCCTGGGGGGTGAGTACGTGAATTTTTCGAAATCTGACGAACAAGCCATAAATCTTAAAAAAAAATAGCAGTAGGGAAACAACAGCAGGTATTGGTATTGTCTTACGGTGGCACGTGTTATTAACCAATCGCGTACCGTGTAAATATCGAAGGGTTTTGCACAGGTACTTTCTTTTACTTCTTAGAGTTATCGGCAAATTACAAAAACCAACATGTTCTTCACGAATTTTAATAAAATATTAATACCTTTCTCCGATCAATTTCAAAGCTCACAAGAAACTAAACTGTAAAAAATATACATGCTTGTCATTTATATTCAAATAATCTACAATCAGTCTGAAGATGCATTAACACAACAACAAAGGTCGATGACTCATACTATGTTCCTGACATCTTCTTTGAACTTTCAAAACACTATAGAAAACATAAAAATGTAATTGAATTCAACGGAATTTATAGTATTTAAAAATTCCCATTATGAAAGGAAATAAGTTGCAATAACTGTGAGGCTAGTACGAGTTTCATCGAAAGCTAATTGCACGCAAATAAGCGCTTATAAGCGTGCAATTAGTGTTCATAAATCAAACGATCGAATCATTCGATCATTTTAGTATGAAAATTTTTCGAAACTCTTTCGATGATCGTTTCGATATTCGATCATCGAAAACTTATACTAGGGCTACCAGTTCCAGGAAAAAAATGAGCAAGAATTAACATCCTGTCAGTTATAGTCATATTTATCTAGACAGGTTGACGTAATGAATTTCCAATTAATGTTTCGCCAATAACAATAACACAAGGGTGCATCCGTCATAAAAATAATCCTACCCTTTTCTATTGTATTATAGTTTGAATAGATTTGGCCAGTGCTCAGATTTCGGTGAAAATAGTATAGTGTAGTTAGCGCGAGTACGTAACGTTATAAATGTAGTTAGTTGTGCGTTTCAGCGTGGTTATTATGTAGTTAAGCCGTGGTTATGAGTAGTTAGATTGATGTGTGGTTAGTCGTGCTATAGCAAAAGTTACGTACTCACTACCCTGATTGAAGGGACAATACATGAGAAAAAAACTCAGGGCCCCGGGTTTGTGAAGGGAAAATACCTAAATGAGAAAAAAAATCTGGGCCCCGAGTTTGTGAAGGGAAAATAAAAATAAATGTGAAAAAAAATCCGGGCCCCCAGTTTGTGAAGGGAAAATAAATGAAAAAAAAATCACTAAAATACTTAAAATTGATAAAATAAAGAATTTTTATTTTCCTTTTAACGTCTCGGGGTAAGCTAGTACAAAAAAGTGTACACCGGAGTGAGTTAATTCAAGTTCCTTTTTTTTTCTTTATGACTTGCCTTCAGGCCACCCCGACGTTGGCGATCACAAAGCTTCCCTGTCTTCGGCATCCGAAGCAAAAAACAATTATTTTGACATTTCATATCTATTCCTGTATTTTAAACCATTGTTACAGTCAATAATATTAATTTATTTCTAGTATGTAAAATTATTTAAAATGAATAAAATCTATCATCACCTTCTATTATTTTTTTTTTTCTGATTTTGTGAATGTATATTTTTTCGAAGCTAATAATACAATTAAAAAAAAAAACTTTTTAGAACATTTCCATAGTTTTAAATTAGGTGTTTCCTAAGGCCACGACCTACATGATCACAGGATTTTAGAAAAGGATTTTAAATTTTTTAGGCTGTGTAACTAAAAAAGCGCTTAACGAAATTTGTAATTCAAAATAAGCAAAAAAAGTCATTGTGTTAGAAGCGAAATCACTTCGGTATAAAATGAACAAGTAATATGGAACACGCAATTTTGCAAAGGATTAATGCTACGAACAAATAACTACAATCAAAGGAATGTTATTTAAAGAAACGATCCAAATGGTTTAAGTCTTTGGAAGCTTTTATCGAAAACCTCAGGCAAGACTTGTAGGAATTTGAAAAAGAAGCAACTGAATAATATTATCAGGTCATTCATTCAATATCAAAGAGGACCAATAATGCAGAAACAAAAAAGGAAACTATTTTTAATGTTATCTACAATAAACTATCACTAATGGCCTGTACACAACTAAACACGCGCGGTAATGTAACCAGCGTCGCGTTGCATGCAACGTATCAAAACTCCATAGTACGAGAATCGTGGTGGTTCGCAAGAGCTCAATCATATGAAGTGATTCTAGAGCTTTTCAGTAGGCATTGTTTTGGTTCAGAAATATAAAAAAAATAAAAACAAAAATCAATAAAAATACATCTTAATTTAAAAAGGAAAGTGTCCTGACTGACTGGCATACTCAGTACTCACTAACTTATCAACGCACAACCCAAACGGCTAATTGTAGAGATGTGAAATTTGGAAAGCAGGTAGGTTTTAATACAAAACCTTCCACTAACAAAGGATTTTTTGAAATTGAAAATTTGAAAAATAGGGTTGAATGTTTTTAAAGCATACGAAAATCTCGGAAACTAGATATGGTACGAACTTGAGATTTGGCATATGAATTCTCCCATAGAAATGAGTAGTAGGGTGTCCGGCCATTTTTCCAAAATTTTACTAAAAGGGATGAAAAAAGGATGATTTTTAAGTGGCTCCCAATAAGTTTAAAACTGGTAATATCGAAATTTCAAAAAATGGTTTCTTCATAAACAGTTATCGAATTGTATTATTCCGTTTTCAAAAGACAAAATTATTGAAGGGTGAAGGGGTGAGGGGTTATTTTTATTGAACACTTATATCTCTTAGATAAATGAAGTTAGACAGCTGTAAATTAATATATAGATTCTTCCTTTAAAATAAAAACATACATAAATTCAGTTTATTGGATGATAAAGCTTAATGCTGCATTTACACGCTTGCCATGGTTTGGCAAACCACCACAAACACCAACGTGTAAACGGAGTATTTGCCTTGCCTTGTGTGAGCTTGCAACAAAGTGTCGGTTTTTACACAGATCAAATGAATTTGCGGCAAATGTATGAAAATACCGACGCGCACGCCAACGTGTAAATGGCGTCCAAGCGTTTGTGAAGGCTTGGAGCTTGTCGTGGTTGCCAAGCCATGGCAAGCGTGTAATTGTAGCATTATATATTTTTTCGTTTTGGATCAAACGTCAAACGTAAGTGCATGAGTAGATAGAATAAAGGCCTACTATCCCCGGCGGCAAGTACGCGATGCGGCAACGCGCGCCTTGCAGTATTTGCAGCCCGACGTGTGTCCACGACGCTTACTACAGTCTGGCTAAAAAGAGTAGACATTAATTATTATTGATGAACTGAAATGTTATCACTCTGGCAACATTGAACATAGATTATTGTCTGACATTACAAATGTTTACGAATGGACAGCAATTCTAACTGGTAAATACAACATCCAATTAATTTCAAAAATTATTAAGTACCTTTTACAAATTTGGATTATTTTCCGACATTTTTTTTGTATATTCCTATAATATTCACTTACAAATAAATTATAGGTTATGTTTAAACGTTTTTACATTTATATGATTGAAATTCGGCCACATAATAGTAAGCAGTTGTAAGCACCATTTTGTGGATTACAGCACCCATTATATTATCTTATTATCTCTTGTTTTTTGACTAGTTTTGCGTAGATTTTATTCCATCTCGTTTTTGATGCCATGGCTAGTACAGTTCGTTATTAAATTCTTTTAAATAACCTATACAAAGCATTTCATATGATACCACATTGAATAGTATTTTTTTTTTAATTTTGACGGTTACAATACTTTACTTTATAAATGTAGAGTACTTATTAAATGTTGCCGTACAAACGACTGCAGCGCCCTCAATTATTTTCTACTCTATTTAGCCAGACTGTACATCCGTACATTTTCAATCATTTGTGATAATGTCATCAAGCGATGAAGACGTTTTTGGCATATTACTTCATTCAAATAAGTCATATGGGTTGAATATTCTACTTCTACCCACATTTATATATAGGAAAAATCAAAATAATTAAAAGCATTCTTGTTAGTGCATATTTTTCAGGGATGACATTGACGTAGTTATATGCGAAGATGAGTTTTAACACTTTTCGTTAATTGCGGAAGAAAATGGAGAAAAAACTATTTAAGAAACAATATGGGGGAAGATGGATTAAATATTAAATGATATGGCAATATTGTGTTCCGCTCCTTCGAAGCAGAGCTGAGGAATCTGGACATGGTGTGGGAGGAGGTCATTAACGTTGCGCAAGATCGAGCGCAATGGAGAGCTCTTGTTGCCTCCCTATGCCCCTAAGTGGGGTCTTAAGGGAGTTTGGATTTGAATTGGATGGCAATATTGTCTATTGAAAGAGAAATTCTAAATCAAATTAATACGGAAAATTTTGGGGCCCCTTATTTATACCGCTTAGGGCCTCCACTTGTCAGGATCCGCCACTGGAAGCAGTGTTGCCACTCGGCATCCGAAAAGATGAAAGTTCACCAAAAATAAATCATTCTCAAACTTTGGTATCCAGAAAGTTATAAATTCACTGAAAAAAGTAAAAAGTGTCATTCCGAAAATTTGGTATCCGGAAAGGACTGGTTTATTTTAGGGAGGAAAATTAATCTGAAAAAAATACCGAACCGCCTATAGTTCGGTATTTTTGTCACACCGAACACAGTGCTAAAATACCGAACACCTGGCAGCCCTGTCTGTGAACAGTGGTCTGGAATGGGTTGAATATAATATAACATCATTTTGAAGAGTAGGATACGAAATCGTTTATTTGCCGAATTAGAAATTTACTAGATAGGTATCAGGTTGTTTTTTTTTTCTTTAAGTTATGTTATGTTTGTTTAGTTAACTAGTGTTATAGTAGGAAGGTAATGCAATATAGATGAGAGCTCTACGAATAATAACACGAGGAAAAACTCTGTGGGATATGGAAAGGAAAGAGAATATTGGAAGGAATATGGTATGGAAGTTAGTGTTATTACACAGACGAACGCTAATAAGCTGGGATAGTTTAGGCATGTCGAAAGAATATAGAAAGCAAAAAGAATAATGTACCTTAAAAAAAACATTATAATCTCTAATATAAATGAAAGTCGGGTTAGTGCGAACACTTATAACTCTAGATCGGCTGAACAGATTCTTCCGATGTGTGATTTATTGGATTCTTCTCCGCTCCGGATAACAGAATAACTAATAAAAAGTTGAAAAAAAAATGGATAAGAAATGATGTAAAATATAATATCTAAGTTAGTATGGAACGGTTACCTGCGACGCGCCAACGCTATCGCAGGTAGTTCCCTCTCATTCTCGCATACGTAATTACCACTCTTACAGTAGCCCATCCCACTTACTCCACCGCACCTTTTCAAGCGTTTTAGAAAATTTTCATACAAAGTCAACAATATTATCGGGCACAGTCGATTCGGTACCTACTTCATAGGCGAGGTAGGGTGTGTGCGGGAGCGCATTATTCTCACGTTGTTGCCGCTTGAGCTTTAAATACGAATGAAATATGGATGTTTTAGAAATATTTTAATGTTATTATTTTATTTGTTTAACTCAATCGCACTTTTTGTTGCTGGGGGCGCAGGGCACGTAATATATGAACGGGCCGCCTCTGGTTAGGACTACAGGGCAACGTCTGTCGAGAAAGCTATAAAAGTGGATTTTCGGAAATCTGACGAACAAGCCATAAATCTTCAAAAGAATAGCAGTAGGGAAACAATAGCAGGTATTGGCATTGTCTTACGGTGGCACGTGTTATTAACCAATCACGTACCGTGTAAATATCCAAGGGTTTTGCACAGGTACTTTCTTTTACTTCTTTGATTTATCGGCAAATTACAAAAACCAAGATGTTTTTCACGAATTTTAATAAAATATTAATACCTTTCTCCGATCAATTTCTGTGTAGAACCTAAATGAAATACGTGACCTAAATGAAGACGTGAGGTGCATGGTCAACCTCACGGTCCCGATCTGATTTTTCGATTTCCTGCCTCTTACAGGATGCTCGAAAAAACCAGCAAAAAGAGCAGAGGTACTATTCTTAGGCGGCAACCCCACGGCAAATAGCTAATTATTATTGTTAAAAAATAATATGTAATTTTTATAGATTAATCTAAAAATATCTATTTGAAAATCCCATAACACATATGGCCAAATCCTGGTGCTACGTATAGTATTTAAACATTCCCATTATGAAAGGAAATAAGTTGCAATAACTGTTCCAGGAAAAAAATGAGCAAGAATTAATATCCTGTCAGTTATATTCATATTTATCTAGACAGGTTCACGTAATGAATTTCCAATTAATGCTTCGCCAATAACAATAACACAAGGGTGCATCCGTCATAAAAATGTTTATATTGTTTCCCTACTGCTATTCTTTTGAAGATTTATGGCTTGTTCGTCAGATTTCCGAAAATCCACTTTTTTTTTTAGTAGATAATAGGTACAGTAAGAAATGCGTCGTTGACATAGAATGACGTGCACCGAACGTGCAGCGGAGAGGGATGAGAAATGGTAGGTATGTATGTCGAAGGAAGAAGCGAAAGAAAGTGTATTTGGATAGAAAAGAGTGGAGGTCCGTCCATCATATTGTTTAGGTAGGTACTGACTTTAGGAATCCAATATATTAGTCACTGTCCACTCAAAAGCAGTTTTGCTCATTCGAATTTCAGATCTCAAATTTTCTGACCTAAAAACTGGAGAGGTAGGTATTTTTGTCCGTAGCCCAGAAACTCACAATAATTATTTATGTCCTCACATTGATTGACATAACAGTAGGTATACCTACCTCCTTATTTGAAATGTTTATTTATTTATTACTATAGTTCATTTTTTTTAAAGATACAGTACTAGAAAATTCGGCATACTTCCATTTCATTCTTTACATACATAAGAAAGAGACAAAATACTTCTATAAGATTTATGACTTCGCCGAGAGGCGGTACAGAACCTATTGTTACGCAGGTAGTTGTTTTTATGGGTTGCTATACACACTGCACGAGTTTTATGAAATGCAGCCAGTTTATCGTATTTTACTTCTCATTTTTATCGAAACTGGGTGGCTATTCTCGTAATCAATCAGTATCAGTTTAAGTTTAAAAACTGCAGTCACGGACCTAAATGCGTTCGAATTTCAAAAAAAATGTATGAATACAAACTAATTTAAGAACGCGGTCTAGTCCAATCCGTCATTTTAAGAACAAATTTCAGTCAAGTTCGAATTAAGAACGCTACGAGAATACCCCAGCTGATTTATGTTGCATTTTTTATCCTGGTGTAGGTATATTTTATATCATTTTTGTTTCTTCGACAGGTTATATTATTAAAAATACATATGTTTATATATTATTTTTTCATAAAGTATAAATTGTTATATAATATTGTACACAGATTAAAAAATGCGTTTTGAAGACATAAAAAAGTGCAATAGGCTCAAAATAAAAAAAACATACAGATAAAAAGCATTAAGTAAAATAATTATACACTTTAATTAATACTTTAATATGCAAATATGAAAAAATGCAATAGCAGAATTTAATAAACTTTTCTCTGATTTATCGAGATGTTAGCGAAGACAACCGCACTTCTCGACTTCAAAATATTTATGAGTGTGCTACCTGGTTAAGGGTGGCTACTGTTACCGCCTCTCAATAAAACAATAAATCTTATAGAAGTGTTGTGTCTCTTTCTAATGTATGAAAAGAATGAAATGGGAATATGCCGAAATTTTTCTGGCACTGTATATTTAAAAAAAATGAACTATAGGTACCTACATGTTTTTCCCGCGAATTTGTTTTATATCGGTAAGTACCTACCTACATATATTTATTTTATAGCATGACAAAAAAATGGCATTCTATAATCTCAAATAATTATTGTTATATAAGTTGTGTAAATTAAGTAGCAGAGTATTACAAAATTACACCCAGTGCTAGATAATTTCTAAAATTTATTCCCAAAAGAGATACCTATCACACGGTTCGCTTTCACTAGGCGGCAGGCGGCAATGCTCGCAGCTCCGATTTCTTTTTATGCCTCGTCAGTCCACCGAAGACCACCAAACAAGTAATATCCAACGGACGCACTTCTTAAACAAACGCATAATTGTAATTACAACATAACAAGAAGTGATAGTTTGTTTATTAAAAAAGTTAAATAATGGGGAGTGTGAAATTAATAAGTGAACTTGTTGAGGATGGCTGTCACGAGAAAGAAAAAAAAGACAATCAAAACAGTGTTGTCTGTAACAATAACGTGTTTCCTTACGAAATTAAATTCGTGGATAGTAAACTCAACGAGCAGTTACTAAACGATTTTAGCGGTGAGTGAATCTTAGTATAAATAAATAATTGTATTTTTTCAACTCTTCTGATGCATGGTTGTGTTATTTTTTTTATTTTAAATCAAACTGTAGGTACGTAGATTTTTTAAAATAAATCTAATATTCGACTTACAGTAGGAATAAATACTTATTTAAATAATTCTTGATCGCACATTTTGGAGTTAAAGAACCCGAAGTTATTGAAATTGCCAGAGATCGTCAACCAGTATATAGGTAATTGAGTAGATTTTTTTATTTATTTCTATTCAACATGTTGAGCGATTATTAGAAGAAAATAATATTTTTGTAAGCTAAATTGATGGTTTGTTAATATTTTAAAATTTAATAAATCTGCATAGGTATTCCTAGTTTGATTTAAAATAAAAAAAAAACATAACAATACCGCCAAAGAGTTTAAAAAATTTAAATATCTATCTACTTAAAATATGGATCGAGTGATTCAGCAGTTGTTTGATTTGTATGGGTCTAATTTCAATATAGGTATCTACTTAATAAATAGTAAACGGAAGCGACTTCTCTCGTTGTCAGGATCTCAATATTTTTCAATCTGATGAAGAAAACAGATCTCAAATACTAATTTACGATAAGTGCCTACTAAAAATTGAATATTGGATTAGTTGGTGAATTTTAATTATAATGTAGATCGTTTTCGCTATAACAATAGTTTGTTGTGCACCTCTGAGAAATATATAATGGGTAGGTACCCAATGGATGATCTTCCTTAAAAAATGTAACTCTCAACCCAACATCGCTTGAAAATGAGTGCATTCAACTTCAAAGCAGGTATGACCACTTACCATTTCAATGTCATCGAACCTAATTATCGAAATTGTTTTCAACCTACACTGATCAGACCTTAATCGTTTTGAAAACAATATAAGTAATATACGATCCTTTGAAATTTATTTCACCCAATTCTACTTCCTTTCACAGGATATTGTTTCGAATTAAAGAAGAGTTCCATTAAAATTGGCTAGATAATAATACACAATCAATTACTTAGCTCTTTTTCAAAATGCTATAATACTTATCGAAGGTCACAAAATATTTGGAGACGAATTAGTAAAGGAGTGTTAGTTAATATTTTTAGAAAATCAGCGTAGTTATGTCGTTGGTTCAGATTATCGCATTCTTCTTCTTGTTGTGCCAAGTCGCATTCCCCGCTGATAGCTATCATTTTGGGCAAAGGCCTCCCTGACCTTAGAATGAATGAGTTTTCTGACGTTCTTCCATCTCTCTAGTCAACCTAAAAAAATCATTGTCATCCCCACCACTTCAAAAGCACTAGATACCGGGTGGTAAACCCTATTACTGAAATAATTGTAAACAACTGAGGGTGCGTTTATATCAAAAGTATATAGAGCCAGGCTAGATACATTGAATAAGACCCTCCACCACCCGAATATTACAAGAATTTTTTTATACAAAGCTATATAAGACGGGACTCCGACATCGCCGTAAGGGTCCCACATCGGAGTGAATCCCGTCCGATATTATTTTAGATAGCCAAAACTTATTATGGGCTAGATACACAGCATTATTCTTTGTTGATCTTTCATATTGTCACCATATGAATTTAACACCTAAAACTTTTAAGATTAGGCGCGCCAGATTTTTTGTTCTTGCTCATTGCTGTTTGCTTGATGGTGTCAACATTAACGATCAAGAAATAATGTTATATTTCTAACTATTTTATTATGTATATTTAGGGAATCTACACATTCAAAATTATGGTTCTTATATACTAGTCACAATGTTATAATATGCAATTCTTGACAGTGAGGAAAAATCAATGTATAGTAAAAAATACCGTAACGTAATAGGTAGCTGCGCGTAAAAGAGTTTTATTTACGAAGCAATGCAAATAATGGCGTGACATGATTGGGTGCCCACACTGCCCACTGCCCACAAATCCTTGTCGTAAGTAGAAATTCATCATTACATTACTTTCGCCAAAATATTATCGCCTGCATGACATGTTGAACAAAATAACTTAAAATTTTACCGAAGCTATGCCACTTGAGATAATGGGTAGGTGTTACTTATTAATATAAAACCAGTATAAAATGGTGCTACCAACCTTTGTCAACATTTTTTGAAGCGTGGTAATCTACACATACATAGGTACAACCCCGAAAAGAAATTCAAAGTGAAGAACACCAAGGCAAATTCTAATCCGACCAGGAAACGAAGCTGGGACCTTTAGATAATGAATCTGGCGCTTTAGTCAACTTGGCTACTGAGGTCGGAGTCGCGAAATAAAAAATACTATATGTACATTGCGCGTTCGAAGGATTTTTTTTAGCTTAAATAGAAAGAGAAAGTGAAAAGTGACAGTTAGACTTCAACACAATAAAACTCCTTGGTCACCTCTACCTTATTAGGGATCTTCGGCCCCATCTAAAGATATAGAAGCGAAGGCTGATAACCGTTAGCGTCTTTGAGACAACAAACTAGAGTGCCAGATCTTATCATTTCTATATCAGTCACATAATCCGACAATATTATGACAGCGCCCTATTATCTGTTTCTCATATATTATGGTTGAAGGAAATTAGGAAGACCAAAATTTTGATGGAAAGAGACTATCAAAGTAGGTGATTCTACGATATACATAAGAAACTAGAAAACTAACGAAGCGGACAAGCAGAAATATATGGGATTTTTGGATTCGGTCAAGACCCACTCTGGACTATCGAACTTATGATAAAAATGATCATGAACAAAAAAAAGTTAGCTCTTCTCTTATATTTGTTGGAAAAGTAAGTGTGTATCTGTGATTAAAATTTTAAAGATTTCCGTATCATTCTTGTAGGTGAAAGAACAGGATTCGTCCAGGTTGGCGAAGAAAAATGGTTCTTCCCAAGTGGATTTATAGAAGCCTCCAAGTATATCTACGACTTCAACGTCCGAGAAGATGACGTATGGGTGGTCACTTTTCCACGATCAGGTGAGGGGTTGCACTTTTTATAATCCATCTACCTACTTTGAATATAAAAGTTGCTACCCGTATAATAAAAATTAACAAATTAAAATTATTGCAAAAAACGGGTGAGTTCTTCACGTTGATGGGTCAATAACACTGTAATAGGAATATGATTTTAACACACTTCTAGCTTCAATCTGTATCACTATTATTCATATTAGGTATGTAATATTATTGCACTGAGCTTGTTCACTTGTTGGCGAGTTCAACAAGTTTCAAATATACCTATATAGGCCGGTACTTACGGCTCGGCATTTTGTGCAGAAAGGGTCTATCTATGGGTATAAGAACATGTAGAAATCCGATTCCGACCCGCGCCGACCGGCTCAAAGATTGATGTCTATGGTTTCAATGCATTTAAATGGGCATGCCGGAAATCGGGTTCCTGCTTTTTCTGTGGGTATCTCCATTCAAATGCATAGTCATTCTTTGTGCCGGTCGGCTCGGGTCGGAATCGGCTTTCTACGTGTTCTTACCCTATACCTATAACGTATTGAGTAGGTATACTTGACTGGGTTTAACACACATTGTGGGCAACATTATTTGCAGGAACGACGTGGACTCAAGAACTAGTATGGATGGTGGCAAATGACCTGAACTACGAAGAAGCTGCCTCAGTTCCTCTGACAACCAGATTTCCATTTTTCGAGTGAGTCAATCAGAATTATTAAATGATACCTTCCAGGGCTCTTGCACAATTTTTCATTATTTTCAAGCAGGTCAATTAGTGTCACATTCTTCAACTGTCTGCTCCTCCTTCGTAGAACATGATACTTTTTTACCTTCTGGGCTCTGCGCAGTAGCCTACATTATTGTAGGTTTAATTACTGGATGTAAAAATCGAGCGAGTTCGAATGTTGTAAGGTATTTGTTTTTATGAGTGAGATTGGCATTACTGTGTGACTCGTTCACTACATTATCGTTCAAAAATATACCTTATGTTCTTTTGTAGCCTGTTTACACAACTATTATAAAGCGTTCTAAGAATCATCTTTTTACAGGCATTATTTTAAGTAGGTACCTATATAGTATGTAAATATGGCGAATTATGTAATGTTAGTACGCAAAAAATATACCTACACTGATTGTTTGATTCTTCTAGATTAAAGTTGAAAATTGTAATATACCTAGGTACGCAAATTAATTAAAACATTATTATTTACTTATCGATCTGCGGAAAACTCTGTAAGCCCCTGTTCTTGACCAGTGGGCGAATATAATATGTCCTCAGAAATTGACCCACGCGTTTATTTTTATATTATGAATTTATTTGTTATATTTAAAAATTAATTGTAATTTCGGCCCTAATTCAAGCTCTTCTAAAGATTCATGGATATCTCGACATGTTTCATACCCACTACACTTTAAAAGCTTAAATTCGTGTAGGTACATAGAATAAACATAGGAAGTGTAATAAGGAAAGAACCATTATGATTTAAGACTTAATTGAGGTTTCCCCATATTTCCTTATTTACATACCTATTATTTATTACTATAGCTGACCCGCTCATCGAACTTCGACCTAACCCAGAATAAAAAAATAATAATTTTGACTTTTTACATGAATTAAATACAGTTTAAGACAGGGGTTCCCAAAGTGTGCGCCGCGGCGCCCTGGTGCGCCGTAGAAAGTAGAGGGGCGCCGTGAGTCGATCCTCTATCATTATCCAAAGCCACCGATCCGATCACTATTCGAAACCAAAAATATAGCAAACAATTAATTAATTGTAATATTTTGAGATGGAATTACACGAAGAAATTCGCATTTTTACCAAATATTTTGATGAACCAGATTTTTCGCTATAACTAGCGTACTTCTGCGATATATTTGTTAACTGAATAATTTGAATCTTTCATTACAAGGCAACTGACTTTAGAAAGAAATTGCAGTTTGAATAAAAAAAACTGAATCAAGGCAGTGGTCAGGAGTGCTTCCCGCAATTTGTATAAATATGGATTAATGATATTTATTCCAAATAGCTTACTAAAGTCAGAAATTACCAATGTGTTTTTTAAGTTGAAATTTCTACTCGGGGTTGGAATCCTGTCTCAGATTGGATGGGACCGGTTGACTGGTAGAGAATGCTTCAAACATTGCCGGCTATACACCTGAGCGTTATTTTTTTATTATTTTAAAGTAGGGCGCCCTGACAAAATACTAAACTTGCAAGTGCACCGTGGGCTGAAAAAGATTGGGAGCCCCTGGTTTAAGACATAATGGCTGAATTAAATTTAAGATAAATAATATACATTATGTATCTAATAATTATTGTTGATTCGGATGCGGGATGAAGTTCGACGGGCCATACCCATCTATATTTATTCATCTATAGTTTCGTAACTTTTTTAAAAAATCCAAAGAGATGGCGGTTTAGTAGGAAATAAGTCACATGTGAAGCGTGTTACATTATTTAATATGTTGTTGGATGAATAGACTCCATTAAACCCAAATTTTATTAAATTATTATGGTAAGATTATAGGTCGATTGATTGCAATAACTTATTCTTCGTTTTACTTATTATAATATATTATCTTCTTTCCAGGTTCAGTATGTTTGTTCACGACGAGGTGAAAAAAGAATTCATGACAGAAAATGCTTACGATCCAAAAATGCAAGCTCTGGTGGAAGAAGTTTCGGCACCTGGATGGGAAGTAAGTTGACAGAAACAGCAACAAAAAATACATACCTACTCGCTTAATGTCACGTAAAACGAAACAACAAAATACAAATTTGGACATTTGTTTTGCAGATATTGGACAAACAAACCGGCCGACGATTCATCAAAACACATATTCCGTTTCCTCTGCTTCCTCCCACGTTACTGACTTCCGGCTGTAAGGTACCTAATGGATTGGTTGAGATCCGGCGAGCAAACGCTCTCTGACGTTTTACATTATATTCTGTACTGGTTTGTTTCAGGTTATATACGTTGCCAGGAATCCAAAAGACGTAGCAGTGTCTTTTTATCATCTCAATAAATTGTACAGGACACAAGGTTATGAAGGCGACTTCCCCAAATACTGGAACTATTTCAAAAATAATTTACGTAATGATGTTTTTATTTTCTCTGTGCTTTTAATTTTTTGAGAGACTTTAAAATACGGTAGAAAATATTGAACAATCCACTGAAAAATGTTTTTTAATAAGTAAGTATTGTTTATTTTAGAATCATGGACACCCTATTGGTCCCACATCAAAGAGGGATGGAAATTAAAAGATCACCCAAATGTGCTGTTTATGTTCTACGAAAATATGAACAAGGTATGAGTATTGAGTAGTTTTGTTAGAATAATAATTATTCCAAATCAATTATAATTTATTCATTTGGTAAGCATAGCATATTATAGAGTTTATTCGGCCTTAGTAGCTTAGTAATTGTTGATTACTCTAATCCAGGGGTTCCCAAAGTGTGCGCCGCGGCGCCCTGGTGCGCCGTAGGAAGTGAAGAGGGGCGCCGTGAGTCGATCCTCTATTATTATCCGAAACCACCGATCATTATCCGAAAACGCGCAGAAAAAAATCGGGTAGGTATCTACCTACCTACAAAGCAACAATTCCTATTTTGAGCGCTCTATCTAACATAAGAATATACTCGTCGCACCGAATGCTATGTGGAACCATTGCATCAAAGAACCTCAATGAGCTCTAAACTGAACTAGTACTAGAATGTGTCACTGGTGCAGTAAACTTCATAAAAACTAGGCATCTAAAGGCTAGACTTTTTAAAAAAACTGTGCAAAGATATGGGAGCTGAACAAGCGGTCCCTGCTGTATTACTGCAATTCACGATGGCTTTCACGTGGAAATGCCATATTTCGTGTGTTAATTCGAATTACATAAAGAAATTCGTACAAACGAATTTGAATCCTTCATTCCAGCAACAACACGTACATTCTGAAACTATTGGAGAGAATTGCAGCGTTTAGGAAGAAACTGCAGTTGTGGATAAAAAAATTTAAATGAAAGCAGTGGTCAAAATTCCTTCTCATAATTGTATAAATATGCGGTTTCTAATGAATCGGTCGTCTCACAAGACCTGCAGATGGCCCAAAATCGAAGAACCTATCGAAGCTCACAGAATCGTTTTCAAAGTACTTTGCAACTGATGATGCCGAAAAATTAACGTAGATCCATGATCCTTTCCATGCACTAGCGTCGCCAGGATTATATAGTCACTATATATCTATTCCAAATAAGTTACTAAAGTTGGGCGCCGTGACAAAATAATAAACTTGTAAGTTCGCCGCGGGCTGAAAAAGATTGGGAACCCCTGCTCTAATCTAATGCCTACCGTGGAAACATAAAAACGATTCTATAGAAGCCCATCCTACTTAGGAAACGACAAGAAGAGTGGTTGGTAAACCAGGGCCCAGGGGAATCATTCGACGACTTTCATACGTACCTACCCACAGCGCATGCACTGAAGGTCGTGGGTTCGAATCGCGGTGCCGAACTTCACATGCACGATCATCCCTACTCTATTATGAATTTACGAAAATTTGTGCAGATACATAGGTACTTTACAGTCATTAAAATTTTTAAATTCCTTGTTCTATGCCCGCTCACTAGATGGAGCATGTTATGGACTCCACAAATCTCCTCAATTTCTCACCATGCATGGGCGCCCGCAGAGGGGGAACTTAGTCCCCCCCCCCTGGATTGATTGAAAATAGTGAAATAATGTTCTTTTTATTTTAAATCGCCTCGTGTTAACATGAAGAAAGTGTAAAAAAAATATTTTGCGCCTTTTTAAGCTCTGCCTTCTATTGAAAATATGGGTAGCGTCCTCCCAACGCAGCCTGGGTCTACTTCGTCTGGTTGTAGAGATATCCTGGGTATCTCTGCAGGACGTACTCGTTGACTGACAAACACGGGCTCCATGACTCTGTGTAGAGAAATCTTTACCCTTTTCGTACAAGATAACAAAATAAACAAACTCTCAATGAATCAACAATGTATTTTTTGTTTGTTTAGGATTTAACGGCCACAATAAGAAAAATATCACAATTCCTAGACAAGTCATATTCTCCTGAACAGATCCAAGGATTAGTAGAGCATTTAAGTATTGACAACTTTCGAAAGAATCCATCAGTCAATTGTCAGGTTTTAAAAGACCTCGGCATTCTCAGAAATGGAGAACAATCGTTCATAAGAAAAGGTAAACAAAATTCATTTTACCAAACACTGATTCATAACTCCAACTCTTCAATACTTTTAAAAATAACCAAACTTTACTGAAAGGCATTATTAATTACACATTTTTTTCATGAATTAACTAGTGTGACCATTTATTTTATCATTAGGTATATTTATTTTTATCTTCAACAAGAAGAATCACTAAATAACTGGACATGATACTCGTATTTTCAAGTCATACCTTATTATTAGGGGTACGTAAATTTCGTATTTACGAAATAGATGCGATAAATGCGAAATTTGTCAATATATTCTATAAATGCGATGTTTTAATTTTAGTAAATTTCAGTTAAATATCGATAATTATTATATTTTAAAGGTAAACGATCAAGTAACTCGTCAAAACGAACGCTTTATCCTTGTGAAAATAAATGAAACTGAAAAATCAGTTAGTAGAAGTCGTCGATGTAACTAAATTGTATTAATTGAAAGCGTATGTTTTATTACATGTTGATATTTTATAAAGGTTTTCTACAATTGTTAACTGTTTATTAAATATTTAAAATACTCAAAGGTGTTTTATTACAGATATTTTATGTTTTATGCGAATAAATGCGAAATTTCGCTTTTATATATTTTTTAAATGCGATATTACAATTTTTTATTTGCGAAAATTACGTACCTCTACTTATTATGTAATAGGGAATTTCTAACTTTTTTTTTTATAGAAAATGGATCTGTGCTCAGTGTGTATTTATGATCTATTTTTTATTCTTGTAGGAAAGAGTGGTGGTTGGTCTGAAGAATTCACCCCAGAATTATTAAAAGAAGAAGAAGAATGGACAAGAGAAAATTTAAAGGGAACAGACATTTTGTTTCCAAACATATGAAATGCATTGGACATTTTTAATTCATTGACTTGACATTTTTATGTTACCAATATTATGACAATAATAATTATTGATTATTTTTTACATAAAAACAAAATGTGTTTTCTTGTTCCTTCTCTTCCTGAATAGAATCTCTTAAATCAGTTTGTTGGTAAAATGCATGTGCAATCTTTTAATGCATATCATACACTGTGCAGTCTTATCTCACCTAATGTAGAATCTATTATTATACAAATTATTTTGAATTTAATTTAGTTCATTGACTTCCTTTTCTTGTATCTTTATTGCCAGTGCTGTCATTCCAAAAATTTGTATGCGGAATAAAGGTGAAAGAGCACTAAAAAGAAGTCATTCCAAATTTTGGTATACGGAGAGGTGAAAGAGCACTAAAAAAGGTCATTCTGATAAATTGTATTGGGAAAGGTATGATTACCCTAAAACGAAGTCATTGAGTGAAGATACAATCCAGACATTTTAGCTTTCGCCTGGACATCCCTTGCAAAACCCAGACTGTCCGGGTCAAACTCGGAACAAACACACGGAATTTTTGCTTTGTGTGGTGAACCTCTTGAAGATGTCACCTAAGTAGATCACCAAGAGAAGCATTGCTAGCTGATGCATGACAAGAAGTCAACCCAACCGTTTATATACGTATAAAATGAGAAAAAAAAGAATCACCATATTTTAACTTGTTGGTACACAATCTAAAGACATCTTATCCCATTTCCTGGGAATATCCGACATGCAAAAAGTTCTGCATTTCAATCAATTGTTTTTAGTGAATTCGGAACAGAATTTTAATAGGTAGATAGCAGCTTTCTTCCTGTGGACTATCAATTCTCCCTGACTTTGGCAGTAACAGCTTTAGAATTTGCCCTATTCCTGTTCAATCTTGTACATTGTGCTAACAAGAGATCTGCTTTCTACAAGGTTCAAATTCTATGACTATCTTGTTCATTAAAAGTGTTCCACACAGCAAGTTTACTGTATATTTTTTTAAGCTGTCCTATTGAATGACTATGGGCAAGACATAAGATGTTTATCATTAAGGATAAAAGGGATATCCGGTGGCGTAAATACTATGGATATATACCGCGTGGCATTGGGGGCCAACCGTCTCCCTCGCAATCGATCCAGAAATCTTTTCACGTGTTTTGCTTTACTTTAGAAATCTGCATAGTCTGTTGCCTTTTGATTAAATCTTTATTTATGTAAAGAAAATTATAATTTTCATTGATTTGGAACATATTCAAAATTTTACAAACAAATGACAAATATGACATCGGCTGTCATATTCGTACAATTGTTGTTTATCAATAGTTATTTTATTTCAATTTATTAAATTCATTACTTTTGATGTCGTTTCTTTTCAGGTTTGTTTTGTTATTTTATTATTTGTAAACATTATATTAGTAGAACAATTAATTATATCAATAAATATTTATTCTCTTTTCAGAGAAAGAAACAATAAACTGTATTGAATTTATTAACAAAATATCTTATAAAACGACATTATCTGTCATAAAATGGAGAAACTAAGATTTAGATTTCAAGTTAAAGAATCTTTAGAATGTGCAAAGTCGAACTTCATTGCAGTAACGACAATAACCACGCAAGATAACAAAGTGTTTCTTATTCCTGAAGAGTATCAAGCAGTATCGCTTCACAAGCATGTTGAAAAATCTAAAGCTTATGAGACTGTAAAAAAAACATTGAAAAAAAGACATGAAAATAGGAATATATGGGTACCAACCACCGAGGATATGCTACATACATACTTTGATGAGGACATTGGCATGATTCTCTCAGATCAATACCCAGGAATCAATTCTATAGAATTTAAACGATTTTTGGATGAAAGAAATATACCAATAGTTTTTACAGCAGTGAACTCGCCCTTCTCAAATGGGTTAAACGAAAGACTGAACCAAACATTGGTGAATAAGATCAGATGTAAAATAAACGAAAAAAATAAAAAAATTGCATGGACAACTATAGCACAAAACTGTGTAAAAAGTTATAATGAAACTGAGCACACTGTCACTGGATTTGCACCAAAGTATTTACTAGATGGAACAGATGTTACGATTTTGCCGAATGAGCTGAAACTTAAGAATACTAAGCCCAATATAGTTAAAAACAGGCAAAAAGCATTTGAAAACACAATCAAATCACATAATTACAACAAGACAATTTACGATAAAAATCGGAAAGATGTGGACTTTGAAGTTGGTGATACTGTTTTTGTGGAGAATGGAAATAAACTAAATAGGAAAAAACTGGATGAATTAAGAATAGGACCTTTCAAAATCGTGGAAAAAATATCAAACTCTATTTACAAAATAAACACCGGACATAGGAAATCAGAATCAAATTATTTCCATAAATCCAAATTAACTCCATCCCCTGAAATTGAAACTGTAACTGTGTAATAATTGTACTATGTTCTTTCCGAGGGGGGGAGATGTAAAGAAAATTATAATTTTCATTGATTTGGAACATATTCAAAATTTTACAAACAAATGACAAATATGACATTCGTACAATTGTTGTTTATCAATAGTTATTTTATTTCAATTTATTAAATTCATTACTTTTAATGTCGTTTCTTTTCAGGTTTGTTTTGTTATTTTATTATTTGTAAACATTATATTAGTAGAACAATTAATTATATCAATAAATATTTATTCTCTTTTCAGAGAAAGAAACAATAAACTGTATTGAATTTATTAACAAAATATCTTATATTTATTTATTCAATTTCTTAAAATATTAGTTATAATTTACATATAATTTTATTTTTACACATTCGCAGCGCTTTTTTTCCATTTAAAACGGTGGAACGGCGTTCCAACACCTTTTTTCACAAATTTCAAAATCTATCAATCGCTTAAATGAAATTTAAATATAATTTTATTTAGTAAAAAGTTGACATGACACTTTTTTTTTCTAAAAAAAGTCCTGCATATTCGTATTAATAGTTTCTTCCTCTCTCATAAAACTCAGAAAGTTTGTGTAGAGAATAGGAGAAATACCTGTTTGAAAAATTTAAATCTGCTAATGCTTTCTTTGGGTAAAAGCTAAAACCTTGGCACTTTTTAATCATTGAAAAAAATGATTCTCGCACCGATGCAGACATTGTTGATGGGTTTTTGTCATATTTCACTGATGATTCTGCCATATTTCATACTCACTTAAAATTATTTCTGTAAGTCTGGACGCACCAACCAGCAACGTTCCGCCGGATATCCAGTGGGCCCAAATTTCCGGCTAAACTACTGTCCATTTCATCTCTATTTTATCATCATTCCATCAACTAGATTGGTGAAGAAAAAATAAAACAAAATGTGTTTTGTATTTTTTTATTAAATAATAATAATACAAAAAGTAATAAATTAATAGAGCTCAAAGACACAGTATAAGAATCATAAACAATATTCAAATAAAAATCAATAAAAATGAAAAATATCTACCTGCAAACCATAGGAAACAGGGAGGCGCTACTTCTCCACCAGGCTGCGTACTCACTCTTGATGGTTTATATTAGTCATGGTATGGACCTACAGCCTCCTCTATTACAATAAGTACGAGCGTGATTATATTTTGTGTGTTTATATTCAAAAGTGTAATGTACCAATTAATAGACACAACTCTCAATAATTATTATTATAGTACAAGAAGATAAAAACATTGCATGGCATTACACTATATTTTATAAACAAATATTATTTTATTCATGTAAACTCCACAATAGCACCTTCTTTCAAAACAAATTTATGCATTTTGGTTAAGGAATTCTTTTTTTTTAATATTTACACATTATTAAACAATAAAAATGAATATAATATTATAATAATCAGCTTGATAAAAAAATAGTTCTAAATTATAATCCTAAGAACCTATGAAGGGCAGACAAAAATGTTAAGTGGTTAAAATAAAGCTGAACTTTCAGATTTTCCAAAAAGTACCAACCTGAATTGATTGACATCACACACGTGATAAAGTAATGGAATATAAAACAGAAAGGTTGATTAGAAATATTTGAAGCATAATATACTAGACACTAAGTAGGATAAAACTATAAAATCCACTTTCATCTCTCCACCAAGTTAATCTCTTTAATTCTAATAAATTAAAAACAATCGCAACTTATACAAATACTAAGGCGCATAAGAAAGTGTTTCCTACAAAATATTTGATATTTCATAAAAATATTAATTACATATCTCAATATTCTTGTTAATTAGTATAAAAGCTATCAAGCAAGAGAGTATCGGCCAAATAAGTTGCCGATACATCGCATGTATTAATATTACTATTTTTGTTCTCATATAGATTCATACTTGCAACGTACAAATAAATTCCTTTTAGTCAACACACACATATTATAATGATACCTATAGCGGTTACATATTAGCACATCAACCACATTACACTTATAATTCTGCTATAGCACACCCAACTTAAATACTTTACCAATTTATTTTAATTAGGTCTTCACATCATAACCATAATTTACATAGCTCATACTGAACACTCTGTTCCATGTGAACCAAGCGCGTACACAATGGCCATTTGCCAAAATTTATAGGAAAGGTGTGCATTTTAAGGTGTTTTTTATTGCGAAAATATGTGACTTATATTTTTTTCTTTATAAATTTGATTCTCAAATGGTTTTTTTAACACAAATATAAATGAAGGAATAATAACTATATAAGAGATATCTATTTGAGACTTGACATAATATATGCAGTGGTCACTCAAACACACAGACATATAGGTATGGTATAGTAACATCCTGAGTGCACTCATTCACACGTGTCATTCATTCGCCACCAGAATTGCAGATTCAGTCAGCAGCGGCATCAATGATAGGAAGAAGGGAGTTGTCCACTTGTTGTGGAGAATTATCTTTAAGAGGAATGTCTGTACCATTTAAAATGATTTCATTTGTTTCGCTGATCTCCTCCACGCACTTCTCCACCGTGCCATTCACTTTTTCCAGCATCACATTCTTTATGGTTGTCTTTACAGTGACTGTGGAGTTTTTACTATTGTTGGTTTTAGTTGTTGTGCTAGTTTTAGTGGCGGAGCCGCTCAGTGGTCTCTTTGTAGGCAAAGGTTTTGTTGAAGCTGTGGTCGTTGTCGTTTTCGTAGTTGTCTTTGCGGATGCCTAAAATTATAAAAATAGAACATTTGTAACAAGTATTTTATTTGCAGGCAGTTTTATTGTGTCTAAAATATTTTTCTACCAAACCCCTCAAAAAATCTGAACAGGCCAAATCTCTTGATAATGAATATCAATGTAGCCAAATTTACAATGAAATGAACCAGAAATTTGGTCATCCACAATTTAGTGACAATGAAATTTATTTCCCACAAAAATGAATTGATTTCAGTATACCAGGATTAGATCTATCTTAATGTCAACTTGTATAAATAACACTGGCTGATTTTATCTTGAGGCAAACAGTGTATTAGCAAAGGGAACTCAGTTGATAAAAATGGCGTTAAAAGCTGTGATAGACAGTTTGAAACTTTGAGTTAATTTGATTTGGTTGGGAAAAATTTTTGGATAAAGAAATAAGTTAGGTATATACCTTTGTTTCCGGTTTTGAAGTTAAGCCAGTACGAGGAGCTGGTGTGGGTCGTGTAGACAGCTGTTTGTTTGTCGTTTCTTTAACAGATTTTTCCAATGTTGTTGTTTTACTAACAGCACTTGCCGGTTTGCTGCCCAAAGGAGCCCTAAAGATAATAAATTTATTGATTAAAAATAGGTGTGCACTATTAAATTTGGTATTTGTTTTCCACTTTTCTTTTACATGTATTCTTACCTGCTGATTGGTGCTGGTTTTGGCTTAGGGGCAGCTGGGGCTGTAGCTGGTCTTGGCGCAGGAGCTTTGGTAATAGGAGCTCTTGGGGCAGTAGCAGTTGTTTTTGGAGACGATGTCGGAGAAGTTTTACTTGGTAAAGTTGTGGTTTTAGGAACGCTAGCTTTCAAAGCAGTTGGTTTACTTAATGGAGCAGCTTTCTTTATTGGTTCTTTTTTGACATCGCCATTTGTCAATGGCTTCTTCTCAGTAGTAGGAGTTGTGGCTTTAGTACCAAGAGTAGTTTTTGGTTTGGGAGCTGCAGCAAGAGTTTTAGTCACTGGAGCTTTTGTAATTGGAGAAGGAGCTGTCTTAGGTTTGGCAGCAGCTGGCTTAGAAGTGGCTGTGGGAACTGTTCTAGTGGCACTTGGTTTTGGTGGTGCTGATGTTGGTTTTTTCGTAGCTGCTGCAGTAGTCTTTGGAGCAGTTGTTTTTGTTGGTGAAGTCAATGGTTTTGAGGCTGTGGGTTTCTTAACAGCATTAGCAGATTTTGGTTTGATCTCTGTTGTCTTTTTATCTTCAGCAATGGCTGTTCCAATAACTGCTGCAACTGCTCCTGCCACAGCACTAGCAACTGGCAATATGGAATCTGATTGCTTTGGTTCATCTTTTAACTCTTCTACTTGTTGAATAATGTCAAGAATGTTGTCTTCTTGTGAAGGTTTAATTTCTAAAGGTTGTGGTGGTTGTTCACTTTCGAAATGTTCAATTACAGTTGCTTCCACTTTCTCTACAATTTCTTGAATATCTTGTTTAAAATCTGTGTTTGATTGACTAGTTTCAATAGTAACGTTTGGTTCCATATTATCATCCATTAAATCCAAATTTGTAACCGGAATATCACCCGAGACTTCGTTTTGAGTGTCCATTATTAAATCAGCTCTTTCGAAATCTGATGCAGTGATGTTATCAACAAAATTATTATGAGTTTCTAGCATTTGATCGGAACTTTCTTCAATGCAACTTTTATGTTCATTGTGTGGAACAGGCGTCGGTTCAAAAGATAAATCAGTCACGTTACTAGATTGGTTAAGAGCATCAAAACTATTTTGATAACAGTTGTCAATCAATTGTTCTGTTGCTGTTTCTAAAACTTGTCCTAAGGGTTCATCCTGTGAAATAAGGTTTTCAAAATGTTGTTCTGTCTTTTCCATTTGTTCTAATTCTTGAGAATATTGATCGTGAGATTCAATTAAATTGTGAGAGATTTCTTCCATGCAAGGATTTGTAACTTCTTGAGAAAGTTTTTCTTCAAGCTCAATACACTTCTCTTCCAAGGGTGGTGATTGTGAAAAGAAATCAGCTGGTTCCGGATGTATCAAGGGTTTTTCAAACACTTCATGCTGAACAGTATTTTCACATTGCTCAATTTCAGACTCCATTGGTGAAGGCACTGGTGACGG
Source organism: Mystacides longicornis (assembly GCA_963576905.1). Lineage (NCBI taxonomy): Eukaryota > Metazoa > Arthropoda > Insecta > Trichoptera > Leptoceridae > Mystacides > Mystacides longicornis. The sequence goes on along the minus strand of OY756433.1, from coordinate 14,986,497 downwards.
CGCATCAGCTGAAAATGCAGAATCGTGACTAACAACAGCAGCATCTTGTTCTTCAAGATTTAAGAGATTTTGTTGTTCTCCAATATCCTGTTCACTTGGTTCAGTCAACTGACTTACATTTTCACTGATGGGAGAACTCAGTTCTTTAACTTCAGGTATTTCAATGTTGGATTTTTCAAACATTAATGGACTAGGAGCTTTCAGGATTGAATCCATGGAATCTGATTCGTTGGTGACTGCATTATCAAGATCTGATATGGCAGCATGGATTTCATGTTGAGTAACATCAGAACTTTGTAGGTTATCCAAAAATGGATTAGAAATATCAGATTCTAGTACATTCTCAGCCTGTGGTTTATCATTACAAAATTCTTCAATATCATTGGGTATCGTTTGGACAGCATTTAAATCAAATGGATTATGACCTTCTTCGCATGTGTCCAAATCTTTTTCTTGATAAAATGACATACTCATAGGATCGCGTTCTTTATTCTTAAGTCTTTCATACAGTTCTTCATCCAAGCCTTCCTCTTCGTAAGGAGTGGACTGTTGATTATACGCTACTTGAATATCACAGAAATCAGTAGTATCTTTTTGAACTCTGTCAAATTCAGCTTGATCCACTACAGCATCGTTTGTGACATTTAGTTGCAATTCAATATGATCTCCATCACCCAAAGAGAGGCCAGCTAATTGCTTTTCATTTCCTTGGAGAGTTTCTTTTAGATTCTCTTGGGAAGACATTGCCTGTAATAAATCCAAAAGTCATATATTTACATACTAAGTAGAATATTTTTTTTTTATTAATTTACACATGTATAAATGGATTAGAGTACTAACACTATTGTCTGAATGTCCATTGCGGTAATCATCCCTGCCAAGATCGGCCAACCTGTGGGATATTTCCTCTTGGAATTCTTGAGGTTCAGGCATTTTAATATCCTCCATAGGAACTGGTTTCTGAGGGGACTGCGCAACTACTTCATCCAGAAGTAGTCTCTGAGGAAGATGAGCACCTTCCACGCTCCCAGTGGGGGAGAGAGGAACAAAGGGCGGGGCATCGGGATTCAATGGGGAGCTCATTATATCGTCTCTGTTGTCTGGGAATGTCTGAAATAAATATTACGGTAATTTTATACAAATGCAAATGGCTCCATAAAGGAAATTTATGTCTTTTTTTAACCACCAGGCCATTTCCCAGAGGGGGTAGGCAGAGTATGTACTTCCATGCTTTCCTTTTTTGCTTCATTCAACAACATAATATTCCACATGCATTGTCTCTTATTTCTTCTTTAAGACAGCCATGTCAACATACATCTCCGTACACCCATTCTATGAGATTTAAAGATCCTTTTGTTATTCTCTCTTCATTCATCTCAACCTGCCCAAACCACCTCAATTTATTCATGTTACTAGCCTAACATTCACTTCACAGTCCTTTCTAGTATTATCATTCCTCACCTTATCAATAAGTCTTTTTTTGCATATGTAAGAATCTCATTTCTACAGCATTTAGACTATCTTCCAGATTTTTCGCCCATATCCAAATTTCACTTCCATACATGAGTGTTGGTTTCAGGATTGCATTGTGCATCCTGTTTGGATTTGAGAGATATGTTCGTATTTCTAATTAGAGGTCTAAGTGAACCCTCAACCCTGGTACCAGCCAGTTTCCTTATTTAATTCTCCTTTTCACACCTTCTATCTCTACTAAATAAATGTACATCATTCTATTGTTATTAAATATTTCAACAAAAAAAAAACACAGTCAGGAATGGGTGATGGTTTAAAAAAAGAGAGTAACTATTCTTTGCTCATCAGAATGCCATTATAAAACTCTGTAAGGAAGAATGCAATATTGTTGACACATTTTCAATTCAGTGAATTGATAGGCATAGCACACACAAACACATACGCAGGAAAGACATTATTGGGCAACTAGGTGACTAACATGACAATATATTAAGATTAGATAAAATGCTTCCACTTAAAACCACTCACACCCACACTGTATTATCGCACTTTTATAGAAAAACTAATTATAAAAACAAATTACTTCGGTATGATTCTCTGGGTTATCCTCGGTCGGGATAAGAGAGGATTCTTCCGTGTTACCTCTGTCCTTTTTATCTCCTTTGATATAATTCCACTCGTCTTCGTCTGAATCTTCACCACCGCTCTCTCCTACATTCTCTACAAGAGCTGATCCACCATAGTCTGAACAACAAAATAAAAAAAAATTGTTTCACTTTTGGCTTTTATAATTATTTCAATACAATTTAAAACTAGGCATTGCTCATATATATTGACGAGAGATTACAGCTTGAATGGCGGAGAATAAGTAGACGTACACTCTCCCACATAGAAAATGAATGGGTGGAAAGATTAAAACAAATGAAGGTCACGATGTTGTCTGAGGTCATTAAAACATGGCATTTAAATATGGAAATACTTCTATTTGATTTTTAATAGTGCAGATTATTTTTAAACCAAAATATGAACATTGTGATCCAATAAAATGTTCAATGGTATGTAAATGAAGTAGTATCAAAATATATGGATGTATCTGTGACAAAGGGTGGTGGCCATTTTATAATTTAACATTTTTTTATTGATTAGGCCTACACCATTATTATAAACAATTAAAAGTATTTTAAATATATCACAATAATAATCAGATCAATATTTAAAATTAAATGATGACAAGACCCTTCATTGTGTAACCAATCAGCTGATATCCTTCAACTTCTATCAAATAAAATACAATTTTCGAGCAGGGCTATAAGTTGAACCAAAATATTACACTTAACGTGAAAAATACTTTTAACTGATTGAAAGATACTTTTATAACCTTCATATTTTTAACAAACTTGTGAGATAGAAGCATTATTGGTACCGTAACGCAAATAAGATCAATTGACCAATTGATCAGAGAAAATAATATAACTGTTTAAATATTTTCCCTATAACTGTATATAAATTGATTAATTACATATTTAATACGTCATGTTATATAGGTTCAATCTTACGACGTCGACATAGCGTTCGTCTGTTATAGGGATGAAATTTAACACAATGCGATTTCACACCAATTTAATCATGGTAATTAAAGCAAAATCACTACAAACTAGGAATAATGAACCAAAACGCATGGACTACTGTTGCACCAAGAACTTGTATCTATTTTTACACAACTGCATAATAACCCTAAAATAACTTTCGTTGACAAAAAAGCATTGAAAAAACTAAATCGAAATGTTGAACATACCGTTCGACTTTAACAGATAATGAAGACACAAATATCACAAACAACAATAATGAAACACTATAATTGACGTAACACTTGCGTTTTTTGCACTTTTTACCGGCTTTTATAAAACTTAAAAATTAATTTGATAATATAAGTATCACGCATACGACAAACAGCACCACATTCACGTCCAATGAACGACTGAGAGAACACCGCCAGCAGCGCCATGGAATATCTGCGCGGCCATCGCGCGCACCACGCCCGTCTCATGGGCTAATCGCACAGCGGCGGCATTAACTTGGATGTTTTACTTTTTTATCAAATAAATATTTTTAGAATGATGAAATTTTTCTCAGAATATAATAAAATGGATAAAAAAAATATTAAAAAGCGTACACAAGATTTGCTATAAATGAATGGGGTTGGTAGGCGTAAACGTTGCACTTTATAGTTATTTAAATTTTGAAAACGTTCCATTTGCCTAGTTTGTTATTTTTTAAATATTTTCCGATGATGATGCTTGGGCCGATTTAGGTGCCGTATTCACTAAAGGCATAGTAAATTTGAATAAGGTAAAGTTGAAAAAGTTTAATTAAACTAATTTACTGCATTATTGTGTAACAGGGTTCTATTCGGCCATCTGTGTCATCTCCTCAGTAAGACCTGTCTCAAGCTGCAGTGCACAACATTTCAGCCGCGCCAAGGATGTAGACACAGCCCTGTCTTATTGATTTTTTCAAACAAGTGGGGGTTCAGTGACCTGGTGCGGCCGGTAGGTGTACGAAAATATCAAATAACTTTGTTTTCAACGGGAACATCGGGACATTGCATAATGCACCCGTTTTATGCATTTTGTAAATTAAAAGTTACCTGCATCTGCTTCGGGATCAACAGGGGGAGTCGGAGTTTCGTGTCTCTGTGCTCCCATCCCATCTAGAAGATCCACCACTTCGTTGCAACCACCAGAGGATCCCTGGCTGAGGGCCCGGGCAGCGGCGAGACTGGGCGACATTACTATATCATCCACGGCGTCGACATCCGTCTCTGGACCCAAATCATCGTCATCCTCTTCGTCCATGTCATCTTCGAAATGATCGGAACTGCCCTTACCGTTTGTGGGTCTCGTGAAGGGATCCACAACGAGTTCTGAATCGTCGCCGTTCTGTTTCTTAAAACCGGATTCCAAATCGAAGGTCAGGCCTTCCTTTGAGAAGGGAGACTCTTGGTTCGAGCCAACGTGGAATCTATTGGTTTGGGCGCCACCCGTAGTATCGAAACTGAAATTAAAATAAAACAATACCTATTTAAAAAGGCTTTACGTTTAACTGAACCACGAGATTGTTCCACAATGAACCCACTTCACAGTTTAGATTACAAATAAAATGAAAATAATTAATTGTAAATTTTGACTAATAAGATGAGATGAGATATAGTGCGTAAAGATGAATGGGACAGACGGAGTGGCGATAATTTTCAATAATGTGTAAAAAATGCGTCATTAAAAACACCGTAGTATTGGAAAAGTGCCATGAAATAAATAATCCTGATATATACCTATCTACAATTTTTCTCTTCTGGCGGTGAACTTATTGATCAGAGATCACACAGCGCGGACCTTGACATCGTGCGGAATTAAAATAACTTATGAACAAAATATTTATAAATACGGAATGTTTCGGAGCAGTGCTGGCTACATTGGAATTCTGTACGTTAATTATTAATATCAATAAATTTTAGCCATAAATACTTCCAAAATATTTAGTTATTGGTCAAAGCTCATATAAAAACCTTGGATGCTATACTCACTGATGGTGGAACCCAAGGAAATCAGACACACTATTCCACAAACAAACTAAAACATAGATCTAACAGTGGATAATGAGATTAAAGGAAATATCAGTTCCTGCAGCTTATAATTTAAGAAGAGAGACGACACGACTTCGTAGAATTTATTGACTCCGTATCAAGAACCCCAAGGAAAAGCCCTGATGATCGCCGACCATTGCTTGCAAATAGAACAATATTTTGAATATGAGAATATGCTGATGGGAATAATATAATATGTAGGTACCTGGCGTCCATCGTTGTGAACTTCTTGAGCAGCCACTTCGCTTTTTCTGCTAGTTTGTTGATGTCTTGCAGGAATACTACTATCACGGAGATATTGTCCAGGGAGCGCTTCTCTTTAGCTACTTTCACTAAATGGTCGGATATTTTCCTAATGTCGTCTGCAACAATTAAAAAAAAAACACAATATTAGGATGATTCAATGGAAATTGAAGACATATTATGAAGCAGTTGTTGAAGCCATATACCATAATTATTATTGTTTTAACGTTTCATTCTGAAGTCATCCAGTCGTCAGCCTCACAAACGAGCGCTCCCCCGAAGCTTTGTTTCGAAAAACAAAAGATTCCGAGGAGTGCACTTTCACACTTAATGATCATTCCAGACAATTATTAGTATTGCTGTAATGAATCAGTTTACACACCTCTTAAAACATAGCGCCCTCCTTCATCGTTCCAATAATAATATTGCGGTACTCCCATCGGCAAACCTACTCCATACAATGGAGAGAGAGAGAGTACCTACCCGAATATCAGTACTATTCAGTACGTTATGGGTATGACTTAATTTATAGGGAGATGTTATTTTATGTGGGGTGAATAATCCCCTATCATTTTGTCCTTACATAGGTTGTTATGTCAACTTCGACTTAATAATAAATGTAACGGGAGTGGCGCGCTAACCACGGGATCGGCGACTGAATACAAAAACCTACAAAAAAAATTAAAAAAAATAAAATTTTATTCGCGATATAAAGGTTTGTTCACGAGGAACCATACGCAGTGTTGAAGTGGGTGAGACGTGCTCTAGGCTGACGGAAAATGGTTCTAAATTTATTAGAAGAAGAAGGCCTTGTGGTGTGTAAAAAACTTCTTGTCTCACTAAAACAGTGTCAATGATTGAATATTATTACAATGTCGTAAATATATTACCTACTCGACTTGGTGCATATCATTTTTATAAATCACGAAATATTATGTTTCATTTCGCGAATTATTTGGCGGTTTGTCGAATTGTGACAGATATCCTAATTAAAGACGTGGTTCAAATTTTAAAGATAGCTCTTGTTAATGATTAATAAAAAAACGTAATATTTTTGGGGTTACAACAAGATTTGGCCATTAAAGTATTAGGTACTATTAAAATGATCAAATTGAGAATAAAAACCAGAATATTTTCTATAGGTAGTCCACTAAATACATAATTCCGTTATTAGTTTTAACGAATGTGCAGAAATATGCATGACTCATTCATGGCATTGAAATGACACGCCGTAAGGAAGGTACACAGTTGTATGCATATTATCATTTTAATTAATTTAATAAACAGACGCAATAAGAAATTTGGATCGTAGATTTGAAAGACGTAAAAATGATCCAAAATCAACATGACTATTTTGATCTTTTGGAACAGAAGTTGATTGATGGTATTGGAGGTAGTACTCACCAAAAACCGGTTCATGGTTAACTTGAAAAATATGTGGTAGCTATAACCATGGAATCTGTACGATTAATTGAGTTATATTATGCATATGTGAAAAATTGTCTTTTAAAGAGGCATCAAAACGAAACCCTGAATAACTCCATTTTGAATTTATGACTAGATAGTTTTTTTTTATTATTACCTACTCAAATTCATTTTCTATGAATAGAAAAGTTAACATGCATGTTATTGTGAAGATGAAAATTAATTACAGAGCCGGAGCGGAAAGTACCCAGTTTGGAGGAGATCAAAGGGTCCGATTAGTGGGAGAGATGTAGTGTCCTCGATGTTCAGTGGGTCGATGTCAGTCTAGTGAATACCTCAATTCAATAGGTCGTTAACGAGGTGGCTTTAATCCGATAACCCGTAAATCTGTAGGAGGGAGACCACTTAGGCAGTGACACAGGTCTGCCAGGAGGGAACGTTGCTGTTCTTTTTATAATTGTACATCAACAGTTCTAAACTATACGCAGACGAGAACTTTTGAAATACCTATAAACTGGATAAGCGTGCACAAACAAAAGGCGAAACCAAGACCAACCGCAGAATGGTAATAGATAACAATAAAAGTTGACGATACGTCATATAGACATTACAGAGTTACAAGATCATACTAATTTAGAATAGAAAATAAAAGCGACGAAAATTGAAAAAGTCGACGATTTTGGCAAACCTTCAACATATCTCCTCCGAAATACATAATTTGTTTATAATTGTCTTCAAATATGTGCAGATCCTAACACCAGAGTAAAAAAGCATCCAAATGTTGGCTAAAGAAGGGGTTAAAAGGGACTAAAATATAAATCATTCGCATGAATTTTATGGATAGAAAAATCAAAGTTACTGAAATAAAAGAGTTTCTCCCAAAAGTTAGCAAACGTTTAAATTAGAAGGAAAGAGTATAGATTTGCATGCAAAGGAATGTATGAGTGGAGAATAAGGTCTGAATTGTAATAATCTAGTTTAGTCCAGAGTTAGAAAGTTGAAGAGATCACCTGGATTACATCGAATCATGAATACAATGCGATAGACGAGGCGGTGCCATTATAAACATCACATAGGAATTACAATATGCCATTGTGTTAGAAGAATATAGGACGCACGTAGCGCGGGGGTCGGTTGAATAAGAAATGCATTTCAGAGAGTGTCGCATGCAGAGTGCATCGTCGCCGGCCATAACTGTAAACACAGTAGGTAATGCAATCGCGGGAGGTGAAAACCACATAGTAACTGAACCTAAGAATGGACACAGTATACAATATTGACAGTCATAATAGTATAAAGCTCGATCTATTCCGACGTTTTCCTACTTAAGCTGGCCCGCGCATCTCATACACCCCTTTCCGAATAATAAGCTCTCGTCAAACAAACAGGCTGTTGCAGCAACTTTACTTAAGGGATTACTTACTTATAATATGTACAATATAGCCTTATTCTTGTGATCAGTATTGTAGAAAAGCCTTCCTCTTGGACTTTACAATTGTCTGTCAGATGCGACTTTCTTTCAGTGCAGGCCAGCTACTTTCTTAATTTCATCGAACTATCTTACCCTAGCTACGATTCCTCGTTCTGTCCTAGCAACTCTTTCATCCGTGTATTATCAGGTCTGCCCAGTTCCACTTTTGTTCTGCGATTGCTTGAGTCAACCTTGGTCTTTTGGTGTAGGTATTTTAGATAAGTTTTGTTTTAGTACACCTTTTCAATGCAAGGAAATATCTGTTCCCAACTGTGTTTCTCACAAATTGATACACGTTGGATCATACACTATGTTAAATTAGATATGCGAGTCCTTACTAATACGCCTCGTAGTTCGTTGAAATGCCGGTACGTAGGCGTCAGTCGTTGTATACATGTCTTCGTTCAGAGTCAATAATAGAGAACAGCATTTCTTACGGAGTCGTATCCTCGCACCAACCACACCGACAGGCTGATATCGCCATATGGTTTCAAACACAATGCACATCAATCAAACTAGAGATTAACCGAGTACTACACCATTGTATGCAGACAAGTTCCATTGATGACGGTGATCATCGACCACAAAATGATTTTCTATTACCTTCCAAACAGCGAAGCTTAGACCTATGTCATCACAGCACGGGTGAATTTCAACCATCGACCGCGGTACTCAATATATTATGTAGGTACTTTGAAATAAATTTCGTTGCTTCTATCTGTAGAGTTGCTACATTATTGTCCGATAATTGGATTTCTTTGTGGGGCTTACGACCGCAACAGATAAATTCTAATGGTGCGTGACGAACGAAAGAAATGCAGACAAGGTACGGAAGAACGGCAGATGAAACGTATCAAGGCAGAAAATACGTATAAGAATTCTACAAACAAAATTGAATCAAGCTGGAGGTTGATGGATAATAAAACAAAGCAGTTGAACTATCTCGTGGGCAATACCTGTCAAGAATGTGATTTAAATTTTCTAGCTGAGCACGCAGTAGAATAGGAGGCGGGGTTATACCAGTAAAATAACACGTATTTAGTCATGATAATAACACGAACCTTCCTACGAACCTAGGAGCATTTCTCTCAAAACGCGTTCGCCTGCGCTTTGCGCATAATCAAGAGAGTAGGCAGATTGTATCTGTATGACTGTAGTGACACTTTATCATGTCAAAAAAATATTTCGTCGTTAAAATTCTGGTAAAGCGATAGATCAGGGGTGCACAGACTTATAACTAACAGGGGCCACTGGTGAAGTTTATGAGCCAGGACGGGCCGCAAGAAGGAAAATTAACACTTTTTCTTCTTCTCCTTGGAAATTTTTATTCCCACATGCTGGTGGGGTCTGCCTTTAGTATTTTACTCCGCCACTGAGCTCTGTCTTGGTTTAGCTCCGCAACTCCTCATATTTTGACATATAACTTCACACCAACTTCGTTTGTAAATTTATACTAATATTTTTTTAATTTGTACAAAATATGATACTAATGATTAATGATCAAACACTGTAATCATATTTTTTTATTTATTTTCACGGTAGTAGTAGATGTAAAATAAAATTCACTAACTGATGAACATGCATTTCTTGGTGGAGTTTATTTGAAAATAAAGATCAAATAAAAAATTGTTTAACTTTTCCACAAATTTTTATTTCCCTATTTTTATTTGGGAAATAAAAATTTGTGGAAAAGTTAAACAATTTTTTATTTGAGTAGTAGATGTGTCATAAATACCAAATTTTACAAAAAAAAAAGAAACGACAATCAAAGGCATGTTACAAATTACCTACATAATAATACTTTTGGAAGAGCAATAAACTATGAATTTTGATGATTGAGAAAAACAACATAAAGCAACATAGTTTAGGAAAATAGAAAATATCATTGTCACAATCTTGTGGAAACATTTTTACATACAATACACTTATAATGGATAGTTAAATAATTCCAAATGTCTCACAGAACGTCAATTAACATCACAAACAATCCAAAAACACATGACAGACTCTGGCGTCTTCAAATTATCTTTTATTTTCCAAAAGAAAAGTACATAATACAAATAATATAAATATGTGTAATGGAATATATTGCCTCACTAGACCTAAGCCTGTTCCGAGACAATACTAATAAAGATAGTAATGTTCAAAAATGTCGCTGAGAATCTACCTACTCAGGTATTCTTTTGATTTTTCGTTGGCGGGCCGCAGTTTGTGCATCGCTGCGATAGATAGACGAGTAATTAAAAAAATAACAACACATATTATCAACTAAACAAATAATACTAATTTATTGAATAAAAATATTCATTTAAACCCCACGTGATTGAATCTAAAACGGGGAAGAAAGGGATGAAGGTTCTGTAAGGATAATGTTTCACGAATGGTAGACACACGAGCCGTAAAGATTGTCGAAAATCTTAAACATTGTAAGGCAGCTCCCGAGGAGGACACCATTAGCAAGCACAATATAGGTCTAATCAAAGATTAAGAAGAATATCATTATTGATGAGATATAAAAAGACCTTAGGCTCGAATGGAGTAAAGTAAAAGTGCAATCGAGCTCAATGACATGGTGGAAGTTGATATCGATAGCAGACAAAACACAGCCTTTTTATTATAAGAGCGAAAATATTGCAAAAAAATTAGCCAAGGAATGGTTAATAAAGTGTGGATTTGTATATAATTAACTATTTAAATTAATGTTTAAATTTAATTATGGTTTAAGTATGTTTTTAATGTAGTAGTAGATTAAGTAAACTTTCTTTGTATCATGTACTTACAATTAAAGAGAACACGCCGACAAATCTTTAGATTTGGCGTGACTCAATCATAGTTAGGGATTGCAATCCGGAAAACCGGATCCGGTATTCCGGCGGATCCGGCATCAAAATGATCATATCGGATCCGGCGCAAATTGACGGATCCGGAGATCGGATCCGGTTTATCATATCAAAGGATTTTTCAACAAACTCAACATGGACAGAACTCGAACCCGTATCCCTAGCAATTTCACAGGGTCATTGTAGGTAAAATTGTGGGTACCCATAAAGATAAAAAGAGAAAAGGAGGCAAATGCGTAACAGTAAGCGCAGTGGAATGCTGCTATTGCTCCTTGTGCCCAATGTAGGATTTTAAAGCTAGTGTTTACTGATCGTATTGACTATCGAATGAAAAGACACCTGTTAGAAAAATGGTGAGAATATTAAACAATTATTTAGCCAATAAAATATATAGGTATTAACCTTTTTAAAAGCAAAATAATTGTGATAATTGTCTGCTTTTTATTAGATTAGTTCGGTAGTCTGTCACAATGTGTGTGCAGTTATATTCAAGGATAAAACTGAAATAATTTCTCAAAGACTTATTCTTGATAATATAGGAGTGTCTCTGATTATTCCCGGTAATAGGTATTACTCCTGGGACGCGCATGTCCAACTGCTCATCCATTTCTTTAGTGCTCGTACAAGGGTCTGCTGGTGGATGTGATTTCATCCTCTTATTATTACCAGAATCACCGGATCAGTTCTGTTGACGTGGTCTTTCCAATAAGGTCTTCTATTTCTACCCCATTGCCTGACGTTCTCGATATCGCAGAAGCTCCGAATCTGGAGTTTCTAACTCTGCCTCGAATGGTTTATTTCACTATGGGTTGGTGATTTTTTGAGAATCTTTCTTTTTCGTGGTGTCGGTTTTAGTTTGCACATCGTAAATCATGATCAAAGACTTATTCTTGATAATATAGGAGTGTCTCTGATTATTCCCGGTAATAGGTATTACTCCTGGGACGCGCATGTCCAACTGCTCATCCATTTCTTTAGTGCTCGTACAAGGGTCTGCTGGTGGATGTGATTTCATCCTCTTATTATTACCAGAATCACCGGATCAGTTCTGTTGACGTGGTCTTTCCAATAAGGTCTTCTATTTCTACCCCATTGCCTGACGTTCTCGATATCGCAGAAGCTCCGAATCTGGAGTTTCTAACTCTGCCTCGAATGGTTTATTTCACTATGGGTTGGTGATTTTTTGAGAATCTTTCTTTTTCGTGGTGTCGGTTTTAGTTTGCACATCGTAAATCATGATCAATCAAGCAGGTTATATAAATATGTTACTTATTTTTTATGAATTTCAATTTGAATTTTATAAAACGTTATCTAATTTTATTTAAAAAAAAACTATATTTTTATAGTTTTTACTATTTAAAAAAAGTCATACCCTAATTAAATTAATTTCGTATACGTACCGTTTTATTTTAAGCCTTTATTATTGTTAAAAATGTTAATTCATCAAGGTTAGCTCAATCCGGTCGGATCCGGCCGGATTGACGAAAATCCGGTTGGATCCGGCCGGATTCAAAATGAGACCGGATTGCAATCCCTAATCATAGTAGTATACTTGTTTTTGTAAATAATTATGTTCTATATTTATATCAATAAAAAAAAAAAAAAAAAAAAAAAATTCAAACTTTATGACCAGTAAGTTCGAATAGCGCCAGGGCGAAAAATTGAGAGGAAAAAACTTCAATATTGGTACCTAGAAAGAAAATAGTACGATTACAACACTTAGAAAAATATAGTCGTGACTCGTGAATCTTAATGAAGGATCCAGACAGTTGAGTGGGAAGGACAATAATTGATTTAGTAAATACGTGGGCACTTGAGCGTATACATGGTTTAAAAGTCAACTTGGAATTATAAGAGGCGAGGAAAAGCTAACCAGAAAATTAAGAAATTTAACTCGGCAGATAACTTCACGACGGACAAACCAAAACTAGACTCTTTTTTTTATACAAGTGCCTAACTTACGTATGCCGGATGGAATTTTTGAAGTGTGTTAGGGACTTAGGGATTGCCAGGTATAGACATTATTGAGTCAGAGTTAATTGAGTATAATTATCATACTGAGAAATGAATAGATTGTTGTTGAAAGAACGCGTCCATCTCTCTCGCTAATGAAGGACATCAATCATTTGATTAATTTCGAGGTCTGTGACTCACACGAAGAAACTCTCCGCTATGAATCAACAGCCACAATACTTACTGAAGGTTTATTATTATGGACACAACAATCCACGTTAAATATTGAGGTATTGTTTCACAACATATGGACCGTTAGCGGACAATGTGCGCCTTATTCATTCGAAGAATAGACGATATTAATGAAACGTGAAATGAATTTTGGATCTGATGTTACCGACCCGACTACCAAATCAGTAGCAGGGAGCGTTCGCTTCACTTCCAAGAAAAAATTAATCGAAGAATCAACAAGTATGCACGATAATACCCAACAATGTTGTGAGGAAAAGTGGTTATTCAAATATTCGGAAGTGTCAAACTATGATTTTTTTTGTCTGATCCCTCCCAAGCCGTCAATAATGCCAAATAAAGAGGACAACGAACTGAACACCAAATCGACGAATGACGGATTTTTTATGCGGCATTAGAAGAATAATTATTATTGACTTCACGGTTGTTCATCACCGGTGACGGATTATTAATTTGAAAATTGGCAAAAGATAGAGATATTGTATTATTTAAATCTACGACAGGCCAATACAAACCTTATAAATGGTAAACATTCTTACATTCATGTACGGCGGTTAGATATGCATTCGAAGTGTGGCTAAACGAAGAATATTGTGTATACCTTCGAATCATTTTTGCGGATAGCCGATGACAAACAATGTCAAAGCTTTCTTCGGAACACTTAACACGTCTCATTTGGGGGATTCAAATTAAAAAAAAAAACTTTATTGCAGAAAAATGTTACATAATTATTACAAACTAGCTTATACCCGTCTTGCTTTACGTTTTTGATTCCGATTGTCAGGCTTGATCGGTAGGTAATTAAACAGGTTCTAGTCTAGCTTCGCATTGCTTAACAGACCTCTATAACTGACATAAGCACAGAAAAAGAAGAATGACACTTTTACAATTTTTGTTTTACCGACCTCATAATATTATACGAACCTACCGACATAATTTGCAAGTTTTACTCTCTCTATGGTTTGAATCTTAGCTACATTCCCTACACCCTCTAATGTGTGATAATTAATTAGGCATTCCACCCATAGACGGTGATTTGTGCTATGTGTGATAAAGGCAGCTGTCAAACTTCAAAATGGAGGAATTATTTTGCAAATTTTTTCATTAAATCTTTATTTATTGAGAATAATAAGATTTAAATAACATTTATATTTATAACAAATCAATCTACAATTATTTTATTACATTTTCATACCGTAATACCAAGATTCCATTCAACGTTTACATGAGTAATTTTGTTTCCAAAAGATGGCTTACTGTCTTTTTGAGAAATTTGTATGAAGATCCTAAAAAATAGAGTTTTTTGAATAGCTCTAAATATATTAAAGTTAATGCAGCAAATTGTATTTAAGAACCTTGTCCAGCATTTTGTACGGCTCTGGGCATATTAATATCTGACCTTAACGTCTGTTTTCTACGATTGATGCGCCTTCAAAAATATAAACGGACTAAAATATTATTTAGAGAAGATATCAAGTCATTAAACATATATTTTCCTTTGAATATATTTTTTAACCTCACCAATAGAGCAGGGCGCGTGGGGGATGAGGGGATTATTTCATATCCTCACTCCAGCGGAATATTTTATCATTTCACATATAATAGTTTGTTGATAGGCAAGTACCAACAGGATGTTACAATCAGGATTATTACTGGATCGGAACGGAGTGCAGCGCAACAAGATAAAATCAATAACTGGTACCTGCAGCGGTGCACAGAGGTGGGAGGACAGGTAGACTGCATCTCCTCTGCAGCCAGACATCTCATCCGATGCAAATTAATATGCCTCAGTACGTAGTAACAAACATTCATGTGCATCTATTTATAACGAAAGCAATAAATCCAGATAAGAGAAGGGATTTGTTCGTCTATCTCTCCAGATACGGATAGCGGTTGTGATATATAATACCTATCATGCACGGTACATTTTAATATTAACAGATAACCCGGCAGATATAGATCCCAGTTTAAAAGTTTACGTTAAATTAATTTGGTAATATTTTTAATGGCCTTCATAGAAATTGTAGACTCTACAATAGTGTCAATACGTATAAAATGTGACTTGTGATTTTTATTATTTTCATAATATGCCCATTGCCCACGCAATAATTAATATATTATTTTTTTTTTACAATTTTTTTAATTAACCTATCAATATCAACAGAGCCGGAATTCTGTACAGTGTAGGTACATATTTGCAAAAACAAATTAATTTTATTTCCATTTAATTACTTTTGAATAAATATCAGTAAAACTTTCAAATAGGGGTCAAAATTGGACGGAGAGCTGGTGATTAAGAAGAAAACAGTTTGCTTACAAAACCTTTTGGTCTTGTCCTAGATGTATGATTAGAAAACTTGCTCTTCCAAACAGATTTACAATCCTGACATCATTAAGAAAAAAGAGTTACTTACATTTAACTTACCGAACGGCGAATACAAGAAAAAAGTTTACTTGGTAGAATCTAAGCCCAGAAGAAATTAAAATAGGCTCTGTATTTTTTAGAGCGGTATAGGAGAGGAGCACATACACAAAGTAGGGAAGATTTATTTCAACAACAAGATTATAATCCTCCGAATACAATATCCCAATAAGAGTGGTAGAGAAACTTTGTCATGGTGAAGTGGAGAGCGTTCAGTGTATGGAAGCAACGCACGTTCAATTATTCTTCTAAAATACAAAGCTACGTGTTTTCGGTTCTATTAAATAAACATTAACAGTCAAACGTAGTTGTAATTACAGCGTCTACCAAACCAATTAACTATTACTCGCGTTGTTGCATTTCATTCCGAATAACGGATGTCTCTTTAGGCACAACCACTTTAAAAACATCGTAAAATTAAGATGTGCCGTAAATTTATCCTAAACTCAAACATGAATTATTTATAGCGTCACATAGTTGGATATTCAATTTCTTAAAAAAAAACACGCAAAAGATAGTTCGAATAAGTTCTCCAAACTTCAAAGTCTTAAAAGAACAAGTAAATGTATTTGCCTTTTTTCATTACAATCACATGGCTCAAACGAAAATGGATAAAATAACACTGTGGATACGAAATGGTTTGATATAATAAGAGAATTGTGTCCCATAAAATATGAAAAACAAAATCGTTATTCTACAGGAGAAATGAGACATTAAATGGTATAGGATGACTAAACCATCTTGACGGCATCCTCTAGAACAGGGGTCTCAAACTACGGCCCGCGGGTGTCAACAATCCAGCCCGCAACAGTTAAGTCTAATATCATCAATCCAACAAAAAATGACGAAAATTTAAGTACATATGTCCTATTAATTTGTTCTTGTCTCTTTCCATCTTGGTGATTTAAATAAAGACAACTATGACGAGCGAAAAGCACGACATATCAAATTTTTTACATTTTGTATTTTATAGACCTACCTACTCCTACACACCTAAATAAAATTATCCATGGAAAACTATATTTGAAAACGAAACGAGCTTTTATTGAGCACAGACAATTAATTGCATTGCATGTAAATAAATAAACTAATTTCTTCTCATAGATGCTTATTATGTGTGATAAGCATGATCGAGGTCCATGGGAGGAATTAGCCACCGAAAGAGGGCCTTCCATGTCAAACGAACCTTCTTGCCAAAATTCAGGCAAAAAAAAAACTCCGAAGGTCCGAGACTGGCCCAATTCGATGCGACCTCACGCCTCGAACAGGTACCAGATATAATCAGGTAATCAGATATAGTGTATATAGACAAACGGAAAAGGTTCCTGATGGTGTACAGACTACAGGGGCTTAAAGCTATCTTTTGACTATGTAACTCTTGACTCTAAATACCTAAACTTACTTCCGGCAGAGACTCAAAATAGGACAGGATTTTACTACGCGAAAATTATGCCACGACTAGCTGCAGTCAAAACGATCCTGCCTATTAACAATAATTTTAATGTCTATCTCGCGTGCATTTAATTATTATCGATCTCAATATCAAAATAAACGTTCAATTACTTTATAAACGAACAAATCAACCTTCTAGTCAAATTACATACGGGCTGTCATTAAACCGCAAGTTTTCCTCATTAGAGTTCCAAATCGCTCAACTGCTTCGGTCTTGGCCCGCGACCTTTTCGCCAGTGAACCTCATGAACTGAGCTGAAAAGCGTCCAAATCAGCCACAGCCCATTCTCTTGGAGAGTCATGTGAGGCATATCTTCAGTCCACAGCCCTCCTGACATACTAATTATTCTTATAAGGACTCCGTAACTTTAACCTTAATAGATTTACAACGGCGCGTGTATAATACCTAATCTATCTTATGCGCGGGCAATAACAAGCTCAGAATATCATAATATCGCGACCGGATATTCATAACAAAATTACTCTCTCGGGGATGTACCTACTTTTACAAATGAAAATTCTACACTAAGCTTACTAGAAGGTTCTAAATATGAAATTCCTAACCGGATTCAAAAATAAACATTTAAGATAGGTCACACCACTGGTATCGGACAATGGGGTAACCCGCGAATGACAGATAACAATTCGCGACGTGTGCTTGACATGTGACGTGTGAAAACAATACAGGGAGGTACATGCTGCAATACAATAAATCCATTGGCACACAGAGATCACAAATATTAAAAAATATGCCGTATCGCGTCGGCCATATATCTCTCATCTAAAACCACATCGAGCAACTTGCTCATAAGCATGCTTGGCGGGGGCAACCAAGTAACAAACAAAATACAGCCTAAAAATATATCTCTGTGCCCTATCATCGTCCTGGGGGTAGCTGCCGGCGACGAAACAAAACACTCTAATAAAAATATGGTCACTCACCCAAAATTCCGCCTACCTTCAAAATAAAAGCACACAGCACAAAAGAAAATAAACACGTCACATTCACACATATGAGGTATGGTCTGTCACTTGTCCCTTTCCAACCACGCCACGCCACCCCGCTCAGATCGGGAATCTTCCAGAGTAATGATTACAATTAAACGGAAGGTTTAATAAACAATCGCGGGACTCTAAACAAAACTCTAGATATGTGACACACCATAGCTCAATCGTCAAGCACTCGCAAATTACTACAGAAACTATAAAACGCGACGAAAATTATAAATTGATTAACAAGGAAACAAAATTGCAATAAACTATGGAGAGATGTTTTCTGAACGAGATCTAATATTGAACTGAAGTCAAAAAAAAAATCAAAGCATTCACCTCAAAACGGGAGAATTTGCCTTCTATACTAATCGCTGTAAACAATGAAAATTTTAATGGTTTCCTGGACATATCTTCAGTGCGTAAAAATTCCAACCTTTCTAATCCGGCATAAACAAACAAGCAACTGTTTTTCAAACTGTTTACCATCGCGCTCCCAAACTTTCAAATAATGACTTAACAATATTTTGAATAACAATATATGAATAAATACCTCACATCATGTGGAGATGCATATAATATTACCAGTAGATATTATAATTCAAAGGTTTTGATCTCAATTTAGTTCCAAGTTTTGTTCAATTAAGTATATTATAATACATGACCCCATACAACTTCGAATCGAATGCCATAAGTAAACAAAAATTTCAAAGCTTGTTAAAAATCCTATTCATGTAATCCATAATAATTGTGTTTATTAGATCCAATTACAATAGGCATGAACAATAATAAATTACGAACGGTTCACATAGCTCAACAATGCGAGATTTAAATTCTTCTACACATGCTTCGAATTACGCAAAGAAAAAACTTGAACACCGTACTTGATAATTTCAGTTTCATGTGAATTACATAACACTTTGTGGTATGGAAAAAAGCAAAAGAAATGCATGCACTTAACATTCTATCGGGTAATAAGTAATACGAACTTGGTTGATATCCTCACGTGAGGCACGACACACATCATTAACTATGGGAGCAAGTAGCTTCTACTATACTTAATTGCAACTTCATAGTAATTTTCACGTGCGATTTTTTGCTCTGAAAGGCAAATATGCGTTTGGTTGGATCGATTGCTAAACGAAATAAAACAATCAGTTGATTCAAATGCATTCAATTTGCAGCCGATACAAAAATAATTAAGATCTCTTTGAGTCATGCCCGCAGATTTAAGTTAATGGAAAGTAAGTGCAACTGTTGACAGTTTTTCTAAAGGGTCAGATCATTTTCTAAGTTGTACGAATGGTTAACACTACATAACAGAAAAAAATAAATTTGTCCTGTTTCCCAACTTACAGCCGGTTTCAGTAATCTGTTATAGGTATGCTAAAATCGGAGCAAAGAAAATCATAGAAAAAATATGAATCTCACTAGAGATAGGTTATTGAGACGCTTTATCGCAGATTTGTAATAAAGAATTTGCAGCTTGCGGCATTTCGAAAGATAAGAACAGACGCACCGAAGATAGAGTTTTAACAAATAAAATAATAAGGATAGGTTTTTGAAAGCGGCCTTGTTTTTTTGAAAGTGAACAAAAGAAGTTCACTTTTGACATCTTTCACAGAGGGTAAAGCTTGTTTTGTGAAGGACCAAGATGGTCTGCAACGGGGATCGACATAGGACCTCAACAATTTATCACTTTCAGACGCCATCTCCGTCAACCTAGACCAGCACTACATTCCTTTCTGTCCGACACTCGAACTTACTGACTTTGACTAAACATAACTTTGGTAATAGCAAGTAGGTATGTTTTTGTTGGTTTTTACAAGGTGGAGATATTCAATACTTCAAGGGTGAAGTAAAGCTGAGGTGCGTATAAATATTAGCCATGAAGGGGAATCTATTTTTACCATACACGGGACGAGACTCACACTTTATTTTTATAACTAAATCACAAGACAGATCGCTCTGTCCAAATAACCTTTAGCGCCGTATCTCGGAGAGATTGCACGCCATGCTCTCCCTTGGTGGTGGATATAATATAGACGGGGTTTGTTTATTTGTAGGAGGGGAATCGAGTCACGGAGACACAATACATCTTTGTTTATAAAACAAACATTGTAAGGACGAGATTTTTTTTCATTTACGACAACACGAGTACTTAAGGCACTTAGTTTTATGGAGCGCCGACAGTCCAAATGTTTTCCTCATGAATCGAGGATCTGTGTTCGGCTGCGATTCAACCGTGAAATTGAGACGACATTGCTTATCGGTATTTTTCTACTCGAATAACCACAGGATTTAAAAGCTGTTAGTATTATTTACCCAGTGAAAAGACAAAATTCAATTAACAGAGTAATATTATTCATATGCCTTACCTACATCTATATTAGAATAATACAAAACACTGACTGACTGATCGACTAACGCCGCCTACCCGAAGCGATACCCGCGAGGTGAATCTTTAAGTAAATGAAAAGAATGTCTACTTATTTATAAGCAGACAGAAAAATCATACAACAATAATAGAAGCAGAGACAGTAAAATCATACAACAATAATAGAAGATCATAAGTGTCTACTTAATAAGTAGTATTATTATTTTACTTATTTCTATTTAAGTTTTTTGAGCTTTCTTATTTGTACTTCATATCGGTGTGTAAAGTTTAAAACATGACAATGGCAGATAACAATCCCAATTAAAGAGTGAATGCCAAAAACAAAAAAAAATGTTTTTCAATATCTTATAATATGAGGTTGGGAGGGTTCTTGTTGCCTCCCTATGCCTCTGAGTGGGGTCAAAAAAATTAAGTAATGTATTGTATATGAAGCAGTTGTTAAAATCGGACTAGTATTAACATTTATGTATGTATACGTTATAGCTTTACTCCTAATTTAGTAATGCCGCAAAGAAAGGAATAATGAATGAAATAGGTTGATTTTTTTATAATTCCCTCATACCAGCATTTTTTGCTGTCTGGAATGCCTTTTTGAAAATAATATATTAAGTAAATTGTGTTGTTTTTATTATTTCAACTTTTTATGCAGGTCTATCTAAATTTGAATTTTTGATATCCTGGCTATGGTATTGTCTTCGATTCCTGGAACCGATTATTTTTTCATTCACGTTAGAAGCTTTGTTCATTCTGAAGGTAGTTGAAAACATATTTTAATTAGGAAACCCAAATTTATTATTAAAAAAAAAAAAAACAAAAACGAAAGTAAATTAAAATAAACTTAGTTTCGATGTTGATTTACACAAAAATAAAACGACCACAAGTAGACGTGGTCTAATATTCGTCCTTTGGTATTTATGGCTAGTATAAATAACGGTAAGTATTATTGTTTCATTTGAGGCATGAGTTAATCATTTTGACATCATTCGGGTTATACAATCATAAACTTTATCTAAAAAGGTGTGACGCTGTCATATAAACACAACGCTATCTGGTTCCAGCAAATCAAACGAATAACAACAAAGCGCACATTTGTGTACCGGAATAAGAATACGAAGTATTCTCCAGTAAACAATCTTTATATCTTATCTATATTGTATAATATTTCTTCTGTGCTGAACGGTTGTTACCGAATCCCTCCTTCCAAACTGGACGGTTTTTATAAAAAATGGACGTGTTGTGTCATTCAAGGAAGGTTTAGAATCACACTTCTACTTCTATAAACTTTATTTATATTTTAATTTTCAGTTTAAATGTCCGGTCAAAAACCGAGATTTAATCAAATTCCACCTTAACGGCTGGACGCAGTTGAAAAAAATAAAAAAATCGAGTGTGTGTTGGCGGAAATACGAGACTGCAATTTCCAAAGAGCAGGAAGAAATGAAAAAAAAAACATGATGCCAATTTCCAGCAGTAGGCCCAGAGTGCTAAGGAAGGAAATAGAGTTTGAAGGAAGAATGAATTATAGAATGTACATAATAAATGTTTGTATTGGTTGGTCCAAATTCCCTCTAGTAGAAAAGAAAACGGCCACATAATTAATTTTCGGTTGCGTTCAGACACGTCACCGAATGAATACGTGGTAGGTAAATGTATGTGAACACCGACTTTAACAAACTAAGCATTACCAGTGGAAAAACAATGAAATCAGCTACAAAAGAAGAAACGATGGTATGAGTTATAAATCTCGCCGCAGCCACCGTGTGGAATGTTAAAATATCAAGCAGGCGGCGGCACATAATAATATATAACTGTTCGCGTCAAGAGATATAACAGAAAATAATATCACGATGAGTATATGGTAAATATACACAGCGCACTATTTCCCTCATCATTCACAAGAATATCAAACTCCTCGGCTGTAGAAACGTTTTCCAATCGCACTTTGAGATAGCATGAGTTCACATTACACTATTGACAACACTATAGCTTCTGCAAGTTTTTTTTAATAGTGTACCTTCGTCTGAACAAATACATAGTGACATGCGTGGATGGATTGTGAAGTGGTAATAATAATATGAAAGCTACATAATCTATTTAGACGCAAACACACAAAATTAAAAAAAAAGTATTTCTTTGCCAGCCCTTTACACCGGACTTATTCTTTCGCGGTTAAAACGGAAAAAGGTGAATTTTGAGTGATTTTCGTACAGGATGTCGTGGTTTGGTTTCCAAGTGCCGACCATCTTCCACTTTCAGGACCCAAGTTTATTTGCTTACCTCGAAAGAGTCATGGAGTGTATTTGTGTTTACTTTGAGTGAGCACAGATTCATTTAAAAAAAATCGTACATTTTCAAATGTCATAGTACGCACTAATTCTTTATTAACAGTACGTCTCTGTGACAACTGTGTGGAAATTGGCGACGTAAATTTAAAATTTTATATAGATTTTCTTAATTATTCAAGAAGTTGTATCTTTTGGAAAAATAAGAAAAACTGCTGCTATTCAAATCTTATGAAAATCCACCCGGCTATATAGTCATAAGTTTAAGTCATAGTCATAATTTTTAACCATTGGAACATAGATTGGCAAAGGTCTCAAAAAGTTACATCTGTAGTAGTATACGTTTATTTAACAAGTTGCCTCATAGTTTTAGAGCACTTAATTTATTGGAGTTTCAGAGAGAGGTGAAGAAGTATCTTGTTGAACAAGTATTTTACAATATTGACATGCTAAATGGGACCGTTGACTCTATTATTTGAGATTTAGGTTAAATTGTGTTTTGTTCATTTTGTTACTTGGTGTCCATTTTTAAACAGGTTGACGTGAAGCTATTTTGAGCCCTTTACACTCAAAATAGCTTTGATATTATTGATCTTTAATCTTTAAATTGTACTTTCTTTTCTTTTATTTCTGCCAGTAAGAAATTATGTATATTATATTTTTGTTCTGTATACTTATTATATATTTATATTGTTATTTTGTATACTTGACGATTCCATGTGCCAAATTCATGGCCTAAGGATGAAGAGAAAGAATAAAGAATAATGTCATAAAAATTATAAAAACAATTTGAATTCCATCAGACAATTCTACGACTCGGTCGGAACTAAATTTAAGTCTTTTATCGAGCCAGGAAACATGCATTGAACATTTATGTACAGCATGTTGTATCATATGTCTGTCGCTCCCGCATTCACCAACTGATCGTACATTTAAAATCGAGTACGAAAAAACAAGCAGTACAATGTAGTGTAAACTCAGCCTCAATATCTAGCTGTCACTTAAATCCGCGTGTTTTCTAGTCTCCACACTTTCCACTATTCTCCATTATTAGAGTGCAATTGGAATACCTTCGTAGTATCACAGATTTCGCGGCGTACCTCACCGCACTACGGCATCGAGTCCGTTGAGGTTTGACGATGACGTTATACGCACTGTGTTTTTTTTTCTTGTTATTCCAAACACACAGATGTGTGAGACAATGGCAATTATTTGAAAGAAATGGAACGTCCATGTGGAACGTTTCAGTGAGACAGGAAAAAACAATCTAAAAAGATACGGGATCGTGGTGTTTGGAATTAGTGTCAGTGGGTAAAAAGTAAACAATACTGATCCTAATGAAGAATTCCACAATGTCTGATTAAGATCTCAGAACACCTGAAATTGTTCTGCGATGATTCGATTCAAAATGTAATTTTTGGTGAATGATTAAATTATTAAATTGTGGTAAGAAAGAATTTATTTGGAAAATTTATCGAAGAACGTTGGGTCCCCCTTGGACGGATATGGTCGGCAATTTGGAGGTCCTGAATAGGGCAACTATCATCAATAGCCAGAAGTGGTGTGGGTAGATGACAGGAGTCATGGCTCAGTTATACAAAGGTGTGGACTAGAATCCAAACGGGGGGCCTTTTCCCTTGGGCCTGGCTGGCTACTTCAACAAGAAGAAGGAAAGACAATGGAATTTTTCTTCTGTCATTCAGGAAGTCCCGATGTCGGCGATCACTCTGGAGAATTCTTTTTAATGTGGCTTTAACGGGGCTTTTGTTCCATTCCCCGATAATTCCTTCCTCTAGCCTAGCCCCTCTGCGACTTCAATTGTCAATGTCAAGTCGTGTATTATATTACAAACATCCAAAGAAATTCTAACAGTCCATTCCGAATGCCTTTGACATGTTGCAAAAAGACGCAAATTATACTGGGGATATATTGCAAAATATCTTGAATTATAATAATGTATTCGTTATTGTTTTTACACGGTTAAGGCTGAGTCACTTCTATTTTTAAACTACTGTGTTTTATAGGTGTACATAATGTATCAAACGGTCCTTATCTGAATACCTAAGTTGAGAATGATAATTCGCGATTGGACCCGGCATTACTGAGTAAAAGATTCTGACTATGGATTGCTGACATTCATTTATTAATCTTGAAAAGCCTCAGTTGGGTTACACACAAAATGAAAAAAAAAATATTTAGGAGATGAAAACGTGAATATATAAAGTGTTTGTGAGCACTAAATAGCTCAAAATAAGTGTGCGCGATTGAAGATAGGTAGGGTAAATGGGGATTCTGTTATGCACATGTGAGCAGAGTTTAGTAGACTTATTCAGATTTCCGCACATTGCAATGCACGGCCAACCCCGCGAGAGACGACTCATAGGCTGAACCCCAAAGAATGGAGAGATAGCTGGGAGTCGACCTCGTCATCAGTCCTGATATAAGAAGTGTTAATATTTCGAACTAATAAAATGTATCTATGCATTTCTAAATTGCCGAACAAAACTGTGATAAATATGTACATATTTACTATTTAGTTAAGACCATAGGCGAGTGTCAATACTACTTCTTCATACCTATGTAAGTCCGTTGGAACGTCTTTTTTAAATCGAAACGACAACACGTTTAGAAGTTTTCCGTATCTAACCCAGACACTATGTAGGTACACACGCACATTATTCTAGTAACATGATTAAGATGATAATGACCTTGAAATATTTGAGTATTTATCTCCAGTATTGTTATTCTAAATAACACTCCGTTGCGGTACCTGTTGGCAGCCGAATGACATGGTCATATTTTCAGGTATAGAGACTAGAGAGACGGTGACATCACGACGCATTCATACATTCCTCTGACATAATACACAGGTCTCTAATGCAATGGTTTCCTAGAGAAACGGACCCACAATTTGACGGCCATGATAAATAGAATAATCTAATTTTCAACGTAACTAACTAATATTGCAAAAGTTTTTGAATTTAACTTTTTTACATAATGAATTCATTTTATTTCAGTGGGCATCTTGTTAACTGCGGTATCAAGCAGTGGTTAATGACACTACATAATACAGCTTACGCTGCCTCTTTCGCGCTTTCATTATTTTACTGCCTATAATGCTCTGTAATGGTATATTTTCCTAGGAATACGGTACTGCTACAAACAGCGGTGAATATGTCAGTTACCGTAGTAACAAAAAAAACATTGTCATAATTTTGAAAGACTGCCGTCTTGTTCACACGATGGACCACTCCCTGGGAACCCAGTGCATAATCATCTCAAAGAATACGACGTTCGTAATGTTACAGCCGCTTTTATTTTCAAGGAAATCACAACATAACAGGTAGACACAATCGCGGTGATACGCACAGCAAGCAGTAACAACTCGAGATATTTCACAGAGTACGGATAAGAGTGTAGCACGCGTGGTATGCGCCTACTGTTTACAGAAACATTATAGTAAACATCATTATCTACGCGCATTGGGCTTGCAAGCGCGTCTTCCCACCATAAAAACATACTATTAAAGTCTCCAGAAGGCGCCGTTGCTCGGCAATTCAATAATGTATTATACAATTTATTATGATAATAATGGATTGATAGAATATACACCATACACTTCGAATGCCAATGCATCAGACTGAATTGTACGGGATCCCGGTCTTGTTTGGGTGAGAGACGAAAATGACCGAAAGGTTGAGATATTGAGATTACTTTTGACACAGGTACCTACATAAAATTAAGATGATATTTTTATCGCAATCATGTAATTTTTTTTCCAAAATGTATAAACAGGTCAAGTACCTACACAAAAAGAATATAAATTAATATTAAATTATGAAAGGTCGACTTATAAATAGGACAACACAAACATTATACTTAATGAAAAGATTCTGAACAATAAAAAAATATTAGAGAAAATAATGATAAAAATTATGCAGATTATACAATTAATAAACAGTAATTCAATAGTATTTTTGACATAAACCCATAAAAATTATATATAAATTGAATAATATACTTTTATTATTAATAAATAATGTAAATATTATTACAAGAGGTTGTGATTTGGAAAGGAATAAATAAATAAATAAGACTTTATTATTCCAAAGTAAAGTGTGGAGACTGGAGACAGTAAAAAAGACAGTGGAAAGGGCGGACTTATCCCGAAGGATCTCTGCCAGCCAACCCAACCCAGCCAATCCCAAAGGAAAAGGCAAACAGAAGGAAAATAGAAGGAAAAAGAAAAAATGTATGAATCAATCAGTAATAATTATTATTGTCAGTAGAAAATTTTGCCAATAGAAATTGCTTCTTTTAAAGGTTTTCTTTAGAATCGGTATAACCAATGTGGCTTTTTGTCTCTCCCCACACGGCCAATTTTATGCAAAATCTGCCTTAGCTTCGTTGCCTTGATGCTAAAGATCAACGCTCTCTTTGGTGAACGGTCATTCAAGTTTTATCCAATGTCCATATCCTCTTTTTAAATATACGTGACGATCCTTGGTGTGAGGGTGTGTTGGCTCATAGCATTTATCTTGATAGATGGTATCTATTACATATTATTATTACATAGCAATACAAACATTTCCATAATCCTTTCAAGGCACTTATCTTCAAAAAGAATTAAACACCATTAAAGACAAATTTTATAATCTTAATCAAAACTCAAATATAAGATTCTGTTTTTTTTTTTGTAAATAATATGTTAAAAAAAAATTTCTGGTTGTTTTTATGGATTCAATCGCCGTCCACAACGGAAACGCCGCTTTTATCTATCAGAAAAAGGAATCATTGTTGTCTAAACTGTATTTTTTAATTAAAAGACCTCAACCAGAACTTAAGTGATTTTGGGGCCCTAAAATCTTATAAAACAACAATTTAGTAGCACAAATCAAAGACTTCTATATCTATTTTGCAATGGACTATGATAACAAGTAATAATATAACAGTCTATGTTATTTCAGATTCTCACTTTTTCAGCGCCGTAGCTCTGTCATGTGAGCGAAATCCGAATTACTCAAAGATATAAATAAATCGAAAGTAATTCATATGAAATGTATTTTTCAGAACAGTACAAGAGTTATTAATATAAAAATGATGCAGATTCCAAGGGAGACTGAAATGTCTGAAAATAACATCGGAACGAGCCGATCCGTAAGTCTCCGAGAATGTGGCGCATTTCCCATTGGTACAGAATACCATTATTCATCTTGAAACGTCATCTACAAAGGACAGGCGCTGTCGGAATAAAATTAGCGCATATCACTGAATTTCAGTGCAATATTAATACGAACACAGAAAGATACAATATCATACCTTGTGCTAATAAACACTTATATAGATGGTGTTAATTTTGAACGTCATATAAGAACAGACACTGCACAGTTCAGATCAGGGGAGAAGAATAATACAATCTTAACAGGGTTGTCAAATGACTGAATTAATTTTAGCTAAACTTTAAAGTGATTGATGAGCCTACTCTTTAAAAGATCTATTGTCGATCATATACTTATCATGATTGAGATAAATCACCTAGAGAAAACCAATCGTTCACCAACCATATGGAATGATCTCACCTCTTTCAGAACAGAATTGAAATAAAATTAAATATTATTGTTAATGGGTCACAAGTTCAGAAGTCCTTAGTCTAGCCGGGGCAATGAGAAGGATCCTGTCTCAGGTAAAAAATCGGAAAATTTTATATCTCGGATACATGGGTGGGGAAAGATTGAGCAAATTCACTTCAT
Source organism: Mystacides longicornis (assembly GCA_963576905.1). Classification (NCBI taxonomy): domain Eukaryota; kingdom Metazoa; phylum Arthropoda; class Insecta; order Trichoptera; family Leptoceridae; genus Mystacides; species Mystacides longicornis. Next base: position 14,957,906 of record OY756433.1, on the reverse strand, counting down.
ACTGAAGGAAAAGATAAGATCGAGGGTCGCAGAAGGGCTGATGTCCAGGCTGCAAAATATAAGAGAATGGAAGGGTTTCCGTACTGTGGAACAATTGTTTCGAGTAGCCAAGGACTGAGAAAGATTCTCCATCCGACTTTGGGACCAGCTGACACGGCACCAAAAGAAGTCATGAACGGGTTTATTGTATTTTGAAGAGTTTTTTTCTGAAAAAAATCTTACGCTTGTTCATTCTAACGGCAACTACGGCTACAATTTTTGATAAATTATTTGCAATACATTACCTATAATAAATTAAAAGAAAATAAAAATGTACGTTGTACTTTTAATGCGTGTTGCTATAATAATTAATAAACAACTTTTACTGGTAGTATCACAATTCTGAATGAAAATGTGATAAGGTCTCTATTACAAAACATAGAAATTGTAAGTGTTTATTTTTACATCTTCAATTAAAATTGCGTTTTCAAAACCAAAAAAGGTTATCACCCTTTAAGAATTTGAGTCGGCAAATCAGCCAGATCAGACGCTGGTTCCCACAACCCTGTATTAGGTTTAATTAAAGGCGAATTTACCGACTACACGGCGAGACCAAAGTAATGAACAGTTATTCTACATTTGGCAACACAGCGTGCGAAATACGCGACTCTACGAGTATTTCAGTTTAGGAGATAAAAAGAAGTAATTTGTGAATCGCTTTAACAGTTATCTGCTTAGAGTTGAGTCAATGGTCTACGTACAAGATAAGCTACTAGCTATACCTTAAAATTTAATTCAAGTATAGCTTTGTGAAACAACGAAACACGTGAAAGTTTCTTTCTGGGATTTTCTTTACAGAAAACTATTTTCATATTAGATATGAAATATTAAAAAAAATATACATTGAAATGAAAGAAAGACGATCATTGTTTCAATTAATTCGATCTCTTGATTGATTCATCTTAGAATCCTACGTTTTTGACATCGAGATGATCATTATTAATTTGATGACTGTGTCAAACAAAACTCGTCAACGTTTAATTTAATCTCTGGATTGGTCTAAATTAGAAATCATCCTATGTTTTTGATATCGAGAAGATAATAAATTAATAAAGGCTGATAAAAAATAATACAAAAAAAATGAAGAAAATGATTAAGATCTACTTTTCTCTTGATAAGGATATTTATTTATTTATTTTTGGCCGCCTCTGGGTGGCTGATGCCATAATATAATAATAAAAATAAATAAATAAATTTATTTTTTATATTGACCATGCATAACGTTCGTGTTAAAAAGCCGCAGTGGCAAAGACTGAAAATTTTCTATGGTTAAGCTGTGGTAAAAAAGGTTTACCTGTAAGTACATACATAAATCGAATACAAATCGAACACAATAAACGCATTTTTATTTAATTTATCAGTTTTTTTCTGATTATTTGGTAAAGCTATTAGGAGTTCGCTTGTATGAACTCTTCGCCACTGAAAAGCTGTAAACTTCCGATCATATGAAAACAATTGATTGGAGGTTGTGTCAAAAACATGGTACAATTATTAGTCATTAACTAGACGCATTATTAAAAAAATAAACAGCAACCAAGAGGCTGTATTGGAGAGCTATTTATAGCATCTCTAATGTATAATTATCTAGACTTAATAATAATATAGTGAAAGATTATAATATTGTGTTGTTGGTATGATCAGTGAAGACCAGACGCCACAACACGTATCACTATGATGATGTGCGCCATGTTAGCACAACCTAATCACATCGGGTTTGGTTTGGAGATACAGACAGCAGAGTTGCGGTGACTTCGGAAAACCGCAATAAGTACACGCCACTGGCTGGAATATTATTACATAAGGATTGACAGAAACATTATACGTGCACTTGGTTACTGAGAGCGGTTAATCAGGGGACGGAGTAGTTCTAAAAAAAACCTTTTTCTTTTCTCTTGATTTTAATTATTAAAATAACCTCTCAATCTGTCTCTCTATCTATTGGGGTTCTTCCGCAAGGTCCAGCTCATGGTTCTTCAGCTCGATATCAGGCTCTCTCGTGCTGTCCATCCTTTGAAGATGACTTGAGCAAGACAAGTATCAGCTAGTCAATAATAAAATTATAAAACTTTTTTCAGATTATATGAAATACCTACTGACTGAAAAGTCATGAGGGCAATGTCTCGCATTTCGCAAGTCCGCTATTGAAAAGAGCCACCCTTTACGAATGTCTATTTTCAGGCTTTCGGTCGTGGGGGCGTCCCCTATAAACAAACTGATGCTTACGAACATAACACTTAGGGGAGAGTCTGAACACTTAAATGATTCCTTGAACAAACGGTTAGTAGACTGTACTCAATATGGGTAAGTTATTGAGGCAATTTGACTATTTTGTAAGGATCTCTTGGTTATATATAAATCTTAGGGAAGAAAAAACAAGATAAGTATTCTTAGAAAACGCCATTGCATACAATGACCGATTAAAATCTACGTATAAGTACGAATGATGAGTCAGTCCAACTGTATTTATATGGAAGGAAGCTGAATAAAATATAACCAGGAGTACAGCAGATCTATAGTCCACAGGCCGTAAAGCACAATGTGAAGAAATAATAATGACATCTGATCAATTGGCAACACCTGATCTTTAGTAATGGATCCATCAAGCAGTCTCAATGATGTAGTTTAAAAACACTGAGAGCTGTCTACGAAGCTGAAATAAAACACCGATGTGTGTATTGCGATTTTTGAACAATACACAATAAACAATAGACGTTGATTGTTTGACCGGCGTGTGATGAATTGTTAAACAAGCGGATAACAATGGAGACAGATCGAACAAAAACAAAATACAGAATAGTGCAATTTAATTCAAACTTAAAACAAACACAGTTCGAAACGAGAAACTGCCGATGAAGAATACTACTTAAGCCATATTATCATCTCTTTGAAAGTAAATACAATTGGCAGATGTCGAAATATTGCAGTTCTATTCGGAGATTGCGAAGATCAACTGAACCGTATTTGTGTGGAATAGGCCACACCTGAAATGAGGACTTACAACAAGTAGGTAACAACGGTATAAATGAGATTGCGCCGGATCTGATTTCTAATAAGCGAAAGGTTAAAGGTTTCGCCAGACACAGGACGCGCCAACAGCGGAGTGATGGCACTGTAGATCTCTCAGCGCACAACAATAGCCCATCTGAGCGAAGAAACATAAATTACGAAGAGAACAATCTCTTTCTCCGGGACACAAATTATTGCACCTAATAATATTTCCACAGCGCATTGTCTTTGGAGAGAAAATGCGTTTTATCGGTAAATCAAGAGGCATTATTTCACCTCTGCTACAATTGTAATTCTATCTAATTAAGTATCATTACTTTTGCACTTAGAGCGAAAGCTTTCAAACTTTAAATTTAGCCGCAGTTTTTCCGCATTACTGATGTTTGTCACTTCCTATTCCAATAACTACCAACTTAGGTGGTTGTCCGCTACATGTTCCCCAAAAGATCGCAAAGACAGTCAAACTGATTTGGGGCCTAAGTTCCCAAGATCCATTTAAAGAAGAAGAAGCCTCAAGTCATATTCAACGAAATGGCCGTCACCGTCAACATTTTATAAGTTTGTTTGTATTTGTCAAGCCCCTGGTCTGTCCATTTGAGTTATCTTTCTAAAAACAAAAAAGAGCTTAAATTTTTCAGGTTGATAGGTATTATCTTGTCAGCCAATGTGTAAAAAAACAAAACGCTTCGCTTTAAACACAAATCAGAAAATAAGTTTGCTTTAGCTCTCTCAGACGAAAATTTAGAGGATTCAAAATAAGTGTTCATTGCGATTTCTGATGCATGCACTAGAGTGGACGATATGATGTTAAAGTTGAATTATGTGAATGTGAGAAGGATGTTGTATCTGAATGTTTTTTGTTTAGTATATAAGATTAAGAATAAAATGGTGCCACAATATTTGCTGGATAATGTTAGGTTTAATTTTGAAGTCCATGACTATCCTACGAGAAGTCGAGATTTATTTAGGTTAAAGGTGCCGAAGCGCGCAAGTACAGAAAGCAGCTTGTATTACCGTGGTTTTAGGCTGTTTAACGACCTGCCGTCTCATGTAAAATGCGCACCCACTTTGCCGACTTTTCGTTGGAGGTGCCTTAAATTTTTGAACACAAAAAATGTTGATAGTTGGATCTAGTTTTTAAAATTAAGGGTGAACGTAGGTAGTGAGTGAGGACCGAGCGAGTGATGAAGATTTATAATAAGATTAATATTAAGAAACCATAGTTATAAGTAAACTGTATGTACACAATAATTGTTATAAGATATATAAAAAGATTTTATATAACTTTATAAAATTAATAAAATAAATAAATAAATATAAAGAAGAATAGGCACGGAAGGTGTGGAAAAAGCATACTGTAACATTAAGTCAATATTTCGAAAGAATGGGTGTTACTCGATATTGGGTGTATTGAATATCGTTGCAATAAACACTAATATTCAGTCACGAACCAATAGACCCATCGCGAACAATAAAAAAAGTAAGTTGTCAGAAGTTGACTGTAAGCGCTGGTTCACCTAGTGGTGACCAACGTACAGTCCAACAATCATTGTTGACATGAATCACGAATACGAAATAGGTACTAGACGTGATGAAATGGAGTTTTTTATTATGGCAATACTAATCATAGTTAGAGTTATTATTATTATGTATTAAGAGCTGAAATAATGGCGAGCAACTGTACCAATCGCACTCTAATAAAGACCTGCAAATTTGCATCGGTAAGTTTCAATGATCTTACATTCTAGATATTATAGTAGTTCTATGGTAAGATTACAGCCAGATAACACTGCGCGAGTATAGACACTTACTAATAAAAGTAAGCAAGACGCTGTTACAGTGCGATTGGAACATCTGCCTTGGCACGTACATACAGCGGTACCTAGCGACGGGGACGGGATATTAAGATGGTAACATTACCAGCATGACTCATATCGGATCATCTCGAGATGTAGAGCGTTACGGACAGCATGCCGACTTTCACCGCAGACTGGGAGACTGGCAAAACAACACCTTTTTTCGTTTGTTAGAAGCAGAACGTATTGTTTAAATTTTGCGACTTAACTGGAAATTTGTATGATTGTGCTATTAGTGCAATATCTGGTTCCCCAATGTGGGCTTCCATTCTATAGTAGGTTTCTGATTAATAAAAAGGGGGCATCCACTCATTTTATTTTTTTGTAATTTTTTTTAAGCTTCATCCAAGCAACTTATAATTTTCCCATACCGCGACTTACAATCAATATCACCATGAATAAAAATCATAAGGTGAAGAAAACGACATTTTTATTCCTTTGGTTCTAGCTAATATCTCTTAATCCCGTCCAACAGTTTCTTAGTGTCCACGTCATTATACGGGATACGCAGCATTCTGCGATGGGTCTAAATTTCAAACGGTTATGGCTGACCGCAAGGTTATAAGGTCTGTATAAACAAACATTAGACAAGATTGATCACTCATTAGGTTTCTTGTTTGCTAAAATGATAATCAAGGTTTTATTTTTAGGCATCAAATCGAGTATAATATAATATTATATTCGTGTTAAAAGTAATCATAAAATGGTAATCGGGTTAGGATATGAGAATGAATAATGCAATAATTGACTGAATAAATAACGCGTGATTTTGATGAAGCAATTAAGATAGCCAATCATTCAACTAATTTCGATTCTACATACTTACTCACAAGGATGACAAAAAATGTTATATTATGTCCTACACGAACACACAGTGTACGACCGTTTTATTAACAAACATCATTCCAAGATATATAATAATAATACTTGGACAACTTTTGTGGCGCCGTTTAGTGAAACATCTCCACCTCAAGGGCGCCTCACGGTTGATCGCGGACATCGCTGGCGAACGGACGTCTCGTTGTACCGTTTCTCAACGCAAAGAAATATTAATTTCATTTTTTTCGTTATTTAAATATTTTTGTGTTTATTTTATGGGACAAAGCATTCGGTGAGTTCGTTCCAATTTTTTTTATATTTGTTTATAAATTTTATTTTGAAATTATTTTGTTTATTTTTTATAGTGTGTCGTTGTTTACACTTAGCTTGCTTGTAGACACAACATGTCGCCCGCCGGAGGGGGGCCCCCACCCCCTCCGCCCACTACTGGCGACGGGGGTAGTGTGAAACGCACGGCTATTGATAAAATAGAGGAAGTGACGCCAAAGCGACCTAATATTGAAAATAGTTCTAGCGTAGTCACAGAAATTTTTAAGTATGATGCCACTTTCTTACCGCCATTTATAGTTCACATACAAAAGAAGGTCGGTGATGAATTGGAAAATATTGACTCACTAAAATTTGGTTCGTTCTTATATAAAAATAAAATTAATTCATCACAAAATATTCTGAGAATAAAATCGATTGGGAGACAAAAATTGTCAGCAGAGTTTAAAAATTATGTATCTGCTAACAACTTTTTAGACGAGAGCATACTTCAGGATAACGGGTACAGAACATTCATTCCCAAATTTCTTGCGTCCCGTATGGGAGTAGTCAGGGGTATCCCCACCGATATCAGCGACGAAGAATTATTGACGCACTAGCTTATACCCGTCATGCTTTACGTTTTTGATTCCGATTGTCAGGCTTGATCAGTAGGTAATTAAACAGGTTCTAGTCTAGCTTCCCATTGCTTAACAGACCTCTATAACTGACATAAGCACAGAAAAAGAAGAATGACTTTTTTACCGACCTCATAATATTATACGAACCTATCGACATAATTTGCAAGTTTTCATAGAGAGAGCTCTATGGTTTGAATCTTAGCTACATTCCGTACACCCTCTAATGTGTTATAATTAATTAGGCATTCCACCCATAGAGGGTGATTTGTGCTATGTTTTTGAGAAATTTGTATGAAGATCCTAAAAAAATAGAGTTTTTTAAATAGCTGTAAATATATTAAAGTTAATGCAGCAAATTGTATTTAAGAACCTTCTCCACCATTTTGTACGGCTCTGGGCATATTAATATCTGACCTTAACGTCTGTTTTCTACGATTGATGCGCCTTCAAAAATATAAACGGACTAAAATATTATGTAGATATCACCATCCCTCATGAAATAACTAAAATTATTAAAGTTCGCAGACTGGACTATAGAACTACGGAAAATGGTAATATTGTGAAAAAGCCATCCCGTTCTGTAGTTATTACATTTTCGGGACAAAAACTACCATCTCACATATATATTTTCTATAACAGGATCCCTGTAGAAACCTACGTTTTACCTACTATTCAATGTTTCAAATGTTCAAAATTCGGCCACACTAAGCTTCAATGTAAAGGAAAGGCGGTATGTTATAAGTGCCAAGGTAATCATACAGGTGACCAATGTTTTGTACCAGATGATGAGATTTTATGCGTGAACTGTGGTGGTAAACATACCGCAGTCAGCGTATTATGTCCGGAATTGGCACGTCAGAAAAATATAAAAAGAATAATGGCTGAAAAAAGCATTTCCTTTTTTGAGGCCAGTATCCAATTTCCGAAGAGCAAACCTGCTTATTCTTCTGTAGCTGCAGAAAATGTACGCAAAGTAAATACTCGCAGTCAAGTCACCCCTCCTCTCTCCCCTTCCGCCCTCCGGCTTCCTTCTCGTTCAACTTCAACAAGCTATAGGTTTAATAAAATTTCCCAATTATCTACCAGAGCTGTAGAAAGGGAAAACAATATACTCAGAAATCCCAAACTTTTAAAAGAGATCAACGAAATTTTAATAGCACCAAACGGAAACTCTCCTCAACCGGACGATGGGTTTGCTCTTAGGGCAACAACCCAACGCGACTCAGAAGACCCTGAATGGATACTTATGAGCTTAATGAAGCCATTATTGAGGGAAATCTGTAATCAATTGTTAGCAGGGAGGTTCCTCTCATCTGAAACTTCCGATGATGGTGTCCGAAAAGAACTTGATAATATATTAGCCGACAGGCAAGAACTAAACAACCCTAATCAGTTAGAAAAAACTGTCCAACTTGAAAATATTCCATCAGCCAAAAGGCTGCCCGTTGACTATTCAGATTTAGATTTTAGCCAAACAAATTAAGACTCAATACAAACAGTTTTATATCTTACTTTACTCACTTTATTTTTCATTTGATTTATATGTATTTTGTCATATTATGTTATGTCATTCAATATCCCTTTTGCTACAAATGTTCTGTTTTTTATTTTTTTTTATTTTTTTCCTTATAACATAAAAATACTATGACCAATAAAAATATTAAAATTTTACAATTTAACTGTAGAAGTATAACTTGCAATAAGCAGGATATTGTAGGGATAACTTCGAAATATGATATATCGTTAATGGCCCTTTCAGAAACTTGGCTGAGGCCTAATCAAGCATTTAATATGAATGGTTTTTGTTGCTTGAGAGATGATCGGCCTTCTGGTTACGGTGGGGCGGCAATTCTTATCAGAGATAACATACCTTTTACTCCTATCTGTATAAAACCACTTTCTTGTCCTTTTGAAATAGTCGGTGTTAGAGTGAAAAATGTTACATTCATTTCAGTTTATATTCCTCCCAACATTTCTCAAAACTCTTTTAAAATCAGTCATCGAAAATGCAACTAAACCATTGATTCTTTTAGGAGATATGAATGGGCATCACCCATTGTGGGGGTCCAGCAGCACAGATAGACTGGGAAGGGAGATTGTTGACTCTCTAAACGATTTAAACTTATGTGTGTTGAATGATGGATCACCCACTCGAATACCAGTTCCAAATCAGCAACCAAGTATCCCAGACCTTTCAATATCCAGCAGCGATATATCTTCTTCATTCGATTGGAAGATTCTTGATGAGGTTAGTGGGAGCGACCACTTCCCAATTATGTTAGAGTGGAATTTTTCCGGAGCTGGAGGAATTAACACTCCTGTCAGCCCTGGCAGAAAAGCTATTCGAAATATCAAGAATACTGATTGGGAACAATACAGGAAATTCACAGAGGAGTCCTGTAGGTCCTTCTCGCCTCCTTCAAGAGATAATATTAATGAATGCTGTAAATCATTCTCAGATATGTTGCGCAACGTCGAAAATTTCAAAATAAATAGAAATCACAAACACAAACCTCACTCTACGTCTCCACCTTGGTGGAACGAAGAATGTGATGAAATGATAAAAAAGAGGAAAGAAGCTCTAAGAAACTATAGACGTAACGCAAATATGGAGAATTTCCTTATCCTTAAAAACGCCCAAGCTCTGGCTAAAAAAATATTTAAAAAAAGAAAAAGAGCTGGTTGGATTTCCTTTTGTAATTCCTTATCTCCACAAACTCCAATAGGTACGGTGTGGGCAAACATCCGAAAATTTCGAGGATCATTTCAATTTTCCAAAACGAAAACAATTCCTGAACCAGCTCTATCTAAATTTGTTGATAAGTTGGTACCCCCATACGTTCCGTTATTCGAGGAGACTAGTTCTGCGGCTCACGCTAGCATTCATCACAATTATTCACCACTTAATGCATCAAACTCTAGTTATCCGAGAGACGTATCAGATGAAGCTTCCCTGACCAAGGGTTTTTCTTTGGAAGAACTGAAATCTGTCATAAGCACTGTAAGGGATACTGCTCCTGGAGTGGATGGCATCCCGTATAGCCTTCTCGGTCTGGGTAGTGAATTATCTCTTACTTATTTTCTAGAAATTTTTAATGTTTGCCTTCGAAATTGTGTCATTCCTGATACATGGAAGAAACAACTAGTCATCCCCATTCCCAAAGTTTTATTAAGCCACCCCGTTGATGCAACTTTTAGACCGATCGCTCTTTCTAGTGTATTACTTAAGATTATGGAACACCTTCTCAAGAGACGGTTGGATTGGTGGGTCGAGAGAAACAAAAGCTTCTCTTCTCTCATGTTTGGTTTCCGAAGGGGAAAATCTACAATGGAGAGCATTGCACATCTAACAACAGATGTGTATTTAGCCTTTTCCGAATCTAAGCATGTTGTTGGGGTGAGTCTGGACATATCTGGCGCGTATGATAATGTTCTGATCCATATATTGAAGAACAAATTAGTAAAACTTAAAATCCCTGATAGTATTGTTAAGCTTTTGATATTTGTTTTGAGCGAGCGAACAATTCTAATAGAAGGTCATTCTGGTGTCGTGTATGAAAGAAGGGCTTATAGAGGACTACCACAGGGCTCTGTTATTAGTCCCTTTCTATTTAATGCTTACATTCATGATATTTTCGATGACATTTGCCCCGATGTTAAAATTCTTAATTATGCGGATGATTTCTTTGTATACTACCCAGATAAAAATATTGGAAGAATTGAGTTGGTAATGAACAATAATCTAAAGATTCTGTCTGATAAGTTGAATTCTTTGGGACTCACGTTGAATCCTTCGAAATGCAAAGTTATATTTTTCTCGAAATCACGAAAATCTCAACCGTGTACGATTAATATAAACAATGTTCCTTTAGGTCAAGTTCACGAACTAAAATTTTTGGGAGTAAACTTTGATAGGAAACTTTCCTGGAATATGGCTGTAGATGCAATTGTCAACGGTTCCCAGGGCGGATTAAATGCCATGAGAGCCGTCTCTAGAGTTTGGTGGGGTTCTCACCCAAAAGTTCTTAAAATGATGTACTATTCCCTAGTACGATCCAAATTGGACTATTGCAGTTTCTTAATGTCGCCTATGTCCAAAAACAACAGTAAAAAATTGGACAAAATTCAATATGAAGCCTTAAGAATTATTTTGGGAGCAATAAAATCTTCACCCGTTGAAGCGATGCAGGTCGAGGGTTCTATTCCTCCTCTTGATTTAAGAAGACAATTTTTATGTGACAAATTTGTGATTAAAATGATGTCCATAGAAGGAAATACTCTAATTGATAAAATCCATAGCCTTGATGATAGTATTAAAAAACATAAACGCTCCTGGGGTAAAAAACCTGTTCCAACCTTGGTGAGTAGTTGTAACTCCTTGGCAAATCTGGAACACAGAATCGAGAAAACAGACATCTCTCCTCTGTACTCAGTTAGTTTGGATTCTTTAACACATACTCCCCGAGTCATAAAGTTCTTCAACTACAAATTTACCCCAAATGTAACTAATAAATTCAATAAAATTATTCTAGATGATTGGAATGATTATAATCTTATATTTACAGATGGATCAAAGCAGCAGGACAGTGATGCGACAGGTGCAGCTTTTTTTGCCCAAAATGAGGGATTTAAGATGCACATTACCTTGCCGAAAGAAATTACTATCTTTTCGGCGGAATGTTGCGCAATTTTGGAAGCCATAAAATATATAACCATGTGCAATTCCGAAAAATATTTAATTCTGACAGACTCGTTGAGTGCCCTGCTTAAAATAAAAAGCCCGTCCTTTAATTGTGCGATGGATCGTACCATTCTGGAAATTAAGGAACACCTCTACAACCTTTCGAAACAATGTAAACAAATAGCTATTGGATGGATTCCAGGTCATTCAGGGATAGTTGGAAACGAGATTGCCGATAGTTTGGCAAAGGAAGCTGTAAACAAGAGTTTGAACTCAAATAAAAAAATTCCCTTCTCTGATATGTTCTGTATCATGAAGTCAAAAATGTTCCATGCATGGCAGGAGAGCTGGAATGCTTCGATTTCTGCATATAGAAGGAAGATAGCCACAGTATCCAGGACTCCGTGGTTTGATAAATTATCACTCCCTCGACAAAGTACGTCTGTCATTTGCAGAATAAAACTAGGACATGTGTGTACGAAAAGCTTTTTACATAAGATTGGGATAGCCCCCACGGAGATCTGTGACTGTGGTTTGGAGGAGGAGACGGTGGACCATATATTTTTTGCCTGCGAAAACAGAGCATCATATCCTAATTTTTACTTGGCTCTCATTAAGAATAAAGTTACAATGCCCACCTCAATTAATCAACTTCTCTCTATATATGATCCAAAAATATATAGAATTATTTCCAAATTTATTGTTGATAACGATGTCAAAATTTAAAATATTGCTAGATAGACTTACCTATTTTAACTTCTCACATTAGACGAGTACACACTCTAACAAGGTGCTTAAATTGAATTTTTGTAAAAAAAAATACTTTATTCATTTTATTTATGACTTGTTTTTTTTTTTTTTTTTTATTATGTACATTCTTAATTTTGTTTTAATTAGGTTTTGTTTATGTGCTGAATAGGATAGAGAGATATATTTACACTCATTTACCAATGTATCTATCTACATAATATAATATATTTCGTGTATGGCGAGTGCGTGTGCAAAAGACTAGGTGTACACATTTATCTTATATTTTCTCATGTACCTACTGCCTTAAAGTTTATTGTTTCATTTATATGTGTTAAAAAAAAAAAATATCTTTGCCATGTTAATAATTTACTATATTATTATCTTCCCTCTATAAATCATTGTATTATGGATGTATAATCATTCGTGTATTTGTTTTCTTACTTTGAACAGTATATCTTGTGTAATTTAGTTCCACATGTTCGCATCTTGTATTATCAGATTGTTAGTAATCACACTTTTTTTTTCATGTTGTTTTTTTGTACATTTTTTGTATTTTTTAAGTTTAAGTTGTGTTTTTTCTGTATTTTTTGTTTGTGCTTTGTTCTTTATTTTAATAACCTATAATTGTTTTCTTGTTCTTATTGTTAAATGTATTTTGTTAAAATTAATCAACTTGTCAATGGCACGAGATACTCTCGTTATATCGAGGGTGATTGCCATAATAAAAAAAAATAAAAAAAAATAAAAAAAAATAAAAAAAAATAAAAAAAAAAAAAAAAAAGGGCGCCTCACGGCCAAATATTGTTAGATACCTACATTGATTCAATTTGGTATCTATTTAGGAAAAAAATCGAGCTAACGAGAAAAATCTTTACTTTGATCTCGAAAAGGCCTTTAATAGAGTCCATCTGGACACAAGAGAGTATTACCGTGAACTTAAATTAACACACAATTATTTTTTGTATACTATGATATAAAAATATCATATCTGAAGACGCATGTTTGAAGTTAAATGAAAAATCTAGGTATCTTGCAATATGCGATCGTGTCCTGAGATCTAGTTATTTTGTGGTTTCAGATAGTTTTTCAATAACCGTAGAGTTCGTGAAATAAACACTCACTGTAATACTTAATAATGAAACCTAATAAAAAACATCACGTAAGTATAGGAAGTGTTGAATGAAACGATACGACACCGGTGATTATTATATTATGGGATGTAGTTAGAATAACGCCCAGCTCCGTACAATGGCAATTATTAGGATACTAGATACAAAGTGACGATAATGCTCACTTACGTGGGAGTCCGAATGGGTTAAAATTAGAATGTTTACAAACAAGATATTCCTTGTTACCAATTCAAACACTCCTCGAATCGAGTGGGTGCTGCAAATCACCGCCCGCTATTAAGTAAGTGATTACAGTCCACGTCTATCAACACTCGATCTATCATTCGTATTGAAATCGAAAGCCGCAATTTTGTTAAAAAGTTCGTCCAAACATATAAATCATAACATTTCATCTGCATGGAGTTATATCAAAGGTGATATAAATTCTTGACATAAAACCGTATGTTGTCTGTAATTAGAATAAAAAAATACCGAACTATGGAGTGTTCGGTATTTTTACTTTCGGGAATAATATTCATTTTTCCTAGCGAATTTGTAACTTCCCGGACAGCAAATTTCGAGAATGACCTTTTTTTTTAGGTGAAATTCCTACTTTCCGGATAGCAAAGTTTGAAAATGACCTTTTTTGTTTTAGTTCGGTATATTTTTGAAAAAAACCTGGCAACCCTGGCAACACATGAACCATGGGCAACGACCCTCAGTTATGAGAAAACGAAGAAGGAGGAGGAGCCCTTCATTTTTATTTATTTTCTTAGGCTTTAATCATTTTTTTACTCACTGGTTACGAATACTAAACCAATGCCGAATATCTAGAACAAACTTAGCCAAAATATGGGATTTTGAATTGAATTACAAAGAATTCTACGCAGGTTTTTTTAAATGTGCAGTACAGATTAACGGCAATCAAGTTAATTTATTGTTTCAGAGATTTACAAAGAAAAATAAGCAAATAATTATATAATATTCCACTTTTCGTTCAAATGCTCCGTTTCAATATGACAAAAATATATTGTGCAATCTCAGATTTATATAAATCGTATTTTAGCCTATAGATTAAAATTATCAGCGATAATATTATGAAAACGATTGATTTTGGCGAACGATATTAAATAACTAGATTAAACAATCTGCAAAGCAAAATACTCTCCGATAAGACAGCGAAGACATTCCAACCTCTATAGGTACAACATACGGGTAAATGAGAACTGCGCTAAATTCTTCCTTGTACAATAATATTAGCCAGCATACTCAATAAGTTCAGACAAAAGAGTCTTTCAGTCGTATAGCAATGTGTTCAGCTGAGCATCACAGACCGTATATAAGATGATGTCATACGGCATAACGAGATAAAGAAGTCGATAATCAAACATAATTGAGGACTCAACATCTCAACAAGGAGTTACTCTCGCTATAGAATCAAGTGGTCAAAATATTTTATCAAAATAGGTACGAGTCAAAAGACTATAGAATATTGTAGGTAGGTACAATACAAGTTAACAAGGAGGGGAGCAGGAGCGGAGAGATTGATAAGATGAGGAACGATAAATTAAAAAGGAATGCAGAGTTAACGTTAGCGTATAGGAACTAAAATGAAAGTGAATTGAGGTGGTTTGGGCAAGTAGAGAGAACGAGAAAAATGATCTACAAACCTGAAAGAATAGGAGGCCGACCAAGAATAAAGTTAATCGATCATATTATGGACGCCGTTAAGGAGAGAAATACAGTGAAACGATTGCATTGATATTGTTGGTAGAACCGTCTTTTCCCAGCAGCCGCTGTTATTCTGTATCAACATCAACCAAAAATCTCCATCCATCCATCTCCTCTCACCGTTGGAGTAAATTTATAGACCTGCTTCGATCAAACGCATGCCATTTTTAAGAATGATTTGTATTTGATGTTATCTGGGTGGGTATTGATTATCGCTAAACTCTTCGTGGGAGTCGGACATGTCGGAGTTTTGTATATAAGACTCGTTCGCAGCAACGTTAAATCAATACTTCGATATAAGCGACCGATAATGATGGGATAAAAAACTACTGCATGCATTAGAATAGTTTAAATCACATGTAAAATCAGGTCATTAGCGGGAGATAGGCTTCAGGCTTGTAAGGGGTGGCAATATTTTTTGGGGGCTGTCTTAGGATAACAAGAAATATAAGTATATAATACTAAATAAAAATTGTTTCACCTCAAACGATGAGATGTCATGGTGCAGTATGCCAATGGAGTAATTACCTGAAACAAACAAAAACAAAAAATGTAAAAAAAAATGTTATATTATGAACGGCTTCCAACTTAACCCAAAAACACCAGAGTCCACAGTAACTACTACAAGAACAAACAAGCACTCGATTCGTTTCGCGATTGCAACAAAATTGAACGGCCGAACAAAGACCGTGTCAAGGATTCTCACTCGAATTGCGCAATATTTTAACATAATGCAACTTAAAAAAATACACCATGACGAGATTGCGAATTGAAATAAAAATAAGAAGAATTTGTCATGCAAGGCAGCAGCGAACAATGCGGTAATCAGACCAGCGACCGGATATGGTGAGGTGTACCTATGTCTTGTGACTGCATTGGCGCCGGACTCTTAATAAATTCACCGGAAAGCCATTTGCATTTCCTTACTGGAGGAGATGCAGTTCTCGCGTCTACCTGTCTTCCCGGACCAGGGGAGATTTTACAGCTCCTTCAATGATTCGTATTATTAATAGAAGTAGAGATGATGGCATCATCGGCGAACTTGACAGGAAGTAATAAATTGAACGCCAATATTATAAATAAAATAAATTATACAAAATGGAAATAAAAATATTCGATTATTTATAGGAACAAATTCAAACCAGCAGCCTTAGCATAAACAAAGCTAGTTCATGTAACTATACAAATTTAAGATAATATACCTCTTCGTTCAGAAAGACAAAGAGGTATTTTATCATTCCTCGTCCAGCTGTTTCTTTGGTAGTCCCTCAATAAGTGAGGGCATTTGAATAAAAAAATAAATAAAAATACGAAGTATGATTTTTTTAAATTCAAATACTCGTACATATAAAAAAGAAGTATTTCCCAAAAAAATTGCATTTTCATCGACAAATTTTTGTTCGTTAGATCAATAATTATTGTCGGGATAACAAACTGTACTGAAGTTATGCACTGGGTTCATAGGGAGTAATATGTCGTCTGACAAGACGGCCGTCTTCCACAATGTATTAAGTATTATGTTACTAACATAAACAATGTTCCACACTAGCACATTCATCGCTGTTTATAGCAGTACCGTATTCCTAGGGAAACAGACCATTCCGCATTTCATCTC
The DNA here is from genome assembly GCA_963576905.1 of Mystacides longicornis. Lineage (NCBI taxonomy): Eukaryota > Metazoa > Arthropoda > Insecta > Trichoptera > Leptoceridae > Mystacides > Mystacides longicornis. The sequence goes on along the minus strand of OY756433.1, from coordinate 14,941,392 downwards.
TCAACAACCTTCTCATGACTTACATTTCATCTTTCTATAGAGGTAATATCAAAATAGACATCTCTGCTTAAGAGGGCTGATAAGTATCCCATGTTTTGAGGTAAACATCGGAATAGGGTGGTTTGTATGGCATGGCCATTTATTATTCCAACAATGGGCTATGTTTTGTGTGTTAAAAAAAGTTAATTTACATTTTGTACTTCTTACTCGCACAAAAACATCAGTAAATAATCCCAGTACAGCAGCTGAAACTCGTCATTTATGTATGTACCGAAAGATTACACATTTGCTTTTTTTTTAAATTAAATTATAAATAAGAATATCTCTAATTTATCTACTTATTGTCTTTCGATCAATAATTCTAAGAAGCAAGTTTTAATCTATCTAGATCAAACTGATCGAGCTTAAATCTTGACCTAATCAATACGCCGTAAGCGTTAGCCTGAATGTAGGCAGTGAAACGATCTAAAGGAGCAATTACTGTTGCATAAGTGTCAGGAGTATTATCTCAAACACAAAAAGCGTTACTACTACTCGTTTTCAACCGGTCGATATCAATAGCTATTCTTGAGCGGAATACGGTGCGAGACTTGAGGGAAAAAAACGAACTTGGTGTTGACCGCGAGCGCATGCCTCGCAGTCATTGAAGCGCGTCTGCAAATACAGGTAATGCTGCGGTATCGTTGTCTAATGGAGCAACCATTCAAAATAATATGAACCGATCGAAATCTGAACTCAAACACGATACTCTGGACAGAGCTTCCTTATGACGGCTGCGATACAAATACATCAGCACTGCACCTGAGAACACATGTATCGATTCCTTGAAATCATGCGATAACAATACTGTATTATAGGGGAAATCGATTACCATGGATATAAAGAATACCTACCAATAGAGAAATCCAACTATAATTATTTGTTTTGAACCATTCAATACATTACATATTTATTAATGTGGCCGGTAGTCTTTAAAACAAAATATTTAAAACAAGATGTCCCGGGTTCGAATTTTGATATCAGCAAAACATTCAAACAAGTTTTGAAACAAACAGACTCACAACTTATTTGGAATTGCAAGATTTTTTTCCTAGGGGATGTCACACATTTATGGAGAAATTTTAATTAGGCAAAATAAATTTAATTTTAATGGTAAATTTTAACTATAATTTTTGTGTAAGTAAAGTGTTTTTTTTTTCATTATCAATTTATTATTTTCTTTATCAAGTGTTATTATTATTGTTTCGCATACGTTGTTAGTTGTCGATTGGAATATACTTAAGTTTTCCTTTTTCTTTATCAATTTATTATTTTCTTTATCAAGTGTTATTATTATTGTTTCGCATACGTTGTTAGTTGTCGATTGGAATATAAGTTTTGCTTTTTCTTTATCGATTAATTTTTCTTTCAAAATGTGTCAAGTAAGAATTAATATGCAACACAGAAGCGAATTTATACTGGATGTCCCAGAAAGTTGACAAAGCGGAAGTAGTCCAGAGATAGTGCAACTTTGAGACTAATAACATAACGTTAATGTATAGGTATGGTGCGATTTTTTTATAATTAATTATTAGTTATAATTATTTTGGTATTTTTTGTTGTTGTCAAAGTCTGACATACAAGGCATTAATGATCACAGAGACACCAATTTTTGAGGTAGGTATATACTTATTCTTTTTTTCTGTAATAGATGAATAGTAACCTTGTCTTTACGAAAACAATTATACAAAGGCCAATTTAATACCTTCATGCCAAAAAATTAAATCACAAATTTAGTTAGAATTCAAAATACTTATTAATTAAAAATTGAGAACAATTTAAAAACAAATATTCATGACTATTCTCAAAAACTTGCCAAATTCTCTATTTATTTTCCCTGTAAATTTCATTGCTGTATACTTACGACATCATACCTTAATCATCATAGCCCCAAAGGCGCTCTATCTCTGGACGTCCGCTTAGTCATACTTTCTGGGACACCCTGTATGGCAAATAATGCCAACATATTAATATTTGGCGTGGTAATGGAATATATAAATTAACGAATATACGTGAACACTCAGATACAGTTGGAGTAATAAAACATAATAAACACGAGACGAAAATGAATTATTATCAAAATGTGTATAATTTGTGGAAAATGTTAAAGTAGAGAAGAGAAAGAGAAAGCCGAGAGAGATAGTATTGGTGTTAGGAGATTAATTGGAGTCTTGGTTGCCTCTTAGTAAAATCGAGAGCACTGCGACTGCTAAAAATCTGTCTAGTGGCGTGATATGTATGTCACTTTCATTGCTTCATAACAGAGTTTACCTCGATACATCAAAATGTGACTGCTGCTCTCTGCAAGACTGGACATCCCAACATTACGCTTTTAATTGTTAACACTTCTCTTCTTAACAATCTGACATCTAGACTCAACAATAAACTCAAAGAAGTCACAAATGATTTATGAATACATAGAAATATCAAATTCTAAACCAATTTGAACGGATCGTTTCCACTCGCCGATAGTGGATCGTACCTACAGTTGGATCGCAATAATTAAGAGTCATTAACTTGACCACTCAAATAAACCGAATACAACACACACGCAGTACAATACAAAATACTATCTGATTTATACACATCGATTCAAATTACTCTCGTTTGTCGAATGTTTGGAGATTTATCCAACGTATGTATAGAAAACCTTTTAACTGATGAAGGTGTTATGGAAATTGCTCTTATACCGTTATATCCACAAAGCTGGAATGACAAAAGAACTGATTATGAGGCTGCATTGGAACAAGAAGAGATGAAATAAATAAACCAACGAAGATATAAGCGTGATTCGAAACAAGAATGTAAAATTTTGATGTCATATTTCGGTTTATGAGGTACAAGGTGAAGGGACGTCGAGGGAAAGACAAGCAGTGACTGCGTCAAAAATCACCAGACCTTTTTACTAAAAAAATAATTAATTTACTATTCAAGTGAATTTTTTTTGCCAAATTAATGAAGCGGAGCTTTTTATAATCGATCGGTTCTTGTCTTTTTCCATCTTGTTGTTACAAATTGTAATGATAAGCTGATAAAACATTGTTCAACCGTCTTTCTTGGCTTATATTTTTTTTTCATTATTTAAGTCCAAATCCAAAACATAGCACATCAAGAAGATAGGTATGTAGATGAAAAAAAAAAGTATTCATATATATTTAATGGAAATCGATAACCACCGAGCACCTTCTGCCCAAACTATCGAAGATTTCAAAAAAGAGAAGAACAAGTTCCACAACACATTTTTTAAATGGGCTATTTTTTTATCTACAAAATTTGAAGGGTAATTTGGACGTGCAATAGCCAATAATAATTAGTCGAATTAAAAAGTAGTTAATGGTGTGGAATTCAACAAACTACCACAGCAAGTAGAATCGTACTATCATTGTTAGAGTTAACTATTGTATGGTGCATGTACCTACCTCCAACATACTAATTATGATTCATCACTCAAAACTCACTGGGTGACTCATTTGGTAGCACCAAAACACCTTCATAATAATACTAGGTACAATCATACTTACATAACTAGTATAAAATACACAAGTAGTATAAATGTAATGTTATACTAGTTCCAAATGGTGATCAGAGAGTAACAAATAGCTTGAACTTTGAAGGGGGAGGTCGTGTGTGCACCGGAATCAAAACAAATCGTAAAAGACACCGAGACGATTGGATCTGATGATGATAAATGATAGGGTCTAGGCTAATTGAATATACATTCGTTTTAATCAATCAATCAAATCCAAATGGATAAATTCACCTTCTATTGAGATTACGCCACCGTATTATCATAATAAATAAGGACATAATTTGATTGTTTGATTAGATTAATATCTTCTATCTCTTAAAAAACATAGGAAAATAAAACTTGAATACAGCATAAAAATGTTGGCCAAATAGGCTAGGTCTGTGCTAGGGCAAACTAACAGCAGTAGGCAGTGTTGTATTTGTATGAAAAATATTATTGAGAGTGCGCAATGAGACTCCGAAATAAATACCATTATTTTATTTAAAAAAAAAAACGTTTCTGGTCTCTCCCAAACTAAATACAAACACACTTGTCTTTCGGAAAAAAATATGTACTTTCCATACACTGACAGGTGTATTTTCCGTGCACTGACATTTCCTAAACCCATGCAGTTTCATCAGTTTTTGGTAACATAATAACTATGCATTTGATTTTTGGCTAGTTACTTACACGATGGTGTAACAGAATCGATAATATTGGTGATATTTATGAGTGAAATTGTGTTTTTTCTTAAAAACATAAAAAATAAATTGCAATACAAATTTTCTCTTTTCTATAATATGAGATTTCATCACACTCAAAGTTCCAACACAATACTAAACAAATATGAATTTGGTTTCAATGTCTACGGCTATAGTTGAATTACATTTAAAAGTATGTGTTTGCCTGAACTGAAAAGTAAACGATAATAAAATGGGAGATGGGATGCAAGTCTATCCAGAAAAAAAAACTTATACTCTGTATCTCTGTAACACCACGTACTTGAGTGACCGCCGATTCCAATAAAATCCAACGGCCATTTACCGCTCGCTGTGAGTTTCGAACGTGACTTCTTCGGATTCGCTCTATGTGACTATTTTCTTTACTTACTACAAACGATACTAACGCACGTACAAGGCGGGCGACCCTCGACTATTAGCAATAGCGCTCGGACTAATATAGTAAAGAAACAGGAAACCGTACCTCCATATTTAATGTGTTACCGTCATCATAGACAAAAGAAATATTCTTAATGTTGCATCAGCGGAGGAAGTTTAATGTACAATCGGTCATCGACAGAAGTACCTACCTACCTACCTACCTGAATTCTACTCTATATACAGTGGCAATGATAAACAGAACAAACTATGATTGTATGTTACTAATGCTTCGATAATCAGCTATACTTACAGCCTGAATAGAAACAAGTCCTATTTCAGGAGGTTAAAACAAAAACTAGTAAGGGGATTTAGGGGTGGTGGCGAAAAGACCATTAGTCGAACCAAATGTTAACCTCACTTGCACACGTTAGAAAACTTACGAGGCTCTGGCAACGGAGCTTCTGTGATAATATAACCGTTTACCCGTAAAGCCCCATAATATTTACTTAAAGAAAGGAAAACCTGTAGCAAACCCATTTTAACCTGACTGGACAGTGTGGAATAATGGCACTTTTACAAGTGGACTTGGAAGAAGAAGAACTTGGAACTTGATATGTCGCCGATCAGTCGATCAAACCGAGTTTCTAAAGAATTAGAAACTTGTCTTCACTATCTCAAATGTATTGCTATTAAAAAAGAGCCCTGAAGAGAGTTATGAACGAAAAACAAAGGTTTAGATTAATGGGTTGAAAGTAAGACGAAGCAGACAGTGAAAGATGGACTGACACGATCATCTCTAAACCATAAACGATGCCAGACAACCTTTTATCAATTAGAACAACGAGTTACACGGTACTCAACAATGAGAAAGACCTTCCAAAAGATGGCGAGAACCTGCGAGAACGAACAGGCTCATAGGCCTCAAATCAAGAAGAAGGATAAATGAGGACACAGAAAAAACGAAACTGGAATAAATCTGGGCTAGGAATGTACAGCAAGACCTACAGGTGAGGTGGAATCGTGGGGACCACTTTCTTATGTTGAACAAGCGTTTGTAGGATTGGACACACATATACTTCAGACGTTAGATACAGATTTTGCTTGTTTTAAAAATACCGTACCTATCAGGTCTAGTATGACTTCATTACGTATTCTAGAAACACCTCCTGACACAACACGACGTATGTAACCTGCGTGAACACGTGGCGCTGCCGAAAATCGATTCCTAACCCCAACCCCTAGAAACGCAATAGTGAAAGTGCAACCTCCACCCGAAATGTGTTTTCCTGTAATACGAAAAGGGAATAAAAAGGTTATTGAACGACACCAAATTACGGACGCGCACCGGCGTTAAGTATTCCTGGGACGACGCCGGTGGGGGGATTTGAACTGGTGTACAAAATGCTATTTCGAAAAATTGTAAGTTGACGGTACCTCGGCGACCTTTACTGTTTGATCGATACAAATATTCGAGCAAACATCTGCACATATAAAGTTATGCAAAATACAACAAATTCCGTTTCTACTGAAGGGTTGACATTTCAAAATCGAAAAGATTTCGATGATTAAATTTTTTTTGTATGTTTTGTTAAGTATTTTAAGTGTATAAACCTGTATTTTAAGTGATTGTGGGAGTCTTCAGGGAAAATTCATAATCTCATTTCATCTTCAATGCTTGCTATTCGAAACAGAGCTGAGGGATTTGGACATGGTGTGAGAAGAGGTCATTGAAGTGATCGAGAGCGGAGGAGGGCTCTTGCTGCCTCCCTATGCCCCTAAGTGTGGTCAAAAAGAGTATTGCATTGATTTAAAGGACGGCACCAAGACATGATGACATCATTGTTATCTTTTTTGTCTTGAAACTAAACGATATGAATTTTTCACATATTTCTATACACTTTTAGTGATCAGTAGTTGGAAAGGTTAGGCAAACAGTACAATATCCGTTATGCATAACACAACAGTTTGTTGTGTATGCACTGCCTGCAAGTGTGCAGTGTTCCGGTGTATTACACTAGAAAATAACAATCTCAAGGAGATCCGAGCTGTGTTGGTCGAGACGTGCTAAACAAACAACAGTACATAAGCAGATCACAATAATTATTATTACTCTAAGCGTCGATATTTTACTTTATTTATCAGCAGTTTATAAGGACGGCAGCCAAGCGTGACAATATTACTGCGCTTTAGAGTCACATGGACAATTTCGTACTCCAAACTATTATAGTTTTCATTGGTAAATTCGTTTAGAATTTTTCACAACTATTTAGTTTTTTTAATGGAAATTTTTAACGATGACTTGGTTAGCTTTGTAAATGGATGGTTTTGTGCTTTTTCATAACTATACCATCGTATGACTGTTTATTTCTTCACGGAATCAGCCTGTTAGGGCAACATCGATGTACAGTACATCATGTGTTATGTTATCAAATCTCAATTTACACTCCACTTAGGGGCATAGGGCGGCCACAAGAGTTCTCCATTGCGCTCGATCTTGCGCAATGCTTATAACCTTCCACACCATGTCCAAATCGCTAAATAAATAAATAACACTAGTAGATTTTCCAATTTAATTTTTGTCTCCTGGCCTGAGATAAAAGATTCCAGAAGGCCTAGACAAATTGCATTTGGCGATCGACTACAAACGAATTTTTCGATAATGTAGTGTAGGAAGAAAACTAACTGTCCACTGTTTATATTTTTATATAAGTGTCTTTGTTTAGTTTAAATAATTGTTTATATGTTCCAGTGGACAATTCATTTTTTCGTACATTGACGAAATCTTCGTTTGTAGTCAAACGCCACTTTGAATTTGTCTACGGGGGCAGGTCAGAAAAAAAATTACGTAGCACCATTGATTTTATTTTTTTTTTTCATCTAAATAAATAAACAGACATTAGATAAAAAACGAATACAACACTAAAGAAAATTATTCAAATATTAGTACGAATATAAATGGGACATTTTACGCGGAGATACACATTTCAAGATACTGGATTGAGCCGAGATGAAGCTATTTGTGCAAGAATAATCTTAAAGTATCTAAATCCAAAATTTTAGCACAAATATATTTACTATATTTTTAAAAAGAACACTTTTTCATGAAGATGTAAAGCAAAAAGACAGACACACGAACGAGTATTTTAATGCGGTAGTAATTACTACCGAGAGAGTATGTAGAGCGAAAAATTTCTATGAAAACTAACGAACACATAAGTTAATAGCGTTTATATTCATACCCTGCCCATTTTATAGCGATTCATTTCAAATACTTACACCCATTATCATTTTCTAAAATATTAATTAATGTGTCGTGTAAGAAGGTGGGGTAATTAGATAGATAATAAAAACAACAGCTAAATGGGACGAGGGATTCGAATTATTAGAATAAACAAAAATAATCAAAATTATAATAATATGCACTGCGCACTAAAAACGACATCTCTTCCTAAAAAGTGACTACGAATGGGAGGAAAAGCGGTCACCTTTTCAATGGTCTGTGTTCGATATAAGGTCGAGGCATATTTTGGTTTGTACTAAAATGACGTGGATCGAACACATCGATTCCGTCCTCAAGGAAGGCCAGGTAAGAAGTAAGAGAAATACGAGATGGTGTATGAGAAATTATATGTCGGTGGAAGAAGCGAAAGAAGTATGCTTCGATAGAAAAGAGTGGAGGTCCGTTCTCTCTGCCTACCCTTTACGGGAGACGGCGTGATGGGTAAAAAAAAAATTAACTAAAAATGCCATTTTGTAGAGTAAACTTGGTAGAAAAGTAGAATGCTTTTTACGAGAACATTCTGAGCAATCGCTTTTTAAAAATATCAGTCAATACAACGCGCAGGGGTCTACGCAGTACACATCCCAGGATAAAACATGTTTAACTTTTTCACTGTCCATAAGGAAAATTAGAGTGGAGAATGATCACCCTCGAATAATATCTACTGTGGTCACCGTTTTGAAAAAAAAAACTAATACAAATCGTTAACCAAACAATGTTAGAAGAACAACCTATATGAAGAGCCTTTCAATTTCGAAAGCAAAATTCATGGATATCCACCACACATTGGGAAAATTTTGTGGACCTTAAGTTCAAGTATAATTTTTCCTGATTAAATATAGCGAAAATCAAAAGACAATAATGAACATTGTATATTATTTCTTACCGTTTTTATGGATATCCAATTTTTCCTCTGTATTTTTAGACCTTAGCTTAGATTTTGCTTTTTGGAGCAAGACGGTGTTATAAAAATGAAGTTTTTTTTTAATTGTGCATAGTGAAACAGATATAATATTATGTGGTCAATAAATACAAGAATATTAATTTAAAAAAAGGTTTGGTTTTCCTTTTTAGGAGGATAAAGTGTTTAATTAGCAATATATAAATATCTCGCTTATACTTAATACTTCAAAACAAAAAGATGGAAAAAGAAAGGAAATAGATCGAATAAAATAAATATGGCCTCGCCTTATATTCAAGATGTAAGGACATTTGTCAAGCATAGTAATTATTGTTACATACAATTAAGAAGCTGATTTTTTTTACTTCTGCCTTCTCTCGAACTCTTTTTTACTCCGTATAGGTACCTACGTTAAAAAAGGTGACATTTTTTTTTTAATTTTTGTTTCGAATGTCGCATCTAATATGCACGTAAAGTGTAAAAATCAATGAAGATAATTTATAATGCAGGCTAAAATAATATTCTAACTGCAAAAAAATAAGTGGTTGTGAGTTTCATTTCGAAATTATGTTCTATTCAAAAGTTTTGCAATTAAAACTATGAGGTGCATGTTTCAGGATGTGAACCATACCGTTGCTGTTTAAACAAAACCTGTAAGTAAATTATGGGTGTTGGTTAAGAAGATGCGCAGTGCCCTTTGATAACACGCAACGCTACCATATTGAGTATACCTACAGAATCTGAATTAAATAAAATAATTTAAAACGGTATACGATAAAATGAAATCTATTTGATTTTGATATAAATGACTATTGATAGAATGAATTTGTTTTTTGTTAGATATAAAACTACAACAAACTGTCAGATATGATTTTTTTTTTACAATGTTGCAATTTTTTTGTGTTTATTAATGCAATGTTCCGCAAAATTGAAAAATAGGGGTTGTACAAATATTACGTAATTTTTTTTGAGTTTTAGACCCCCCCCCCTTCATACATTAAACGCGGCGTAACTTTTTTCCATGTTTAATGAGAAAAGTGTGAATTTTTAACTTCTGGCGATTAAAATTTGGAGCAATCTTTGATAAGGTTGCTCTCCTATCTTCATTGATCTTCTTAAAGGTGGAATTCTTTAACGACTGTTGCGACTTGCATTTTTCTCTGTGCTCATTTAAATGGGCGAATAGGTATTTATATCCGGCAGATAAATAAGTTTTACTACCCATCCTTTTCTTTTACAGAATCTGAACCATGAGCCTCTAAAAACACTTGGGTTAATTTTTTCGGAGCACACCAACCTATGACCACGGTACACAAGTATGCCGCGGCACACCATTTGCGGAACACTGCATTAATGTATAAACCTACGGTTAAAAATGACATGTGAGTGATGAATTCAACAAAACAAAAAGAAATGAGAAATCACGTGGGTCTGATAAATTCATATTATTATTTTGTACCATAATGAAATTGCTTAGGGCCATACCGAAACGCCTGTACCTACAGGAAAATTATTGGGTCAGCTCTCTTTTTTTATTAGCGTACTTCACGCAAGAATCACCAAGTAGTATTGAAATAAAAAGAAAAAATTGGGAGACAGACATGGCCGGTGAGGTTGTCGGAGGTGAGTCATTGTGCTGTACCTTGCAGTGCACTGCAGGTGTGGCGGAGTGGAGGGGAAGCTAGGGGGGAGGGCCGTGGTAATCACTGAAGAGGGAGTAGTCACGCGACCGGTGAACGAAACAACTCAAGATTCCGTTCCGATTTCGATATTCAAAGAAGAAAAAAAACTTCTGACTGCATGTCTGACCTTTGCAAATATTGTGAAATCATCAAGTTGTTTGTTTTTATAAATTTACGATCAAACTTAAATAAGAATTATAGTAGTTGGTAGTCTATCTATAGCGGTTCGATCGCCGACTGAAGATCACGGTTCTATCTTCCTCATTCACAACACAAGCATTGCATTCTGTGAAAGATGTCAAAAGTGTTCAATTTGGGTGATCCCAGAACCATGTATGAAAAAGCTTTCTACCGTATTATTCTTCTTCATTCTTTTATTTTTGACCTTATCAGATATCTGTGCTATTATTACTGTTTTTATGTCTAGATTTTAGGATGTGTTGTAAAAAAGCCATACGATAAATAAATAAATTATTTTATTCGCTGAGCAAAGACGCTTAGGAGACATAAAGAGACCATTTGGTTTTGCAAAATCATAGGTATTTTGACAGACACAAGTTTCCTGAAAGTTTCTTCAACAGAACTGAATCTACTCGCTAAGTTTTACTGAGAAGATAAGACATGTTTTCTCTTGAAATAAATAGACTATTATTACCTTTTGTTGAAAATAATTTGATCCTTATTTGACTTCATTCTTTCTCTTATTCTTTATTATTATTTGATCAGTACTGTTTTTTATGATTTTCTCTGGATTTTAAACTCAGGCACAAATGATTCCTTGTGGGATGCGATTGTCGGTAAATTCAAAAAAAAAAAATAAGAAAAGTCACAAGGCCCCTAAATGATACTCTTAAAAACCGAGAAAAAGAGCAGATGTAACTATTATTATTATGACTAAGTAGATATCCCTTATTAGACAATTTTTATTCAAAGCTATAGCAGCCGATTTGTACCAATACTAACTTCCAAGTATCTTAGTGCAAATTCGAAGGCTGGTTATAATCATTTAACATTATCAACCTCCAAAAGAGAGTGATTCAATTTGAACAGTTTATTAGTACAATCATCCGAAACATCACGAGTCTGTCTATGAACAAAAATTTAGTGTAAATTCAGCTTGTTGCGATTTACTAGCAGGATTGCCTACTAAACTGCGCCTACTAATCTAGCGTGGCGAGACGCCAATAATCTAAAGATGACGTGTCCTCCGAACATCGCGGTATGATGGAGGAAACAATTATTTATTTACGTGCAATGACTGGACAGTGAGAGTAATCATTTTGGACAGAATTAGGTATATTATGTGGCTTGCTTTGGATGACAGCATTGTATGAATAAGACGGAATTTATCTCATCTATTTGTATAACCGAACTATATCTGGATTGGATCGAGCGTATAGCATTATTCAAATGACGGTGAGCAGGTCATATCGCAAGACGTCAGGAAAAAATGTGGTCGAAGAAGGTCGAAACGTAGGGACGGTAGGGATACCACCACTATGGCGGAGGGGCGACCTCGTGAAGCACGTTGGTGTCAACTGTATCTGTGTAACTGCGGAAGGAGATGGAGGAGGCCTTTATACAGGCGTGGAAGGGAATAGGTTGATAAGAGAGAGAGAAGAGATGACTGGTTTTGGATGATTTTTGAAGTGAATATTGAAATATTGAATGAGATAATACTAAGGAATTGGCATTAAAGTCACGTAAAAACAACAAAAATTATCAAGGTATATTTTCTTTCCTTCTATTTTTGTATGCCTTGCGATCAGTTTTTTACACGGTCCTTTGATGTCAAGTTTTCTCAAATTTTTAGGAGATCATCTGGAAGGACTATGCTCCTCTGAAATTTACAGCATACCTAAACAACCTTTCCCGACGGAGCTAGCCCTCTCAAAATACGTTCTTGACCAATTCATCTTCAAACAAGTTCTTTAAAACAATATTTTTAGTAAAGAAATGGTCGCCGAGGGCGACTCTAAAAGAAGAGCAACAATCCTATTATGCGTGTTGAATTGAAACATGAAACTGGCAAACAAAGAATACCTACTCAATTTATTTTAGAGTGATAGCCGGCTGCGCGAGGTGGACAAGAGAAATACTATTATAATAATTATTGTGTTATATAAACACGCAACAATCAAAATCTACTGGGACAATTAAGTAGTGTTCGGATATGAAGAAAAAGACTATCCAAACATTGTTTATAAGTTTTTTTTATTTATAGAACGCGAGTTAGGATTGGTACCACGTTATGGGGCTTGTGACTGACAGAATGAGGATCGCTTCAAAACAGACAGCTTAATTCAACAGACAACAAAATGATACATTTTCAAAGCAATATTTTGTCGGTAGAGCCGATGTAGATGTTCTAGTTTTCAAGACGACAGATTTCTAACTAAACAGTAAAGTCCCGATTAGGGATACGGTTAGAGATTTGTGAAATGTTTTTCACACGAAAAGTAATAATTATCTTGTTTCCAGGTTTTTGACAGCCCAGGTTGACTTAGACGAAATATTGTTACAATAATTCCTATAGACTGAGAAACAGATGCAAATCCTTGCTACAATAGAAAACTAAAAACAAAAAGTAGATAATGAGTAGCATCAAGCTATTCAGAACACGTCGTTGAACTAAAAGTAAGACATCTACATGTCCACCGTTGGTGCGAAGAGGGATTTTAATTAATCTTTGGAATAATTATTATTAACAGTAATATATTACACATTTATTTTTTCAATATTTCCAGAGACAGTAAACCCGGATTGGTTATAAAATCCGTTTAAGGAAATTCCTTAGGTAGGTATATTAACAAGCTACCATCCAATTTCGACATAGTACAGTGCCCCAGTAAATTATCCAGCTGCACGCTCGGTCATTTAGGCACCAGGGATAGCCGAAGTGTATTTTTTTAACGTATGCGTGTCAAAGTATCAAAATTTTGATTGAAATATTCGGTCGATCGTTATGGAGCCACTGTTCATTGAACACAATGAAAACATTATATTGTGGATCAAAAGTTTGTCCACCCCTGGGCTAACACAAAAATGATTAGGTAGGTACCTACATATTTATATTTTCGTGTTTGGGGGCATGTCGGTATATCGCCCATTATGTTTTCCCTATTTTTAATCATACAAACTACATAATTACGAGTTATCAAAAATAATTTTATTTAAAAATATAAATAACAAAGCATGTTATTTTTATGGTAACTATTATTATATAGATGTCTGTCACACAACACTGTACAAAATAAAATAAAACAAATATTTATATGTGACGAAAGAGATCGTGGATAAAAATCTGACATTTGATGTACTGGAACTGCAAGACTTGCCTTGCATATGGTTGACAAACTCTAATAGGAAGCGGCATAACAAGAAGACGAAAACCAATTCGCAGATAGACAAATTTATTTTATGTATTTCAAAATTAATAAGCTTAATTATGTATGTATTCCTTTTGAACCACAATTTAATAAAAAGAAATATTCCAATGTTTTTGGTAAATTTATTATTAATAATAAAATACAATTTAAAACACAGGAATCTCCTTTGAAGCCATCTGTATTGTATCATGAACCAGAACGAACTTACAACATAAACAAGACATTATTACATGCTGTATCTCTGGGAACATTTGTAACGACTCACACACTATAATAATATTCTTCAAATCAGTGAGAATTTTAGTAAGTATATTTTTGTAGAGCGCTGTCAAACGAATTCCAGCGAGGGCTCAGTGCGTTGAAATTAATGATATGGAACGCGCTTGTATCAGAATTGATTTTGTATCAATATTACTATGGTACAGTGGCTGCGGGTATATTAAGACGAAAGAGGGTTTTTAATTGTTTCGGCTTTCGAAATCGTTTACACGAATAAAATGAGTCAAACGGCCATTCTGATCTGATTGAAATCGTTGAATTGTAACCGCAATAGAGCGAGTAGGTGTACAATGCAATACATCAATCTGATTGATATTTGTGGCATGTACGTCGGATAAGATGCAGAGTAACTACTAAACACGGTGATTGATCGTGAAAGGTCGCCTATTTTGACTGTCTCGTGTTCGAGGGCTATCGCTTAACTTGCCAATATCAAACTATAGCATCGAATAAATAAAGTTTGTAATAATAATAAAAAATATATCAATGTTAGGCTAAACAAGCATACACTCCCACGGTGAGATGTGGTGAACTAGACCTTGTCAAAAAAGTGCTCACGGAAATTCTGATATATGGAAGTGGCAGGTACCTATATTTTGTTGGAACACTGGTAAATTTTGTATTAAAATAATAGTCAATATTCAAGTGGTGTTTTATTTAATCAATTATATGAATAGAAAAATATATAAAGTTGAATAATAAATTGAGTACTTCCTAAAGCTCGAAATAAGCAGAAAGTTAAACAAAAAAAAGAATGTCCGTATAAAAATCCCCAAAAGGTCTCCCTATGCAATAATATATATCTACCTACATTTAGGAACATCACGATGGAGATTTTCCGATGGTATTATTCAACTTGTACGACATGGAAAAAAACAGATCCCAATCAAATTAAGGAAAAGGACCAGGAAGAAGCCTTTATTCATCAGGGTGATAATATCTAAAATTTGATTTTTTTGGTGGTGTAAAGAACTTTGAACTTTCAAACACCTAGACCGAATAGTTCAAGAAAACAGCAACACAATCTCAGATTGATGTTGTGTTCAAAAGTGTTTTGATAGCGGTGAGATCTATTTTCAACGAAGAAAAGGGAACCAACTCCAAAAAAACCTTTTCAGATGATATAAACCGATTAGAGGATAGGTATATTATATGACAGAGATTATCACAAGTAAAACACGAAGTAATAATAGGAAGATAGCCCTAACGAACCTGAAAATAAATGCGAAATCTGCAAGATATGGTCGCAACAATAATTAATACGGGCATATGTCCGCGGGTGAATATCCTCGAAACAGATCCATCCATCATAGCGACAAAAATAGGTGCATGTGTAGGTAACATAAATAATTCATATCCACTGCAATGGGAGCGTACATGGCTTTACCGAATCGAAATTCAAATACTTGATGGATAGGAAGGAAATCGTTAAAATCTAACGGTTAAATTTTGTGTTTCAAATGAAAAAAAAAACTGTTTTTTAATTTGCATGTTCATTGACATAAGCACCCACCATTAAAATAATTGAATAAAACGATTGTATGCAGGATATAGTAATACATGGAAATCGGAAGGAAGAAGTTTAAGTCAGGACGAGAAAAGGCTGTTGGTGTTGACTGTAAGAAAGTATTGCAGTCATAATCCTTACACATTGTGGCATACACGGTGAAATTTTGTTAACACTGTAAAAGATGAGACAGTTTAATCTCTGAAAAATTCTCTTTTTTTTCATTGGATACAGACAGCTTTTAACCGGTTTGCAATATCCAATGTAATTTAACATAAACAAATTGGATATAATGCGGTGTTGATAACATTTCGGTTTTACGTTGTATTTGAATAGATAGGTATGTTGTACCTATTGTATTTATTGTTGCATCCTCTTGTTATAGCAAATTTGAAAAAAACAATTAGCTCTTCTTTATGGATACAAATCTATGGATTACGCCGTTGAATTCTGCCATTTTATATGCGATGGTATAGTAAGAAATGAACGATAGGTATGGTGTTGAAATATACATTATTCTTTGATCCATTTTTATTTTCAGGTCTAAGAAGTCACTAAGTATATTTTCGATTTCTAAGGCGAATTGATGTTGACAAAGAGGTCCCAAAACTGTTTAAAAACATATAATGTAAATTAGACAAATTATTGTGTTTTCTTTTTTATCAAAAGAAAGTTTGGAAAAGAGTTTGAAAGTTAATTCTTGGCAAATTTAAGACTGGGATAAATTTGTTGGATGTTGTCATGTCTTCCTCAACTCTTACGAGTGTGGATGAAATAATCAAGATCATTAACAATGGATCTCGCAGGCAGCAATTCTTGTGTCGTGTCAGATCCCACGCCACGGCGCTCACGGAGAGCGAACGTCATTTGGTGACAATGAACGATAATGACAAGACAGACGAACAGCCACCGAGATCCGTCCGTCTCGAAGGCATCGTGCTAACGCCAGCCAGAAGATATCTGCAGTGCGCGGAGCAATGCGCAGATGACAATATCTCGCGAATGGGAGGAAAAAGTGACGATGCGGTCCGTGCACTCTTAATAATAAACGTTGACTCACGCGAAGACGAAAATAGACGAAGAGCGCCTACCTAACTTCAGCAGATAGCGTTCACAATAACAATATTTCGGTGTGGAGATAGATTGACCTTACTCGGGTCAAGTTTTGCTGTTAGCTTGAAATAAATATTCCGAAATAAAACGATATTTTTTTTACAAATGCGTACTTGTCTACATATGGAGGACTTCTATTCAAAATGCCCTGTCCAATCTTTGAAAGGAAGCCAACTCTGAAATGCAATAGTTTGATATCTGGGCTTTTTGTTATCAGGCTCCTAGATACTAACTTTCACAAATTTCCCTGCCAAAGGATGTATGTGCAGTAAACGACTATAGACTTGTTGCATTACTACCTACATGGATTTTTTAAGTTTCATAATAAGCTTCTTTTAACAATAGCATACACAACAATTTTTTTTTTTAGCGAAATTGGTCCAGCCGATGATCACGTAAAAAGGGATCCATTTTTGTTTAAATAGAGATTATTCTATTACACAATCTTGACTTGTATAAATAGGCTAAGATAAGAAGAGATAGGCTAAGGATATAGGTGATACAAAGTTTACAGAGGCATCTAGTAAGACATAACATAAATAACCATTCTCAATCAATAACAGACAACACACGTATCGGCAATAAAGTCAAATAAATTTCGCTGAAACTCAGGTGATATAGGCAGATACGTAGAAAGTCTCCCGAATAATAAGAACGGTGATTCACTGGACTTTTCGTCTAGTCACAACAATCAAACGAACGGGGGGAGTCCTGAGATATCGATTACCTTAAAATTATTTAGTTTCAGTGTCAAGTTCAACAAACAACATATTTTTATTGTTTGTTTTTTTTTTTGGACAACTTCCCGTAATTAAAGTTATTATTACACAGGTACATAACCAACTCGCCGCATATATGGCAACATTCTGCACAAAAACGATGTTAAGTACATACCTATTTTTATTGAGGTGTATGCGTTATTGTCATTGTTATTACAATTATGTACCATTCGAGTATAACCGACAATCAGAATAAATAATCGTTAATGGATGAAAAAAAAAATCTATATTTACATCATGTCGTATGCTGAATTCATAATATTAGAAATGACGTGGTATTCAAAACACTTATTTTCTTCACTTGTTGCAAAAATCTGAGAAGGTACGAACGACATGCTGAAGAATGGGTACCTACTAAAAGAATAACAAAAATAATATTAAAGGTGTGAGAAGATTGAGAAAGACAATGCAGTAGACTGAACACATTCATTACGTCCACAATAAATGCCAGGTCAGTAATAAAAGAAATAGGACGGATTGTATGAGAAATGGTTCGTCTTTGGAAGAAGTCGGATAGAGATTTTTTCTCTCAGCCTATCACTTTGCGGACACGACGAGATGGGTAAAAAAAACGGTGCGATGGCAAATTTTCAATCTAAGGAGTGAATTATAATTGCTCCGGCTAACATTAGACAGTTACGCTTAGGCCACTTGATAGTCGATGTCAGGTTTATACTTAAAAAAAAAAAGTTAATTACATAAAATTGTATGGTTTGTTTTCAATGAAGTGTTCCCAGAGAATCTCATCCTTGGGCCGCAGAGTTGCTCTATAAAATTCTAGTTTGCGGTTATAAGGTTGAACATTAATTTCATCAAGTTACAATGGAAAACACTCCCAGTTGCTTCCAAATGGAAATTGCAAACATCATGTTTGTGAAATAAAATATAAATCATGACCATAACAAGAATTCTACGAGTATTATCCTGCATATTATTCTAGCATTGTGGTATCTAGCACATAATTATAAAGACTAGTTGCTTAAACAAGTGATTTCCATCCTTTGCTTTAAAGAAGTATGCTATTGTAAGGCCAAAGAGATAAAATTGAATGAATAATTATTTAAAAGGTTAGATGTATTTGTAGATTTTATGGGCCTAATATTTGACAAGATTAAAGTTGAATTGGGTTAGCATTATCATGATAGACCGATGGAAAAACTTTAATATTTCCTAAATTTGTGTTGTTCCATAACCAATAAGACGCTTTTTAGTTAAAGTTTTAAATAAATTCAGTTTAATTAAGATTTTTAGGAATTCGGAATTAAATAAGATTTCATCATCATGTAACACTCTCTCGAGAGTGGATTACCACATTTCAAAGAAGAAGAAGGTTTCATAACATTAATTTATTAGCATTATTGCCGAGTTTGAAACTGATTTGCAACATGTTGATTTTTTCGAAGATTAATAATGAATTGTGGGCAATTCTAATGGCGATAATGATGTATCAATAATCTGATGGCATCGCCCGGTACATCCGATGGGAAGACATCCTCTGAAAGGTGACGCGAAAGGAAGTACGTGATCTTTCGTATCGCCACCGAATTATAAATTGTTCGGCCATTGCGGCGAAGAGTAGCACGTATGGATTTTGCCTCGCAGTTTTTTTTTAATTTATCAAGTAGAAACATTGCAAATATTCATAACTAGCCCGACCCACCGCAGAGTTTAAAAAAAACATCCGTTGGGTTTTCCGACATTTTAAGTAAGGAAATTACAAAAAAAAAAATCAATCTCTACATGAAAAACGACATGAAATCTCTGATGAAGATAAAGAACACTCGGTTATCCCAATATTCTGTAGGCCTATACGATGATTTTAAACTTAATCAAATAGCAAATACAAACAAATTTTTGATTCTGAGGTGATAATTTTTTCAAGGGATGGCGATGTGGTAGAAAATAAGTCAAATATGAAGGATGTTAGGTTATTTTACCTATATTTTTTTTAAGACAATGTCAGATCATTTCGAAATCGTAATGAAGATGGTTAATTTGTTGGTAATATAATTTCTTAATTTGATAGTTTATTTTTCGACAAAAAATTCGTGAGTGGGTACGTATACAGTCTGGCAGACAATGCAACGGAAAAAACTCTCAAGTTTCACAGAGGGTTGGCCTTACACTACACAGCTACGCCCTATGTAAACAAAGAAAGGAAGTTTCCACATGAGTAGAGATAACCCTGACTGACTCACCGGGACAAGTGGTGGCACACGTGCTTCCCTCTCCTATTCGTTCACCAGTAACCGGCTAACCCTTTCGGCCGACAATTTTGCGACGAATTTGTCGCATGAATGAATAATAACGTCGCAATGACTGTGTGGAATTAAAAACGGGGTTTCATTGCATGATCTTCGCAAATCAAAATTGAAAAAGTGACCAAAGCTTTGAATGATGAGATTGGTCTGGTATCATTGTCCCGAGAGAAAGGCTTCATGGAGTGACGCCTACGCATTGTAATCCCATCCCGTGTGTAATAAACATTAATGGTGCGACCAGGTCCGAGACACGTGCCTAGCCGGCCCATACGGTGTAATGACAGTGTGATGTCTATCAAATAATTACATCGCAGGGAACGAATGAATAATGATCCGTTTTAGGCAGTCGTATGCATGGGGAAGAACTACAATTTGATGGTAACGGGTGGGCGAGACAATAGAAAAACTATACCTATTAAAATGGTTCCAATTTTGATTGCACCATAAAGACACCATTTACAGCAAAGACACGAAAGAATGTATACAAGGTGAACGGACTGCTGCGAACCTAAATGATTAATTACAAAATAATAAGTGTTCAGGTCGACGAATCTTCAACTAACCATAAAATGAAACAATATAAACTTTAGAGATAGGCGGCGATTTTGTGGGAATAGTCGATTTGCATTGCGTCCATATTATTATGAATCCTTACAAATGAACGAGACGGTCGATCAGTTCGTATAGGTACCTACTTATAATACGGTCTGGCGAGATTTTCATATAGAGAAACTTCATATTCGTAACAAGACAATAATTATTAGAACCATAACACATGCTCACTCGGCCGAGTCCGCAGTTTGTACCACATTATTTAGGTGCGTAGTGTATCGTGCACGCTGCAACTCGGATCAATATTATGTATGCAGTTCACAGTAATTCATTATAACAATAAAATTAATTACACGGAGATGGCTTGTATTATTCGTAATTATGCACGTTAAAATTACTTGCACATGACATGTGTACAGGGGCAGTGGCTTATGGGCATGAATACGTACAAAATATAGGTAAGTTATCAAATTTCTTAATAAACCTTTCTACTACAATACGATACAATAGAGGTATCCAATGTTTCGACTATAATATGAAGCTTTGGAATTTGGAAACTTTAACCCACTTGAAGCATTCGTAATATAATACTATTTTTAAAGCATACTGCGGCAGAGCATTATTAGAATATCTGAAGCAATTGGAGCAAGCACGATTAAGCGTGATAACTCATATCTAACTGTAGTAATTGTGAACATTTATGAATGATTTTTATACATCGTAAGTAATTGCTGGAACAAATAAATCTCCGGCTTGATTTGTGGATAGGGAGATTATCACTCTCGTATTGACAAATCATGAAGCAGAACTTAAGTAAAAGAAGATATTTGACAATCCACCGGCATTTTGTGCCTGGAATAGTTTTAAATATTAAAAAAACTACGTCAATTCTATTCTGTCATTTCTAATTATAAGTATAATTGACAATGTTTTGGTTTATTTTAATTAATTTATTGATTAAAATGTTCTACAAAGTTGCTGACGACAAACACTTCTTTTTGTTGGCGTGATAATTGTACGGCGAACCCAGATTACTCGTAAAAACACTACGGAACGGGTTAAAGTTGATCGGGTGGAAAAACTAGTTGGTTGACTCACCTAATCACATAGCACACGGCCAGACGACGGAGATCGCTTCAGGAAATTTCAGGAGCACTCGCAGGACTAGGTTATCCTTGAGGGATGAGTCTCAATTTATTTCACTCAATAATAATAATAATTGCACTGTCAACCCACACAATCAATGGACTTTTGCAAGAAGCGCAACCACCATACTGTTCTAAACTTGTATTTATATAATTTGCACAATTGTATTTATTTATTGTAAGGTAAGTCGGGACCGCATGGAAGCGGCAAGTTGACCGGCTCGAGACACAACTGAAGAGATACTGACTGAGAGCGCCACTCGGCTGTTTTCCTCTGCGGGAAGTTTTCTTGCTGACGGCACCGAGCACCGGGCGATGAGGCCGGGCCGGGTTGGGGCGGCAGAGCGGGAGGCGAGAGGCGGCCCGACACACTCCACTCAACACTCTGGATGTTATGTTCGTGTTTCCAAACTATGCGTCATAATAATTGCATGTACGAGTAGTTGGTGCTCCTAATAAATCTCCTCCGCCGAAATATTGTCACCCGACTGAGACGCGACATGCCCGCCCTACTCCAGTGGGAAAGCAGAGAAACTCCAAAGGAATGGTGGCGCCAGGCCATCAAAAATAAAACTTGACATCATTTAAAGTTTCCCGAAAAATCTTATCAATCGGGTTTGAAAATTTATATGTGTATTTACTTTAGCTTTAGGTATAATAAGACTGATTTCAGAGCGTCTGCGGAAACGTTCACGTCCAATTTGAGACAGGTATCCAGCACCGATTTGACAGTTTATTTGTGAAAAAACACTTGGAAAGACCTGACTTTATCGGGAATCGAATCATCCGAACCTCTCGATCTGCAGTCGACGGCTAAGAAACAATAAGGCTATCGAGATCGACGAAATGATATTATTTATGGAATCAGTCAAACACCTCAAACATAAAATATGTGCCCAATCAATCAAATTAAAAAGTAGGTATTCAAACAAATAAGTATTCAGAGTAAATTGTTTTGTACAATGTGTTGACACTTTTGTTGACCAGGGTTCTTTTAGAAATACAATGAGTCTTTACACATATGAAACATCATATTTTGCAATGAAACACTGAACCAACTGAATGAAGTGGTTGGTATACTAGCGGTTACAACGCCGGCTTTCGTACTGTTTGGTGCGGACGTCGTGGTTCGATCCCAGGTGCCGACCATTTTCCTCTTTCACGACACAAGCTTTAAGTAGCTTACTGTTAAAGAGTCAAAGAGTGTATTTGTGTTCACTTTGAGAGAGCACAGATTCATTAAAAAAAAAAACTTAATAACGTAACGTGGCTCGAGTTGAAAAATTGCTTTACCTTACAAATTGTGGCATTAAGATTTGGCATAGTAGATCCTAGAAAAAAAAGTATGTATTGGTAATTGTGTAGATGAATTTTCTTTAAATTGAGTAGTTAAGTGCAAAGATTTCCTTGCACTAAACTACTCAATTTAAAGAAAAGACGAATGAGTTAAAAAATGAACGATTTCAAATGTAATAAAAGATCATTCTTTGCGGAATATTCAGAGTTCAGGGGAACAATCGCGAGTGAATTGATAGAAACACTGATCGCACCAAAATACGGTTTGGTTTACAATAATAATTATTATCTCCGTTGTACCCGGGCGAGTTTACGGCGAAGTGCAGATGTCAACGCCCTCCGCGAAGTTTGTTCATTGCAATAAGAGACTTCGTAATCTCAACGACTTTAATATTTTCACATCCATTAAAACAGTTCTAGATACCATTCGATAACGAAAATTCTAAAAATCGAGTGAAAGTAAAAAAAAAACCTTATCTGATTCAATAGATTTTATATGAATTCGATAAAAAACAGTAGGTATGGATTGTGGTCACTGGGGACTTATCAATAGCCCATTGATATTATTGACAAAAGCCTTATCAATGCGTTAGACAGCCACTAACAATAATTAATATTGCTCTGTGTTTAGGAAAAAAAACGTGATCGAAATGAGTTTTCGTAGCAAGAAGGCATTCATACTAGACTAGCTGACGCGAGAGACTTGTTCTCTTAAAAGGTTATTTGCTTGTCGGAAACTTGCAATGCATTAAGGGCTTTAAGTAATATCATAAAATCATCAGCCCCATAAGAAATTCAAAGCATCTGGACTACTTTTTGTTTGTAGATGACACATTGTATCCAATAAATGTTGCCTGCTTGTTATCATTAAAATCTATAGCGATACATCAAAAACTAAATAATAATAAAAATAAAATTATTTAATTCGCAGAAAAAGTTTACAAATTAAGGCAATTTACAATTTTACAAATTAAAAAGGCAATATAAATCATCGAATGTTTGCTCTCCAATGTGAGAAATTAATAAATGATCTAATAAGAAGTAAATTAATTGTTCTATGATATCTAATCGAATTTGAATAGTCATAATGGAAAAGCGTCATTGGCTTCATCATTCTTTTTGGATGTAATGCCATTATATTATATATTAAAATAATAATAAAATCATCAAAATACCCCACTCATTTCTGAAAAAAATATTTGAAGATTATAAAAAAGGCAACATTTTAAATATAATAGTTAAAATTCTCAACTACGAACCACTAGAACCCATGTTTCGTCATCATCAAACTATACGAAATTGTCCTTACGAAACAGCAACGAGTGGATGTTTCTGCTGGTAAAAAAATCTATCAAGTAAATTCTTAATTTGAAACTGTGATCCAATCCAATATTAGTTACTACTGTATGAGAGAGCCTTATTTAAAAATAATTACCCGAAAAGTAGAAGAAGGCGACACAGTAGCGACACGTACCTACAGTCGAATTAAACAGGAGGTATTTACCGTGGCAGTACGTGATTTGGATAATAATGTAATAAGCCCTAATTGGAAGAGAAATCAAGGGATTTAAATTGTTCAATTATTATTATTGTAGGTATTCGTGCATTCTACTTGGACATGATTTGATTATTCACTGCAATTAGCAGGTAGTCAAGATGCAACGACGAAATAAACAACGACATTTCGGAACATTACACTGCTCGCTATACGCGTGTGTTATAAGAACGCATTTTAATGGACGCGTGAACTGGCGAAAAAGGGAAATCTTCACCCAATACAGACGCTATTCAGACCGGAAAATTATGATGCCTTCAAGCCTATGAGTGATTTGAATACAAAAATTGATAAATTATGCGCCAATATTTTCAAAATATGAAGGCTGATAGGTACACAAATATTATTTCAGAATTCAAAAACTTCGTCTGTGAAAATAAACTCAATACCTTGCGTGTTAGGCAGACTGCTTTTGAAATCTCAACGAAAATCACATTTGTATAGGTGAGATTATAATATCTTATACGTTCACACCATTGTGATATGAAAGGAGTAGGTAGCTACTTGCCCTGTCGGTACGGGTTATTTTCTAAGTAGAGTAGTACGCATGTCAGATGTTTCAGAATGTCGAAGGGTGAGCACGTAATTTTTTTGTCGATGACCATACTTTTGCGAAACTATGTATTTCACTTCTTTGTGTCGGGGTCACACTGCTCAACCGACTACATACATATGCATTCCTCGCTCAGGAATCAAATTGACTATACCGGTAGTTATATGAATGACACAAGAAAAAATATACAAATATCAAACTAACATTGACTTATTACAATTATGGATTATGCATTCGTTAATAAATGTACCTATATTAGGTATAACGATAAAATTAATGCGTAATAGTAGGTTAATCATAGAAATATCACAATGATAAAAGAAAGATGTGACGTTCTCATTGATATTTTTACAAAATGTTAGCGAGTTTCACACAACAAATAGCCATTAGTGGCGGGCAGTTGATGAATCGGTTAGAAATATTCTAAAGACGTATTCTTTGTGTAATAATAATTCTGGTACCTACACAAAAAAAGAGAGAAAAAGTAAAATGCGATTTAGCGTTCACGATAGTAACAATTGAATACGGCGGCGGCGTAAAGTCAGTGACCGAATAGACGAGGAGCTATTAGCCAACGAGAGAAAGAGGGAAACAATAATAATTGAGGTGCATCTGACGAGAAGGCAGGGGAGCTGTGCGAAACTGCGGAGGCTGTAATAGCCGGATATTAAATATTCAATAGACGGCTATTCTGTTTTGACAAATGCTCGAATGATATTTACACAGTCCAGACGGCAAACGAGCCATTATGGGGCTGAGAGACAGTAAGAGTCAATTCGTTGTTGTTTTTCGTCATTACTGAGGGTATGACCTTCCATTCTTTTTGTCGCAATCACATTTTGAAGGGTACTCCACATCTCCTCACGCATCGTCCACCGATTTTGTCTACACGTCTTAGATAGGACAGAGATCATATCAAAAGGAAAAGACTTTGTATGATGTCCTAAATTACAGCGAAATAGATTCGAATCTTTTTTTCCCGTTCAAAGGAGACAGACAGCCACATCTCGAACGCATAAATTTGCTAGGGAGAAAATAAATGTCAATTATTATTCACGACGATATTACTTCCGAAATCATAATCGTCCAAATAGACACTGACAGTGATAAACGAAGGTGATGTTAAATTAAATAATGGAACTCCACGTTGACACAGAAAAGATAATAGTTTTATTATGAATACGGGACAAGACGAAACGAGGCAATAATGATAATAATAATAATGTAGGCAATGTCTACGAAATGAATTAAGTTTATTGAAAAGAAGAATATTATTAGTGGAGTTATTAAGGTTAGCCCGTTAATAACAATTAGGTGAATATTTTGATATTTAATTACAGGTAATGTACGCAGAACTGATTCATTAATAATTTAGATATTTAACAGCCGCCGAAAGATACGTCTCGCACCCGTGCCCAAGTGGGCTGCTCTTCATAACACCACGTTCATCATAATGAAAACACTACCATCTGGCTCTGCACCTACAGATTTCATGAGAGGTCTTCCGGTAGCAACGGCAGAAACACGAAGCCGTCTAGAGCTAAGCGACTGATTACTTTGACAATTTCACATTGAGTGGCCCTGGACTTCAACTGGAACCGCAAAACGGTACATAGTATTAGAAAGTAATGGATTAACTCCTTTTGTAGTAAATATCTTATTTCAAACCAGCAGCGTTATCTCTGTATATAAAAATGGAGCCCTATTGATAGTTGATAGGGTTTTCAGAATTTGCCCTGTAAACGTCGTATAAAACAGATGCATAAAAATTGGTCGGAATTACATCGGCAAAATAATTTATTATCATTATACGAACTCCATATCAATATCAAAGAAAGGACAACGTATGTCGGGAAAGTTAGTCAATAATAAATAATATGCAACGAAAGCAACGTTTTGGAAGGAAACAAAAGTGAACAAAGAACAAAAGTTTCGCTAATATTGCAATTGATGATTCGACATAAGGCAGAAGATTACCCAGAAGAGCGTCTAAAACTGGAAGGGCAGTTGGAAGTCGGTGTCTGCGAAAAGATTATCTGCAGGGAACAGATCGCAGCATCTAATTTTAATAGAAGAGTAAACAGTAGAAATTATAAGTAACTGACAAGATGATGTAATTAATTCTTGATCATCTGTATCATTTGTGTAAGCACGATGCATAAACGTTTGATAAAAAAAGAGAACAAAAAACATAAAAGCTATATATATATATATATCTATAATAATAAAGGAAAGTGCCTGACTGACTCATCAACGCACAGCCCAAACGGCTAATCGTAGAGAAGGGAAATTTGGAAATCAGGTAGGTCTCAATACAAAACCTTCCACTAAGAAAGGATTTTTGGAAATTCCACCCCTAAGGGGGTGAAAAATAGGGTTGAATGTTTTTCAAAGTATGCGAATATCTCGGAAACTAGACATGGTACAAGCTTGAGATTTGGCATATGAATTCTTCTATAGAAATAAGTGTTAGCATATTCGGCAATTTTTCCAAAATTTTACTAAAAGGGATGAAAAAGGGCACATATAAAAAGGGATGATTTTTAAGTGCCTCCTAATAAGTTTAAAACTGGTTTTATCGAAATTTCAAAAAAACGATTTCTTCAGAAAGAGTCAAATTATACTATTTCGTTTTCAAAATATAATATTAAAAAATGGGAAAGGGGTGGGGAGCGCTTTTTATTGAACAACCATATCTCTTAGATTAATGAATTTAGAAAGCTGTAAATTAATATATAGATTCTAATTTTAACATAAAAATAAAATACGAATTTCAAGATTGAAAGATATATTTTAAGAGGAGATACGCGAAGATAATATTATGATTAAACATCATATTTATCGAGGTCATACTTCGCACCGCGGGGTTAGAAAAATATAGGTAGGTAGTTCTTCTACCTACCAAATCTACTTCGCTCCTAAGTTGAGATGATAAGAGACTATGCTTTTTTTCCAATACTCACATTTTTAAACTCGTGATAACTTTCGAATGGAATGTCCGAATTGAATAATTCAAAAAGTTATACAAACATATTGAAGCAGACTTGAATATGAACTAATTTATTTTAATAAGGAGTAATACCAAGATACCAATAAAGAGCCTTTTCTATAAGTGTAATTTTATTGATTTTTTTTAAATAAAAAAACACTTATTGCGGCATAACTATAATAGTTAGACATATGCTGTCGCGATACTTTTTGTAAATAATGATGTCTTCTACAAAATTGTAGTACATTGTTTTATTCTATCATCATTAGTTTTCACAGCGTTCGCGATAAAAAGAATATTTTAGGTAATTTTTTTACACCTTGGGTTACATTATTGAAGTTTTCGTAGGTTACCCAATTTTTTTTGGAAATTAAATATAGCCTATGTTCACCGCCGATATTGTAGCTTCCCAAAAGTGAAAGAATTTTTCAAATCGGTTCAGTAGTTTTGGAGCCTATTCGATGCAAACAACAAAATATCAAATCTTTCCTCTTTATATAATAATTAGTATAGACAATACCAAAATGGGCCGTACCAAAAAGTAACCTACCAGACGTGGTCCATACTATGAATATTGAATTTTTATTTGTATAATGATAAATTAAATACCTATTAACTATATTAGGTTATTCCAACCGATGCATCTGTTTGAAACCATATTATTATATTTTGTATCCGCATTCTGTCAAACGCCTGATTTTATTTCAAAATTGTAAAAAATGTATTATGAATGTACTAAGAAAGTTACCTACTTTAACTTTTATTTTTATTCCGCTCAACTCTTTTCATTCATAAGAACCTTCTGACAAAAGCAAACATGACTACGGCTATTGAACGGCTAGACCGATTTCGCTAATTCTTTTTTGTATTGTTTTCTTTTGTCAGGAGAAGGTATTTATGAAAAAATAAGAAAGTTTCCCGTAAAATTATAAAATTAACGAAAGTAGATAAACCTTCTTAGTAATATAATAGATAACTACACTAGACAACCAAACTTACATCCAGAATCCAGATCAACAACAGCAAATTAAAGATATCAATTGAAATGATTTAAAAACGTTTGTAGCTTGAAAAATGCCCAAAGCAGATAGAAGTGAGTATTTTTTAAAAAGTACAAAATACCTATCACTTATTTCATTTTTATTCATATCCAGCAATATAACAATTGCTTTCAAATGACGTCATTTGGTGGAATAAAAGTTATTAGAGTTATGGGATTCTAACAGGACAATGTTTGTCAAGTCAGAAAAATATGGTAAAAGTTCGCGGGCTGATCCTATTTGTATATGAAGCACATATTTTTGTATTTTTATTTCAAATATAGATTGATAGTGACAAAAATATTATAAAAATATAATAGGTAATTAGGATATTAAATGTAAATAAAAAAAAAAGAAATATTCAGACTTCTCAGACAGTCTTGGCGAAATAGGAAAATAATGGGACATTGTTTTTCACGGCTTTCACCTTCTGAAGAAAGTGTTATTTGCCATAGAGGTTTAAAATTATGCAATATTATTTAGGGGCTTAAAATTGCACATATAAAGAAACAATTAAAGGAATCGCACACTTCTGTCATATTCTCAAGTTGTTTCTTATTATAATTATTATTGATACGATTCTGCATTGTTGATATGAAAGAGATGCTGGATACTATATTCATTGCTTACGACTTCCACATGTTAAATTAAAAAAAACTGTTAAGACAGTTCAAATGAAGAGATATATAACGTCTATCTCTAGCAAAAACTCACCAAATTGAGTTTTGGTCAAAAATGAGTTGCATACATAATTTTATTCGTCGTATCGTCTTCTATTAGGCAAAAAATCGACAAATCTTAACTATAAGTAGTTTTCGTTAAAAATATGATTTATTAAAATCACCAAATAATACGTTTCTGAATTAATGTTTGCCAGCAAAAAATCACCAACGTATTTGGTTAGTTATTGGCGAAAATACTACACCAATTAGCTTGAAAACGTAAAAGAAATCTTCTTTCTATCACCTTTGGTTATAAAGATACGAATGTTTCAATTTCATGAAATTTTTTACTTAATTGACAATATCTCCATAGTGTGTTTTTGGTATTTGGTGACTTTTTGCTGGAGATAGACGATAATTTCAAATGATATATCTCTTTATATAACATGGAGCCTTATATCCCTTAGAACATTCTTAGTGCTTTTGACAAAAAATATTCTACCTTTAAATTTGAATTTGCGTTTGACATAACTGTAAGTTAGTAGATAGTTGGCGCGATTGATAAAATGCTCCCTGCGTAGCAAAACAAATTTATTTGAAGTGGTCGGTAGCCCATCGGTTAAGTCGATAAAAAAAATATAACTCGTAACTATAAAAAGTCGTTTAACATACATTTAGGTATTTGAATACCTCTAAAGGGGTTCTGTTAAGGTTTTATTATATACAGGTTTTAGCGTTCAGCCAGTTTAGGAAGAGAAACCAAATAACATGTGAGCGAAGCCACGGGTACCAGCTAGTATATATATATTGATTAATAAAATATGTATGGGATCACTAAAGTGAACACAAATACACTTTCAGTGAATACAAATACACTTTGTGAAAGTGGAAATGGTCGGCACAAGGATCCAAACCCACGCCCTTTAGTACGCTCTACGTAAGAAAGCCGTCGACTGATACCAACCACTGGTCTACCAACCACTTCAAACACCTTATGTATCTTTTACATTCTTTACATTTCCGAAATTGTCTTTTACACTTCGTTTACTTTGAGTAATGCTATGGGAAAGAAGAATGTAGAGAAGTAAAAGAACTGTTATGTATGTTAAAATATTAGATACTCTGTGCAATTGACTTTTAAAGTTGTTATGTACCAAAAACCGAGGACGAGTAAGACCCTCTCATACTGTGTTCCGCTTCTTCGAAGCAGAGCTGATGAATCTGGACATGGTGTGGGAGGAGGTCATAAACATTGCGCAAGATCAAGCGCTATGGAGAGCTCTTGTTGCCTCCCTATGCCCCTAAGTGGGGTCTTATGGGAGTTTGGATTGGATTGGATGTACCAAAAAACCTTCAAGAATAACTCTTAAAAGAATTTTTACTCACCCAAAATGAAAACAAATACACTTGTGATATATTTCACAGTAAGAAAATCTCCTATCGTCACTGAGAAAGTTGGCCGTCACCCGATAACCAACTTATTAGCCCTATACTGACATTCGTCAGAAATTTGTTACTATTCTTTCTTACAAACGAATCACAATGACATAATATTCGTCATGTTTTTTACCGCAAATACACATGATCCAGAGTTCGGTACATCAACTGAGTAGGTACCTCAGAACTCCCTTTACTTCCGTAGTCAACAACACTAACCGGTTCTTCGATTCAACAGGGCGATCCTCTCAACCATAGAAAGAGAGAGGGGAATCGCGAAGGAGACAGCACAAAAAATCAGTGTTGCAATAGGAATAAATACAATTTGCAAATTCAAAGATAAGTCAACTTATTTTCGTACATCTAAACTCAAAAAGACCGTAAAATGTTATTTATTTTACCGAATATAATAATAACACTCTACTATAATTATTTTCAAAGCATTCTCTACCAGTCAACCGGTCCCGTTTCAATCCCGAGCAGATATTTAAAGTGGAAAAAAAACGCAGTAAATTTCTGATCTGACCTGAAACCGAATACGGGACCTCTAGATCAGTAGTCGATCCTTCGCCACTAGCCTACTGCGGACGATTACGCAACGATTTTCTAGAAAAGGGACCAAAAATTTCACTACTAACTATATAACTAATATTGCAAAAGTTTTTGAATTAAATCCTTTTACTTAGTTCATGCATTTTATTTCACAGTAAAAAAGCGACTGTACCATTACGAATGCAGTATTCTTCGAGAAAAGTACAAAGCATTTTATGTTTATCTCTGTTTATTATCAAAATTTGTTTTGTCTACAATAAAACGTTTTCGGTATATTGCCGACTGATAAAGTATTGGGCTGATAGCTGCACATTGGAATAATGAATGTAT
This sequence comes from Mystacides longicornis, assembly GCA_963576905.1. Taxonomy (NCBI): domain Eukaryota; kingdom Metazoa; phylum Arthropoda; class Insecta; order Trichoptera; family Leptoceridae; genus Mystacides; species Mystacides longicornis. The sequence goes on along the minus strand of OY756433.1, from coordinate 14,909,443 downwards.
AATACATCGGTATATTTGCTTGGATGTAATATAAGTCATCTTTGATAGTCAAACTATTAACGCTAGTCGTTGAAAATTTCTAAAGCAATAAATGTAAATCTAACAGAAGTGAAGTACGCTGCGCATACCAGTATATCATTCAAATGAAAGGCAAATACGATAACACTAGGGATGTGAGCATACATACATACATTATTGGTTAATACATCAAACAGTTAAAACAATAAGTCTATTTTATTATTACTAAAATACTCCGATGGAAGTAAATAATAAGAAATAAATAATCTATAATGTAAAAGAAAGTCGGGTTAGTGCAAGCACTTATAACTCGAGATCGGCTGGATAGGATTTTTATCATTTTTTGTTATTGGATTATTGGATTCTTCTGCGCTTCGGATACAGAGTATTAAAAAAAAACAAAAATGGATAAAAAATAATATAAAATATAATATAGGTAGTATAAAATCTGATATAAAAGTTAATAAGGAACGGATTTACTGGCAACAACGTCATTTTTATTTACTTGACAACCATTGAGTTTCATAACATTGGTACGCAGATTTTTTTATGGTTTTCTTTTCAAGTTTTTTCTAATTTGTCAACATTGAAAACATTTTTTATAAATTAAAACGCGAAAAGTGAATGAATATAATTTTGAAACCGAATTTTCGTTTCACATAAGCTGTCAGTTGTTTGATGATACTTGCTGCGATTGACAGAATTCGCATGTAAAATATGTGGCTTAAAACAGACGCATCGGTCGGAATGACATTGCAGCCATTGTAGTCATTTTTATCATTCTTTTAAATTCGAATTCAATATTCATAGATGATAGATCACAGAACAATGTTTGTTGGAAAAGCTAGTAATAAATAAATAATAATAGTATAAAGAGCCCCATTCAAGACACGGGTAAAAGCTAACGGGCCGTATTGGCCGAGGTGCGGATGTGATGTGATCATTGTCCGTTGTGAGCTGATGTCGTCTCGTGCAATGGACAATGCCTTCGATGATTTGTTTGGCCAACTATATGATACGGAGGCTGTAAATACTGTAATAATGCAGGTAGGTAATATTGGACCACACGTAAAGATATTTCATTTTCAACAATAAGAGGTAAGTATGTGGTCAAATCAAAACTACAACGCAATCGTTTCATAAAGTTACCGCTTCATAACAAATATTATAAGCGTTTCGTGGAGACTCCTGGGATTCATTTGACTGTTGTCATTACGCAAGTATAATCATGGTGGTGGGCTCTTGTTGTCTTTCTATGCCCCTTAAAGGGGTCGTAAATGGTGAGTAGAAAAAAAAATAAGCTTATGCAGTTAATATTTGTAAAGAAAGTAAGCCCCAAGGTATGGCAGGTTCACTCCAATACTATATAAATTGATCAATCAATTAATAAACTTCCTTTGATACCTCACTAAGAGCCAATTGGAGGTAACATAAGCTATCCACTGCGCTCTTTTGCAGTCTTTATCACCTTCTTCCACATCGTGTTTAAATCCCTCAGCCCTGCTTCGAAGAAACGGAATATAATATGAGAGAGTTTTCGCTATAACTATTAAACCATAGGTCATTGATTAAAATCTTCTACAAGCCTCTCACAAATGAAGAACGTTTCGTGAAAATGTTATCTTGTCAGTTGGTTTTTTTTTCTTTAGAACAAATTTGTCGCAATCTAAGTATGAAAAAACAAATTCGGAGAAAATAAACGCCTGAAACAAACCTATGTACATATGAATCAAATCAAAAATGTAGTAAGTACGTGAAATAAAATATAAAACACATCAGAATCTCAATAAAACGTCTGCAAGGGGTGAAAATTCAGTTCGAGAGCAATAACAAAACTATGAATATGTATGAAGGATCCTTCATGTCGGGAGGCACGTGCTGTCGCGTTTTTGTTTCTGGACCAATAGGGGTGAAATAAATCCTTGCAGTAGTTAGGGGTTGAATTAAGACATCATGGGTGGATGAGATCCTAAGTACAGTATACAGTAATTGTCTTAGTTTGTATATTATTAACTCAAACGAGGTATTCTATTGAATCGACTTGAAGTGATAGGTAGCCTTGCGGTAATGACGCCGAAACATTCGTACTGGAGAATAAATTGAACCATTTCTATAAAAAGGTGTCAGTCTTAGTTTGTATATTATTAACTCAAACGAAGTATTCTATTGAATCGACTTGAAGTGATAGGTAGCCTTGCGGTAATGACGCCGAAACATTCGTACTGGAGAATAAATTGAACCATTTCTATAAAAAGGTGTCAGTCTTAGTTTGTATATTATTAACTCAAACGAAGTATTCTATTGAATCGACTTGAAGTGATAGGTAGCCTTGCGGTAATGACGCCGAAACATTCGTACTGGAGAATAAATTGAACCATTTCTATAAAAAGGTGTCAGTCTTAGTTTGTATATTATTAACTCAAACGAAGTATTCTATTGAATCGACTTGAAGTGATAGGTAGCCTTGCGGTAATGACGCCGAAACATTCGTACTGGAGAATAAATTGAACCATTTCTATAAAAAGGTGTCAGTACAGTCGGCAGAACTTATTGTCGGAGGCAATTTTTTCTAGTCTAGGTCGACTATGAACGAGGTTGGAATATATACTACATATGTACATACCTATATGAAATATATTTCATTTGTTGTTGGTAATAAACAGTTTTTTTTTTAATATTATTTAAACATTTGTGTGAGTCAAACAGCTTCATAGGCATTCACGGCCGGCGTTCGAACAATTTGTTAGTAGAGTACTCATAGGCTGTGGTCCCATTATGTTGGTCCTACCGTGATAAAATGATAAACAAATATTGAAACACTACTAAAAAAATGAGAATCAAGATGCAGTGTAAAAGAAATTGGCAGAAATTAAACACAAAAGATAGGTCAATAAAAGTAATAACATAAATCAAAGTGCAAGAAAGCGAGGGTGGACTTCGTGAAATGAGGATGCTCCCCTACAAGGGTGGCGATTATAATATTTGTCTTCATAAAACTAGATTCATCTGACAATATTGGGGTGAGGGCGGAACCGTCACTTCTACATCTTGTATTTACTGTTCATTTTAGCGGATTGTATTATTAACGGTTTACTAGTACATAAAAACAAACGAAACGAAATATTGCAGAAAACGGCAAACGGCTCTGAGTATATAATGAAAAAATATCTCGATGCAATGCAGGCACTAGAAGGCTTTAAGAGGGCTAATTCCCCACGCTAAAAAGTCGAGCAGCCACTTGAAATCTGCTCTTAAAGCGGGAACATACCTTTAATTAAATCCGTGGTTTTTAAGCACCATCCTTGGGAACAAAATGTTCGGAAAATAAATGCACAATTTGTAAATAGTTTGACTTCCTACGTAATAATAATATACATTGCTGTTTTTGCCATATCGGAAATCAAAGCTGTGAACGAATTTTCATTGCTCCGAAACACGAATATTCGTGCACAATTAAGTAGCTACCCACGATTAACTGTTTTCCTTTCACTGTTGCGGTGTTGACTCTTTAAGACAAAATCTATGGACAGTTTATTTATTTTTCAATTTCGACCAGACGAGCTATCCAAGAGATCAAGAGGTAGATGGAAAGCAATCGTAAGCCGGCGATTGGAAGTTATTCTAAAAACGGAAATGGAACGAAAATTGATGTCCATTGCCCCGAGGCGGGATATCGCAAAGGCAAAATATTTATTACGTCCATTCATTGAACGATTTTTCGTTAATAGTATTTTGGGAAGTATGTATATGCAACGATATTGGATGAAGGATGATTGAAAATTCTGAAATAAATTTGGAATTCTCTCAGCAGTTCTTGGAGGTTGGTTGTAGTATTCCACGCTTACATCGATGTGTCAATGAGATGGCATAGTAGAGGAGTTAAAAGAAGATCTTGACATATCCAGAATATCCTTTTCTCTTATTTATTGAACACAATTTTTATTGCATCGATTAAAAATATTGAAGACAATTTTTATTGCGTCGATTAAAAATATTGAACACAATTTAGTTATTTTAAACATTCAAATCAACAATCTAAAAAACGACTTTTTCAACTGAAATTGTTTCGGATGAACAGAACTATCCTCGAACTAGTTGAAAAGTAAATCCAGATAATAATATAAGGAATCTAATAAATATTTTTAACAAAAAAACTTAACTAACAATACCTGAATATTTTCCCTTCAAACTAGAATACTATAAAAGAAAATCGTCCGTACATCATCTCTTTTAAAGATATCTTACATAAAATATTAAAACCTCTTTCTTTTTTATCATTTAAGAAAAGACCAACAGTCAAATATTATTTATAAAATCAACCATTTCATTTTGGGGAAAATTCAGCAGCATATAACAAATGTTTAATGTTGACTGTACTGAAGTTTATATCTGTACAGGGTAGCACGTTTAATAGCATTTTAATTTCTCTCCCAAACCAATTAGATAATAGCATATTACATTGAAAACGTTAGCGCAGGATGGAAGGGGGTAAGGCAGAACGAGCACAGACGACTGGCAAATAAGAATCAAGCCTCCCTCCCCTAGACTCAAGAGGATTACATGCCTAGAGAATATAAAAATGCAACCCTGAGGTATGGAGAATGTTTATTTTAAAATCGTAGGAATTTTCTGTACTCACATGAATCAACCGAACCGTATGCAATGAATATTATTATTCTGTACGAAACGACCGAGTGCATTTGAGATCATTTTTTCAGGTAATTCTGCAAGTTTCATTACGAACATCTGAAGTGTGTTTCTATTCATAGAATCAGAATATTTTCCAACATATTATTTCATTCACTCATATGCTGAAAAAACTACGAGACATTATATCACAATCATTTTTATAAAAACTTTCTACATACCGACTTGAAAAGTCTGCAAGCATAATATTACGAAGTTATACATATAAATGTACCATGAAAACTGAAAAAAAAAAAACTACTTAACGGGTAAAGCACGGTGGAGCGAACATCAGGGTCTACACGTCTTGCAAAAAAAAAAAGTAAGAACCTAGTCTTCTAGTTTGTACTGTTGCGTACCTAATGGATCTAATTTACAGACTATTTTTCAAGCGTGACTGTTCCCTTTAAAAACACCTTTTTTTAAGTGTAATACACTCAGCCGAAACTGTTAATAGCTCAAAGAAATATTTAAACACATAAATGTAAACATATTATATACGAAAAGAGATTTCAGGAAAAATTTATAGAACATGTTATGTGTTATGAAAAATTAACATCTGAATGCAGAATTGTTTTGATTCGGTTTTGTAAGATCTTCAAGTCAATAAAGAAATATTTTTTGTTGAGAATATTTAAAAAAAAAAATAATATGTCCATATATTTAGCTAGCAAAAGGTTACTGAATGCTCATCCTTAAACAAATTGAAGGAGGAATACCACAAAAAGGATACACCAACTTGCTAAAACTTAAGAAAGAAAGGTGCACGATGTTGTTAGGTACTGATTGTATTGAATCCGTGGAAAACCAAAATGATACCACAAAATGAGATAAAAAAAGAATATTTTTTAGATAGCTCTGTGGTGACATCCCAATAATAATCTTGGTGTTCGGTCGAGATCAAAGGGGACCGATAAAGCGAGTTCAGACAGAATTGAATTGTAGCGTCAAAATCCTTTTTGTCTAGGCGGGTATTATACGTGTGGTATAGATACCCCAAGATCACATCGATAAAACGTCTCCGAGATAATACTTCGATTTTCAAGGAAAATGAAAATAGGAAAATAGTTTCGCAAGGTTATTCAATCGACACATACATGCGGTAGGTACATGAGACCCCTAAGAACGTACTCAGAATGTAAAAAATAAGAAAAAAATCATTCAAGCAAAATCAATATATTATGAACAATCTGTTTTCCGAGTGTGCGAGTTATTTGCATTGATTTTATTTAAAAAAAAAATAGTTACTTATTGCAAACGTTTATTGTTATCATAACACTGCTTTTGCTTAAAAGAAGATAGCCCTTTCATGAAAAGCTCATGTTGCCTTCCGTTGGCCTTTAAAAGTTGCACATAATATGATGACTGGTTAAACTGTTAACTATGCTCTGAAATATTACATTTCATATGCCTATTCCTTTTGAATCGTGCTACAGTCATTTTTCGTTATTTTAAAAGTAGCACAATAGTCTATAAGCTAGACAAGGTTTTCGCAAACTCCTGTATACTTCTATAAATGTTATTACAACCTTTCTAGAACCTGGACCTGGCTCAGGAGAATTTTGGGTGTAAGATAGTACCACTGCATCACGAACACGAACGACGCTATACGCTGGCGCACCCAGGGTGACCTCATCACTTCTACCATTATGGAGAGAAGATGGACTTGGCTGAGACATGTGTTAAGGATGCCGAATGACGGTTGAACGAGGAGAGTGCTGTTCTTCCACCCATCAGGGTTCCGAAGAAAAGGAAGACCCTCTCATACTGTGTTCCGCCCCTTTGAAGCAGAGCTGAGGAATCTGGACATGGTGTGGGAGGAGGTCATAAACATTGCACAAGATCGAGTGCAATAGAGAGCTCATGTTGCCTCCCTATGCTGCTAAGTGGGGCGTAAAGGGAGTTTGATTGGAATGGATAAGCTACAAAAAGGTTATCAGATACTACTCATGTGGTCTTCTGTAACCTACTAACAACCCCTAGCGCTATAATATGGTTTATATGATACTGAGATAGACGTTATTTTTTTTTCAAGAGAATTCAGTATAAGGACTGATACTAGGGGTGAAATATAAGAAATGTTTAGCTTGTCTTAAAAGAACCCAAACAAGTAGTTAATATCTAATGCGCAATGGAGTCATTACACCTTACACAGCCCGTAATTATTTGAAACGATAAGGTCAGGCGTTAGTTAATAGCTCGTAATGGATACTTATCTCGATATCGGAATACAAACAGCTCTGTATTATATTCGCATTTGGACTAACAAAAAGGTTGCGTGTAATGAAATATTTCGAAGCCAGTAAATAAAATCGCATGTTTACACTGAAACGGCACTCGGCTATTGAAATACTTGAAATAATACTTAACTATTTAAAGAAAAAACGAAAACGTTAAACATATGATATTCGCACGAAACCACTCAATCAATGAAAATAATTTGATAATTAAAGTTAGGGACATTATTTTTTTAAACGTTATTCTATATGGTGAATCAGTAAGTATGCGATTTTTCAATAGATTACAATCAAAAGAAGATTGTTTATAGCTTTATGATATTTTTATTAATAGTGAAGGAGACATGCCCCATGGCTCTGATAACAGGCCTTTACTATTTTCATGTTATTTTCTTTCTTCAAATTTTTTTTACCACACTTTTGAACGGTTGGAAAATGAGGTACATGTCCTAAACTAAAAATTCCGCGAAGTTTGCGAGTGGTCAAAATTTACCAATTATGTTCTTTGGTTAAGCCCATCAATTTAATAATTGGAATAAACATAGGTGAAAAGTGACAAATTTCAATGTTGTCACTTGCAGGAAAAATATACATTTTTAAAAGTGCAATCCTTACCTGGATATTTTTCGATAGCTTTGTAAACTTCCAACACTACGTCGTCTTCAGAAACATAGTCCCAGAGTCCGTCGCAAGCCAATACGAGGAATTCTTCATAGCCGCTCAGCCTGACTGAAGCGAATTCGGGTTCGCTTATGACATAGGGTTTCATCATTGTGTCACCTGAAACAAGAGACAAAAGCTCGATTAAAAATATGATCAAAATCAATACATAAAAGAATAACAGTTGGAATTTATTGAGAACAAGTATAGAGCAAGCAAATGTAATGACTTCGCCTGCTGTCATGTATTTGGCGCCACGATATAAATATATCCATTTTTGTTAATGCCTCATCTTTATAGCCTTTTGGCTTTGTTGGTGCACAACGTACTTATTATGTCTAGATTCTTGTGCCAAATTTTCTATTTAAAAATCGAACATAAGTAATGAATTGAAGAGTCATTTGTAGTTATATATTCGTTAATACACAAAAAAACACAGAGAAGTTGGTCCTGAAACGATCACTAATTAAAAACACAAGAGCCTCAAAGACTCCTAGAGACCATATTGTGATGTAACTCTAGGACGCTGGAGGGATATTTGGCAGTCCAATAGGAAACTACATCAGCAGGAACAATGAGCCAGCTGATCTAATCAATGACTCAAATGGAGAACATTACAAAAAACTATTTCGGTGATAAGGAAACGCACTTGCGTTTCTCAAAATTTAATAGAATCTCGAACACAGCTAGTCTAACTCACGTAGTCATTGGCAAGAGAGTGCCTGAATAACACGCAAAAGCTCGATATTCATATTATAAATTTATGTTTGTGTTTCTTTTAAACTCGTCAAATTATCCCCACGATTAAGGAACATTGCAATACTTTTTCTCTAAGCCCGAACACTAATGCTACAAAAGCCTACAAAGGTGTAAACACAAAAAAAGCGAAATAATGCATTTTCATGGGGTAGGTAAACACAAATAAAAACGCCTCCTTGATGTGTCTGTCTGCCCGCAGGAATAAACGAGGCAGTGCTGCGTGTAAAGATGAGAGGGTAATATAAAGTGATGCTAGGCTGCGGCGGTGTCTCCCTCAATAAAACCCCGCGTCATTACGAGGAATGGTTCAGGAAAATAATTCATCCCTTGCAGCAAAAGTGTGAGAGAACAACGCGGACGCATTTTTTTGAGTTCATCTGCATTAATTTTATCAAAAACTGTTTCTCTTGTATGGAACACTTTCAGAATACAGTCTATCTTTCCGCCAGCATTCATTATATCAACGTCATGGAAGCACATCACTATATTATGTAAATAATGTATCCCGGTATAATTTTTTATTTAATATTCAGGATGGATCAGATTAAAAAAAAGTGAATCAACCGTTCGAATAAGTCCAGCAATCAGAAGCTAGAGTGATCTAACTAAAGCTGTATCTTGAGAAGAAGGATACCTTTTAATCTACGTACGATTCTTACGAATTGTGCTTTACAACATTTCAATAAATGTTTTTTATCTTATTTTCGTAGTAAATTTTCTCGACTGTAGATATTTGGATCGATTGTATAGATTTATAGAGATTATATCAGTTGTATAATCATTTAAGTTTCGCATACATTAAAAAAAGAAAATGATTTTCCGAAATCCAACTTCAGTTCCAAGTTCACATCTCAATTTCTCAATAAGATTCAATCAAGAATTGAAGGGTTTATAAATTATTAAGAATGAAAAAAATAACAATGCAGACTTGGAACCTCCTCTTATATTCAGAAAGCTGGCAAAGTACCTACTTCTGTAAGAATTTTGATATGGTTGCTCTATGTTTAGCAGACAAAAACAACTATCAACGTAACGTTATCACAATATAACTTTTAATTTTCAATGCAATTTTCACAGGAAGTTGCTTTACATTAAAACTAAATTAACCCTTGTTTGTTTATCTTCGAATGATATGTCTTCATACAACTTCGTTGTTTCGATTAAAAGTAATTAACAACGACACAAAATATGTTAGTTTTAATTAACGTAATCGATCTACAGCGCGTTCTAATGAACTATTCTCGTCATAGGATAGTATAGAAAATAGCTACACAGTTGATTGAATAAAACGCGTTTTCTTAATTAAGTTACTCAGGCGCCCTATCAGGCTGTTACATCTATCGTACAAGCTCTAACTAAATAACGCAGATAATTTCATTAAATTTCAATTTAAAATGATTAGTTAGTATCGTTAGTTCAATTTACAAATGGAATCATATTAAATATATGAGATAAGACAACAGACTGAGAGCTGCAGTGAGAGCTCGGCCTTCACTTCCCCGATAGTTATAGTTGTAGGCAGTTTCCATTATGGAAATACGAAAAACTGAGAGACAAAACTACTACAGGACGATAGATTTTAGAAGTTAGAGAACACTTGAATGATATTAAAGCATGGCTTGGGGCTTGGACATTTGTCGAGACTTAACAACGGCTGAGTAGCGCGATACTCTTAGATTAGATCTTCCATTATTTTAGAAGCGACAAACTCAAACGGTCTTTTGAAGCAGAGCCAACGGAGATGAGATGATGCATGTTGTACGAGGTCATGAACACTTAGCTTGATTGAGCCAGCTGAAATGCTCTTCTTAACTATGTCACTAGATTAAGTAAGCAATGTACGCTTACATATGTATTCCTACTATAATAATCTTACCAGTACTTTCTAAATACACAATGTCAAAATGAGAAAAAAGAGGATGAAGTTTTTAACAGTCAGAAATCAGAATATTTACGGTAATTTAAAATAAAACAATTTATTTGTTATTCCACAAATTTAATAACCTGACTAGGTTCGCATGCACAGGTCCTGCATAGTCACATGTGACTTAGGAACTACAGAATATTTAGTTTAAATTGAATATTTTAAACAATGACGAATGAAGTGAGGCCTCTTTAGACGGTTGTCCGGGGCAATAAGATTCACTACTTAACTGCCTCATATAATGCTGTGACGGATTATAGATTTGAAATATGAATTTTGTTTTCATGATAGAGTGCAATAATAATAGTGTCTAGTTTTGTATTCATTGCGTATTGAGTTGTGGCAGTTACCACCGCGTATTACACAATATAAAATTTTATCGAATGTCATATTTGACTGAAAACACCAATTTTTTTACTTGATGCACTTTACATTTTGGCGTATGATTTGTTGAGTATTGTTTTTAATAGTTCTTAATGTATATATTTTCAGTGCGGTTATTTATATGAATAACTAATCGAGTTTCAAACAAAATTCAAATGATTTGACAATCTCTCAATAAAACGAAATTGTACGAATAAATGCGAATCTTGTTTTAATGATGTATCGGTTAAAATGGCTGTTTCTTGTAATTCATTATACATTCCGTTAGACTGGAATGTATAATGAATTACATAAACGCCGCTAATGAGACAATATAAAAACTAATTATCTGAACAATACAAACACACCCGATCTACACAAAGTATCGGGACGGCGAATATTTAAATGCACCACCGAATCTAAAATACATATATCATCATCATATTACGAGTACTTTCACGATAATTGATAATGTCGAGAAATAATGTGAAAAAAAAACAGGAAAAACAAAATATTGGCATCGCACATAGATTCATCAGTTCAGTAAAGTAGCCAGGTTCTCCAAGTGTTCAGCTAGGTTCTCTCGACGTTGGGAAAAACAATCCTGACAATTGCTGGATGAATCAGTTCCCCGACGGTTTGGATTCCAGTCTACGCCTTCATAATACGGAGCAATTACACCAGCTGTCTTCTACCTACACCACCAGGCTTACTCTCGACACTCGATTCGAACCCAATTCCAATTTCAATCACAATCTCGATTCCAGTTTCAAAACCGTACTCTTGAACCAAATTCCGTGCGATTGGAATCGGATTTGAGATTGGCGTTCCAAGCCGTGAAAACGTTTTCGTTTCAAGTTTGTTATTGCAATATGAAAATATTTTCGATGTAAATTAGGAATTGATAATTGCTGTTATGTCGCGTTATTCTCAAAGAAACTGTAAGGAAGTAAACCTGACATCTGTGAGTGGTATACTTTTTTTAAACATAAAATAAGTCGAAGTTGATTTACTAATAACTGTCCTACTTAACAAATATAATAATTTGACGTTGCTATGATATTTAAGGATTTCTTTTCTTTAAATGGAAAAACTCGTTTATATTTCAAATAAACATTTTGACGTTTCTGTATTAGAGTGTGCGTTGTTTGTTTACTTATATTTTATTATAATCATTAAAATGCTAGCTTTATTTTATTTGCTGATTTATCAAAATAAATCTTAGGTATATATTTTTTAAATTTGTTGAAAGAACGAGAGCGTCTCACATTAATGGAAGAAAAATGGGTGGAAGCAGAACGCTTAACAGTAATAATTCCGTTTAAAGAAGCTGCAGAAAAAATGGGGCAGTGTGCCGAATTTTAATCGCAACTATTGCTGCCATTCGTTCAGGCTCTGCTGAAGCGGCAGCAGCCTCGAGGGAAATTGCAAAGGCAATAAATATCCAACAGAAAATAGTTTTAATAGTTTTTTTTTTATTTTGTATATTGTATTTTTTATAATTTAATTATCAAGTATAAAATAATAGTCAATAAAATTATTATGTATGACATTATATTACAATTTTGTTATTTTTACAAAATCCCGCACAACTCTTCAACCATCTCTTTTGATATTCGCTGTAATTTGATATACATATATTCCCCACTACTCATGCTAAACGCATTTTGCGAATATCTTGCTATTTTACGCAAAGTTATTTCGTTGACGCATATCGACTTGACGCGCGTTTTCCAAAATGTTAAAAAATAATGCAAGACGAGCCATTTTTTAAAGTAATATAATTAAAACTAGCTTGTACCCGTCTTGCTTTACGTTTTTGATTCCGATTGTCAGGCTTGATCGGTAGGTAATTAAACAGATTCTAGTCTAGCATCCCATTGCTTAACATACCACTTTAACTGACATAAGCACAGAAAAAGAAGAATGACACTTTTACAATTTTTGTTTTACCGACCTCATAATATTATACGAACCTATTCAAACCACAGAGCTCTCTCTATGAAAACTTGCAAATTATGTCCACAGATAATATAAATATACTGATTATGTCGGTAGGTTCGTATAATTTTTTTTTTTTTTTGGAGGTCTATAATAATAAAAAAAATATTATACGAACCTACCGACATAATTTGCAAGTTTTCATAGAGAGAGCTCTGTGGTTTGAATCTTAGCTACATACATTGCCTCCTTTGATATTAATTGGGCAACCCACCCATAGAGGGTGATTTGTATCTGTCAAACTTCAAAATCAAGCTGCAAATTTTTTCATTAAATCTTTATTTATTGAGAATAATAAGCTTTTAATAACATTTATATGTATAACAAATCAATCTACAATTATTTTATTACATTTTCATACCGTAATACCAAGATCCCATTCAACGTTTACATGAGTAATTTTGTTTCCAAAAGTCTTTTTGAGAAATTTGTATGAAGATCCTAAAAAATACAGTTTTTTTAAATAGCTCTAAATATATTAAAGTTAATGCAGCAAATTGTATTTAAGAACCTTCTCCAGCATTTTATACTGCTCTGGGCATATTAATATCTATCTTAGCATTTGTATTTTGAGCGTGATGTTCACATATACGGTTAAAGTATTGTCAAAGGCAAATAAAAAAACATTTCTAAATTATTATATAGAAGATACGTCTTCTCGATTTCAAAAAAGTTACTTTCTTGCGATCTTGTAAATAATGACAGTTAGACGATTCCAACACAATCCCGTGGAATCGAGTAGTTGTCAAAACGACGTCAAGAGTACCAATTTTCAAATTTTACACGGTTTCACATGTTCTTCAAATCGCCACTCGATTTGAATCCAATCGTGCGCTAGCGTCGCATTTCAAAAGTATTATTTTGGGATTTTACGATTTTAGGATTGGAATCGAGTTTCAAGAGTGCACGTCTTCTCTCAATTTTGTCTTCGATGATTAATTGCAGAAGCGAGAACCTATCGTCTCTGAGTACTTACTTTCCGAGTCCGGATCGTCAGACCAAGAATCTAAAACTTTTTCTTGGTCTCTCCGGTAGTGAAAGGATTGGCCGACATGTTGTCGTTTCCAGGGACGCCCGATCGCTCTATTACACTAGTTCAATTTCTGAGTAGTGGCTATACGATACGAAATCTTACGTATGTTTGTCAACAATTCTCAATCACCATTCTTTTTCAGGGATCTTTGAATTGTTAACCATATTCATAAGGGATAAAAACATTATTTGATTAATCCACATCTTAAAAACTTCTACACATATTCACCTTGACAGTTTATGTTTCAGCTCCGTAAAAAAGATTTTGGAATTACTTCAAAATATTTTCATTTGAAGTACGACGATTGTAATCTCGAAGCAAAAATACATCAAAACAAAGGAGCAAACTAAGATTAGTTCTGAGTGTAATTTCGTATACCTATATTTGCAAAAACTGTGCAGCAAATATCTTGTTGTTCAGATATTTTTTAATTGGTCTACACCCGAAATAAAATAGGTACAAAAAATTCCCAATTAGTGTTCACCAAATAGCAGAACTAAAAGCTTTTTATATGACACTTTTTAAAATAATTGAAACACACTGAGTGAATAAAAAGGAATATAAACACATTAAATCAGAAATTACATTTTATGTGCTTGAATTCTTCCAATTTATTATTTAATTGATTTAACCCAGGCAGGGTTAAGTGTGGGTGAAACTAGTATAAATTTAATCACAGAATATTGACCGTAGGTAATATAATTCACTGGAATCGACGACAAAATGGTTAAATCGGAATAATGATTGCAATAAGAGAAAGCCGAAAGGTTTGATAATATTAAGGTAGTGGAGAATCAATAAATGTACCTAATTAGAAATGAACAGCGGAGTGTTATCGACAGCTTTCAATCGACGCTTGACTGATGACACATCAGCCGTCGTTACGCCAGGGGGGAAACATCAATAGCGCTTTATCCTTAATCTCACTTAATATTACAATTCGCTTAAGCTGTTATAAATCTATAAATTTTGCACAAAAGGCTGTCCTATAGATGTCTTGGGAGATGTGAAATGTCTTCACTCCTTATGAGGTTCTTTTAGTTAAAGATTGGTATTCAGACAACTTTTGCAGCGAATTCTCGTAAGCTCTTTCTGTATCATCTCTAACAGAAGAGCATGGGTTGAGGTCGCTAACGATTGAGGTAAGAATACGGCCAAAGATGAGAAGTTCTCTGGGGTCAAATAATCTGAATAAATTGTGCTAATAATAGATTTTGCTTATAAATAGATTGTGCTGTGAGAGAGTGTGACATGGTTCATGAGAATGAAGATGAGTGGATGAAAGAAATTTGAGTTTGAGCCTGGTGAAAAAGTTGCTTAAAAACTTAAGATTTTTTTTTATATAATGAATATGTGTTCACATAAATATACTCTGACTACTAAAGTAAGCTATTTAAAGCTTGTGTTGTGAAAGAGGAAGATGGTCGGCATCTGGGATAGAACCCACCACAACCGAACAAGGCAGTACGAAGCCATGCTACCAACCACTACTATAGTTAAAATGAGATAAAAAAAATTTACAATGAAGCAAAATCCGTTCCTTCTTCGAAAAAAGGAATACGTTCTGTCTTTGAAAGTCATCAGTTTGCTAAATGAACACGTGGAGGAAAGTTTATGTTTCAAAATATGCTATATATCATTAAGGTCAATAAGTCAAACAATTAAAAACCTACTTTGTATCTACGTAGGTTAACTTTACAACATCGAGAGAGTTTTTATATATATGTAATTAAAATATACCTATAAAAGTAAGCGGATTATTTAGTTTGCGAAACTTCAATGTCAAAAGCATAGTGGGTATTACAGTATTATTCTTATTAACTCGCACGCGAATCACACACGATACTTTCAACTCTCACCTCCAAACTCGACCATTTGTACGGGATTTGGCTGGGAGTCAATGTGCCCGAGCGACACGCGAATGATAGAAATAAAACTCAATACTTTTACAATTAATAAAAATATCGACGGTCAAAAGGTAATAGGGGATAAGCGACAAAAACCTAATTGTTCAGGAGAGCAGTTTAAAGTTTGAAATTTCATAAAAATGCACATAACTTTTTTATTTATTGTCATATTTTGAAAATTGAAACAGTTATCGAATGAAAAAAAAATAAATGTAATTATTTTTAATTTCATCACTTTGATTCGAAGTTGCTTTTTGTGGTTTTATGTCGCTTAGATCAATTGATCTTATTTTTCTTTAGAGGTAATTCGGTATAAGTTACCTCATCACAGAAAATAACTAAGGGTAAAGAAGACTTAGCTACATTCGACATCCTTATACCAAGAGGTAATAGGTCATAAGCGACATGACTGTAGAATAGCTTAAACGGGTAAAGAAGGATAAGTGACGATTAACATCATTGTGCCAATTGGTAATGGAGCATAAGAAACAGTGCTTATAAAAAACATCGAGAGGATGTTAGAGATTAGCGACACTGTAAGTGGATTGACCAAAGGGTAAAGAGGAACATCCGCACATCAAGATTTTTATACCAAATGGAAAATGGAAACATCCAACGCTCTGCATTATCTGGAAAATAGGTAATGTGGATTGAACACCACGTCTTTAAAATTATAAAATCACAACCACCATGTTTTTTCTTTAAAATAAGACTTACCGCCTGCCTGAATTTAAAGAGTCATACAAAATCGTAAACGGATTATTTTATAAGAAGGTAATCTGATTTTTTTTTAGTTTCATTTAAATTTTCAAATCTTTGCAAACACACAGTTTTTTAATACATATTAACCAATAGCCATAAAACCAGCAAATTACGCCAACATTAGGTATTTTTTTTACTTGAAATACATTACCTACACAAAGAAAAAGAAAAACACTTAAAAGCTAGACGGGCATGTCGCCGAAAATCCACCAGCGCATACATCGACTCTTGCCATGACGGGTTCCAGACACCCGGCATCAGTATCCTCATCATAATGTATACAACATGGACACTAGTATGGGGATTGGGGAAGATAAGGAAAGAGGAAAAGGGAAGATGAAAATAGATCGGAGGGCCCCCGCCTATGCCCGATGAGACCCAGAACCTATCAGGGATCCAATTATGGACCTCTTAAACATAGAAAGGGATACATGAAAGATGTCTATACAAAAAATGTGTTAGAATTATCCGATGAAAGATTAATGAAAAAAAAATGCAGGTAATAAGTGCTGCACCTCGATTGTTTAAAAGTGTCGTCCTGGTCAATCTGATTTGGAAGTTGAAAAAAAAAACTTGTTAGATGTTACTGTCGATTATATTATGGGTTATTTTGCGCCTGTTCTCTAAGGTCATTATTTTATGGTGACGTGCAGAGAAACGAGAGCTCTTGAATGATAAGAAGCATCTAAAATCTTAAACATAATAAATATTTATTCTGTACTTTCTCCAACCTGTCAATATACGTGATGTATTGGGGACTCCAGACCACAGTAGCAAAGTCGAGATAACTTCGCACATACGTAAAGTATTTTTAGTTTTTCTATTGCCCTAAATGGCTTAGATACACTATAACAAATCCCAGTTGTTAAAATGCCTTGTTCGTGATCATATTATTATCAATGAGAGTTCTTAGTGTAATTTTGCTGTTCATCAGTGCCCCGAGATCCCTGATAACGAGACATCTCCTCAAGGAAATTTCATTAATGTTGTAGTCCTATGGAGGGGCTCCTTTCGTCTTATGAAGGATATCGCGTTGCATTCATCAAGTTTGAGGAACAGTTGGTTTTCTAGCACAGTTTTGAAAGAGATCGACCTGAAAAGATTTCGCGTCCTTAAAATTACTTATTGTCCTTTGGTAGACCTATGTGTTAAGAAAATCAGCACTGCTGGATAATTTTTTTTTTTTTTTTAAAAATGAATCTGTGCTCACTCAAAGTGAACACAAATACACTCCTTGACTCTTTCACAGTAAGCTACTTAAAGCTTGTGTCGTGAAAGAGGAAGATGGTCGGCACCTGGGATCGAACCGAAAATAAATATCATTAATGTACAAGATGAAGAGAATTGGGCCCAGGTGAGAACCCTGCGGTTCACCGGACACGTAACGTCTAAGCATCCAATCTATTACAAACTCCTTTTCTTCTTCTGCAGTTTCAATCCTGGGATTGGTTTGCAGCAATAGCATTGGATCTCATTCTCCATTCCTCTCTGTCCATTGCAGTCCTCTTGAGCTCCTCATATGAGGAGCAGCAGACGTCGGAGTACACGTCTTGCAGGAACTCCCGTCGCGGTCGTCCCCGAGCGTTTGACCCCTCGGTCATCCCCTCCATGATGGTGTGTGGAAGACCTTCTTGGCGGATTACGTGTCCGATCCATCTGGCACGTCTTTCGGACAAGGTCTTGAGCAGGTGCCTTCCTCCTTCGATTCTTGTGAGAACAACGTCATTCGTGACGTGGTCTCTCCAGGAGATACCCAGCATTCTTCTATAGGACCACATCCTTTTACGCCGCACTTAAAGGCACATGGAGGCAACAAGAGCTCTCCAATACGCTCGATCTTGCGCAATGATTATGACCTCAGCTATATCCATAGACCTATATCCAAATCCCTCAGCTGTGCTTCAAAGTAGCGGATCACGATATAAATGGCTCTTTCTCGTCTCATTGGCTTACTGTTATTCGGCATCCTAAACACATGTCCCAGCCAAGTCCATCTCCTCTTCATAATGGTAGTAGTGATGAGCTCACGCTGGGTTCGCCGGCTGCTGATGCGGTGGTACCATCTTACACCCACAGTTCTTCTGATAATTTAATCAAATAATTATTTGTATAATTAAATAAAACTTTTATCTCTATATTTCATTAAATATCTACTTGTTGTATACATGGGATTTTTCGACATTCTCATGATTAGGAGTTTCGGAGACTTAATCATTACCACCTAATGGTGAACGTTGTTAACGTCAAGTGATCACATTAAGTCAGCCTTCAAAATAACAGTAGAACACGGTCGTAAGTCCGTAATGTTTTGTTCCATATAAAAATCTAAAATCAGTAACGATTTGTTATTTATTAGTTGTAACTTGTAACATATTCATATATTATTATAATTATTTGTATAGCTCTGATAAGTCCATACATAATAATATGTACATAGATACGTAAATAAAGGTTTTTTCACACTTTTCTTTGTTAGGTAGGTATGCGGTATCTTTATTATCTACGTTAGCTAGACTCCAGTGTTAAAAATGTACTTTTCAGACAAAAACTAAATATTTAGAGTAGGATGTAGGCAGTAGGTAATGGAGGTTACATGACCTGCCCTTGTGGTTTAGTCGGTAGGTACCATATGCCTATTATGTCTAAATTGATAATGATATGAGTGCGGAAATTGGGAGAATAATTTTTTCAACTAACCGTAGCTATTTCGGTCTCACTGGACAGTAGTTAAAGTCACGCCTTATATCCAAGAAGACTAAAGCCACTCTAAATACGACACTAATTAGACCAGTCCTTACATATGGCTCAGAGATCTGGACATTGTCTAAGCATGACGAAAACAGGCTGAACGCGTTTGAAAGGAAATTCCTACGCAGAATACACTGCCCTATAAATTATGGTCAAACTTGGTGCAAAGGTACAACACGGAGCTCTACAAGGATATCTGCGTAGTCAGGTTCATTAAGATTAACAAATTGCGCTGGCTGGGTCATTTGCACCGTATGGAGGATCTGGAGCTCCCAAAAGGGTATTTTTAAATAACCCAATCGGTAGAAGAAGCGTCGGAAGACTAAAACTAAGATGGCTGGATGACGTTGTCGCGGACTGTCGGGTTCTGGGGCAGCAAAACTAGAGGGTGGCAGCCAGTGACAGATCGGGATGGAGAAGCTTTTTGGATGCAGCTTAGACCCACCACGGATTGTAACGCTGAAGATGATGATGATTATGTCTTAATTACTCGATTACCTACTAACCTACATAAGAGTTTTTATGCTTTGTCTAAGGTTAGTTGTTGATGTAATTTATTGGATACAAAAAAACGTTTTATCACTTTATATTAGAAAAAAATATATATGTAGTTGTTAAAAAAAACTAAAGCAGGAACTTATTGAAATAACACAATGCACCTTTGTATAAATAAAGCAGGTTTCATTATTTTAAATATTGTAAATGATAGGTACCTTCTTACAAAAATAGAGATTTTTTCAAATTTAGTAAAATATGCGCTATGTGGTACTAAAGTAACTAAGCAATTAGAATCTTTGGATAAAAAACAACAGTCTTCAAGGCAACTACTCCTGTAATTAAAGACTTTCAAAATATTTTTACTTGCATCTAAGCACTATGCTGTTTCATGCGCGGTGACCATTCATTCATTCACCATGTACTTATTTAGCTTCTATGGCGATTTTTTTTAAGTAAGTAAATAAATAAAAAAATTATAATCAGTCACAAAGTGTAGTAGGAAGGTTATTAGAACTTTTACTTCGGGGTAAAGGAACTAGGTCTTATATTATTACTAAGCAGTCTTTAAAACGATTTAACTTATCATAGAACCTAAGCAATTGAAACATATCGAGGATATAATGGCCTGTACAAGTGTACACATCTGAATACGCGCTGTAACGTAAGCAATGCAAAGTTGCATGCAACGCATCAAAATTCCATAGTACGCGTTGAGTAGTGTGGTTCTATGAAATAAGCGCCTCGATAAATATCTAATTGAGTACAAAAATGTGATAAAAATTGCTGTAAGCACCAATTAATAAATTATCAATATAAAGTAATACGGCGTAAGCGACAGGTTTGTATTAAAATTGTAAATGGTAGTACGACTTAAGTGACATATCAATATCAATTTTGATTTTAGTAATTGGGTATAAGCGACAGCTCTATTGTAAACTTGTAAACGAAAGTAAGATATAACCGTCAGTTTAACATCAAATAAGAATAAGTAATTGGGTATAAGGGACAACTATAGAGTAAATTTGTTGATGGTAGTAAGGTATAACCGACGCATCATGTTTTTGCCGACAAAGGTAAAGACGCATAAGTTCCAGCTTTCAAAACAGGTGGAAATGGTAAAGAGTCATAAGTGCCCGGAGTATCTATGCCAAGGAGAAGTAAACAGACATTACCGACTATAAACCAAAAATAATGCCATTTTTACACAGGTACAAGCGCCCTAAGGGTAAAAAAGACCTAAAAATCGGTCGGTTACACCAAAATGACACTTATATTTTGCTGGGGCATAAGCGACAAAAAAGTCATCGTAGAGCCGTGGGAGTGAGCGCATTCGAAAGAGCGGAAAATTTTAAGTAAGATGGCATTCATAAAACATTTTTGACCAAAGTGTCGCTTATCCCCTATTACCTTTTAACCGTCGATATGTAGGTTGGTTGAACCAAGGATCAGCGTATTTCCATTAATACATCGGTAAGTATTGAAAAGCTGACAATTAAGTTATAATAAAACTGTTTTCCACAAGAAGGAATATTAGACATTTATAGATAACCGGCTCATAATAAATTTACTTTTAATCCCAATTAAATAAAACATAAAAAAATTTAAACGTTTATACGGTATATAAATAAATTAAAACTGGCCTACATTTCAAAAGTGCGCGAGTTTTAAGATTTATTTATTGGATCAACGATTCGACATGATGTACAATACAGTGTACAGACAATGAAAATAGGTGATCAATAAACCGGAAGAAAAACGCTATGATATTTATTAATAAATCTATAAATCGGATAACAGATCAGATTAATGTTGAAGGTAGAAAATATGATCACGCTAGGGGCGTACAATGCACCGCTGAGTGTAGATATACTAGATAGACTACAGCAGACAATAACACAAATCCGATGTGGGAGGATTGAGGAAATAGCATGCCACTAATTGGAATGTTAGCTTTCTTCCAGATGTTAGGATTGTATGTATCTTCGATCTCAGATATTATTAATTCATCTATTGTTGGTACCATAATATACACATACAGACAAAGAGAGTACCGGATGTTATTGCACTTGGATATT
This sequence comes from Mystacides longicornis, assembly GCA_963576905.1. Lineage (NCBI taxonomy): Eukaryota > Metazoa > Arthropoda > Insecta > Trichoptera > Leptoceridae > Mystacides > Mystacides longicornis. The sequence goes on along the minus strand of OY756433.1, from coordinate 14,887,772 downwards.
AACGGGAACTTTACGACTTTTAATAGTAATTATCGTATTTTATAACTTGCAGTATATTAGGAGCACTAATAATAATACCGAAGTACAGATATTAATTAAATTAGTGATCACACCAAAAAAAAACATGGAAAACAATATTTAGTAGGATTATAGGAAGACTAAAACATAGATACGACAGACAAAAGCAGAGTTGGAGAGTTGGCCACGGTTGCCAACACACCAGGTGGACGAAATCTGTTCCCAAATGGCGGTCAAGAACGGGTCGAAAATGCAGTGATTGAGTAATGTGCTCTGATAAAGTAAGGCAGACTGCTGCAGGCGGATGGATACAGTTGGCCCAGGATCAATAATGAATGAACAATAAATAAAGATATAGAAAATGTATTGATTGTTAAGATATTAGAGTCGAATGATCTAAATCTAAGTTAGTGGCTTTTAGCCTATACTAAAGGAAGATGAGAAACACTTCCTTATTGCCAGTTGTTAACTTATATTTCATTCTGTGGCAGATGCATTGATGATATGCATGGACGGATAAACATTGAATAAAGCCAAATGGAACAATCACGGTTATCAACGTCCTATAATTGCTTTCACAAAACGTGGCAGAAAACAATAGTGTTGTATCTGTTGAACAGCCGCTAGCGTGCAGCGTTCAAATAGTGGTGGGTGTGGTACGTGTGGTGGTTGACACCTTAATAGAGACATCCTGCCCGTGGTATTATCTAATCAAGAACGGCCAGCACCTGCAATTTGCACGTTCACAGCGACGACAGATTTAATAACATAGATAAGCACTGAATATTACAATCGATTGTGTCAATATGCAACCGAGAGTACCTAAAGCGTGTCCTAGGTTTGGATGAATAACTATACTTCAAATATTCTTTTTCTCTATGGCCATATCTTCTTCTTCTTTTTTTTGCGGCAAAGCACCCGATATCGAGTGAATCATGCCCATATTTACACACAACTGTTAAAAGCCGCGTAAAAGTACAACTCAGTGACAAAGGAAAAAAAGGAAAAGAGTACAAACAGAAAACAGGCGAAAGAAAGAGAGAAAAAAACATTTAAACCCAAACCGCCATTCAAACCACCCACCCACAAACACAATAATTAGGTATGTTGAAATCACAAATAAAATAATATTGTTAGGTCACCCAGGAATAGCTCCTCCACGCTTCCTATTCCGACCCAGTCTCAAACATTTCGCAGCCGACCTCTCTGCTCCCTTTATTTACTTAATTTATTAAACTGCGGTTAAGGTAAAAAGATATACATTTTCTCCCCATTATCTTCGTTTCCCTGCAGTTTTCTTAATCTCCCGATATGAGGCGCAATTAATTTCCTCGGAATGGTCTTATTTGTTTCCTCTCTTCTTAAGTTAGCGTGAGGCAGTTTGGACAACTCCATTTGGCATACCGCTTCGAGCTGCTAGCTGTACTGTAGTAGTGCGGTACCTGCAATTGATTCTACCAACAACCTCACCACTCGGGACGCGGTTTCTCTCAGAAATTCCAAAAACTCTTCTTCACACTTTGTATCAATTTCTTTCTCTATCAATAAGCCATCATGTCTCAAAGGCGCATAGTAAGATGTTCCATATTTTGAGTGTCGTTTTGGGAACCTTGACATTCTTCCACATAACCTTTTGTCAGACATCTTCGTACTTCTGAAGTATAAAAACTATGAAATACACGCTAAATCTTTTTCCAGCAAGGTTGTCACGTAGTCCATTTATGTATCTGTTCTCACAAGGTTGGGGTTTAAAATGTTCTCTATTCAAAATACTTCGATGCTGCGCCAGAAACACATTCGAATCCTTACTTTTACCCAAAGACGCGATTATGTTGGGTAATTGTTTATAAACATAAGGCCGCCTTATAGGTACTAGATTATACTCATTTTATTTAGCCTTTGTTTGTAACTGTTCATAATAAATGGTATTCCTTATAAGGCATTGTTCGGCGTATGCACGTGTTGAATCCATTCCAAGTTCTGATGTCACGTGTCATAGTATTATTTTCTATTCTGATATCATTATTAAGGTTGTTTGAGAATATATCTACCGTGAATGACTATAGTTCACTTAACACATAAAGTGGATTATGCACCAATTCTAAATTACTCTTAAGTTATATACATACATACAAGGTGCATATTATAGCGAAGTAAATAACCTGATGGAATAAAAATATTTGTGAGCAAAAAATAATAAACAATCAATCAACTTTATGACCATAATTAGATAACGATAGAAGAAATTTCAAAGTTTCGATAAAATTGCATTCGAGAATGGAAACTGTTCAAATTATTTATCAAGATTCGTTGTTCCGTGTAAATTTTAATATCCTAAGTTTCTATGAATTTAGCCATAGTAAACTAGGTTTCAAGTCTCTTGACCGACCTCCGTAGGCTTGTCTAAGACAGCAGACTCAATCGGGAGGATTTTAGTCTAAATAGTGTACATTTGAAAATTCTATCCGGATTTGGTTTGTGTCAGATTGAACGGGGCCGCCACAGGTAACAAGTTTCATAACTTCGGATAATAAAAGAGTAACGCAACTGATTTATAGCAACAAAAAAAACAAAGAGGTTCAATCCTTTAAACACGTACTGAATCGATAAATAAATAGATTGTAATGAGATACAAGTACAATTATTCACTTCTTTGATTTACTAGCTAAATGACAGCAGAGCAGACAGAGATAAAGAGAAGAGAAGGTACCTACTAGCCCAGCAGCGGTCAAAAGGTTGCATTTAACACAAAATTAATCAAACTCTACCGTACGGAGCAGCCTTCCATGCGGATCAATCATTCATTTGGTACAAATTTAAATTAGCCTCATGACTATCCGGTCCGGTCCGGTATTAAATTCGCAATAAGGTGAATAATCTAAGATACACTGTTAGATATAAGTCTTACACAATCATTCAACTGTTTGCCGTGAATAGGAAAGTTGGAGCATACGGTAGAGGGTCTGTTTCCATTCCGTCCTAATATCCCTTATAAATAAAACTCTTTATGAACACTACGCTGGAAAGATCGAACCAGAATTCCGAACAATTCGCGCAATAACGCTAACAATAACTACGTAGGGAATAACTTGATGTACGGCTGAGAGACTTAAAAGAGAGACGAAACAGGAAGCTTTTGAGGTATGGTGATATAGAAGACTTCTAGGTAGACTCCTGAAGAGACCACATAACAATTGAAGAGGACCTCAAAAGAATCGAAGGAGGAAGGCACCTGCTCAAAACCCTGTCCGAAAGGCGTGCAAGATGGATAGGATACGTTATACGAAACAAAGGTCTCCTACATACCATCATAGAGGGAATGAGCAAAGGGACAAACTCCCGAAAACGACCACGTCAGGAGTACCTACAGGACAAGTATTCGGATATGTGCTGTTCCTCATATGAAGAACTGGAAAGAACTGCAACAGACAGATCGGAATGGAGAAAATTGTTGCAAACCAATCGTAAGATTGTGACCAGAGACGAAGAAGAATAACGCACTTTGGTGTTTTTCATTTTTCTATCTATATTGTGTTGTAGTGGATTTTAACACGGGACCGGGAAAAGATAGAGGCTGCTGAAAAGGAATGATACCACAGACAACAAAAAACGAACCTTTCAATACTGTGAGAATTAAGCATTACTGTCATCATTTGTCTCCAGTAATACTTTGAACAATATCAATTTCATCTCAAATACTTTGATCCCGAAGCTCACAGACGGGAAGAAAGCTTAAAAAAGCTTGCAAAAAGTTTTCATTCAAAATATTTCAACCATATTTTATATTCACACTTCAGGGATAGGTATAGATGGGTATCTACGGCTTAACAAATCATGACAATCGTAATATATCATTCGACGCGCCTCGGCAGTGGTAGAGGATTTTATTCGGAAGCCGAATGTAGATGGCATGGGAGGATGGATGATGAGATTACCATACCGACACAAAACAAACAAAAACATTAACCGTAATCTCTTAAAAAATATACACAACAACAATATAATACAATAATATAGGCCGCAGTATGATAATTCCCACAGCAGACTGGTACCATATGGCAGACTGGTCGGAGATGTACCCGGGTACTGACACAATGCGGTGACTCATCGCAGCGAATTGTACCTATCATACGCGGTAGGTACCTATTTTCTGACACTCACTCTACAGTCGACAGTACCAATAGTTTAATAGAGTTACAAGGAGTCTAAATCATTTTACATGAATTTTGAGCCATGCAATTACTGAATCTAAAGCGCTGAGCTATCATAAATACCTTACTGCTATTTTCAAAAAGGAGTTGGGCAAAACGAAGGTATACTCAATACCGTTTTTGATTTGATGAAGTTTAGAAGTTCAGAATTGTTGTCAAAAATTACTCAATACCGTTTTTGATTTGATGAAGTTTAGAAGTTCAGAATTGTTGTCAAAAATTAGGAGCCGAAAGATCTCGTACCTTGGCCACGTTCTCAGAGGCGTTAAGTACTGGCTTCAGCAGCTATTTATCCAGAGCAAGTTCGAGGGAAGGCTTGATGTAGGTAGAAGCTAGGAGCATCTCATGGCTCCGCAACGTAAGTCCGTGAAGCTAGAGAGAGCGAGGCATTTACCTAACTGATGGCAAACGTCGATGGGACCTGCCTGGGCACTTTAAGAAGAAGAAGAGTTTTTGTGTACCTATTGCCGCAAAACTACTTGGTACTAAAACACCATTTTTTCAAGCATATAAAGATTTTTGGGTCCATATTATTATCCTAATAAAATTGTTTCAAATAGCTACTTAACAGTGAAAGCGCAATTATCACCTAATTATTAGAAGATTTTCAAGTGACTAATATTCGAATATTTGCATACTGTTAATTAAATTTTGTACAATTTCATATTTATTGATTTATGTAAATATTTAATAACCCATAATACCCCACAATAAAAGAACTAAGTGCTTGCTATCTATGAATAATTCGGTTATGTATTTTAGTATGCAAAGCTTTAGATTTTACATTCGATTTTCTTCCTCGCATAACCTTACGGATACAACACATTATTCCATTTTCTCCAATATTTTTTTTAATAAATATCTAAAAACGCTAGGATAAAAGTGATTTACCGGATCAACAACGTCAAGCAAGACTAGTGATCAATAAATGAATAAACAATTTTATTTTCATTCTGTCCAAGATAAGTCAAGTGTGACAGAAAATGAACCTAACCGAATGTAGCCGTATATTTTTTTTATATATATGTATATGTGTGAAAAAGGATCCAAACACAGCTTTTAAAATACGTATATAAAATAAAAGAAAGTAGCTACATTTTCAAAATAACCTAAATAAACTTTTATGATGTTCAGAACCAATAAATTCATTCCCAGCTATAATAAAAACATTAAAAACCAACATCTTATATTCTATAGTAGTCCAAAGCACTCCACAACTAACGCTATGACGTCCACACAATCACACATCTATGTTATGTTGTTTGAAGCGGGCAGATACACACGAAATAGGTATCCCAGAAAAATATGCTAATGCAGGGTAGTGAGTACGTAACTTTTGCTATAGCACGACTAACCACACATCAATCTAACTACTCATAACCACGGCTTAACTACATAATAACCACGCTGAAACGCACAACTAACTACATTTGTAACGTTACGTACTCGCGCTAACTACACTAGGAAGTAGTTAGTCGTGCTATAGCCCTTACGTACTCACCCCCCAGGACATTTTATTAAGAGTTATTTATCTATTGCATAATCTCTGTGTATAAAAATGGCTCCCTATTTGCCGTGGTCATGGTATCAAGCGCGGACGGCTGAACTGATTATTTCTTCGCTGCATTTTTTTATTATTATGATATGGCATTTATGAAAGAAAATAAATGAGAAAGTTACGCTTAAGAAAATTTAAGAAAAATAAGCGAACATAATACTTATTTAACGAATATATCAGTAATTAATTTATCATTATACAAATTCTAATAATTCAATATTCATAGTAAGGCCAGAATAATTTCCGTTGGGTTCATTCATTCTCCCTTCAAACCAGCATAGAGAGGCAATAAGAGCTCTCCATTGCGCTCGATCTTGCGCTGTCACACAAGAGGACACCAGCTACCTGACCCCCCCCCCCCCCCCCCGCCCCTAACGGGGTTCAGGATTAAGGAAATGCTAAGGGTTATTCCGTTGGATTGGCTAGTGTACATTTAATATTCAGAATGTATGCATAGACAAGAACTTTAGGTAGGTATTCGAATTGAAAATCAAGTAGTTTTCCTTAAGCTATGTCCACACATCGCAACATTTTGTATCTCCAACATTTTGTTGGAGATACAAAATGTATCTGGATACTGTTGATAGCGATGTTGCGCGTCCACACATCGATTGTTGTTGAAAATCAAAATATGCGAATAATAGGTATACAGAGTGTTTGGTAAAACGTTAAGACAAACTGGTATGGTACATAGAGGAGATCATTTGGAAATAAAAATACGTTTTGCTTGTTATATACACACATGTTGTAGGTATACTGTTTGAAAGAGAATATAAACCTTACCCTTACCAACTCACGTTCACTCCCAAGGTAGAGCATCTGGTCACCATTAGGTTCCTCTATGCCCTTCTATCTTGTCTGCTTCCTCTCAGATCAGTGCGTTCAAGCCATATTCGGGGGGCACAGCAAGGTGTGCCAATACTCAACCCTGTTTTTCTTCCGTTTTACTGATATTTAAGGAAAATTTTTACGAAATTTGAAGAACTCATGGTGACTTTCACCAACGGTTCATAACATTTAAGTTGATCGTAGCCTTTTATATAGTGTGGAGTGGAGGACACTAAGAGCTACGTAAAAGTTAGGAACCAGTTAAAAGTTAGTGGTGAAAGTGACCATCAAATTTTTTTCTGAGAATTTTGAAATCTGAAGTAAACTTATTTCGTGGACGTTTCTTTGGAATATGAAGGGATATAACTTTTTATTAAGCCATTTTCTTGATTATATTACTTATTTTTTCTAAAGATTTGAAATTTGAAAAAATAGTTGGATAAATAAAGAAAGTTACAGAGTGACTTCTAGATAAAATTACGGGATTTCTATTTTTTTTGTTGTTGTAAAAACGCCTAAAAGGGAGCTCTTTATATAAATTTTGAGTAGGTAAGTACAATATATTATAAAATAAATTATCTAACTTTGTACCATACCAGTTTATCAAACGATCAACCAAACCTCCTGTATTCCTACATATTCTTCGAAAGTTTTTTAAAACTTATCGATGGAAATGAACGATGAGTGAAGCGTTCTGCAACTCGTGGGCTCGAATCCCGGTGCCAACCATTTCCACTTTCACGATACAAACCTTTTGCTTAGTGTGAAAGATGTCAAAAGCGTAATTGTATTCACTTTGACTAAGCTCAGATTCATTTTAAAAAATGTGGAAATCTTTAGAAAATTGCCAGATTTGAAGCTCATGCCGAATAACGCCTGCACTGATTCACATTTACTGAACATCATCGACTGTTAATCAGGTATCCCGAGTGCATAAGTTCAAACAACTGGGAGCAGCCATTACCATCTCTATTGACCTGGGGACTGAGCTCCCGATTCGCATCTGTATAGCAAGGGGCGCCTTTAACAACATGATCAATAGGTATATGGAAAGCATCAGCGTTTGGTGTCAAGACGAAAATGTTAATTGTTTGATGCGTGTGTGTGTTGCCCATTCTCCTGTATGGTTGATTCGCATCTGTACCTATAGCAAGGGGCGCCTTAACAACATGACCAATAGGTATATGGAAAGCATCAGCGTTTGGTGTCAAGACGAAAATGTTAATTGTTTGATGCGTGTGTGTTACCCATTCTCCTGTATGGTTGTGAGTCCTGGCACCTGACCAAAGTCCATGCACAAAAAGTCTATTCTTTCGAAACGAGGTGCTTCGGGAGAATTTTTAATATAAGTTGGTTCCACCGCATAACGAACGACTCTATACGCCGGCGCACCCAGCGTAGGCCCATCACTTCTGCCATTTTGGAGAGTAGATGGACTTAGCTGGGAAATGTGTTAAAGATGCCGAATGGCAGTAGGTCGAGGAGAGCGCTGTTCTTCCTCTCATCATCAGGATCCCGAAGACAAAGAAGACTCTCATACTGTGGTCCGCTCCTATGAAGCAGAGCGGGGTCTGAATATGGTGTTGGAGTTGGTTATCGAAACTCTGAGTATGGGAAGTGTTTGGTAGACTAGCGGATACGACGCCGGCTTTCGCAATGTTTCATGCGGAGGTCGTGGGTTCGATCCCAGGTGCCGACCATCTTCCTTTTTCGCGACACAAGCTTTAAGTAGCTTACTGTGAAAGAGTCATATAGTGTATTTGTGTTCACTTTGAGTGAATATATAGTGAACACAGATTCATTTTTATAAATAAAAAAAACTGCGCGAGACCGAGCGAAGTAGAGAGTTCTAGCTGCCCCCCGTTGCCCCCGAACGGGGTCAAAAAAGGAGAATGGTAGCCTAGTGGCAAGTGCATCAACTTCAGATCAAGAGGTCCCTGGTTCGAATCCCGGTTGGGTCAGAAATTTTCAATGTATGTGTATTTTCACCTGAAATATCTTCTCGAAGTTGAATCCTGTCTCATATTAGACGGGACTGGTTGACTGGTAGAGGATGCTCCAAGGATTAAGTTCCGCCTGCTATACTGACACTTATGTATTGAAGAGTGTTACTTATTTATGTAATAACTCGGATCGAACACATCGATTCCGTCCTCAAGGAAGCTCAGGTATGAAGTTAGAGAAATAGGAGTGGTTTTATGCGAAATGGTATGTCATTGGAGTAAGTGAAAGAAGAATGCCTGAATAGAAAAAAGTGGAGGTCCGTTCTCTCTGCCTGTCCATTATGGCTTGATGGGTAAAAAGAAAATATTAAATAATTAAATAAGTAGGTACCCATTTAAATTTGAAATTAATAAATACTTGAAAATTTTTCAAAACAAACCTATAAAAATAATATAGAAAGGTAAAAAAAACATTCACAAATAATACCTCGACCAGTGAGATGAACGTGAAAAGTTGACGAGTTACCCGTTTGAAACGGGAAACTTGGAAACATGCAATACGCAACATTTCCATATGATTTTTGGCGCCAAATATCGACGAGTATCTGTCAACTTCACAACAAAAAGTCAATGAAAACTCGTCAACTGTTGATATCAACTTTTTGTTGCCATGTGTGGACAGCCGGGATACACGGATACAAGCAACATGCATAATTTCTCTTTGATTTTTGCACCCAAAAGTCGGCGGTCGACTTAAAGTATCCGTCAACATTTTGCGTTTTTTACAACAAAAAGTTGATAGATACCCGTCAACTGTTGATATCAACATTTTGTCGCTATGTGTGGACATAGCTTTTTATATATACATAGAATTACCCCATTAATTGTTAACTATAATGTTGTGCAACCGTAAAAAAACAGGCGAAGTAACCCCTAGTAATATAATAATGATGCTGTATGAATTTAAAACACAATAGAAGAGCGTGTAGGTAGGTGCGGGTGATGGAAGGGAGTGAAAGAAGGAGATAATAAGTCAGAGGTATGGCGGCGCCACACACCCACGGTGTCTGTCGGGCCATTGGAATCGCAGACGGAGCTCTCCTCACCAATCACCACTCAGCTATGATTCACCTCGCCGCATAATCCAATCAAAGACGATTTATGTCCTATAATTACCAGCAGACGTTCTGCACTCAAGGTTCAACGGAAAAGTCCGCGATGAAATCAACTCGTTTTTACTTTCTTGTCCTAGTACTGATTAAAAAATATTTTTATTTATTCAATACAAATATAATGTTTTACACAGATAAAGGATCATGAACAAGAACAATTTGAACAAAACATAATAATATGTGTATCCCCCTTATAGAGACAAGTCTCGTGTAAAGGGCGAAACATGTGTGCTGCTAGACGCAAAAACCAGACGAAGAGATAAGATTTATCACCATCTCTGTGCAATTTAATTTCATAATGAGCGGAAAAGTTGTAAATTATTCGCCTGATGAAGAAAGCTGGCAGATTAAAAGTGATTTGTCCTTTCTTTGGATTTCTTGAAGCATTACCCGTAGTGTAGAGGAATTACCAACATCCAAATACCAGAAGTATAATGCGCACAAGAAGATCTTGTTTAGGGTTCTGATCTTGTGCGCATGTTATTCTCCGAAGAAGAATATTGTGAAATTAATGTTCATACGGACATTGAAGATTCGAACTTTGTACGTATTGTAAAATTGAAATGGTTGGTAGTCTGGCGGTCCGTCGTCGACTATCGTACTGGAGAAGGTGGGTACAATCCCGAGGGCGAGTATCTTTATCTTTCACGACAACAGCTTATTTGCTTTCTGTGAAAAATAAATAAATAGTCAGTAATACACTGTGTTCACTTCAAAAAAAGAACTTTACTTGATGACTTGTCTATAGGTTAAACACACACATACACATTCTCCCTATAGGTTATATCTTACTATAAATACTTGAAGGGCGACTTTATGTAACTCCTGCATCAAATAATAACGCATGTAAACAACACCATTAGGACAAATAATTAACCATTAAATATTATATCCGTTAGTTTAATAGCCATTTACTCGATGTTCAGTACAATCTTGATGCAGATAATGACCAACCAATCAAACTTGATGCAAAAAGTGACAGTTCGAAGAGTGTACAAGTGACACGGACAAGCATTCTCGTTAAGTATAAATACTGTATTTACGCGGATTATCTCGGGACGGTGTAATGATATAATCTGGAACGGCTCGTCACAGTGCGGGGGGTCAAGAAATCGGACCATCCTATGCGTCCAAATGATGAATTACATATATTATATCACAACAAGTGGGAGAGCATCGGGCAGCGAACGAGCTCAGGGAGACTTTGTTTCATATAAATACTAAATTATAGTATAAACAAGATGTCAAGAGGACACGCTTTGAAGTAGATCAGTAAAAAAATCTCTTCAGGCATAATAATTCCAATTACGCAATGTGCGAAAAGTTAGATTGCACACATTTTACATTTTTTGCTGTGGATCAAAATATTTTGTATGACGGTCATTTTCAGTCTTCTTTAGTCCTGAAGTTTGAACATTACGCTGTTTCAATTAACAAAATGAAAAGATCTTTCTCCGTGTGGTTTAAAGACTATACCTGAAAAATTAATTCGATATAGTTGACCTCCAAAAGTATTGGTTATTACCTTACCTACCCTACCCTGCAGAGTTTTTGCCTTCTGAACGATGTTTATCCAAGCCGTCCTATCCTGGGCAACGAACTCCCACTGATCTCCCACACCCAGAACGTCCAGGTCCCTAGCGATGTGTCCATAAATCAACGTAATGGTTATTACTAACTACTTAAAAATAATTGTTAAGATCGACACAGATGAATGAGAATCCGAAAAATTTAGGACCATTCAAAACACACATTTCTGTCAAAAAATCGCCAACTGAATATATTAATTAAATTGAACTACGAGGAGCACTCATAACTATGTATCCAGTATCTATGTGAAGTATTTTATTATTACGTCCTGAAAAATAGTGAAAATCATAATTTAGTTAGTTGGGTTCGGCAGTCTAACACATCCCTGCCATAAATGCTAAACGAACAGTTTGCAAAGCACGATAATAAATAACAGAACACAGCTGAGGTTTACAGACAGCACAGTGGGCTAATGGTCCCTCCCATGGACAGGGGATCGCCAGGTCGCACCCACGGGACCACTCCTGCGGTGCCCACGCCATGTATGACTGGTAATCCATAATAAAGCGACAGCCTTCATGTGCAGAAATCATTACCGTCAAACATCGACGGGAGCGGCGGCAGTCCTTGAACGTAGCTATCTACAGCAGCAGGAATAGCGATAGGTGTATAGAGAATAGCCACACTTTCAACTTGTGATATGGCAGAGATTTGGGATCCACGAATAGCAATCCCAAAATTCATAAAATAAAGTATAATTTAATCCTTACAGCATCACACGTGAACCGATTTCGCAAATTCTTTTTTTATCCGGAGAACGTCCTTATAAAAGAAAAAAATGAGACAGTTGCGTAGAACATAAGAAAATTTAACGACAAAAATTTCGAATGCTATCTCCAAAGTGCTTTTGACAATAAAAACAAGGACAACGTCTGTCGGGTCTGTTGTTAATATATGGCGATGACAGTCAACAAAATTTTGAAGTTTACCACCAACGAATTAAGTAACCGGATGTTGTACTGTAGTATATTTTTCATAAAACAGCGCATTCTCCGTGTGTTCTGTCACTTCTGTCGACGTTTATCAGAAAATCGCGGGCGGGGCGTGCTCCCCAGTTAAACACGAAATAGAGAAGGAATCGAAGACGCCTTTTTTATTAAAAAATTCGACACACAAAAAAAAACAGAAGTAGAAAACATCACTTAAAATGTTGCAACGATAGGTAGTAATCATTAAGATGACATATCACAGCATGCGATTAGAATAAGTTAAGCATGTCGATATATCGATGGTTCAATCATTCACATAGACATTTTTCGACCAGCAATCGAAGAACGATTTAAAAAAGGCACAAAAACTTGTGGCAATCCAAAGACGTGAACGGTTCGTTCTGCTTTTTAATTGATTAATTAGACACGCCATCTGTGGGCGGAGCGCGTATTCATATTATTTACAATTCCTACATTTCTCACGCGAATATTATTAAATTTAATAATCTATAATAAAAATTCTGTACGCCACTGATAAAATGCAGAATTAAACATATATGTAAAATAATAATTACCTACAGTACTTAATTGTAGGCGACCAAAATATCGCGGAATTTGTGTATAAAAATACGTGAAATTTATTTCATGTTTAATTCACATTTAAAGGAAAGTCTACGATGGGCGACTACGAAATCGCATTTAGGAAGGTAACAGAACAAACGGCCAAATGAGATTACCAAGAATGGAGAAGATCTATTACAAAGCAATGAGTTCCGATAAAAGATTGCATTTTCCCGTTTTATTGTCTCGATCTGGTCTCAATGGTATAAATCAAAAACATCGAACTACAGATCACGAACAAACAGTTTCAAAATATAATATTATATATATTATATTTATAAAATAAAACTACTTTTTTACAACTCTCGTTTAATGTATCTACAATAGGATAAATAATAACGTTTCTGGAAAACACAAGCAATATTTAATATATCGAATAATTCTTTTTTATACTGCCCTGTTTGACAGTAAAGGCAAGCCACAATGCTCTTCACTGCGCTCCATCTTGCTAATTGACAACGAATATTTTCATCATGTCCAAATCCCGAAAAAGCAATGAAAATGTATAATATTGTTTAAGTATATTTGATATGCCAAAATTGGCTTTTTTATTGTTGTAATAAATAAAAGTTTAGGCAATATTGAAATAGGGGATGTCCGCTTAGTTATAACCCACCCTACATCCGAAAATTTGTTGCATCATTTTATTTTCATTAAGAAAAATCCGGGTATGTGCTACAACAATGCGTGTTTCCCTTCATAATCTGCACTTCCTGGATCGTTTTGTAACCTATTTGGAGCATTACTCTGTGCGTAATGAAGTTGGGAAGTCATTGTGAATGTAGAGAGGGGTTACCCGAAAAGGTCCGGCCAATAATAAAATTGATGAGCCGTGGAAGATTGATGTCCTTAGGAAGCGGTGAAAAGTTTGACTCTACTTGCGGACATTTATGGCGGATAAATCTGAACTTGGAAGTTTATTATACAACTGCTTTTATTTGTTTTCGCCTTCCGATGAGCGTGTCGGAGCTTTTGGAAGAAAATTAAGAGTGAACCAAAACCTACACAATATTTTTACTATAGACCCTTATAGTATCAAAATGTCCGTTTTTTTAATCAATATTTAAAAATACTACATTTTTTCCTTGTTAGGGGGACCTGGACGGTCTGGGTGTGGGAGATCAGTGGGAGTTCGTTGCCCAGGATAGGACGGCTTGGATAAACATCGTTCAGAAGGCAAAAACTCTGCAGGGTAGGGTAGGTAAGGTAACCAATACTTTTGGAGGTCAACTATATCGAATTAATTTATCAGGTACCTATAGTCTTTAAACCACACGGAGAATAATTTTTTCATTAATCACGTGATGTTTTTTTGCTTTTTAGACCCCCCCTCCCCCCTTGTGATATTTGGTGATGTTTCAGAATACCCCCCCCCCCCTTACATAGAAATATGTACATTGGTTAAAAGGTAATTAATTTATAATTATACAAATTCGGATTCAGTATTCATAGTTAGAACCACAAGACAACGTCTGACGGGAAAGTTCAATAAAATATCGTTTCGGTGCATTTAAAACGGATTAGTAAAATCTCGAAAATATAAGCAATGCTGAAAAGAGATAAATGGATCGACACACTCCTACTTTGTCATTAAACCTGACTGATCCTGAATGGCCAGCAAAAGCAACCGAAATACGATGTGCGTATGTTCAAAGCTGGACTATTTTTAGTAGCTTTATCGGTACGGTACCTACTTCAACAAAGGAGAGGCAATTTTTAGAAGACGCTGATACCCTTAATATTACCCGTTCTTGTGTCTAAAAATGCTTTTCATGACCAGGGACGCAAAAATACACGTCAAGCGTTCCAAGAAATTAAAAAAAATACATTAATTTTAGCCAGAGTTTTACTTTATGCAGCTTTTCCGTGATCATTTTTAATACTATCGGGTACATTCGTAATGTATGTATGATAATCCCAGCCTATTTCCAACTATTTTCACGCAACGTCAATAATAACCCCACAACATACACGAAAAAATATATTCATAATTTATACTGTATGGCGTATTCTCTCATAATAGGACAGTGGTATTCAAATGCACCGCCTGTCTCAGACAAGTAATTACTACAATACACAAAAGAAAAAAAGCAAAGCAGCTTATTTATGTACATATTATGTACCGAGCACTGTGACGCTGATAACATCGCTCTCACGACAAACGGATATTCGTTACAGTTTTTGTTTTACTTATAATATAAAAGATGGTAAACTGTGGTTCAAATAAGAATGCTAAGCTAATAGGGTGGCTATGCCGTATATCTATATATCAATACGTGAAACAAAAACTTTATAGGTGGGTATACCTACACACCTTTTCACGAAAATTGCGCGGATGAAGGAGTATGAAATTTCGTACACTTAGTTTTTTTTTTATATCAAGCATAAAAAATACCTTAAACCATAAAAAACAATACTGTAATGTTATGTATTTGACACTCATACACTTCGATGTACCTACCTATTTGACATTGACAAAGACGCATATATTATTTTGTTTATCTGTGGTCAAATTGAGAATCCATTAATATTGTTTGTTTTTAATGATAATAGAAAAACTTTGTACATATCAACATTTCAAATTTGACGTATCCATCCATATCATCGTTTTTGAAAGAAAATTGTTCTCAATATATCCAACATTATAAAATCTCAATATCACTTGGTTATGGTAGAATTTAGACCTCTGGGCGACCACTAGTAAAAATAATCAGCTGTGGGTGCGTCTCGCTAAAACTCGAGAACAGCTGAACAGATTTGGCTAGTTTTGGTTTCGAAATCAGTGTTGCCACCTTTGTAAAATTTTAGACCCGAACACAAACTGACAGTAAGGCAGCCGGAGAGGTAATAGTTCACTAAAAAAGGTCATTGAGTCAACATACGACCCGGACATTTTAGGTTTCACCCTGATACCCGGACGCACGTTGCTAAACCCGGATAGACCCCGTTCGAAATATTCGTATAAGCTCAGTGTGAGAAAATATGGAAGAAATAACAATTATTATGATTTGCTATAAAAAGCGTTCCTAACTGTCAGCTGATGTGTTACAAGAAAGGATGAACATTTTTTGGTTGAGAGTGACTGGGAGTGAGGAAGGTTCATCTAGCTAGGTGATACAACGACATTTAACCCAGTCATCTAGTCCTAGTCCCATCATAAAGAGATACGAGTTAGCATTGGCCAATCAGCTGTCGCTCATTTACCTTTGCCATTATAATATTTTGTTGAATGAAATACGTATTTTCTAAAAGATTCGCAGTTTACCGTAGATAGTAGGTACTATACAGTATGAAAGAGTTTTTTTTACAGTGTACCGATCCAAAACATTCTCTCATTTCAATCTTTTCATACGAGGCAGATAATTTTTGAAGCAAATTTACGCTAAAAAGTTATTGTTTACTGTGGTGTAACCATAGATTGGCAAGTTTCTTTACGCCTTTCCGCTGGTCATTTCATAGAGGCTAATGTTCAAGTTGACAATCGGGAGTTTTCTTCCAATAATAACTATGTAATTGTTTATAATTCTTATTTAGGCTTATTCTTGTTTAGGATTATTCTTGTTTAGGCTTATTCTTATTTAGCCATATTCTTGTTTAGGCTTATTCTTGTTTAGGCTTATTCTTATTTAGCCTTATTCTTGTTTAGCCTTATTCTTGTTTAGCCTTATTCTTGTTTAGACTTATTCTTGTTTTGCCTGCAGCCGCCAATAATTAAACGGTATTAGATGCGGCATTCAAAATAAAAATTTGAACATTTTGTTTTACATTTTTTATATGGTGAAGGAACGTGGGGGGGGGGGAAGAAGAATTGACTGCGTCAAAAAATCATCATCGCGAATATAATAATGGCGGTCACATTTTAATAGGACGATTTCCTGCCTTTTTCTTTATGATATTTTAAAGGATTGTTATAAGTGAGATAGCGCAAGTAATTTTTTTCTAATGACGAGCATGTTTGCAAACCGATTTTGTTGGAGTGGGAGGGGGGGGGGGGGTGTGATGGTAGATGTTGAAGTCTAGACTTGGCCGGAAAGTATTAACAAATATGCGCTGTATGGCAGGGGTTGTCAAGCTATTCAAATAATAATAGGTATAACTACTATGAATTATTACTAAAGACATTCCGATCCGAAATATTTTTACAGAACAAAAACTCATAAATCTTACATACGTGGAATTTTTATTATGAAAGTTTTTCAGGAGATTAGATTTAGATAAAATTAGATTGAATCATGTTTATTTATGTATCTGAGGTACCCACAAGGATATTCAAATCACATTTCACACAAGCGTCAAAGCGCTTTAGAAACGGGCTTTATATTAAGTTAATAAATAAAATTTAAAAATAAATATTTTTCAATGAATATGAAGCATTTATTGATTTAGAAATACACAAACACACTTTTGATATTAAGCAAAGCTTGTGTTGTGAAAGTGGAAATAGTGTGCGACACAACCCTCAGTACAATGTGTACCTACGAAAGTCGTCAACTGATACCACTGGAATACCAACAACCTCATATATGTATTGTAAACTGAAAACGTGCTATAGTCCATCCCATAATGATAAGGGACCTCTTTTTTTTGCATCACAATTACCTGCAATCGCATTCCACAAACATTAAAAAAGTAAGAATCATCAGAATGTTGTATAATCATAAAAAAGGCCATAAAAATTGGACGAGATCGAAAGCAATGGAGAGCTCTTGTTGCCTCCCTATGCCCCTGATTGGGGTTCTCTGTACAAAGAAATTTGTTGATACAATATTGATCTTAATTCAGTAATTAGTTAGTACATTAGTATGTGTTAAGATTTTTACAGCAAATTTCAAAATTCTTAAAAAATATGTAAATTCTGTAGTTTCCATACATTTGTAAGAATAAGTAAATAAAATGACAGGACGATAAGATTGCAAAACTTTAACTTTGCTTCCTGTATTCAGAATGAAAATTTCTTAAAAAAATATAGCCATCAATTTAGAAGACACATTTAGCTGCCACTCCAGTTGGCATCTCCGGACCATTAGCTTAAGTGAGAGGATCCAGTTACACACTCCCTTAACCAAACACACCGCACAAACAAGTTAAGTAGTGCTCAAATAATTTCAAGTTCATGCTTCAGAAGAAATGAACAGCTATTTTATTTACAGGGGTAGCGTCTCGTGTATTTATGTAAATAGTAATATCAATATTTGACTTTCTTTCTTTAATGCCATTTAGTCAATGTGACATATGTAAATATATTTATTCATATTATAATAAAGATTGTTTTGGCATCAACATCTCATTTTCATCCTTAAGGAAAATCAGAAAAGTTTAAAACCATTTATTTATTTTATTATTTTTATCAAGTTACAATTTAATCACCCTATACCAGAAATTTTTTGCTGTCTGGGAAGGCCTTTGTCACATGATGAATTAAGGAAATTGTGTTGTTTTTATTATTTCGGGGTTATGGTTTTTATGTTTAGTAAATTTGAATTTGAAAAAAGGCTACACTTTTTTAGGCGAAGAAGAACATTCATAGATTTATCAATCAATCAATACTCCCTGTGTGATACAAATCAGGGGCATAGGGAGGCAACAAGAGCCCTCTACCGCGTCCGATCTTGCGGCTTCACACCATGTCCAAATCCCTCAGATCTGCTTCGAAGGAACGGAACACGGTATGAGAGGGATAATAAATACAAAGATAGATATTAATAGATTTATTTATTTATTTATTTAAGAATATCATTATAAAAAATATATCATTCAACATACAGGTAGATAAATATTTGATAATTCAATTATGTAAATAAATATTATTATAATAAAAGAATGAAGACATTTATAAAGAATGATACAGCTCAATTATAACTGTTACATTTTAACCGTGAGAAAATGTTTTTAAATAAGAGATAATAATTTGAATGGACAACAAAATTAAACATTGGTTTTGTGCTAATAATATGAATAGGTAACTGTAATTTTTGAGATACCTTTTATCCACATTCAAGATTACACTGCTATTTTTTATTTTATTCTTTTGCCCTCATAGTCGATTGAATACTGCGAAAAGTTTAAAAACTTTTGCGATATTTAATTTACAGGTTTTAAAATATGTAAATTGCAAATAGGAGCAGGAGCACGGAAGACTTTCTCATACTGTTTTTTGCTCCTTCAAGGTAGAGCTGAGCAGAGAGCAGGTCAAAAACCTTTTGCAAGATTGGAGCGAAGTCAGATATGTCACTAAGTGGGGTTTAAAGGGAGAATAGAAAAGACACTTGCAAATAAATTAATATGATGATGTTTCCTGTTTCCATTGGCACATGGAGGTGTTCATCGCCTTTGATCTTACACAAAAGCTTCTTCCCGTATTATGTTCAAATCCTTTAATTCTTTTTTGAAGGAATGGAACACCTTGTCTGCGATAAGTTGGAGTAGATTCTGGTTGGATTATTTGAAGAAAATAAAAATGGTTTGTTTATGTAATCTGTTATCTTATATAATAAATGAAAGTTGGGTTAGTGCGAACACTTATAACTCGAGAACGGCTGAACAGATTTATTTATTTTCTTCTTTCTACGTTACATAGCCATTACAAATAGCCATTTACAAAAATTACTATTAAGTTTTATTAACATGATAACCATTGAGTTACACCGGTACGAATATTATTGATAGAATTTCTTTCAAGCTTTCAAAAATATTTTTTAACATTCAAACATATTTTTGTATAAATTTAAATGCAGAAAGTGAATAAAAAGTGGTGAATTTTTATTTACCATGATGTTTCAGAAAGTAAGCAGCTATTTTTGAAAGAATTATCCTACGAAGATGTTGAACGAAATTTGTCAGGTCAGCTTGTTTTCACATAAAAATAACTCCTAGTTAAGTTTAATTTATGAAAAATATACCTTTTTATGAACTCAATAGATATATATTTTGAGTATTTTATCTTAAAGAAAAAAATGTGTGAAACATAAAGAGTGCAACGAAAAAGTGTGTAAACGCAGAACCCCTCCTTTTCCAAGTTCCTACCTGTTCCCAGTTCCTACCTCTGTCCCTTGTGTGACCTACGTATTTATTTCGAGCATTATTAAATTGTCTATGATAAAATTGTTGAGTATTTTTGAAAATGGAACTTTTGTTATTTTATTTTACGGACGTATTGTTTTTTGTTGTTGTTGGGAAAATGGTTTCGTGTTGGTGAAACAAATATGTGTTTTTTGGTGAAAAACTATTAATAGAGATTGCAGAAGAAAAATTACAGAACCGGCCGGTCTGAAGATATCCATTTACCAGCATACCAGGTAGGTCATACAATCCCTCTTCTAAATACAGTTCACACCCACTACCTTTTCTGAGGGCTACCTGCGTTTACAAAGTGTTTATAATTATTCTACCAATTTAATTCCGACCGATGCATTTTTTTAAAACGATGTTTACAGGACAGATTCTAACAATCACACCACTATCAAACAACTGACCAATGTCGAACCCCAATGAAATTTCAAAAATAGAGCTTTTATATTTTGACTAACACTTAGAAGATTCCCTTCGTTAAGTTTTCATAAATTTATTATCTTCTGAGCAACTTTCTTCATTTCTTCTTTCATAAGAACTTTCTCCTGACAATAGCAAACTCAACAAAAGAATTAGTGAAATTGGTTCAGCCTTTCACGCGTGATACCGAGACAAATGGAAAAAGGGCCTGATTTTTAGAGATTTGGTAGATAATAGAGGGATGTCGAGGAGATGGCAGAAAGCAGACATTGTGGTAGTGAAATGTTCAACTCTGGATAGGGGCAGGAGATGTAGAAGAACTTCCGTAAATGTGCGCTTAACAGTAGCCTGTCAGATCCCTTTTGATCAGGGAAAATTATCTTACTCTATGAATAATTTGAAAATTTATTTTATTAACTTTATTTCTTTTAACTCAATGAAATATTTAAAAAAATCGCATGGAAAAACCCTAATAAGTATGGACATGAAAAATAGACTATTATTATAAACAGTTCTGCGGAAAAATAATATTAATAGCTCCTCAATTAATATAAGATAAATAATAGACTCACCGATAGCTCTGGATACAGCCAGGATACCGTTGACTCGCCATATTCCACTGTAAACAACTTGTCCTCCTAATTGAACAATTCTTGTATGTTCATCCTGTTAAAAATAAAAACAAAATGTTAAATAACCACTATATTGGGGGTGGATAACCGATATTTAAAAGGCATATTAACAATTATTTCAACATTTTTTCAAACAATGAATGTTCGCCATCTGTGAATATTTGGTGTAAACAACAATCATTTCAATATGGTTTGGATCTTTGCTAAATAATGGATGCTGATATTTTATAATAATATTATCTAGTTGCTATGAAAAGTCATTTTGTGCACGTAGAAATCCAGAATAATGGTATTTGGATTTTTTAAAATCAATTTTTAAAAGGCATGCCACTTTGTATGTAATGTAAAATGAAGAAATAATAATCAAATGAGGTGTTATAATAATGTTTTGAACTTACTTCTCTAGATGGCTTATGTGGATTCACCAGTTGAATGAGGCAGCCATCACTCACAAGCAAGGCCTGGCTGTCTCCTACCCATCCCACGGTCAAGTTATTTCCTCTGAGGTAGCAACAAACTGCTGTTGTGCCCTAGAAAAATATACAACAACAACTGCTTACTATATGTTACTTATTTGGTAAAATTTTGGGTAACCTTTTAATTTTGGCTATAGCTTTCCCATTTAACAAAAAAAAACATAATATCCGCATATCACTTTTGCTAGTCTCAAAAACATGGCTGTTGTATAACATGACCAAGATAAGAAAAGCGTTGACGTTTAGTGTCAAGATGAAATATAAACTGTTAGAAATTTCGTTACTGTACAGCAAAAAATAATAATCTTTATCTTCTTTTGTTCTAGTTAAGTATAAGGTAAAAAAGAAAACGTAAGCAATTCAGTGGAAAATGAAAGATGATTGAATCACAATCTTGTGAAATAACACCAAAATTGTTGTCATTGCATAATGCGTGAACGGCTCAACCACATTCGCTAATTCGTTTTTTTATAGTGCATTTTTATGATTATTTTTGGTGAGTCTTTCATAAACTTCCTCCCAAGCTACAGATGGTATGGTGTCAAAAAGTTTTCAAGAACGTGATACTGGTATGGTGAACATTATATATTTTCCATAGATCAAACGTCAAAGCTATATCCGTTAGCCATTTTTGTTTCTCGATCAATCTAAACTAAGATTAAATTTCTTTTCAGTGTCAAATATTTAAATAATAATTCCACCTTACCCCAGTAGATTTTTTAGTTTCAAATTGTGAGTCTGTTTTAATAAAAGCCTCTCTCATCGCTTGCTGAGGGTTGGTCTTGTAGTGTTCACTGTTGATGAAGTGCATGTGCAGTTGTGCTGCGGAATATGCGGCTGCTAGAGGCCCACTGTGACCATCGTACACGGCGTAAAAACTGGCCGGTTCACTGTCCTGCTGAAACAAGTAATAATTATATTATTATCTATCAAAAAAATATTTTTACAACTACTTAAGATTAACCCATTAGAATCAGAATTGGTAACACATAGCGACTGTCAAAAAAGTGCCTTAAATCACAATCGGTGAGACATAGTACCGACGCGCATATACCTACCTGTGATTTTTTCATTTTACTGTATACCACCGATATCTGTGTATGGAAAAGTGTAACTGGCCAATAATTAACTGAGTCAAAACTTCTCATTTTTATATTTGGTTTGTCGAGTCAGTTTGTCGTTATTTCTTCTCCACAAGAAATAAGATCATATTCGTAGTTTAAAGAACTTGGTTGCGCCGCTCCATTGTCAACAGGCCGCATTACTGACTTTTTGTGTTGCGTGTGGGCATTTCTATCCAGTAATTCGTTTGCTTTTGCAAATATTATTTGTTTCTATGCTAGATTTGCCAAAAATGAATTAAGATATTATATTGACATGACATTGATGTTTTGAATTAAGCATGTTTTGTAAATATATTTCAATGGCCTATGGCCGTGTGTGATTATAAATAAATATTATGTTTGTTAGTATTTTTTTAATCAAAAAAATAAAGTATTTTACTTGATTATCTCAGAAATACTTTTTTACGAATATGAGACAACTTGAATGTGCAACAATATTGAAAGGGACAACAGGTTCGATTCCCGGTCTTTTCTGGGTGTTTTTCACTTTAAATTTCTACTTGGCATCTGAATCCTGTCAAGAACTAGATTGGTTGAAAAATGGGGGAAAATACTGATGGCAGTATTTTCAGTAGCAATACTCTTGCCAAGAAGCCAATGTAGATAAATAGAAAAGCTAGTAAAACTCTACTTGTTTTTCTATTTCTATGCGATTTCATAGAACACCCTTGAGAGTTTAATGGAATGTAGTTGCATATGTCTATTGGAGTCACTCCAATTCAGGAGAAGAATAAAATAAGTTAGTCTTGATGCCATAAATGTAGCAATTGAATAAATTCAATAAAGTATAAATGAATTTCAATAATATATAGAATTTTGTGAATTTTCTTTTAATACCTGTGAATCCAGCAATCCATTTAAGTCATCCAATATAACATGTCTATCTTCCATACACCTGAGACCATTTCTACTGGCTGACGCTGAAGATTTTGGTGCTTCTGGCGGCTTCGCAAGTCTGCAAGCTTTCTCATTGTCTAATCCAGCTTGAAGGCAATGGTGAACACTTGAAACGGCCGCTTTCATCAGTGACAAACTCGAATCTGAAAATAAAAAACAGTATTGTTAAAAGATTTTTAAAACAAATCAAAGATAATGAGAGAAGGGATATTTAAAATAGAAACGTAATATGGAAAAGCATCAGGGATACAAATTCAAGATAAACTCCAACATACTGTTTTATGCTCTCCAGAAGCAGCATAAATTGTTTACTATCGAGTAGGATAATTTCTTTTGAATGTGGCTCAACAATTTAAAAGGAGCTATTTCTTTTTTTTTTCATAATTACATTTTGCTATTTCATTTTTGGCAGTTGGCCCCTGGACGCCCACCAAAAAGATGGAGGGTCAGCTGGGCATTCGCGTCCCAGGAATAATATCCGAGAAAAAACAGGACTCAGTCCTATATCAAGAAAAAGACTTTTGGCATTAAAGTAAGGAGACTCTCCAGCTAAATTGAACGTCTCTAGGTCTTTAGGAAGAGATTGGCATATTCTCAAGCTTCATGCCCCTATCTTTTTTGCAAACATTCTTCTATTGACCACGGAAGATATATTACAATATAAGCTCAAGATTGGCAACATCTATTAGGGTTCTATCTTTGTACAGATTTCTTATTTTTTACTATGCTTCTCCTGGTGTTATGTATGCACATATTCAACATTTATGTACATACACATAAATTTATACAATAATAATAAAGTCATCAAAATAAAACCAGTCATGATAAAAAAAATCTGACAGCTGATAGTGAATATAATGCAATGTCTTGTTATCAACGCGAATAATCAATTATCGAGATTGCATCAAGTTCAAATTTGATAAGGGGAACCAATATTTACGTCAAATAGAAATACAGCCTTATACTTTCTGGTTGCAATCCTAAGATTGGTCTGCACCAAGGATGTTTACACTGTTTCTCCACTCTTCAGTTACTGGTAGGTGCTACAGCCTACAGCGCATGTCCTCGATCATCTGGTCTACATAATATTATCTCTGTCATTTTTGCCCCCAATCATTCCTTCGATGATGGTAAAGAGCAGACCCGGGTGCATGATGTTATGGCCTATCCAGGGAAACTCTTTTTAGGATCTGCCCTTTTTCCCGGCTCTACCCAGTACCTCGTCATTTGTGGTATGATCCGACCAATGGTGCTTACTTAATAGTAGCAAATCGAAGGACACATAATTGTTTATTGTATTTTATCATCCTTAGGTCCATTCAGACACTTGGAATCGTCATTTGAACATAATTTATCCAATAAAAAAAAATAGAAAATAATACAAAACCAAGAAAACGTATAGACATAGAAATATACACGGAAAATAATAATTAATAGTTTATACAGAGGCAGAGAACAGTCAACAGAACATCATCAAGAGCAATGCTGGTTGCAACCTTATTAGTACTTTTTACCTTATAATTTTTATTCCAATTTTGAAATTTAGACAGGAACTGTCAATTGGTGCGATTGACAGAATGCGGATGGAATATACATGGTTTAAAACAGACGCATCGTTCGGAAACACATTGGTCAAATGATAATTATTTCATCACCATACAAATTAGAATTCAATATTCATATTTAGGAATACAGGACAACGTCTGTCGAGAAAGCTAGTTATCAATATAATCAAACGCTGGGTAGGATGTATAAGTTTCTGGCCAGCGTTCACATCAATCATTACATGGTACAAAGGAGTGCGAGACAACCGGAGGAGACACAATTATTTTGTTTATTAACAAACAGCAATGAAAACAAGTGAAAATTGAGAGATAGATGCTTGCCTAAGGTATTGTATAAAAAAACTGAGAAAACCAAAGTCTTTTACATTATGAATCGAAATGGCAGACGATAGATGCACGCACGTAGCTCTAAAACGAAGGTCGTGGGCCAACAATAGAAGCATTAGACTGCTAAACTGACATTTCATTCAAAAGTTTAGTGAGAAGGAGTTGGATGAAAATAACAAGGTGCAGAGGGGTGTCAAAAAGTTTGAAACAGGCCTACACAGGTTGTGATATGAAAAACAAAATATTATTTATTTACAAAACATTGTGTTTATCTTCTCCCTCATAAAATTCTGTTTACTCTAGAACCTGATATTTTAAAATGTTTAATTGGGAATTCGATCATTTATTTTTGTTAATCACACATTTATTGGTGTTTTGCGTTGTAAATGATTCCATGAATCTTATAACATAAGAGAAAGTCGGGTTAGTGCGAACACTTGTAACTCGAGATCGGCTGAACAGATTCTTTATTTGTTTGATTTATTGGATTCTTCTCCGCTTCGGATAACATATTAACTATTAAAAAGTTGAAAAATGTATAAGAAATAATACAAATATAATATTAAAGTTAGTACGGTACGGATTTCATGCGACGCCAACGCCATCTATGAAATATTCTATAATAACAAAATTATTGTTTACCTGACATCAACCATTAAGTTTCAAAACAATGGTACGCAGATTTTTGATAGAATTTTATTCGGGCTTTCAGAAATATTTTTTTGACATTCAAACATATTTTAAACGTATTTTTGTATAAATTACAAATTCGTAATCAATAGGTATTCCTAGTAAGGACTATTACAGGACAACGTCTGTCGGGAAAGCTAGTTTAATATATAAAACTGATTTGAAAGGGGTTTTCCTTCAAAGCGATCCCAAAATACAATTAAAGGGCCGAAGTTGTTTATTTCAGTATTTATAAAGGTATTGAGTATTGACGAACATTCAATTTGTAGCCAAATGTTGCCGACTATTACTGAAAGTTGTGGATTCGATTCCCGGTACTGACCATCATCCTCTTTCAGAACACAGGCGAGAAATATCTGAACATTGCATTGGTCCCTGATTTTCCTGTGACTTGCCAACTTGATTTCATTTTCTCTGTATGTACTTGAGAGCGTAGGTACCCGTTTATCTACGAGTTTGTGACATTATCAATAATGTGGCAGATTGTTTAGTACCTAGATGATAACGTTCCAATTTGTTTATACTATAAAAACTCGTATAAACATTTGTTTATACGAGTCAGAGATAAAAAAAAAGATATCACCAATGTACATGTATGTGTACAATTTAGAGACGGAATGCATATATTATGAATCGATAGAATGTTCTAAAAGAACAAAAGAATGTAGGGATGATAGATGTCAAGGTTGATGTGGAATTTTCAGATTAGATCTGTTCAATAATTGACCAGCCGTGCAGCATCTAAAGGTACAAAGAAGATTGTTGTGGAATTTAATTTGGCAGGCGTCCAAGAATAGAAGAAATTTAAAAAAAATCGGTAGGTACTCGATAAAAAAAATATTCGATTAATATGAAACCAGTATCTGTGTGTGTAAATGATAAGTTGGTTAATTTTATTAACAACTAAATAACCTGGTAAAAGTTCTATCACCTACATCATAGCATTAAGCATACTTCATTTCCAGTAACTCACAGGAAGACTTTGTTTGGGAAAATTGTTATTTTTCTATTTTCCTCGCATTTTTTTTTCATATTTCTCACCGTTTAAAAATGCCCTGAGCATATACGAATATTTAAAAACCGAAATTTGCCAAATCGGTCCAGCAGTTCTCGAGTTTTCGAGAGACACACGCACAGCTAAACATTTTTATATACAATAAGAAATAAGATATTGAGTGTCTGTTCTGCTGTTACGGGAGCACATCTCAATAAACTACATAATTGATTAATTTTATTATAAACATAAATGTACGTCCCTGCACTGTTTAAACAATATCTTTAAATAATCAAACGTGGCCGTTCAAAGAGACCGACCGACAAGCGATGCAACTTGGCTTGTGATGTCATCAGCAAAAGGTCCCGCGACAAACATGGGCTGTTTAATGTTCATTTTCGAAGAGTCCTCCTCATCCACGGTTCTCAAACTCAAAATTCATTTAAAATAAGGCTAAAAGTTTGAAAACGCTTTTCTAAAAGGGAACCACTTTGAATTGGGTGGTATATGGTTTTATCTACTTACGTCTTTCCAGTAACTTTCGAGTAACTTGTTGGTTTTTGCCCAATCTGAAATCTTTATTTAGCTTAAATGCTAGTTTTTTTTTTTTATTTTGAACTTTGGCATTATCTGTTCACGCGTCGCCTATTTATAAATAGGATGTTTCAGATTATATTGCCGATCAGTATTTTTCGCTTGAAATTTCTACCCAAGATGGAATCGTGTCTCAGATTGTACTGCCTATTAAGACATTAAGTCATGCTCTAGGTACACCTAGAACCCCCATGTTTCTAAAAACCTAAGTCTGAATGATATCAAAATCGGATTGAAGATAAAGAATGTTGAATTCAGCAAAAAGTCTATGCAATATAAACAAATCAACTAACTCTTTTGCTAGGTACATCCTTAGATTAGCTGTCGAAAGAAACCGAAAAGAGTCATTGACAAGAGGCCACTGGAGTACGAGGCTTAATGGGAGGCAGCGCTCTATGCACGAAACGAAGGATGTCACAATAGATCTAATTTGTTCGCGGTCACACAAGTGACCCTTGACCTTTTTTCTAAAAAAACTGTCAAGGCATTATAAGTATGCTATTAATTTTGTTAAACTACCGAGGATTACGAGAAATTTTATTAGTCATTATTAAAAAGATGTTGTGTATATTATTTTTTAAATCGAGATTTTGTTCACTGATAACGTTTTTTTTAAATCGTGATATTGGTTCGTTGCCTTTTAATAAATTTGTATGATCGCATCGGAAATCGATCCCAGGAATTTGTGATATACGGGTCGGACAACCCACCTATGTGACTAATGAAGCAACGTGTCGTTCGTGACTAATCAGCGTATGGGTGGAGATTATAATATAGGTAGGGACAGTAGGTAATATCAGGCGACATGATTTACCTATGTATTTAGCTCAACTCCTTCCGATAACGAAATAAAAGAA
This sequence comes from Mystacides longicornis, assembly GCA_963576905.1. Taxonomy (NCBI): domain Eukaryota; kingdom Metazoa; phylum Arthropoda; class Insecta; order Trichoptera; family Leptoceridae; genus Mystacides; species Mystacides longicornis. The sequence goes on along the minus strand of OY756433.1, from coordinate 14,859,258 downwards.
CGAATGTTCTAGGAATGTCGGCTCGCGATGTAATTTATATAAGTTTAGCAGGAACAACACGACAATTAAAAGATATTGATAAATCGTATGAAGTGCAGCTACTGAATTTACACCGATTAATCTAGTATATTTCATTGGAAGTATGAGAAATCATGAACTTTGAAATAGGGCATCTGTTGCAGGGAACCTTAAAGTAAAACAAGTGTATGGCGAATGAGACCCAAAAATACTAACACAGCGAGAAAACTAGAGCTCTCCACTACGCTCAATCCTATGGAAAAACAATGACCTAATCCCAAACCAGTTCCAAACCCTCAGCTCTATTTTGAAGGAAGGAAGAGGGAGATGAGGACGACAGCGCTCGTCATAACCAACCGCAACTTGGCAATCTAGACACTGGTTCAGACAAAGACTTTACAACGAAGATGAAAGCCTTTCGAATTATCCAAGATAAAGCATTAAGAAATAAAGCCATCAGAATTGTCGGCAAAAACAGTTAAGGACGTCGGAATTAATGAATTAAAATTAAATTAAAGTGTTGCAGTTGACTTGACTTATATCGGATAAATGTTCACAATATCATTCGCAAATATAAAGATTGATACATATAACGGTATCGGCAATCACCCAAGCAAGTCAGAATAAAATATGCACTACAAATAGATAATAATAATTATTATGTATTGCATAGCTGACCTAACAACAGCAAAGTTATTTATAAGTAGTAATGACGATACGTACAAAAAAACACAATATTCAACCATTGTTATTAAGTATAACAGTGATTTTTTTTCAATGTAAGTAGTGACTTAACCCCTTACTGCATGATTTTTTTAAAATTAGCGAAAAAAATATATTATGTGTAAAAGATGAAATAAAAAGACACGTATTTTTTCATTTTTCAAAAAAATGATTTTTACTATTATAAATTATAAAAAAATATTTTGGATCATATATGGCAATTCAGGCAGAGGTTTATTTTGCATTTTTTGCAGCTTATAACTGAACTTTAGACTTTCTTCTTCTTCTTTTTCATCAGCCTGTTTCCATTCATTGCTGAAAATAGGCCTCCCCCCTCTTCTTCCAATCATCCATGTCCTGAACTTCCTTCTTCCATGCACAACCAATGGCGGATCCAGGGGGGGTCACGGGGGTCATGACCCCCCCCCCTGGGCTGGGCCAGGCCCTATATTTTAAAGTACAGTACTTACATTTATTAATAAAATGCCAACTTTAATGAACTCTATAATGATCATAACAAAATTATGATTTCTTGTGGGTCATGCATGACCCCCTCCCCCCCTGGGTTATGGAAACGACCTTTTTTTCAGGAAAAGTTAAGTTTCCAGATACCAAATTTTGGAAATGACTTTTTTTAGGAAAAGTTTAGTTTCCGGATACAAGATTTTGGAAATGACCTTTTTTGCTATGTGACCCCCCCCCCCTGGTGCCAAAGCTGGATCCGCCCTTGTGAGCAACCTGCAATCATGGCGATCCGTCCGTCCATTTGGCCTGAGGCCTACCTACATTTCTTCTTTCTTGTATAGGCTGCAACTCCACCACTCTTTTGGTCCATCTGTGGTCCGGGCACTTGGCCACATGGCTCGCCTATCATATTTAGAACGATATAGACCTCATGAAAATTCAAATATATTGTTCCAAGTCATTTTTTGTCAATACAATTGGTTTGACAGGCCTTTGCTTTGTCAAGTATATTGTGAAAACTGTTTGATCCAAGATCCAGTCATCAAAAATATTTGAAATACTGGATAAGAGTACCATTATTATCAAAGTCTTTGGAAACCCTCAATGAAATATGCAACAACATCTGGTGATTTTGACTTCTCCACATAAGTTTATTGGTAGCAGAAGTTGAAGGAGTTTCTTGGATTACATTTTCTTCATCAGAACTGCTTTCTTAAATTTTTGGAATTATTTCATTTTTGTGAGTACTCTTTTAGGGAGTTTGGGAGTATTTGAGGGTTATCCTCATTATCTGACAAATCATCCTCGCTGATAATACCATTTTGGTATTCCTATTACGTATTGTGTAGTTTTGTGCAATAAACGAACATCCATATATAAAAAAATACACTTTAGTTGACTTGCAATTTACAACTTATTTGACAAAATGCGTAAAAATATTGATACAACTGCATGATGGATCATATATGGACCAAAAACTTTTTACACAATATCATGCATAATTTTGAATAAAAGTGATAATTTATTAATTACCTAATCAATTTGATAGTAAAGGAGTGTATTACAATTTTTTTACAATTGAAATTTAGAAAAAAACTAAAAAAAAAACACCTTTGAATATCACGCATCTACAGTTAATAAAAAAATTCCAGTTGTAAACAATTGAGACTACACATAATGCAACCAGAGGCATCTAGTACACAGTTTGATAACTAATAATGCAGACGATAGACAAAGCTTTGGTATTATTGCTAGAACTGTGGAATATTTTAATAAAATCTTGTATTTTTTTGCAAAAAAATATTATGGATCATATATGGACCACCATGCGGTAAGGGGTTAATTGATTATCATGTACTAGCTGATCCTGCAATCCGTTGTTTCCCATATAAATTACTTATTCTTTATTTTATTCACGCGAACACGAATCATATAGCAACACATGACAACATTTAAGACGCCCATGCTTCGACACTCTACGGCCATAAACTTCTTCTTAATCTATATCAGAGGGTCTTAGCGATGCTTTTTAGAGAGTTAATTTAATAACTCTGAGCACATTTTTGTTGCGGTGGGAGCCGCCCTAGACTCTTATGTCGCACGTCATAATGGGTCGTCTCTAGTTTTATAATAAGTTTTTTTAATCCAATGGATAGTTTCTGAGATTATGGCGTTCAAATATAACACGGTTTCAGCTTATTCATGAGTATATAGATAATCGAATCGTTGTCCATTAAACAAGATTTAAAAAAAAAACATTCCATTACGGTCAGCTCGAGTTAGACACAGCTGTAGCCATTACATACCCTACCACGGCAATCGGACGATGTACAATAATGATTTCATCGTCCAATTAAACCCGTAATTTATCGCACGTAGTAAATCAACAAACAAATGTATGCAAGAGTGCAGATAGGTGATGTACGAGTATGTACTGTACGCTGTAGTGTAGTGCAACGCATTGTCACTTGTTGTGACTAAGTAAATGGCCGTTTCCACTTTGTCAAGTAGCAAATCGAAATTGCAGGTCAAAAGTGAGTGTTGAGTGCGAGATGCTGTAAGTCCAAAGTTGTTCCATTCAGTTCAATGAGTTGACAAACAAGATGCGCGCACCTTCATTTGCGATGTGCTGTGCATTTGAGGAAGGGGGACATGGCAAAGCTACAACAAAAAATAGAACGCGCTTATATCCCTGTAACTTCACTCGTAACTTGCAGTTCTGTCTCCATGTTCTTGTTACTTCGCACCTGCACTCACACATACACTTGCTACTTCGCCAAGTGGAAACGGTCCATAAGTATAAATGCTACGCGAACAGTTAGTACTGCATAGAAATACATCATTTGGCTAACGACATTAAAAAGTAAAAAAAGACATGACTTATATGAAGTGTGCAAATTAAATGTTGCATCATTATAAATAACACTAGCAGATAATATCACAGTCGTTACCGCCATTCTCAAATTGTGCATCACATAATAACAAACCTTTTACTGGGTATTTCTTTTAAATGAAACTGGAGCCCGAAGTGAACGCAAATACACTATTGTCATGTTTCACTATAAATATGCCTACTGGTGAAAAAATACATGCACCTATATTAATATTACGTAAATCTACGAGTGTAAGTATTATATTACCTATACATATAATGACGAGTGTAAGTATTATATTACCTATACATATAATGACGAGTGTAAGTATTATATTACCTATACATATAATGATAATTTTCGAAGATTTTATTAATCGAAATAAAAAATTACGGCAACCTGTGCAACTACTAAACATCCAACCAAACCATGTTCGCTCACATACGCGATTTTGGTAGCGAGAGAGCCAATTTTCTGGACATATTATTCATTCAATCAATCAATATTCCCCTTGTAATTTAGGCCCACTGTCCACGTATTTGCATACTTGATGTTAGATTGCTTGCTCTCTCCAATGTTCTAAATCCTGCTCAGTGTCAATGTCGAATATGAAACAATGTAATTACTGTAATTAGAGTGTGAGATTCAAATAGATTCAAGACGACTAAAAAGTTGTGGAACAAATTCTTTAACTATTTTTATGAATTTCAGCACAAATACACATTCGACATCTTTCGCAGTACCTAAGAAAAGCTTAATAATTGTGAAAGAGGAAAAAAGTCGAACAGTTCAAGCCTACAGCTATCGGTAGGTGCTGGAAAATACGACGGTCGAGCCACTAGGTAACAAACTATTTCATCGTTTAGAATCAAATGAGGAAAAAATTAGTTGTCTCATACATAATACAGTAATTCGGGGTGAAATGGAGCAAGTATGTATTTCAGGAATACTTTCTATCTCCAAGCATTCATTAAATAAACACAATCGTAGAATATAAGAACAGAAATTACGAAAGAAGTTCGCATCAGATAAAACGTAGCCTCTACTACCAATCATTTGGAAAACATCACATTGTCTCAATCAGCTATTCTCAAACTGCAGTTCGGCGTTCTATTCTTATTCGACCGCTAGTGTCTTTTGATATTAGTCTTTCTATATATGAAGGAAACGTTATTTCAGTTTCGCTTTTCTTTTTAAAAATAATTCAAAATACTACTAAACAAGGAATGTGTTTTAAATGAGAAAAATGGTCGAAATCTTAATACGAACCTGGGAAATTCAGTACGCGGTAAGAAAATGGCGGGCAAACCACAAGACCACCAACCGCCAAAAGCATTCGCTTAGAATTATGAAGGGTTTCTAAAATTCACAAATTGAACTTTACCTAGTAAGATACATAAGTAAGAGGTCGCTGATGGTCTGGGCGGTTACTCTTGAAACTCAATCCCGATCTCAATTTCAACAATCAATATTTTTTAGTATGATGAAATATACCTATCGAAAGATTAACTTTATTTTATTTTCCATACTTACAGCAAATGTACTTTTGAGACACGTTTAAATATATCAATTAAAAAAAAAACGAGATTTTTACAGAAATTTAGTTCTACAACAGGAATTAAAATTTGACATCCGAAAATGTTTTCTTCTTTCTCTATTCTTTTTTTAAGATTTCGCTGAATCTGTTTGTGCTATCGTTTCAGGCTTCTTCGATGTTTTTTTTAAGTCATTCGAATGAATTTAGTAAAAAACATTTAGAATTAAAAAAAAATTGTAAGAGTGAAAAAAGTTTGGGCAGAGATGAATCAGATTCCGGCGGATAACAACGGAACGTATTCTAGACTCCCTCCTCCGTCCAAATATATATTTACAGTCGACAGCTACGATGGGGTCGATTCGAAAACATTCTCGAGGGTTGGAATGAGATGAAATTATATTTCCACTATTTCGGGTTCCGTGGATACCGTAGGGTTGTTCGCCGGAAAGTGACCATCCGTTACAAACACCGCACAGAATCTTTCCAGAATTCCGACAAATTTGAAATGACTTGAAATAAGCGTGATACATAAACAATACACCAATATCGACCTCGCGGTATAGGCTTGGATTTCTGATTAAGAGGTACCGGATTTGATTCCCGGTCGGGTCAGAGTTTTTCAAACCCTTTTTTTTCACTTGAAATTTTTATTCTGGGTTGGCCTGTCTCAGATTGGACAGGACCGGTTGACTGGAAAAAAATGCCTCAGACGATAAGTTATACCGGCCATACTTTGATTAGACGTTAGCGCCTATGCCACCAGGCTACCGAGCTAAGATTTTTTCATAGCTATATATTAATATTACATCTCCTCAAGACAGGCATGACTTAGTGGAAAAAATTATCTCAATATGACTTTTGACTGAAATAATGTTGTATCTGAAGTGAATGGATTAATTATTAACAAATAAAAACAAGGTGCAGGTATTGGGCTAAATTCTGTTCAAATAGTACCTACAGATAAATTTGACACATTAGTCAAATTTGGTGTGCAACTTCGAATTGGTGAATGAATAAACAGAAAAGAAAACTAGTGTTTACAATGATCGAAAGGTATACCTAATGCTGAAAATAAGTCTGAATTATAATGGAATAAATAGCGGATGACCAATAGTTTTTTCTACGAATGCTCTATTCTCTAAACAGTCTAAACAATCATCTCATCACAATAATATTGACAAACGTGTTTAATTCGGCGATATGAGTGACGATTCGTGGAATATGTTGCAATAGCTATAAAATAACGTTTCATTATTGCACTCTCAAATGTCGCTATACAAATAATATGACAACGAAGCACCTAGCTAATTGACGGACTTGAATTTTCAATTATTAGTCATCGCTTAATTATAATGCAAGTACTCGACTAAAGAAACTAAAATAATACTTAGTCACACCTAGCGCGTCTTTTTCTACTACATTAGGTATCTAAAACACTGGTGATCCACACTGAAGTAGGTACATATTTTTAATCGTAACAATTAGCTAGTAAATAAATTAATAAGACGAAGACAAAACCGCAAAAGTGAGGCGTAGATACCAATCATGGACTGTATTGTCATAAAGTACGTTAGAAACGAAAGCTTAGCAGGACAAAATAAATGAGCTATTTGTGACACAAATAGTCTGTTAGGTTATATTAAGGGACCCAGTTACGTCATGAAGCGCGATAATTTATGCGGATAGGCGGCAGACGACAGAGTCCTATTATTCTTACTAAACGAAGGCCTTGTGGATGTGTCCAAACAAGTTAACAGCTAGACATGTTCCATTGATTAATTACTCGATCAGATAAATTTTCAAAAAAAAAATCTTTATGTATAGGTGCTTCGTATATAGCCGAAGAGAAATGGGATGTAAATTTATGCGAATCCCTCTTAGCCTAAGTTCACACTAGGTAGAGTAGTGAGTGTTAGTTTAGTAGCTAAAGAACTCGACCAAAAATCGTTCACACAATATTCGAGAAAAGTAAAGTTCGTAAAGTGAGTAGGAATTTCAAAACGAACAGCCTGTAATGGTTTGTTTTCCTACGGATACGCCGCTACTTTTAAAAGCGGTGAATATGTCAGTTGAGAACGTTGTCAATATTGTTTCCGTAGTAACGAAAAACATTGTCATATAATTTAAAAAGACGCCGTCTTGTCAGATGACGGCCCGTTCTTTAGGAACCCACTGCATAACACATTTTATTACACAAAAAATGTTTATTTCAAACTTATCAACAATGAACCAGATAAATTTTCAAAAAAAAAATCTTTATATATAGGTGCTTTGTATATAGCAGAAGAGAAATGGGATGTAAATTTATGCGAATCCCTCTTAGCCTAAGTTCACACTAGGTAGAGTAGTGACTGTTAGTTTAGTAGCTAAAGAACTCGACCAAAAATCGTTCACACAATATTCGAGTAAAGTAAAGTTCGTAAAGTGAGTAGGAATTTCAAAACGAACAGCCTGTTACACAAAAAATGTTTATTTCAAACTTATCAACAATGAACATGCATCCACTAGAAAAACTTGCCTGTTCGAAGCAAACAGACTATCATTTTACAAATTTTTATATAATACAATTTTATATAATTTTAATAATATTTTTTGTGTAATTATTATAAGTATGTAACATTGTAATTGGCGTTTCGCCGTATATTTTATAAATAAATAAATAAATAAATAAAATACACACTAATATAATAAAAGATAAGAAAACAAAATTAGGTAAAATGAAATAAAATAGAGAAAAGTTAAGTATAAAAATAATAAGTTTTATATTTTGTCGATTTACCGATACGCTATCTTTTGTTAAAACTAATGAACTCGACTAAAACTTAAAGTTGACACACTTTTAGCAAGTGAGCCGTAGTGACGTGTTATGGATGAACTTTTTATTACTAAATTACTCACTACTCGACTAAAATACTCGACCAGTGTGACCTAGGCTTTGCGGATACACAAGGTTGTAACTTGTAACGCTCGCATCGGGTGTGTTGCTAGCTGCAAACGTTTCCAAAAATTCCCACAGGGAACATAAAGGGTTTCTCCTGCACAAGGCTTCACGGGAAGACGTACGCACCAGGGTTGGTAGGTGGCGAGTACTTGGTATTGATCCACGGCGTAAAACGTGCGTTCACCCTCTTCAAATCGTCTTGTTCCAGAGTTGGGATGTTGGTTCATTGACGTACGTGAAAACGTTTCTATTCAAACGTAAAATACCCAGCATAAATTAAAAAATTATCTATATAGAAAAAAAAATGTGTGCCTGTATCCACTTATTATGTACTTATTTAGCAGTGTCTAAGTTCTGAATTGTTGTTTTCTTTTTTATTATCATTTTTATTTTTTATTTGAACATTTTATTGATTGTTTATTTTTACAAGAATGTGAGAAATATTTTTTTTTCTATTCTATTCTTGTTTGTGTAAAGCGAAATGTGTAAATCTAAAACTGGAGAATATTGAAACGGAATCTATGGAGTGAGACCTGTATCTCGCTCGAGATAGATGTTTATTCATTTTCAAATTCGAAATTTGAATTTCGTTCAAAGCTCAACAAGATAGCTGAAGCACTTGCCAAAACAATATGCGATTTATTAACAAAGTTGATAGCAAAAGTTCTCTAATATACCTAGTTACTTATATTAGAGATCTTTTGCTTTCCTAATCATCGATGATCGACAGTTCTGCCGTGCTAAGCCAAATGGCGGTATCTCAAAAAAAATTTTTTTTTTGTTTTTTATCGATTCTGATAGCTGACACCAGTCTGCATCTATTCGACTAAGCCAAAAATTCATATCTCATATAAAACATAGAAAAAAGCACCTAAGAATATATTTCGTATCTCAAGTTTACTCTAAATTTTGAAGGAATTTAGCCGTATGCTATTTTTGTGAAGCTAAAGAGCCGTATGTCAAAGATACATGAAAAAGGCTAAGGAAATAGGGATCGTAGCACAAACATAATTACTAAGGTAAAAGGCAGTAATTAAGTTTCTGTTCCGAAGGATTTTGGAGTTGCCGCCTCGATGCTTCGTATTTTTTTACAAGACATTTTTTAAATGTAGATATTTGGCTTCCTGAAATATCGCTTTATAATGAAATCATGGAGCGACACGTACCTGGTTACACTGGATCAGGAGATACTGCGTAGTTTATTTTTTTCATCATTAACATGTAATTATATTTTATTAGGTTGTCTATTGTTTCTGTATGTTTAAAAATTACCTATCCAATGTAAAAGGCTCTTAAGCCGTTGAAATCTTGAATAAATAAATAAGTTTTACCTAAGCATTAAAATTTAATTATCTCATAGTTTTAATTTATCGACAATTATTGTTTTTTCTCTCGACACTTCAGTTTATCTTTATATTCCGCAAATTTAACAATTTATTTTGATTACCGGAGATATATCCACAGTTCTACAGGAAAGTGGACGTTAATTGTTTACAAGTAGGTAAGGGTTTAATTAGTCTAAAAATATATTTGGTACTTGGGTATTTTTTGTCTATTAACTACTACGATTAACCTGCTCGCTGTGATGTTTTTTAAAGATTTTTTCTAGCTGTAGGTGTGTTCTACCGGAAAAAAATGTCAAGATTAAGAAAATGACTCTAGATGACTTTTATGAAAGGCATGACTACACGACACAATACAAGCTTTCTCGATTTTCACCGCGCCCCTATATCAATGACATTGTGCAGGTCGAAGTAAACAGATGCAGCTACGATTTGATCTATAAAACTAGGTTCGAAAATGATTTTATAACAGCCAGTATCGTCGCCACCCCCAAAAAAGAAAACTAACTTGATCGAAATTTCAAAGGCAAAAATATGGTATTCTGAAATCACTCCAAACCCTATAAGACCTGAAAACAGATTGAGTTTTTGTAGAGAAACCGCAACTTTTGAGGATTTTTTTTTGTTCGAATAAAACATCCTATCATTTTTTAATTCATCGTAATTTATTTTTAATATATTAAAATTATTTAAAAAAAATAAATCGGCCTTATTTTCAAAATAGAACTATCAATTTTTCACCAAACTGAATATTTCCATTTTTGTATAGAAAATTGCATACTAAGCCTACGATCGAAAGCGGTAACTCACTTTTTAAATCAAAATATTTTAAGTAAAATGGCCGTATCTCATAAAAAACACTGAAATACATAATGAAGTGATATTTTGTTTACACTTTTAATAAATAGACATGAAATAGTGTTAAAAGCAATAAAAATGTATACATATTTTTTATTAAAAGTTAGTGCGAAAATGATTTTTACAAAATATCAATTATCTCGAAAGTAGGTTTTGTTGAGATAACGCCTTTTGGCTTAGCACGGCAGAGTTGGTGATAATAAAATTCTAAAAATAAGTTAAATTTGTTTTTATTAAAACAGGACTTTAAATCAGAGTAAGGAAGAACCCTTTTAAATTTTGAAAAAGTTTATATAAACAAACTTTATAACCTTTTTGTTATTTTTTCCAAACTGTCTACGAGGCAACATCATGCATGTTTGAAATTCAAAATTCGGAAAACTTTAAGTGAACATGTGGGATCGAAAAACACACATAGATCTCTTAAAAGATATAAATACAGTCGTGATCATCATATTATATTCCCCCACGTCTAAATCATCTCACAAGCAAGCGACATCGAGAACGATTATATCACTGACGGCGTGAGAACTAAATATTTTGTTGTTGCTTTAAGATGAAAGTCTCGTCTCCGTCACTGGCTTGGAGATAGATATGCGAAGGCGTTCATACACGATGAAAATATTGATAAGCCAAAGGACTAAGTACGTTGTATGTCACGAGTTGGGGAATATCGTTTTGACTCGATGTTTAGCGACAGCAGGTACGCAACCCTGCCAGATCAGGTTTCATCAATGAAGGCAGCGAAGCAAAATATAGGTTTTGTCATTGTGAATAACGATATTCCATCATTTTATAAATAATCTCAATTATTTTATGCCGTAAACAGATGATACATTGAAAGTTGTCGCATCATAGAGCAATCATAGTTGAACAAAACTAGTAAGAACAGGTATGTCACGTCAATGAAGGATGGAACATGAAGAAGAGGCAAATAAGATTGAAAAGAACTCCATTAATATAGGTTTTTACGCAACGTAAATGTGCCTTCTAAAGCTATACTGCGTCTAAAGCTACACGGAGACTGATAAAATACTCCACATTGGGAAATACTTTCGTGCAAAGTATAAAATAAAAACATAAACATCTGAATATTGAACTTTGAATTTCTTATTAGTCTGATACAAGCTCCAATCATAGGTACATAAGCAAAAGAAAAAAAAATATAAACACAAATACTGAGTGATATACTTACGTTTGCTTATGTCGTTCTGCAGCGTCTTTCTTGTGTCTTCCAGGACCTCCCGACATATGTGTGTTACGAGTCCCGGAGGACAGTCTCTGTGGAAACAACAGAAATTGTTAGTGACAGATTCCACATCCACGCTTACCTTTACATTATTTTCCGCAATGTGGGATGGGATGAGATAACAGGGGATGGGAAAAATGCGTCTGAAAATGTTAACATACCATTGAAAATCGAATTTCTTTAGTGAATTGTTAGAATAATTGATTGTTGTGTGGTCAAAACAGTTCACAACTTAAGCTATAAAGTTCATTAAATTACATGTATAAAACAAAATAAAGTAGATATTATATAAAACAGAACCCAAATAAACATGTACCTGCTACGAACTAGAAGCGGCGTTCGGAACAAATATCTCAAAATTAGTAATCAATACATCTTAATCAGACGGCACAACTCTAATACTCGTAATACGAGAGATGCTGAATCTGAAAATATTCAGATGATCTAGAAAGTAAAGGACGGAATTAAATAGTCAGTCATGTCCATAGAATGGTCAGTAAAGGTAGACTCCCACGCCATATATTTGTCGATTTCCTATGATCATAGCATGCGACTAGGCTATGTTGCGCTGGCAGTCATCGATGGCACCACATAAATGTACTCTTGTCATATTACAATATCTATGTAGCATAGAAATATGGCGTTATCGCCATAGCGTGGGAGTCAACCTTAAAAGGCTCGCTTACACTGCATAAGTGTGCATTTACTTCAAACGAACATAGACTAATAAGACATACTTTCTTTTATAGTTGATATTAGACACCATGGAAACGATATCAAGCAAGAACTAATTAATGGGTGATGACAGATTACGCGCGCCAGATATCTGGTTCTTTCTCGTTGCTATTTCCTTCGTTACCATAATAACTATCAAGAAAATATACTCTATTTTCACAGATCTGACTCTATTTTCATTTGGTGTGCACGTCTTACACAATCAGCCAAACGGAACACGACTTTACCTTCCGAAAGATGGAAAGACAGTAAGGAATCAACATCAACGTAAAGTTATAATATGTCGATAGGTTGTAATACCAAGTCTCGACTCGAAATCAATGGAATTCACTTGGGAAATGATACAATAAGCGATAAATAATTTAAAGAAAATGATATCATTGCACTAAATATTATGAAATATAAATCGTAAACGATAAAGATGAACCTCAATAATAATAATATTATTTAAATGCGCTGATGTTTATCACCATTATACAAAGCTTTTATTGCGCGCAATCATAGATCAAGGCGATGTAGATCTATTTATGTAGATATAAATAATATTAGCTATAGTATTTCTCACACACAGAAAAAGCACCTACTTTCAATCTATAAAAAAGTATCTACTATCTATAAGAAAAAGGTATCCATTATCGTTAGGGCTTTTCGCACGTGAGGATTGGTTGGAAAGGGGATATGTATAATAAAAGGACAGCACACCACCTGGATTAATGACAATATCTAGACGTAGTCTTACATATAAAAAGGAATTTCAGAGGAAACACCTCATGATATGGGTTCAGTAAAAGTAACTAACAACTCACAGTAGGTATCTATTCCTTTTTATTTTATCGTTCTTATTTTGTAATTCAAGTACAGACTTAACATAATATAAGGGAAAGTAAGACATGTTAAAAGGACGTAAATATTTAGATATATACATAAGTTATACGTTTAGAGATCTGTTAACATTGTGATTAGAGGTAGGCGTTATAAGCATAGCTGATAAAAATATTAGATAAATAAAAATAACGTCTCTAATGTTATTCATATTATAAACAATATTTGTAAATATAAGTAGGTATATAACAAAAATAATACATAAGAGTCAAAATGGTAGTTAAAATGAACTGAAATATTAGGACCTTTTTTAGGAAATTTTGACTTTCCGGATACCAAATTTTCGGAACGATCTTTCTTTAACTTTGTGAAATAGAAAAGCTTTAAGCTTTTAAAAATAACGTTATTTACAATTAATGAAACTGCTATAACGTTTTTGAATGTAAGCCGTTATTCCCACCTCTAATTGTGATTGATAAAAAAAAATGAGCATAGATAAGCTTAATAAATCAGAAATGATTTGTAACTTTAAACGTACGCTCTATATACGTACAAGTACTGCGCATAGTTGAAGTTAAGACCGAGTATTTTGAATAGAGACGATTAAACGACGAAAGCATATGAGGGCAACCAATTATAAGACCAATTTCGTTATTAAAAAATCACGAAAATTCTTTTAAAATTAATTAGACATTCCACCAATAGAGGGTGATTTTTTAATGAAACACTATTATTTATTATTTATTTAATCTGTTAAATATCAGTGCAATAGACTTAATAGCTTCAAAAAGCCTTTGCGTCTATTACACTTATAATAAGATATTTTCTAGCTCTGGTTCTATGTACATATTATGTTCGATTGGTTTAAATGCACACAAAGAAATTAACCAATGGATTTAAAATTTATTTTTGCATTCGATATCCTATTACTCGGAGAAATTTAAGGCTGTATAATGAGTTCAATACCACTCCTTGGAGGGTAGTTACAAGTAGAAAAGGTTTAAATGTAACAAACATTGCATAAACCAGGAGGAAATTATTTTTCTGGGTTAGGTCGAAGTTCGATGGGCGGGTCAGCTAGTATTAAATAATATGAGCCGCCTTATTATTAAAATTTAATGATGTTTGTTAACACATTTTCCCAAAATATCTATCATTTGTTTGTTTTATCTATAGAACTTCACCATGAATAGAATATTGTCAAAGGCAAAAGATCCATTGACGAGAAGTGTGTGTCTTATAATAATTATGCACATACAAAATCACAAAAGAATATCGCGGGCCTACGTACTGAAACGTATAATGATATTCCAACCTTGTCACAGAACACAGCGCATATGTTAATTCGCTCAAACAAAACGGATAATGAATAGGATCAAATATCGCACCAAGACTCCCATGACCAAAATGAATACAAGAGGATTATGAGAAAAATAAGACGGCACCAATGTATCGCGTCTTCATAGAGGCCGTATCAATTCAGGCTAGAAGGGAGAGGACTCCGTTAGGACAGCCGCAATAGACCTTTCCAAATTCTATGAAATGACTTTGTTCCAAAGATGATAGAGGGAGTGAATCGTGTAATACTCACTTTACTGCCGTGACTACCTTAAACAGAGAATAAGGGTACAGGTATCGCAAGTTCTGTCCCCCTATTCTAAGTTTCCGTGACATTTACGATGGCTCGAAGTAACAAAGTTTTGTATTGAAACACGTAGAGCGCCACTACAGAATACTCCGGAAAGCTTCGCATCCCATACAAAATTCCCGTGAGTTTCTCACTTACGTTAGTGAGTAATATTCGAAACAGGGGTACTATTGTCGATTTTGTATTGACAAGAACTTTAGGAAGGTACCTTCCGCCATAATTTAATTGTGTCACATGGTAACGGGTGATGCCTACTGCCACTGCCTAGTGTTATCTACATAATAGACGAACATTATAATGTGCTGTAAATGAGTTGTTGAACAATGCTATCAAAACAAAAATCACAGGTTGATTTCAATCATTTGCTGATGGTGTAATACAAGCACCGCAGTAGATGTTCTGCTAGGAACGGAAGAGATGATGATGGACGCGGAGGGAGGTACTGGGGCCCCACACTTCAGTGCACTCGAGTAGACAAATTTAGATTCACAAGAATGTGCCTTACCATCCAACATCTGCTTGCACTCACGCCATACGATATTATGTATTTCTTTAAAATTATTGTGAAACTACGTTGAATTCGTGTTTACGGGTTAAAACTATTCTGCAACGAATAGCTTAAGTAGGTATATAGATTCATGCTGTAGCACATAGGTTGTTGAACCATGATAATAATTATGTGGGATGAGTATCAAGCGTGCGGGAGTCCTACAGCAAAACATGCGGATCACTTTCAGTTGGGTTTCATATGAAAATTTGTACAAAAACATAATATACATATTTTGAAAGTGCATACCTACTTGAAATTCTGTAAGGTTACTCGCTAATGTCATCATGGACTTGAAGAGTTCGTTGTCGGAGTTAGCTTAATTCACTTTTCGTCTAGCCAACAAGACGTCTTTGTATCAACTTAAATAACCTTAGCGTATTTCATTGAGAAAACTCACGTAGGTAAATCAGCTAAAGAATTATAATAGGTGGGTTATTGAAAAGTAATTACCAAAACCAGTCTCAAATTCTTTTCAACTCAATTTAACGTGTTTCTGAACGCACTGTCATCGTATTCTGATCTAAGGATTTTATATTCCTAACGGTCCATGAAAAGCCGGAAAGACAACATCATACCGTTGAGGGGGCGAAAGTGGAGACACAGAATTGAGAAAGGTGGAAAAGTTTGGAAGACCTACATCCAGCAGTGGAAAGATGGCTGAGAACGAGAAGAACTAAGCTATAGTATGAATGTGTAGCAGCAGAAGCACGCCCAAACTGAAATGGCTGGATGAAAAGGAGGACGACGTCATCAGAACGATCGGAATGGTGAACTGAAGGAGGCTGTAGGGCAGTGGTCGGCAAACTTACTAGCCAAAGAGCCAAATATGCAAATTAAAACGATTTAAAAAAAATGAGAGCCAAATCTGATTGTAAAAAAAGGTAAATTTTTCTTGAAATAATACATTTTTATTGTATACTGTTTCGATTAATATATATAATAATCGACATCAGTCAGGGGTGCTAATATTAAGCGACCGTACATACTATTACACGGCTTTTTCGTCCACGGCTGGATAATATTAGCGGCCGGGCAAGCCCGTAAGATATTTTGTGCCAGAGCCACACTCAAGAGTTCAAAGAGCCGCATGCGGCTCCGGAGTCGCACTTTGCCGACCACTGCTAGGGCCACTAATGATGAGTATGAAAAATATATTTTCGGCTAATCAAGGACGGGAAGAAATTTGTAACATTAACACCAAAGTCAAACAATTATAATGTTCATGGATATACTCTGTACATAATGGGACCATTAGCGATATACGATAATCATATATAGGATGTAATATTCCTACATAATAATATAGGTATAATGGTTCTGACATAATATGTGTGTACACTGGCAGTAGACCACACTCTTCCGGCGCACGACCACATCAAGTCATTCTATCGCATCAGCGCTCGTCATCAGTCCACAGGCGGCAACGATGGCGGTGCACTGTGGATGCATCAATTAGATAGGGAAACCCTCCCAACACAGGAATAACTTACTAAATATTTTCTAAAATATACTTATTTTAGGACTAAACGATATGCACTATCGTGAAGAACAAAAACGTGTCACTAAAAATATTTTCTAAAATAAACTTATTTTAGGATTAAACGATATGCACTATCGTGAGGAACAAAAACGTGTCACTAAAACTAGAGTACCCATACTCTAGAGACGGTCTTCCTCGTCTTCGGGACCCTAATGGGAGGAAGAACAGCGCTCCCCTTAAAATATCAGTACTTTTTTTTCAAATTTTATAAAATTCGCTGAATGCTAAAGAAGTCTTTAATAGTGTGTGAATTACCGTGGGTACAACGCATGAATTACGCTTACGTAGGCGGCATATACCAATTGGTGAATAGAAAATATGTACCTACTAAATACCTTTTAATGAAGTCTATAATTACAAAAAGACAAAAAATGGCGTAAGGCATAATCGGTATAGTCTAAAAATATGTCGCTGAAGAAGCAAGGTGTATCTGAATTTAAAAAAATAGAGGTCGTTCTCTCTTTCTACCCCTTACGGGATAGGCACGTGGGCAAAACAACTGTGAAATAACCGAGATAACTAAGGCGGAGATGGAACAATACTGATGTATCTGTGGTAATCATAATTACACAGATTAACGTACAAATTACTAGGCGTGCTGTATGGTGAAGCGAGGTACGTGGGCTAAAAAATAATATAACGCGGCTGTTATTACAGTAGGTATATGTAGGTATATCAATGATACCACCAGCAATAAAAATACGAAAAAAAGAAAGTACCACTTTCACCAGACATTTCACAATAAATCACTGAATTGTGGTAAAATAATAGATCCGAATACAAAAACAGTGATCAGGCAACCCTGACTGCCGGCATAATAAAATATTCGGCATTGTTTACGCCAACTAGACATTCTTACATTCAACACGAATTAACTGACAAAATTAATTAATTGACGTAGAGAATTTTCGCGATATGGTGTGTTCGGTAGCCGACGGACAACGGGCTCAATCTCATTTTCGAATAACGATTCTTGTGATGATGGTATGTGAGATTGTGAGCCATGCCTTGCCCCAAAACAATCCCTGCATTCTTCCCAGTGATTTCCTGTATCTTAGAGCCAACATGTCTTGATTCCATATTTTGGGTGAAATGACTTAAATGTACGCCGCATATTCTATCATGGCCATAAAGACACAGAAATATATTTTTATGTTAAGACAAGCTGGCTTTCATGTACAGATTAAGTCAGTGCGTTTGTCTGTACCCGATAGCCAATTTGTCTTAACTCCAACAAAAAAAAAACACTTTTTGGCCCGGATAGAATAATAACACCATTCAAACTTTATTCAACAAAAACAATACATAATCTATAATAATAAAGGAAAGTGCCTGACTGACTGACTGATTGACTGACTGACTGATTGACTGACTGACTGATTGACTGACTGATTGACTGACTGACTCATCAACGCACAGCCCAAACGGCTAATCGTAGAGAAGTGAAATTTGGAAATCAGGTAGGTCTCAATACAAAACCTTCCACTAAGAAAGGATTTTTGGAAATTCCACCCCTAAGGGGGTGAAAAATAGGGTTGAATTTTTTTCAAAGTATGCGAATATCTCGGAAACTAGACATGGTACGAACTTGAGATTTGGCATATGAATTCTTCTATAGAAATGAGTGTTAGCATATTCGGCAATTTTTCCAAAATTTAACTAAAAGGGACGAAAAAGGGCACATATAAAAAGGGATGATTTTTAAGTGCCTCCTAAAAAGTTTAAAACTGGTTTTATCGAAATTTCAAAAAAATGATTTCTTCAGAAAGAGTCAAATTATACTATTTCGTTTTCAAAAGATATCAGTAATTAGAGGGGAGGGGGTGAGGGGCACTTTTCCAACGTGTATGTGTGTGTATCCGTCCCCTCTTTATAACTTTTGATTCGCTTGATACACAGATCCTAAAATTTCAAAAAATATTGAATACTTTAAGCATACAAATTTTGTATACTCAGAATGTTGAATTTTTTTTTCAGTCAGGGGTAATCAGCCTTTGAATTTTTATTTAATTTTTTCATATATCTCAAAAACCATAAAATATAGAACCCTAAAAATGTGTATGTATATAGAAAAATACAATATCTAAAATATAATTTAATGAAAAAGTTCCAGCATTTCTCAAACTTTTTTTATAAAGAAAAATATTTTTTTTATGACAAATTTACGAGTTTCAGTGCATATATTTCAGAATTTTATAAAAATATCGATAAACGACGAAACCCTCCAACTAGATAATTGATTTTTCTATAAAAAATATATACATCATAGCAGTACATCTCGAACTTTTCTTAACAACTTTTCTAAAAATTTAATTTATTGACGACATCATTTCATACAATAAACATACATACACCACGAGCTGGTCCGGTGCAGCGTGTATGGGTAAGAACACGTAGAAAGCCGATTCCGATTTGCGCCGACAGGCTCATAGATCGTTGTCTATAGTTTCAATGTATTTCTTGGAGGAATTATTATATATGGAGAGATTGACAGCTGAATTTTGTACGAGAGCAAGTGATGCCACTAGAGGGGATGTGAGGAAATACTGGCGGCCATCTTGGTTGCAACATATTTCAACAATTCGTATGGAATAATTGAAAATATATATCAGAACTTCGAATAGTTTGAAATATCTTGTGTATTTGACTTAAATTAATCATCTCTTCAGTTTAAGGAAGGATTTGAAATAAAGTTCACCAAATAAAACCAACATAACATTAAATCATCAATTTAATATGAAAAAAAAACTGTAATTAAACTTTAAAAGAGTAATAATATGTCTACTCGTAAACGTAGTTATTAACAACAAAACACTAAAAAAGAGATCCAGCAACATATTCGTTAAAACAGAGAATATGTTCCCGTAAGTTCCATTAAGATGGCGTCGTAATTCATTTTTCCCCCCGACCCCGCGGCTTCAAAAGTTTTATCAATGAATCCATCCATAACCATAGATTCATCCAAGATGTATTTAAATGGGCATGCCGGAAAGCGGGTTCCTGCTTTTTCTGTGGGTGTCCCCGTTCAAATGCATAGTAACATTCTTTGCGCAGGTCGGCGCGGATCGGAATCGGCTTTCTACGTGTTCTTAGTCTATGAATATATATGTACGTAGGTAGGTACCTACCCAACCCAACCTACTTTCTCCAATACACGTGTCGAAACTATTGCGTAATCTATAATCTATAATAATAAAGGAAAGTGCCTGACTGACTGACTGATTGACTGACTGATTGATTGACTGACTGATTGACTGACTGACTCATCAACGCACAGCCCAAACGGCTAATCGTAGAGAAGTGAAATTTGGAAATCTGGTAGGTCTCAATACAAAACCTTCCACTAAGAAAGGATTTTTGGAAATTCCACCCCTAAGGGGGTGAAAAATAGGGTTGAATGTTTTTCAAAGTATGCGAATATCTCGGAAACTAGACATGGTACGAACTTGAGATTTGGCATATGAATTCTTCTATAGAAATGAGTGTTAGCGTATTTGGCAATTTTTCCAAAATTTGACTAAAAGGGACGAAAAAGGGCACATATAAAAAGGGATGATTTTTAAGTGCCTCCTAAAAAGTTTAAAACTGGTTTTATCGAAATTTCAAAAAAATGATTTCTTCAGAAAGAGTCAAATTATACTATTTCGTTTTCAAAAGATATCATTAATTAGAGGGTAGGGGGTGAGGGGCACTTTTCCAACGTGTATGTGTGTGTATCCGTCCCCTCTTTGTAACTTTTGATTCGCTTGATGCACAGATCCTAAAATTTCAGAAACTATTAAATATTTTAAGCATACAAAATTTGTATACTCAGAATTTTGAATTTTTTTTTCAGTCAGGGGTTATCAACCTTTGAATTTTATTTAATTTTTCCATATATCTCGAAAACCATAAAATCTAGAACCCTAAAATTGTGTATCTATATAGAAAAATACAATATCTAAAATATAATTTAATGAAAAAGTTCCAGGATTTCTCAAACTTTTTTTATAAAGAAAAATATTTTTTTTATGACAAATTTACGAGTTTCAGTGCCTATATTTCAGAATTTTATAAAAATATCGAAAAACGCCGAAACGCTACAACTAGATAATTTATTTTTCTATAAAAAATACATACATCATAGCAGTACATCTCAAACTTTTCTTAACAATTTTTGTAAAAATTTAATTTATTGACGACATCGTTTCATACAATAAACATACATACACCGCGAGGTGGTCCGGTGCAGCGTGTATGAATAATAATATATACGTAGGTAGGTATACCCAACCCAACCTACTTTCTCCAATACACGTGACGAAACTATTGCGTAATCTATAATAATAATATAGTTTTGAACTAGCCGACCCGTCAAACTTCGTCCCGCTTTGGAATATAAATAATATGTTCGAGATTTTATGCATAACTTTAAGTTGATTTCAGTTTAAAGTTATTTAACACAGACGACGACGTGGTCCTTATATTATTGAACTTGAATTAGTATAATGATACAATTCATTATTACCTTTTTAACTACTGTAACCGCTGCATCTGTTATAAAACATATCATTTTATTATTTACTATCAGCATTCCGTGAATCGTATCATTCATCAAACAACTGATTCC
Source organism: Mystacides longicornis (assembly GCA_963576905.1). Classification (NCBI taxonomy): domain Eukaryota; kingdom Metazoa; phylum Arthropoda; class Insecta; order Trichoptera; family Leptoceridae; genus Mystacides; species Mystacides longicornis. The sequence continues at coordinate 14,837,848 of OY756433.1, read as the reverse complement.
TGTCAAACGCCTGATTTAATTTCAAAATTAGAAAAAATCTAATAATAATATGGAATTTTATTTTTATTCGTGCAACTTTTTTCTTTCATAAGACCCTTCAGACAAAAGCAAACACGACAAAAAATGGGCGATATAAGTTCAGCTATTCTCATAGGGTAAGAAACACGTAGAATGCCGATTCTGACTAGCGCCAACCGGCGCAAAGAATGTTACTATGCATTTGAATGGGGAAACCCACAGAAAAAGCAGGAACCCGCTTTCCGACATGCCCATTTAAATGCATGGAAACCATAGACAACAATCTTTGAGCTGGTCGGCGCGGATCGTAATCGGCTTTCAACGTGTTCTTACCCATACGATGACCGCGCAAATTAGCGTTCCATTTTTATATATGTAAGAGATCCACGAAATTCACTTTCCGTGAATTCAGACAAACACTTTAGTACCTACTTCAATATATTTTTCGTACCATGCATCCTGTACAGCGATTCTGAATTGTTTTTTTTTACGATCGACATTAAAATCATTATGTAGGTACCTACCTATTTTAGTAATTTATTATCTCTACTAAAATAATTTACGGTAAGTTCACGAAAAGAATCTGGATTGTATTGCAATTCTTTATGTCTTGATCTGTCAAAATATTTGAAGCCATTTCATAAAAACACTAGCAAAAAAAAAAAACTATGTGAGTAATCTTGCTTTGAATTTATTGCGTAAACCATGAATAGCAAGTTGATATAATATTATGTTGAAAAAAGGTAAATAGTATTATGAAGTCAATAGGTAAATTATTTTATATCAAATGTAGTAAAAGTGCAAAATATTAAATTTTAAAATTATCTACAAAATCCTCACATCATTTTAGGATAGATCGTAAATAATTGTTTTGAAAACACTGGAAAGTCAATGACCATATCATTTCGTCACTGTATAGTGCGAAAAAATTAACTGTCCACTGGAACATATAAAAAATAGAGACGAAAGGGATAGCAGTTAGCCGGATATTATGACCTCCTCACACACCATTTCCAGATCCCTCAGCTCTGCTTCGAAGGAGCAGAACACGAGGAAGACCCTCTCGGTATGAGAAGATCTTCTTTGTCTTCGGAACCCTTGCGGGAGGAAGAAAAGCGCTCCCCTTAAAATATCGGTGTTTTTATTTTCAAAAATTTATACAATTCGTAGAATGCTAAAGAAGTCCTTACTAGAGCCCGGCCAGTGCGTAAATTACCATGGGTACAACGCATGAATTACGCTTACGTAGGCGGTATAAACAAATCGGACTGACTCCGTTGCCGGAACGTTATTGTTCCAAAAATCGCGGAAACTATCTGCATCTTCAGCCAGGATGATATATGACGAAACGTCGTTTTATTAAACTTCCCTTACTTACGAAGACCAGCAAAGCTGCTGTTTTCCTCTATATAGTCTAATAGTCTATATAACGAAATATTATATAGAATTACTCTCCATAATTTACCTTATGCTTGATAATCAATTTTCTAAGTTGTAGAATTTATTTTGTGATTATAAGGTGTATTTCTTAAGTGATACTTTAATAAACAAATCAATGAGTTATCCAAACATGTCTCTTTTTACTATTCGGTATCCGGATATTATTTACGCCGCCGGATAGACCGGATATCGGATAGTTGCCGATATCCGTTTCATTTAATAAAAAATATAAACAGTGGACAGTTAATTTTCTTCCTACTCTACATTGTCGAAAATTCGTTTAAAGTCGAACGCCAATTACTTATACCATTAGAATACTGAGGTTGACCACCTCACTTCCTTTAAACTCAACCGGTTAGAAAAGGCACAATGAGCCTCGGACGACTTCGAGCGCAATGGAGAGTTCTTCATGCCTAACCTATTCTCCTGAGTGGGTCCAAGGCCTCTCGTATTATGGGGTGGTTTGGGGGGAACCGCCACGGGCTTGATTTGTGTGCGGCTGGCTTTTTGGCAATCGGGCTAGGGTTTGGCTTTGTGCGGATCAGGTTTGCTGCGCTTTAGTTTCCTCCGGGCTGGCTTGCGGTGAGCGGGGGGGCTTAAAAGGGAGAATATTACGTTATTATAAAAATGGAGACCTACTTTACGTGGTCATCGCATCACGCCTGGAGGCCAAGTCGAAATCTTAACGACAGCTCCAACGTTAACAATTTGTTGTTATTTCCATAGAGATAACGTAAAAACTGTTGTTCAACGTGCGTTAAACAATGCTGTTCCAAATTCCGAGTCAAAAAAATAATTCTGTCAGTTATTCAAAATTAACGTTAAACGTTACCTCAAAATTTTTGGAAGTATTATGACGCTGCTATTATATTGAAGACGAAACGCATTTTTTTTTGTTTGGAAACCATTTTCAATTTGGTAAACGTTAACGTTCGGAACGTTAACAGTTTTCACGTTTAACGTTATTTATTTCGACCTGAACGGCTGGACCGATATCGTTTATTCTTTTTATGTCGTGTTTGCTCAGGATAAGATATTTATGAACTAAATTTCGAACCTACGACCAGACAAACAACAACTAATCAAAGATATAAATTGATATGTTAAAAAAAACGTCTGTAGCTTGAAAAATGCCCAAAGCAGATAGAAATAAGTGTTTTAAAGATCACTAATTTCATTGCTTTTCGAGACCTGAATATTTTTTTATTCATATCCAGCAATATAAAAATTGATTTCAAATAACGTCATTTGATGGCATAAAAGTTATTCGAGTTATTTTTTGGGATTCTCATAGAACAATGTCAGTCAAGTTAGCGAAATTTTTAAGTTCGCGGGCTGATTCTATTTGTATAAGAAGCACATATTTTTTAAATACAGATTAATAACGACAAATATAAATAAAAATATAGTAATTTAATGGAAATTTTAGAATATATATATAAAAAAAAATTTTGAGGATGTTTCTTATTATTATTAATTTTGATGCGAATATAATTAATTCTGCATTGTTTAGGAAGAGAAAGCAAATAAATACAGTAACACGTGAGCGAAGCCACGGGTAACTAGCTAGTCTATAATAATAAAGGAAAGTGCCTGACTGACTGACTGATTGACTGACTGACTGATTGACTGACTGACTCATCAACGCACAGCCCAAACGGCTAATCGTAGAGAAGTGAAATTTGGAAATCAGGTAGGTCTCAATACAAAACCTTCCACTAAGAAAGGATTTTTGGAAATTCCACCCCTAAGGGGGTGAAAAATAGGGTTGAATTTTTTTCAAAGTATGCGAATATCTCGGAAACTAGACATGGTACGAACTTGAGATTTGGCATATGAATTCTTCTATAGAAATGAGTGTTAGCATATTCGGCAATTTTTCCAAAATTTAACTAAAAGGGACGAAAAAGGGCACATATAAAAAGGGATGATTTTTAAGTGCCTCCTAAAAAGTTTAAAACTGGTTTTATCGAAATTTCAAAAAAATGATTTCTTCAGAAAGAGTCAAATTATACTATTTCGTTTTCAAAAGATATCAGTAATTAGAGGGGAGGGGGTGAGGGGCACTTTTCCAACGTGTATGTGTGTGTATCCGTCCCCTCTTTATAACTTTTGATTCGCTTGATACATAGATCCTAAAATTTCAAAAAATATTGAATACTTTAAGCATACAAATTTTGTATACTCAGAATGTTGAATTTTTTTTCAGTCAGGGGTAATCAGCCTTTGAATTTTTATTTAATTTTTTCATATATCTCAAAAACCATAAAATCTAGAACCCTAAAAATGTGTATGTATATAGAAAAATACAATATCTAAAATATAATTTAATGAAAAAGTTCCAGCATTTCTCAAACTTTTTTTATAAAGAAAAATATTTTTTTTATGACAAATTTACGAGTTTCAGTGCATATATTTCAGAATTTTATAAAAATATCGATAAACGACGAAACCCTCCAACTAGATAATTGATTTTTCTATAAAAAATACATACATCATAGCAGTACATCTCGAACTTTTCTTAACAACTTTTGTAAAAATTTAATTTATTGACGACATCATTTCATACAATAAACATACATACACCACGAGCTGGTCCGGTGCAGCGTGTATGGGTAAGAACACGTAGAAACCCGATTCCGATTTGCGCCGACAGGCTCATAGATCGTTGTCTATAGTTTCAATGTATTTCTTGGAGGAATTATTATATATGGAGAGATTGACAGCTGAATTTTGTACGAGAGCAAGTGATGCCACTAGAGGGGATGTGAGGAAATACTGGCGGCCATCTTGGTTGCAACATATTTCAACAATTCGTATGGAATAATTGAAAATATATATCAGAACTTCGAATAGTTTGAAATATCTTGTGTATTTGACTTAAATTAATCATCTCTTCAGTTTAAGGAAGGATTTGAAATAAAGTTCACCAAATAAAACCAACATAACATTAAATCATCAATTTAATATGAAAAAAAAACTGTAATTAAACTTTAAAAGAGTAATAATATGTCTACTCGTAAACGTAGTTATTAACAACAAAACACTAAAAAAGAGATCCAGCAACATATTCGTTAAAACAGAGAATATGTTCCCGTAAGTTCCATTAAGATGGCGTCGTAATTCATTTTTCCCCCCGACCCCGCGGCTTCAAAAGTTTTATCAATGAATCCATCCATAACCATAGATTCATCCAAGATGTATTTAAATGGGCATGCCGGAAAGCGGGTTCCTGCTTTTTCTGTGGGTGTCCCCGTTCAAATGCATAGTAACATTCTTTGCGCAGGTCGGCGCGGATCGGAATCGGCTTTCTACGTGTTCTTAGTCTATGAATATATATGTACGTAGGTAGGTACCTACCCAACCCAACCTACTTTCTCCAATACACGTGTCGAAACTATTGCGTAATCTATAATCTATTAATATAAAGGAAAGTGCCTGACTGACTGACTCATCAACGCACAGCCCAAACGGCTAATCGTAGAGAAGTGAAATTTGGAAATCAGGTAGGTCTCAATACAAAACCTTCCACTAAGAAAGGATTTTTGGAAATTCCACCCCTAAGGGGGTGAAAAATAGGGTTGAATGTTTTTCAAAGTATGCGAATATCTCGGAAACTAGACATGGTACGAACTTGAGATTTGGCATATGAATTCTTCTATAGAAATGAGTGTTAGCATATTCGGCAATTTTTCCAAAATTTAACTAAAAGGGACGAAAAAGGGCACATATAAAAAGGGATGATTTTTAAGTGCCTCCTAAAAAGTTTAAAACTGGTTTTATCGAAATTTTAAAAAAAATGATTTCTTCAGAAAGAGTCAAATTGTATTATTCTGTTTTCAAAAGATAACATTAATTAGGTAGGAAGGGGTTGGGGGTGGTTTTTATTGAATAACCATATCTCTTAGATAACTGAAGTTAGAAAGCTCTAAATTAATATATAGATTCTAATTTTAATATAAAAATAAAATTCGTGTTTCAACAAATAAATATTATTTTTTAAGGAAGATAAGCCATGATAAAGATTTGCATCAAACATTTATTGTAACAAGGTCACACCCCGTGAGCAGTGCCGTTTGAATAATATAGGTAGGTACCTACTACGCGTCCGCCTCGCGAGAATGACTGAGGTTATAAACTAGGTAGGTAGGTACCTACCCAACATTTTTTTAGTGTAGTGGAGTACCTACGCCTTTGATTGGATTATTAAATTCTATATGTAAATTCTATTTGTATATGAAACACATTTTCATCAACGCACAGCCCAAACGGCTAATCGTAGAGAAGTGAAATTTGGAAATCAGGTAGGTTTTAATACAAAACCTTCCACTAAGAAAGGATTTTTGGAAATTCCACCCCTAAGGGGGTGAAAAATAGGGTTGAATGTTTTTCAAAGTATGCGAATATCTCGGAAACTAGACATGGTACGAACTTGAGATTTGGCATATGAATTCTCCTATAGAAATGAGTAGTAGTTTTCTTGGACAGTTTTACCAAATTTTTACTAAAAGGGACGAAAAAGGGCACATATAAAAAGGGATGATTTTTAAGTGGCTCCTAAAAAGTTTAAAACTGGTTTTATCGACATTTCCAAAAAAAGATTTCTACAAAAAGAGTCAAATTATACTATTTTACTTTCAAAAGATATCATTAATTAGAGGGGAGGGGGTGAGGGGCACTTTTCCAACGTGTGTGTGTGTGTGTGTCCGTCCCCTCTTTATAACTTTTGATTCGTTTGATGCACACATCTTAAAACATCAAAAAATATTGAATACTTTAAGCCTACAAAATTTTTGTACTCAGAATTTTGAATTTTTTTTCAGTCAGGGGTAATCAACCTTTGAATTTTTATTTAATTTTTTCATATATCTCGAAAACCATAAAATCTAGAACCCTAAAAATGAGTATGTATATAGAAAAATACAATATCTAAAATATAATTTAATGAAAAAGTTCCAGGATTTCTCAAACTTTTTTTTATAAAGAAAAATATTTTTTTTTATGACAAATTTACGAGTTTCAGTGCATATATTTCAGAATTTTATAAAAATATCGATAAACGCCGAAACCCTCCAACTAGATAATTGATTTTTCTATAAAAAATATTTACATCATAGCAGTACATCTCAAACTTTTCTTAACAATTTTTGTAAAAATTTAATTTATTGACGACATCGTTTCATACAATAAACATACCGACTCAGGCCATCGACAGTTGGATCTCATTTTTACATGTAACTTTTTTTATAAAGTAAAACATTTTTTATGACAAATTTACGAGTTTCGGTGCCTATACCTATTTCAGAATTTTATAAAAATATCGAAAAAAGCCGAAACGTTTAAAACTGGTTTTATCGAAATTTCAACTGCAGATAGAGTCAAATTTTATTATTCCGATTTTAAAGTAAAAAATATTTAGGGTGCTTGGTAGTTTTTTTCGAAAAACCATATCTCTTAGATAAATTAAGTGAGAAAGCTGTAATATATAGATTCTTACTTTAAAATAAAAATCGACCGGTTTCATTGTTTTGTCAAAGATTTATTTTAAGCAGTGATATGGTATGATAAAGATTTTTGCAACAAACAAAATAATACTATGGAGATCCTAACCTTGAAACGCGGCACGATGAAGTTAATACACGTGCGGCTAGGTATATACATACTGCATGTATCTTATCGTAATGCCCAGAACAGTGGTTTCCAAAATTAAAGATTTTCCAATTTCCTATCAGGTGACAACTCTTCTGGCAGCTAATCTACTCGGCAATTTTTTATTGATCACACAACCCTTAGTAGGGGAGAGTGGGGATGTATGGGACAAATTTATTAAAAATTGAATTTTGGAAAAATAAAAAGCAATTTATTTAAAAAAAATACTAGGTTGCTGAATGTATGCTATTAGCTATGACATATACTTAAAATTATACGGTTGAGCATATTTAATGAGTTATTCAAAATATTATAAAACCCTGATTTTGTCCCATTCCTCCACACAGTGTGGAGGGATGGGACACCTATATGGGAGGAATGGGACATGCAAATAAAATTGTAACTTATTTCGCTAAAACGATCAAATTTTATTTCGAATGCATAAACTTCTTGCATTCTTTTGCACTGCCATGTTTTTGAGGTGGTGGCAATACCAGTATGTACTTCATTATTTTGTAATTGAACAGCCTGGCGAATTTTTGTATAATCATTCCTTATTCAATTTATATTTTTTTATCATAATCTCGGCATCTACAAAAAATACATTACATTTGAAAAAAAATAACTAATTGTGGAAAAATATTCACATACAGGAGGTATGGGGTATGTCCGATACCTCACTCAATGAACTGTCCCAAACCTCCACCATGAACAATAAAATGGTAAATGACATAATTTAAAACAATAAGTTTTAAGTTATGTTAAAACAATGCGTTAATATGACGAATAATTATCGCAGGTTTGGGAATAAAACATAGAAATAATCTTACCTTTGGTTTACTTTCCCCCAAAAGGATGGGTTGTAATAGGTATAATATTACTTTTTATGTCGAAAAATGATAATCAAGAATTATTTTTTCCACACGCACATAACACCAACCGTCAATGATTTTTTACTAAACGTACCCCTATATACATCTTTTGACACGTATATGAATATATAACTGCGCCAAATATGAATAATACGAGTACTGTCCCATACCTCCTGCATCCCATACCTCCACACTCTCCCCTACTAAATTATTCGTCACTCGATTAAAACACTCAACCAACGTAAACTACGCTACTGTGAACTAGGCTTAAGTACCTTACTGTATTAATTGATCACCAGTATTTCTTTATCCTCATGTACCTACATACGTACCTCGGTGTTATTTTTATAGCAATAGGAGCACGCCTCATGGCCTTGAAAGCCAACAAGGACACTGTTCTGTTGTGTAATCGGGAGTTGGCTGGGTAGGTAGGTACCTACCTACTTATGACGTCATTTATTTTTATGAATGGGTACGACTTTTTCCCAAACTGTAGGTAATTTACAGAAGGCTGTTATTGGTGTGCTATAAGTTTGCCTATATTGATGGTACCTACATTGAATAAAAAAAGAATAAAATATGCACATGATTTTCCAAAAAGGCCCCACTCTTCCTTGGTGATGTTTCGTGATTGTTTTCTTTTAGAGAACTCCACCGTTTACGCCGTTTTAGAAATTTTCATACAAAATGAAGCGAATTCTCGGGCACGTTCAAATGTTAACTCGCAGTACTGTAGTAATATTTCATAGGCGAGGTATATTTTCTCGCCTATTTGTTCCCACCTGGGATACGAATAAAATAAAATATGGATGTTGTTTCCGAAATATTTTAATGATGGTTTTAATTTATTAGTTTAAATAAGACGAATTAATAATGTATTTTTAGCAGGGAGCACAGTGCACATTATGCATGTGAATGTAGGTGTCAGCGTTCCCCCAGTTTAAGAAGAGAAACCAAAAAGCACGTGAGCGAAGCCACGGGTAACTAGCTAGTTAAATATAAACAAACGTGGTTAAAAATAATTATCAGTATAATAATATACGGGTTCGTAAGTTAGTACTTTGCGAAAATGAGTTGAATGAGTCTCGTGCTTCGGGAGGGTGAATATGTCTCCATAAAATGGAGTTAAGACTAGTTAACTCTGAAGTACAGGTTTATCAATACAAAAATATATTTTTATATTTTTGGAAAAAGACGTATATTAGCTAAAACCTCAGCATCCAAAAGATTGGGTGTATTAAGACGCTCAAAATGATAAAAATATGTTTGAAATTAAGGAAAAATCGAAAGAGAAATAACGTCTGAAGGTTCGCACTCGTTTATAGTTGTTCACGTGTAAAAAAATGTATCATCACTTATAAAAACATAACTATTTAATAAAAAAAGGTACGATACAGTAATCTGATTAATCAGATTACTGTATCGTACAAAAACTAAGTACATTAACACTACGGACTATTAGATCAAGGGATTTTAAACCTCATTATGTCCCGGTATTATAACAGGTTGAAGTAGAAATAGATGTACTGTAGGATAGGCTTCTCAAATACTAGAGTACATCCCCTACAGGTTAGCAGGCGAGTAGCTAATCTTGAAGATCTAAGAAGACTACCTATAAGAAAGCGCCAACTTAAAGATATCTAAACAGGATAATATATTTTCTTTGTTTTTTCTTAAGAGTATGGACTTTTGAGTGTTGGTGCTTAAGCTTAGTATATATTGAAACGACCAAAATGATGAAAATGTTTCGGAGACGGCAATTTCATATCTGGAAAACATCCTAGATAGAGATAAGCTAAACCATCTGATACTACAAGAAAAAATAGGGGATCGCAGAAGGACTGGAAGAAGGCAGATGTTCTGATTGCGTGTTATTAGGGAATGGACAGACCTTTCTGTGGAACAAGTACTCTTAGCTGCCCAGAACAGAGAGAAACTCGATTCTTTCCAATATCGAACGACTGCATGCAAATTAATAAAAGGTTGAAATAAAATTCACAGACATTGGCCCTACTCTAAACATATGATGCAGTTCGTCACTTTATTAATCGATGAATCAATCATCTGAAGCCATACATCGCAGTGTTAAAGGCTCCAGCAGTAGTGTTAAATGTTAATAGCCAAAGTACTTTAAACGCGAATAGACATTGTGTAGGTAGTTGAAATGGTAACATGCAACATGCGGCCCTTGGTGACACCGAGCTTCATCATCTACTTACTTAATTCTAGTAATAGGGCAAATTGACTTATGCACCTGTGATTTGTAATCAATAATACGAGTCATGTAGGTAAACTATGATAATGGAAGCGAAGATTCCCAAGCAACCATATAGTAGGATGTAAAAAAATCTATAGACTTGAAATTATTTATTATTAGCTGATAGCCGTCTTGCTTACGTTTTATCTGTTGGATCATCATCATACTCCCTTTGTGACCCACTTAGAGGCAACAAGAGCCGTCCACCGCGCTCGGCTTCAATGAGTTCCACCCACAAATCCCTCAGCTCTGATTCGAAGGAGCGGAACACGGAGTGAAAGGGTCTTTCTCGTCTTCGGGACCCTAATGGGAGGAAGAACAGCGGTTTCCTCGGCCAATTGTCATTCGGCAACCAAGCACATGTCCCAGCAAGCAAAATCCATATTTAAGTATATCCACGACTAGATCTCCCGACAGACGTTCTGTCCTAACTATCAATATTGAAATCGAATTTGTACAATGATAAATAATTAATTACATAGATATCTACTTATTTGACCAATATAATCCCGACGACTGATGCATCTGTTTTCAACGATGTTTACAGGCCATGCACATTCTGTTAATTGCACCAACTTTCAATATTTGACTGATGTCAAACGCGAATAAAAAAATTAAAAATATAGAAGTTGTACATTGTAAAAAAGAAGGCTACCTACGTCAAGTTTTCGTAAATTTTCTAATGTTTCGCGTAAATCTTAATGTTTTCTTTCATAACCTTCAACTGAGGATAGCAAACACAAAATAATTAGCGAAATTGGTCCAGTATTTCACGCGCGATACGACGACGAAGGTAAATAGGACTTTATTTTTTATAAACATAAAGAAATAGATTACGACAGTAGGTATTATAATTTTATAGAATTTACGAAGCGTTTTCTAATTTATAAAAAAGGGAAGATAGTATACTGACTCGTAGACAATACCTATAACATTAAAGGCGAGACAGTATGTCGACCCAGAGAGAAGCAATGCAGCCTTAAGTTCGTAGCTATCTGACAAAACTGAATCATTCGATGGTTGTTCAATGTAATGAAAAGTTTTAGAAACTCTGCTTTGATATGATTCAAAACATAGTTCTTATCGTCTGCCCACATATATCTCAGATCATTGATGAACCTAATTATTACAGCGGTCGAGATAACGCATCAAGTCTATAATGACCCCTCTGGCAATCCAAAAAATTGAGTAACTGGGCGAAACATACAGTTATTGCAGTAACCCTTGAATTCTTTTATATAGGATGCTCGAAAAATCACCGAAAAGTGCAGATATGCTATTCTTTGCTGACAAGAGCTAAATAAAATTATTTGACATGGTTTCATTTTGGTTAATTTTGTTTTTTTGTAACATATTTTATGTGCTCACATACCTACTGAAAGAGGCAACAGGGGGGACACTGAGGGAAGCCCTGTACTTGGCGTTGGACCAGGGACTTTGGTGATGGCTGGTTGGGATGGTGGGGAGTGGTGATGGTCACGATCCTCAGCAATGGGGCAGCGACGAGGGTGATACCTACCTACTTTTACCAAGGCCATAACCAGGGGTCAAATCCCTTGATCCCTCCTGAATTCTGTACTGTAACCCGTTTACGTTTTTCTATTCTTCCTCTACGCAACTAAGAAATTATTTTTGCTAATTATCAAAGCGATATAATAATAATAAAATGGATACCTATATTTTTTAAAAATGTAAAAGCAACTGCTTTAGGGGTGAAAACCAGAAAAATGTAAAAACAACTTTCGTTGCGTAGAAACAAATGAAAATAAGCGTAGAAGAAGAAAAAAACAGTTAATTTTTAGTCTTACGATTTTCATGAACTGGACACGTACGTAGAATGTCAAACTTTAGGGTATCGAAGCGAAAAAATATGATACACCCATGGAAAAAATAAGGGTGGGAAGACCAAGATGGAGTGAATTTTTAGAGGATGAGGCCCAAGTTGGGCTGAAGAGCCATAGAAGAAAAAGAAGATTTTTATCCACCCCTGTTTATCACACTGAGTGCTATATAAATGTAGGGGTGGGTTAGTGCTAGAAATACTTTCAAGTATGAACTGACATTAGGAAAGTTGAAGGGACTTGTCAGCAAGAAGTCTCGGGCACAATTCCCAATCTGATCTTAATTTCACACTCTGTTTATACTCGTAATTTCAACCCGAAGTTGGTCACCTGTCTCTTGTATTTGTATACTGTGGATTGTACAAGGTCTATTGACTAGCCGAAAACTCCCACAGCATTTATGTATACTGACGTTAATATTTAGGTAGGTAGGTATGTATTATTTACATTAAAATTCATCAAAATATGAAACAAACATCTAGAAAATAAGGATTCAATGCATTGCGTTATCACAGATTGTCCAGTCAGTATTTATACACAACAAGATGTTAACAATATACTCGTACTCACATAGAATCCAAATATTGAAGAGTGTAGCTTAGGATCTCTCCAGGAATCTCGTTCTCCGTAAAAGAGATGCATCCTACGACTTTGACAGGCAGCTGATCTTGTGACTGACCGATGTTAGCGTACTTTTCGTAAAACTTTCTGTACCCCTCAATATAATCATCTTGAATTACGGCTGATTCTTTATTAACAACATCCTGGTTGATAGTCGCCATAGTACTTTGAAAGCCAATTGTAGTATTTAAAAACGGTTAAATAGTATTTTGATGAGTTTTTTGCTGATGACTCAATTAAGCGCCAACTAATATTCAAGCATCGTTAAAACACTTAAACACATACACAATAACTTGTCAACGTTCAAAACAAAATTTGTATAGGTTATGTGTCGACGAAATGTCAACAACCAAGAAAAGTTTCATTCAAGAATTACTTGGTTAAATGAAAAGAAACACACTGATCGTCTTAACAGGTTTGAACTCTATAGTACGCACAAGATAAATTATTCGTTCACTTATTACAAATCTAATCTAAATCACAGCACATCATTTTGTTACAAACAAAAATTAATACAATATTTCGAAGTAGGTATGCAGGAGTTTTTTATTCAGAATCAAACAAAACATATCGAAATAACCACGAATGAAAAGTTTTAATGCTTTAAACTAAACTGAATTTATATACAAATTACCGTCAATTTACAAAACGATTTTAAAATATTAAAACTTACGAATATAAACAATATTGTTGTAAAAAATCTAATTATTTTATGAAAATATAATTTGTCAACAAACTGCACAAACACCGCACCACTCCTCCAAAGAGAATATAATACCTTACGGATAAGAGACGCAACTCCATAGATGAAAAAAAAGTACTGACAGGTTTGTTTAGCCAACATTGAAACAAAATTTTTATTATGGTGATGTTGCCTTTCTGGTACTTGACAGCGGGCAGTCATGGTCATACCCACAGACTACTATATACCCAAGCAATTTTAAATTTCTCATAAGTCATTGGTTAAAAAAAAAAAGTATTTAATTTAATGATAGCTTTATTGCAGTTTTAAAAAAATTTACACAAGAGTATCTATACACCTACTAGATATTTATAACACTTTTGACAAAAGTTTTAATACATAATATTTGTTGTACACATATTTTTAATACATAATATTTGAAATTTTTGAAAAAAGTGATAAAAAAAATCATCACCAAAGTCAAAAAAATAAACATCACAATTGGTATTTTTCTCATCACTTTTATGACAAATGACACACCTTTTGCGCATTATGATTATCTTTGAATATCAATAAAATGACCTCAATACTCAATCCGTAGGTTTTGTATTCTCTTCGAAAATAATACAATAACACAACAGACCGCTAAAAAATGGCGTTAAGATTTCAGTTTAGTTTGATGTTTTTCAAACATAAACTAAACAGTCGCGTCGCAACCAAACAACAAGTTTGCAATTCATGATATTATTTTTGTTTTTCAATGTTGGTACCTTAAAACCTGTCGCCATCCATACAAAAAGTGCTTTGTATGACGGTTTCGACCCACTGCACTCCTCTATATCTAACGTGAAATATGTGAGAAACATTTCGCAAATAAAATAGATATGTTGATTATTTTATCTATGATGTGGTACATCAACATTAAGGCGCGTCTTCAAGTAATGTTCACATAAAAAAGAATCAAATAAAATAATGACTGGTATTCTGAAACTCACGCTCCGACTCAACGCAATCAATGATTTAAACTGACTCCATGGCACAGAACACAATATACTCTCTAACGAGAGAAGAATACCAACTTCATAGTAAAAATATGCAAACACGGAAATTGACAGATTGCATCTATCTTTCTCGCTCACGCTTTTCTAACCCGAACACCAAAGCGGGAAATTCAAATATGGGTCGGTACAATGCGCACTAGCGACCAAAACAGTTGCATTCTAGTACAAAAATGGGATATAAAAATATCCCATCTTTATACTAGAATACAACTGTTGAATCATTTATCCTGAAAATGGTTATGATAAAGAATTAAAATGCAGCAGTAGTTAAATATGGCATTTATTTTCTATGCAAATAATAAAACATGTAACAATATAAATAGTATGTATTGGTATCTATTGCATAAAATAATACTAAGCCAAAAATATATTATCAATAACAATTAGGTACACGAAAAAAACTATGTTTAAACGACACAATACATCATGATTCTACGTACGTACTTATTACAAAATATTTTAAAAAGAAATACAAATGTGTCTTTAATTGTATGTGATTATTATGACGCCACAGAAGGAACATTTCCGATACTTGAAACTCATAATAACAAAATAATAAGGTAAACGAAAGAGTCAATGTCTAGAACCGACACACAACCATTTGTAAATATTAATTACACTATGAGTCTTTGTTTTAACAACTTTTTATGTGCAGACAATAGCGTAGTGGTTAAATCTCAAAACAAAACACGAGTCCATTTGTCGAAACAAGAGTCCATATTTTGTCAAAACAAAACAGAGTCTATTTCTCACAATCATCAACGAGACTATTTTTCACAGCGATACGAAACACCGATTCGACTTCACACAAAATTAATAACACAATCTCCCGAGTTGGAAACAGGAAAAAAATCGAAATAACAAAAACAGCCAGCGCTCGGCCAAATAAAAATGGCTGTTGTTTGGGTTTGGATGTTGTTTGGTAACAAGATCAGTGTAGCCAGCTTTCAAAAAGTAAAAAAGTTTTGTAACATTATTTCTCGAAATCTGGTGTCTTATAAAGAAATAAATATTAATTCACGAATAAAAACACCGCATGATAATATAATAATAAATTGATGTTTTTTTATATTCACTCTAAGATCATATTTCGAAACTTTTTCATAACCGGTAATTCTATTTTTTGCGTCTGTTATACAAATTTCATGCCCAACTGTCTACCAACATTACCACCACGATGTACCAACATCACCATATTCTTGTTGGCAAGTACTATAACCAGAGTTAACACCCCCTGCTCCATGGCAATCGAAATTCAATAGTTGATAAAATGTTTATTATGGACGAGCTAATGATATGTTATTGTATTTCTATGGAAAAATCATAACAGTTCTGTCAAAAAGTGTATAGCCGGTGGCGAGATTTTAAAATGTAAAATATCGGATTTTACTCATAGTTCAAAAAGTGGCTACTCGCGGCGCTAGTAGTTCAAAAATAAAATGTCACTCCTTGCAAGGAAAAGATTTTTGACAAAACCCTTCTAAATGAATATGTTTCAACCTAACAAAGTGTAGTGTTATCATTCGGGGAGGTGTCCGAAGAGGTATGGGGGGTTCCAACCTTAACCTAACCTATTCAAATCGTAATGTTATTTTATTTTATTTCTCTCTCTACGCAACAATTGTTGTTTTTACATTCGAGGATGTTATCAAATCCCTAATCTATTCAAATTGACTAACTAAACGACAATGACCAGCAATATCTTCATTTTTTAAACAATAACACCAATTTGTGAATCAAAAAATAAAATGTCACTCCATACTCCATGAAAGAAAACTTTGTATGAGAAAATAGGCAATTTTAAAAATGATTTTTACTTAAAATTGGTTGATAAAATAAATTTTGATATGCACTTCAAAAATGTAAAAAAGGGGGGGGGGGGGGAAAGATGACCTGCACCGGGAATCGAACCATCAGTATGAAAGACGGCGGTTATAACCATCCGTCCGCTGTGGTCTCAAGACGTGATGCCGAAAATTCATAATATCAGCTTCCTACATGTACAATGTGCATGCGCATCACGGCAGAACGCTATTGGTTGCTCCGATACATTCCCGATCCGCTCGTGATATGAAAGAACTACTAGCGCCGCGAGTAGCCACTTTTTGAACTGTGAGTAAAATCCGATATTTTACATTTTAAAATCTCGCTAGCCGGTGCAATCCTTTTTGGCTCGAGGTGGCCAATTTCGGAACTACATACAACGTTTTCTATGTACAGAAGATCACCACGCTATTCCCAAGTAACAAATAGAATGGTACTTTATTGGTGTTTAACAATCAGAATTCAATAAGCTTTGAAATGGTTATTCTGAAAGAGCATTGAGTTCTTTATGGTATTTCTATGGAAAAACACAACAGTCCTGTCAAATGCGCTGTCAAAAGTGTATAGCCCGCGCAATAATTATTGGCTCGCGGTGGCCAATTTCGGAACTATAAAGTTTTCTATGTAAAATAGATCACTGCGCCGTTCCCGCGTGATAAATAGAATGGTGATGTATACAAAATATCACCATGTCAACATAAACAACGGATCTTAAGGCCGGCGTACACATTGTTAAGTAGTATGTGCGAGTGCGTGTGCTGGTGCGAGTACCAAGTGTTATAAGATTGTGAGGACGGAACTTCGAGTTCCGAGTTAACTTAACAGTGATAGAAGCGGGTTCTATTTTTGCGAGTACAATGCCCGCCTTCCTTTCCCATATTTGTAGCATACGTGCGCGCACCCTGTTCGCAGTGCTGCCCCGGTGGAGAGAAAAGAAAATAAACAACACATTGAAATGGGCAGAGCAACGTTGGATTCGCACCAACTCTCACTTCACAGAAGTGGACATGCATTCACTTATCTCCTGCAATTTTACTGCGCAACTCGCACTCGCACATACACTTGCTACTTGACAATGTGTGTATGAGCCCTTAATTGAAACAACACCAAAAAAGCTCTTGCGTAGAACTCGGTTGGTTGCCAGTAGTTCCACAATTGTTTTGTTGGATTAAATGCATTCAGAATAGCTAGAACTGTCAAAATACGCAACAACTATTGGATACAAGGAATTTTGTTATCGCAGAATAGAAGTTTTGACTTAGAACTTAATCAGTTGCCATTAGTTACGCAATTAATGTGTTGGATAAAATATTTTCAGAATAGATAAAAGTCAAAAGTCTCAATAAAAATTGGATACAGAATAATAGTCATTGACTGTTATTCTGAAATGAAAAACAGACGATTGAGTTGCGTCGTATCCAATTTTTATTGAGACTTTTGACTTTACTCTATTCTGAAAATGTTTTATCTAATACATTAGATATGCGTAACTAGCGGCAACCGATTAAGTTCTAAGCAGAAGCTTTTTGCTTTGAGTTGGAACGTTAATTTGAGAATACCAGTCAATATTATCATGAACTTGCAGTGGAAATACAATAATCTATAATATAAAAGAAAGTCGGGTTAGTGCGGACACTTATAACTCGAGATCGACTCAACAGATTCTTCGGATGTTTGATTTATTGGACTCTTCTCGGCTCCGGATAACAGAATAATTATTAAAAGTTCGAAAAATGCAATTGATTGATTGCAAAAATAATATAATATTAAAATTAGCATGGAACGAATTTACTGACGACATCAACGCCTAAGTACTCGACAACCATTGAGTTTCAAAACATTGGTACTCAGATTTTTATAGAATTATAAAATTTCTTTAGAGCTCTCAGAAATATTTTTTAACATTTAAACATATTTTAAAGGTATTTTTGTATGAATTCATAGTAAGGTCTACAGGACAACGTCTGTCTGGAAAGCTATATAGTTATAAATAAATAGCTGTCTGTCGAACAAAAATTACAATTAGTGAAACTTTGTAAAATCATGATATAGGTACATATTTCATTTTAAAAAAATCTTCTCAAATCACTTTCTATGGATGATCTGCCGTCAAAAATAAAAGGAAGTGCCTCTAGAGCCGTAGCCGGATCCCGTACCCGCGTCCGTAGATTTGTGTGTTGCCATATTATTACAGTTCATACTATGGTAACACTCAAATGACAGTTAATGTCAAAGCGTGAATTGGCACGAATTTCGTATTTGTACCAAAGGACAGTTTGAATTTTCGTGCGAATCTCATTGGGGATACATGGGATACTATTAGTATCCGGAAATAATAATTAAACATCTATATTATTCAAAATTTGAATTTTTATTTGCATGTCTTTACATAAAGCTTAGTCTTTTTTTACTAATTTTTAATTTAATTTCTTTGTGACTTTTTTTAATATTTTTTTTAGTGATATTTTTTTGAATACGTGAAATGAATTTGTGTTTAAAGCCGAAAGCCGTTTATATTATGTAAAATAAAAAAAATATCAAAAATATGGCGGATTACCTAATTCTAGGAATCCCAAATTTATGTCTCAATACTTGGCAATTTTGCATGGTTGATAGTGAAGTGTTAATATTAATCAATTATTCAAAAATGAAAGTTGGTGATACAAAGATTTCCCAAATATTACTCTAGAGGCACTTCCGGTTTTTTAATGTGCCTGATCTCCTAAAAACTGTGGGTGATTTCAATAGGAGTGGAATTTTAAGGGGAAGAAGAATATTTCACAAATCAATTAATTTGCTAAAATGTACTCTATAAATAATTTTTGAATTTTAAAAAAATGATTAGCTCGTTGTACCATGTACATGGTCCTTATTTTTTTTTTCTATATCTATGGAATAATGTCAGGTCAGATAATGACAGATTGATAGATCGATTTCAAAAACCCGAATGATGTCACGATTTGTTTACGATAGTTAAATTTCTAATTGTTTTTTCCCCCCCATAAGTTTTCATTATTTTAGAAGAAATATTGAAAATGTCTAAAAGCGAGGAGGAACTTATTGCTTATAATTTGGAGAATTATAAATGGATGGTAATGAAATTTACAAATTATGTAACCTCATTTTTTAGGAGCTTTTCTGTTTTGAACTATACCACATGTTATTCTGTTTTGATGATCCTGTCCATGATGAGTTACGACATTTAATATTGTTCTTTCAAATCTCTGCTCACCTTGATCACATTCTAATTATGTATAACCATACTCTAGTAGTCGTCTACACAAGTTTGAAAGATGATCATCAAAAACTTGGTAATTTCATCGATAAATAAGAATTAATTTTGGGTACCATTTAACATGTTGGTTTTAGCTTGTGTTATATGAAATACTCCATTTTATCCACTCTTTTAGATTCGCCCATGCTTAGTTTATGATGATGAAAACTCAGAATGTACCAGCATACGAGGAAGGTTTCACCAATATTTTATATTTGGTGATATGGTGAATTGTGCCCAATGGAAAACTGATTACAAAAATTGTAAACTGTGGGAGACCACTGGAGATAGCAAGGCAGCCGTAAGTTTATTTCAGTTAAAGGCGGATCTTTCAATCGAGGAATAAATTTTAAATGAAAGACCAGTCCTAAATTTGATTATTATTACTTCTTTCTTCTATGTATTTTTTAGAGTGATGTTATTGAGTCCGAAAAGATGAGAAAACGTGAAAGATTAAAAGCTCATGATGATAATGATGTATGGACAAACCGATCTCACCCACCAGAAGATTGGAATGCACCTCTTCCCGAACATATTTTTAAAAGGCAAGCAAACTCTCTGTTAACTTTATACAACAAATCTGAAATACCTGAAGTTGAGAGTAAATTGCTAACATCTTGCACCATAATGTAAAATATTCTTTGCATAGCATAAATTATAATAATTAGACGTTGCTTATTTTTCTTTGAACATACATTGTTGATGACTTGTTTTGGTTTTAGAACAATATTAGTGTTTGATAATAATTATTACTTATGAATTTTGTTAAATGTTGTATAATCATAATATAATAATGATTGAATAACTATGTTTCATTTGCTGTTCTTCATTAAAGCTGAGAAACTCACTGAGATTTGCATAACAAAACAAATCTCATTAAAACAAATACAGTAGAAAGAATGTTAATAGTATCAAGGAAATATTGATTTCTCCTTTAGAAAATTATTGGAACAAATAATGCCAAGGCATAGCCTAGTCTGCCTTAATAAATTCACCATCCCCTAGACTTGAACTGGAAATTTTTGGTCTTAGATTGGACAGGTTAACTAAAAAAAATTACCTAGACAATTAGCTCCTTCAGCAATATTGATATATAAATGCAGTAAAAATGAGAACTTTACGAAGATGTGGAAAAAATCTGTGGGACATGTAAAGGAATAAGAATATAAGAAAGGAATGTGGTATGGAAGTTAAAATTGTTACAGTGATGAGATGAAAGTTAAGTTGAGATAGTTAAGGCGCATTGAAAGAATGGATGCAAAAGAATTACAAAAAAAATTGTAAGGCTGAAAGAAAAAGTGTAAGAAGGCTTAGTCGACTGAGAATGACTATGATTCTGTCCTCAAGGGAAGCAAGATGAGAATTGGTATGTGGGTGAAAGAAGCAAAAGAAGTTTACTTTGATAGAAAAGAGTGGAGGTCCACTCTCTTTGTCTGCATGGCATGATGGTAAAAAAAATACTGACACCTTTGTACATAGAAAGGTGTCAATTTATTCTGTTTGATGCTATATTGTAAGTTATAGATAAACCAAAAACATTTTATATTTAAATATATTTATTTTTGTGTTAACATTTTGTGTCAGGATGTTGTCTCTCTATATGTATTTGTAAGTTAACCAAATGATTAAAAGCAATAGGACACAATGAACACTTGTGTTTTTTCACAGCGTGCGTCTTCATGTGGCGTTTGTATAATCTCCGACGATAGTATTGTGTATTGCATATCTCACACAGAAGTTCCCTGTGAAGTGCAAAACATTTTATTAATATTCATACTTAAGCAAGAAATATTATATGATACAAATGATGTTTGTATCATTATAATGGAGTAACTTACTTTTTGTTTAAATGTTTGTTTCTGTGTTCGTTATAGGTACTTTCGTTACTAAATGTCAGTTTGCAAGGAACACATTTATACAATGGTTTTTTCTTATTTTCCAATTTATTAGGATTTTCCTTAATTGCACTGAAAAAAAATAATGATTATTATGAGACCATGTATACTTTGGTTAAAATTACCCTTCTTGTATAATTTTTATGTTTTTAAGTACAACACCTTAACTCATTCCGACACATACATTTTAACAATTTACTTCTAAAACTGACATAAATGACAACTCTTTTTTTTGTTGATAAATGATTGTTCTTCATCTTCTAGTAGATTTAGAAGACTGTGGTACTTTTTAATGTACTATATCATGTGCAGAAGCGCCAATAAATACCCAAAATTAATATTTTTACTGTATTTATTAAAGTTTTTTTTTCACTAAAAGAAAATAAGTCATTGTCCATCAATTTAAATATATAAAAGATTCACTCAAATGCAGATCGGCAATTCACCGCACTTGTGTCAGAATGGGTATTTTATTTATTAACTACTGAGTATTTCAAAGTAATGATCACCAATTTCGGATACAAGTAGAGCAAGTATAAGGAAACATATTCCTGGGATAAATAGTGCTTCTCGGCTTGAATAAAATCATAAGAGAATAAAAAAAATTTACCTAGTATCAAAGGCATTTTTACTTGTAGAAGCATCGTTTCCAAAATTTGGGTTTACTGAAATATCTAAGTATTTGGATTGGGCGTATGAATCTTTATGATCTTGATAATTGCGATCTATAAATTTAGGTTGAGGGTACGAATCTTTAGGATCTTGGTAGCTGTTGCGATAGATAACATCTCCAGCTAAATGTTCCGAAGTGTGAGAAGCGGATTCAGGGCGGATGATAATGTTTCTTTCCTGCATAGTTTGAATTTGAGAGTTGCGATCCATGTTACTTGAAAATATACTTCCGCACGTGTATGGCTGATTTGTAGGTTTTAAACGAGAATAGTTATCAGAACTTGGAATGACCATTTGGTTTGTAAAAGAACCACAATCATTCATCTGTGTTAAATTGTAAGGCGTGTAGTTTGTAAAACTTTTCTCTGCAACCTGTTTTACACATTCAGAATTATTTCTATACTGCGGTACAATATCCTGATATGTTGTATCCTGAAAAACAAATGAAAATCATTTATGTAATATTCTTACTGCCATGCTGTTTCGAAGAAGAAGAAGAGATGCTCCCATTACAGAAGTGTATGGACAATAGTGTGGAAGATGATTGATATAACATGAGATCAAACATTTTTACATTTATAGCTGATCTGGAAGAAAAACGTTGCAGTCTGTAATAGTCATTTCGAGCTTATTTTACCAAAGCGTGAAAATTTGGCTCCCTTTAGTCCCTTTGTTCATGTGACATAAGTGTAATTTACGTGTATGCCGACAAAGGGTGAAAGTGTCATTTTTCTAATACTAATAACAAGTTTTTTTTTCATTGTGATATTTACGGTAGACAAATAAGAGTGAATACACAATTACCTGATGTTTATCATTTTCATCTGGTTTTTGTAGAGAAGAATCATTAGAAACACATTCTTTTGGCTCGTTTGCTTCTGAATGTTTCTGTTGGGATGTCTCTAACTGATCGCCATCTCGCCAAGTAGTATTTCTTAAGGGTTCCCGGTTGCTTGGGAGAGGAGCAAATAAAAAATGTTCCCCGGGAGGATAAGACATTTCAAGCATCTACAATTCAAATAAACCAAAACTATTATTTAAAATGCAAAAAAAAAACGATATTTTTAGTCTGACAATATAAAAATTCAATAATTACTTTCAGTTCTCGAGTTTCATTTTCGCTAATCCTCATCGTTTCATTATCTTTGTTTGCACATCTAAAAAAAAACCAACCTTATTAATGTGATACCAATTCGAAACACATTTTGGCAATGAGTATGTAAACAATTAGGCACAATGAGGAAAAGTAGATAATGGGACGCAGAGACAAAAGAACAGAGAGGAAAATATGTACAGAAAGATGATGTGCGAAACATATTTTTTTTCAAAACTTCAGTTTTGTCCTTTTGAAATTGGATGTCTCGGCACACATCACTCTTAACTGGTATTGGGTTTAGCTATTGGATTTGCTGGTAGTCCACTTTGAAATAAGTTTAAATAATTAATAAAAAATACGTACCTGTTACAATACTCTCTCTTCTTTCCACCTGGATCTTCAAAACAAATATTAAAATGTTTGATGAATATCGTTCTAAAGTATGTTTCCACAACCCTAAAAAAATATGTCGTTCGATTCGTTTTTTGAAGATAATATTTTTATACAAATAAAATATTTTAAAATATATTGTCTTACTTTAGATCCTGGGTCGTTTTGGAATTGTAGTATCTCCATAACTTTTTTATACTTTGATCTAATGTGAGGGCAACCTTTTTCGCTCCACAATTAGTACAATGCGTATCAGTCCCTTGTAGGCTAGCTATAAAGTTATGTACCGACATGAATTTTTTTGTTAGCCTGCTTCTGTGTTCTGTTGGAATTTTCTTAGATTCTATATACCTGTAAAACAATATAAAATCATGTAATTTTAGACATCTTACCATAGTAATTTGGAAAATTTGATTTTATTGGAGCCTTTTCTCGCAACAACATATACAATAACGTATCGTATTTCACATTTTTTTTAATTTACGCAACTATAGAGGAATCATTTATTGTTTTTATTACAAACTTATGATCGTCGAAGTTCATTCCGCATCCAAATCAACAATAATCAGTTATTATATTACATAATGCAATAAATTATTAGCTAAATTTAATTTAGTTTTTATGTCATAAACTGTATTCTTGTTAAAATTATTATTTTTATTCTGGGTTAGGTTGAAATTTGACCGGCGGGTCAGCTAGTACAAAATAAACTGAAAATTTTATGATCTTAAAAACTAAGATCTTAAAAAAGTTCAGTGCTTTGGTGTGGCCTGTGATATCTAGTTTGTTGTATAAGAGGAGCCTGATCAGAATCTTTCAAATTTAATCCAACATGGGATGTTTTTGACTTGAAATTTCCAGTACCAGGGATCAGAATCGTGTCAAATTAGAGAAGATTATTTTGACTGGGAAAAATGCTATTAAGTTCCACAGGCTGTACTGACACTTTTGTTTATAGAAGTTTCCTTAATCTTATATTATATAAAATGGTTAACTGTGCATGTGTCTTGCTAAAACTCGAGACTGGCTGGACCGATTTGGCTAATTTTGGTTTTGAAATATTCGTATATGGTTATTTTTTTGGATACAGGTGATGTGACGCACACAGTCAACTAGTAAATAAACTGTATATATATATATAAGTATATAATATAAGTACCTTGTAATGACGCCTTTAACTCTAGCCTTTGTTGAACCTAAAAGATCAGTGAAGGTTTTGCGGCACACAATCACCAGTGAACCATCTCTTTTTGAAATATAAAAATGCATTATGTGTGATTTGCGGGGAATACCATCCTTTGACCTGCATCTGAATATCCAAAAAGACAAACGGAAAATTTCAATCAATGATGTGGAAAAATGTAAGTATGAAAAATATTTTTAAAAAGGTACCTATTTGATGAAAAATATTTCAAAAAGAAAGGCATAAAAACACAATTTCAGAAGCAAAAAACAAAATATATTGAGAGTGAATACTCTAAAATTGAACGGACACACACAGCACTCCACAACAGTGCCTTCGACAGTGAATAAATTGAAGAAGAAGAAAATATAGTTCTTTTACGACAAAGCTTACCTTTTCGGCGCAGACACCGCACAGTGTCTCAATATAAAAATATCTTTTTTAACTTTAGTTTCACACTCCATAAACCGTTTTTGGAAATCAGATATATCCTCAATCTCCAAGATATTGCAGCAAAATCCTTTATCATTATGTTTGCACGAGGGTACAACTGTTGGGATTGAACGAGGGATGGCCTGTGGAGGTGGATTTCTAAAATATCAATAAAATATATTGGAATTAATTGCTCAGATAATCATGCCTGTTACATTAGTAACTATGAACTAAATGAAGTGGTAGGTAGCCTAGAAGTAACTCTCTAAGCCTTCACACTAAGTTGAGTAGCCAAATGTGGTGCAACGCCCTCTATGTTTTTGTGTGGTGTCTTGTTCTATTATTACATTGTTGTTTGTGTTTATGAGTGCGCTTTTAACTTTGCTTCGTGCATAAAATAAAATACATAAGTGATACATTAAGTGAGTCAGTGATGTGTGGTGGCGGGCGCTATATGCAAAAAAATGTGCGAAATGGGATTGACTCGGCTAACCTGCCAGCTAATCAATTCGATAAATTTTAGGTGTTCAGACACTTTTTGTTAGCTATTCATCTAGTGTGAACTAGGCTTAACATGGAGACAACAATTAGAAGGAAAGAGGAGGATGACTATGCAGTAATACTAATATGGCTCAGCCTGAACGGCTGTGTCCTTGCAGTATTTCCCCCTCATTATAAAATTAAGAAGCTTTACTTCAGAACGGTTCAACCCCGACCAGCTTTTTTTTGATGTTGAAGTGTATTCGCGCTCACTTTACATTGATTTTTCCTTTTTTAGCTCTTAGTACTGTAAATAATTATTAATGTTTACATCTTCCCTCAAATTCTAACCAATATATAAGGTCTTATTCTCGAGTTGATTCTCCCATGTTGGAGAAAATATTCCTTGTTTTTTAAATGTTAGTTCTGTGAATGAAAAGCTGTCATGCATAACCAATGGTGGAAAATACTGCAGATATTTGTGTCTCCTATCAAATTTAGTAGGT
The DNA here is from genome assembly GCA_963576905.1 of Mystacides longicornis. NCBI lineage: Eukaryota > Metazoa > Arthropoda > Insecta > Trichoptera > Leptoceridae > Mystacides > Mystacides longicornis. The sequence goes on along the minus strand of OY756433.1, from coordinate 14,811,655 downwards.
ATTCACTACTTTGTATGTTAACATTGTTTGTTCCATTGAAATTAACAATTAAATTAATTAGGTTTCATTGTATCTCAGATTGAAAATACCCAAGTTTTCTTTTAATCTATAAAATAGCTTCATGGATTGCACCTAACCATATTTTTTACAATCTCGTGTCACTACTTAAACTTCCACATGGGTTTTAAAAAGGCATCCTAGTTTAAACGATGAAAATAACATTTAACTGATCGTAAAATATGGCCGCCAATGGATACAATGAGTTTTTCCAAGCTATTCGAGGATTTGAAATAAATAATAAGCAAAACAATAATACATAATCAAATATTCTTCTTAAATAACATAAGAACAATAGGTTGAAAACATTTACTTTTTTTGCTTGGGTTCCTTGGTTTTTACTTTTGTTTTTCCTACTTTACGTTTACATTTTTTAGGTTCTTTATATTGCTGTGAATCGTCAATGAAACCAGGTATCGCCGATGAAGCCATAACATTCAGAGAAAATCTTCAATTGAAACTATGATACATATTACAAGACTAAAAAATAAATGAAGAAATATTGCCAAGAATATTGATGGTATAAACTGTTTTGATTTGATCAAAATAACAACAAGATATCAACGTTAACCGTTGATATTAGTCATAAGTCAGATACCCATTATTATACCCACCCACACACATACAAAATGTGACACACGTCACTCAGTTAATTATCTATGATTTCTATGTCAATACACCATAGAAAATAAAATGCATAGACAAGCGAATAGGTTCCTATTTTCAAGTTTTTTCATCCACAAAATTATGCTACCATTGAATGCTAAAGACAGATTTTCTGGATTTTATTTATTTCCATTATGAATTACACTTAACAAACAGTTTACAGATTATATAATTATTGGAATTTACTTAATCTATTTAATTTTTTTTTCAAATCAAATAAAGCAAGAAGGTATTGAATAAATTCAAAATACCTAAAACTCTTTTAAAAGTAAATTGGATTTTGAGTAAATTATGTAATAATATCTTAGGTGTTTCATAATCATAATGCAAATGATGTTGATTACCCAACACGCCTATAAAAAACAGAGTCCAGATCGTCAGACCACAGACCAAGAATCTCCAGTGGTTTGCCACATGTATGGTTATATCATTGGCATCAGCAAGGTCCTCCTGTGTAGGTACACCCCTCTCCACTCCAGATTCCCTTACCAAACATAATAAAATATCATCATTTCATGAAATGACCAATCAGCGTGAGCCGTTTTTAGCCTAGGCTTAAGTAAAGGAATATTGCTTAAGGGGACAGTGCCCCATGCAGCACTGTGAGGCGCCCCAGAGGAGAATTTCTGTACCAGGTGCATCTCGAAGAGTGCTGCAGAGATAAGAGATGTATTGCTTTAGTTAGGTACTGCAAACATATGAATGAAGTATTCCTAAAGTATTTGTTGTAGGTCTTCTATGTGAAAATGAGGTAGGTATTTTTTATTCTAAAGAATACTTACCAGAAATGTTCCTCTTAAGGTACATTGCTGGCATACTTAAGTATGAAATGAATGCTAGCAGGAAATAAAATAAATATGTTTATAAGGTCAGTAGGGTAGGTGGGAGACGACTGAATATTAATTAATCTTAGTATATTGAGTGTCCAGTATGAGGATGTTCAAATCAAAAGAAAATGAAATCGGAGAAGCTGTACAAGTGTTGCAGTGTTGAAAAATAGCCAGTTTGTTTGATTTTAAAAGAATGGAGTTTCATTGCATCTTTTATTTTGATACAGTATCGCGGGTGTTTTCTTTTTAAATTTGTAATTCAACTTAATTGTTGTTGCTCTTTATTGCTTTGGCCATTTTCTTCCAATTTGCCATCCAATCTAGAATAGGGCTTCTCTCGTGTATCGTCTAGAATCTATATAGCAAATTGTTATAATTATTGAAGAATGAAAGTATAAGATAGGTAAGATCTGTTTTATAATCTGAAGGTGTTAAGAGTCGAGATTAGATAGCAGAGGTTGTATCTATTTTGTTATTGATAGTGAGCACTGGATTAAATTATCAATTAAAAGTTAATATCATAAACAGATTTAGTTTTTACAGACGAAAGCAAGTAGAAATCAATACATATGTGGTATTCATCTGCAGTGGAATAAATTCCTATACTTAAGTGAGTAATTTTGAAGTGATAAGGCAGAAAAAAATGATCTAATAGTTTTTTTTCATTAACAATAGTTCACATTGTAATTTAATCAAAAAATGGATTCATTCTGTAAATTTTTATTATCGAATAGAATAAGGTTTGCAGTAAAAATAGAAACGATATGTTATAGGAATGTGTATACATACTGTACCTACTTTAATCTTAGCTGTTTTAAAATGTTTATGTACCTATAACTTTATAAAATAATTTTACATACCTAATTGCAATGTAGACAGGTACCCATTTTATCATTACAAACTTTGGTGTGTAAGTATATTTTTATTTCATAGATTACATAATGTGATTAAGTACATACTTGATTCTTCACAACATTATTTACTTAGGAAAGTAATGAACATCTTTAATGTTTACTAACTTACTGATAAAGATTACATCAAAACATGTATTACTAGATAGGGACATAGATACTAGTTCAATTTCAAATTTTAACATTGTATCTAATTAAATGACTTTTGATGTTGAAATTAGTGTTTAAAGATAATTATTTAGATGATTGGTCTCTAAATGAACTGTCCCTAGAGATGAACATATGAGCAGAAATTACTCTTGATAAAATTATCAATAACATATCACTGCTTTCAACACAACATTCTTGAAATGATATTATTGTTCTCTTCTGGTTTTGTGACAACAATTATCAGCTTACACACACCTACACAGAAGTAGATACCTACATGTATAATCTATATACTTCAACAACTGAGTAATAATTAAAAACAACATAAAGTTATAATATTTATCTCAGTTACTGGGCACAGCTCTTTTAGATAGGTAATAGGTAGTTGCTTTAGTTTTAAAATTATGTATGTTAATTTAGCCAACAAGTTGGTGTTCGCAAGCATAAAACCTATTTTCAAAATGCAAGCTGTGAGAAGTGCATCGACATATTTGATCGATGACCCCAAATACTCATTCTTGAAGGATTTAGGAATTGAAAAGACAAATAAAGGAGTATTTAATGGAAAATGGGGAGGCTCTGGAAAGGTAAGAAATTAAAAATATATTTTACATTTTTTATTTTTAACGGGCTCAAAAATGTATGAAATAAGGTATTTAGAATAGTGTAGTGTGAAAACGACATGGATTATTTCTTTATGCATAATGTTTTAAACTTTTCCAATTCTAAGCAACCTTTCAATAAGAATGTCAAAAAATAATTGATCGAACTAAAAGATCAACACACTTGAGTCCAATATTTCTGATTCTTGTTATTTTAGGACTGATGAACTGTTATTTAAGAGGTGGGGTTAGTCTCTTTCTAGGTCGACTCCCTGTCTATCCATCTCTTTGGTGGTCTGCCTGGGAGTCAAGCCATGAGGTTGACCAAGAAATGCCATGTGAGGGAGTCTGGATGAGTCCATTCTCCACATATATGCATAACAGAATCTCCTTCTTTGCCTTCCCCATTCTACTATATCTATTACTATTATCTACATTCCGTAATGAATTCTCAACCAATATTTCGTTCTGATTACATAAATATTATCTTTAAAGGTCATAACTTCAGTGAGTCCATCTAATGGGAAAGTAATCGCTGAAGTCATCGAAGGATCTTCGCAAGATTATGAAGAGTGTGTAAAAGCAAGTGAAAACGCTTTGGAAAATTGGACAGATTTACCTGATCCTCGACGAGGTGAAATTGTTCGTCAAATTGGTAATGCCTTAAGAGAGAAACTTGACCCACTAGGAAAACTGGTATCCTTAGAAATGGGTAAGTCTTTTGTCTTTACAATTAAGGATAATTCTTTAACATCATTTTTTCATTGTCTAAGTTTAAAGAAGTAAAAATTAAACCATTATTATTATCATTGCAGGAAAAATTTTAGCAGAAGGTATTGGAGAAGTACAGGAGTATATTGATATTTGTGATTATGCGGTTGGTTTATCCAGAACTCTTTCCGGACTAATATTACCATCTGAAAGACCAGGACATGTTTTATTAGAAAAATGGAATCCATTAGGTGTAGTGGGTGTTATTTCCGCTTTTAACTTTCCAGTAGCAGTGTATGGATGGAATAGCGCTATTGCAATGGTGAACTAAACTTTATATTTAATGGAATCGCCCTGTAGGTATTATTTGATAAACTTACAATTCAATAACTCTTATAAAATTTTAGGTTTGTGGCGATACATTGCTTTGGAAACCAGCACCAAGTACACCACTGACAGCTGTAGCGGTAACAAAGATAATAGCAGAAATCTTGGAAAAGTGCAACATCTCACCGGCTGTTGCATCATTATGTGTTGGAGGATCTGATGTGGGGAAACTCATGTCACAAGATAGCAGAATAAAGCTTTTGTCTTTCACAGGCAGCACAGCAGTAGGACAACAGGTTGGGATTTTTATCTAATTGACCTTCTTAATACGAAATCTTCAAGTACTTAAATCATTAAACAGAATTTCAATACAATAATCATTACTATTTTAGAAATAAAACATTATTTGAATTTTCGATCTGTCAAAATATCAGCTGTTGATAAGTCCACCATATTGTTTTCTTTGTTTAGAATTTAGGATGTCGATAATAAACAAGTTTGTGATAAAATCCATAAAAGTACCTCATATCTATTTGAATTTTCTCAGCTTTGTAGTGTTTTCGTAAGCAGGTTTAAGGTTGTATTACTATCTTTTTAGGTAGGAGTTGAGGTGCAGAAAAGATTTGGTAAACATCTGTTGGAGTTGGGTGGAAATAATGCAATAATCGTCAATGAGGATGCTGATTTGGAAATGGTAGCACAAGCTGCAGTGTTTGCTTGTATTGGAACAGCCGGACAAAGATGTACAACCACTAGAAGATTATTATTGCATAAAAAGGTACCTGTCTTTCCATCGTTTTTATTTGGAAAGTTTCTAACAATGCAATTTATTTATCAATGAAAAAGCTTGTAGCCGAATTTCAACAACTTCTGCCACCAGTGATCATTTTTTTTTATGACATGCTCATCTCCATGTCAACTGCTTATACAATGTTAGCTACTAGTTTTCATCTTCTTACTTAGACATTAAAGTTAATAAAATATTTTTCAAGGTTTATAATCAAGTGGTGGAAAGGCTGAAAAAATCATACAACCAAGTTCTTAGTAGAATTGGAGACCCGTTACATCCAGATACTCTCTACGCTCCTCTACATTCAGAAAATGCAGTCAGTCAGTATAAATCTACAATAAGCCGTGCCTTAGAACTGGGTGGAAAAATAGAATACGGGGGCAAAGTAAGTGATACATTTTGTTACAATTTTAATGAGCTGATTTATATGTGACTGCAAATCATATCTGAATTGAATATTTGTAGGTAATTGACAGGCCAGGTTTTTATGTGGAACCCACCATTATATCAGGGCTACCTCACAATTCACCTGTCATAATGAATGAATGTTTCGCTCCGATAGTGTATTGTATAGAAGTTCCCGATTTGACAACGGCAATATCTTGGAACAATGAAGTAGATCAAGGACTCTCTTCCAGTTTATTTACGCAAAATCTTGGAAATATATTCCAGGTAATATCTACTGAGATTCATTCATCTAATATCTCGGGAATTTATTACAGAAACATATTTTGAGAAACTTATCTGCAACCATACAAATGAGGTGGCTGGTAGTCCAGTGGTATCAATCGGCCGCTTTCGTACGCACAGCGTATTGGAGGTCGCAGGTTCGAATCCCGGCCGTGCCGACCATTTCTGCTTTCGCGACACAAGCCTTTGCTTAGTGTGAAAGATGTCAGAAGTGTATTTGTGTTTACTTCGAGCGAGCACAGATTCATTGAAAAAAATAAAAAAAAAATATCATGAAGTATGCAGAAGTATAAATATTTAAACGGCAAATGTTTCAAGTTGCTTTCTAACTATTTATCTCTGGTGTCAATTATTTCTAAGTAATGCATGTAAAATTCTATGAGAAAAATTTAAAAAGATGTAATAAACATACATTTCTTTATATTATGCAATGTACATTATATGTAAAAAACTGTGTCATCAAGTTTATTTCCTTTGCTTTTGGTCATCAGTATGTTCATTTGAAATTTCAGTGGATCGGTCCCAAGGGTTCAGATTGTGGTATAGTCAATGTTAATATCCCAACTTCTGGAGCAGAAATTGGTGGAGCATTTGGAGGAGAAAAGCATACAGGGGGTGGAAGGGAGTCTGGAAGTGATTCTTGGAAACAGTACATGAGGAGATCAACAATAACCATCAATCATTCCAAGGAATTGCCTTTAGCTCAAGGAATCAAATTTGAATAAATAAAAATATTTCAATTCCTGCTGTTTGAAATGAATTTGTGTTTCCCAGAGCTCGAACATTTGTTATCTGACTGATAATGTCAAAAGGTTATCTCGGGAAAGGAGAATAAGCAAACCATATTCCGTAAAAAAAAATTATCTTAAAATATAGATTCAGTTTTACAATTTACTTAATTTATTAAAAATGTATACAACTCAAAACGATCGTCATGAGTCCATAATTTCAAATCTCCAAAAGTCTACAGCAATGTCTACAGAAGATTTTTTATGAAACCTGTATGTTGATGGCAGATCATACCTTAATTCAGCGACAACTTTTGGTTGTAATTTCAGTTCATTGCATTTTTTCATTATGAATGATCTAAAAAAGTTTACAGAGAATAAATTAAATTTAAATTAGTTAATATAAAGGTGCGTATTTCAGCAAACAAACATATAGCCAGAGCTGGAAAATAGAGAATTTTTTGGAGAAAATACAGATTTTCTTGATCGTTTATATGGTCACCAGGTCGAAACCGTCATACAAAGCACTTTTTGTATGGATGGCGACTGGTTTTAGGTACCAACATTGAAAAACAAAAATAATATCATGAATTGCAAACTTATAGTTGCGACGCGACTGTTTATGTTTGAAAAACATCAAACTAAACTGAAATCTTAACGCCATTTTTAGCGGTCTGTTGTGTTATTGTATTATTTTCGAAGAGAATACAAAACCTACGGATTGAGTATTGAGGTCATTTTGTTGATATTCAAAGATAATCATAATGCGCAAAAGGTGTGTCATTTGTCACAAAAGTGATGAGAAAAATACCAATTGTGATGTTTATTTTTTTGACTTTTGTGATGATTTTTATTATCACTTTTTTCAAAAATTTCAAATATTATGTATTAAAAATATGTGTACAACAAATATTATGTATTAAAACTTTTGTCAAAAGTGTTATAAATAGGTATAAATAGGTAGGTAGGTAGGTGTATAGATAGTCTTGTGTAAATTTTTGTAAAACTGCAATAAAGCTATCATTAAGTTAAATACTTTTTTTTTTTAACCAATGACTTATGAGAAATTTAAAATTGCTTGGGTATGACCATGACTGCCCGCTGTCACCGAGCTGTCAAGTACCAGAAAGGCAACATCACCATAGTAAAAATTTTGTTTCAATGTTGGCTAAACAAACCATTCAGTACATTTTTCATCTATGGAGTTGCGTCTCTTATCCGTAAGGTCCTTTGATGGTCACCAAGGAAAGAACCGTCATCGCCCATTAATTATTTGTCGTTTCCATGGTGTCCAATACAACGATAAAAGAAAGTATACTCTATTTTAGAGATGAAACGGATAGCAGTTTAGCCGGATACCGGATATTCGGCCAACTAAGAAGCCGAATACTGGATATCCGGCGTATGTTTCTGGTTGATTGGTGCATCCATATGGGATCATTGGGAACATTGTCGAATAAACCATTAACCGCATTAGTTAGTCTGGATTAATGTGGTGTGATAATATTTTTTTCCTATGATTAGAGCGTTTAGATTTTTAACTTTTACCCTCGGAACCAAGGTCGTAGCCAGGATGGCATTAGTGCAGAGGTTCCCAATCCAATCTCCCCTTACGCTCCACTTGGGAGCATAGGGAAGCAACAAGACCACTCCATTGCGCTCGATCTTGCGCTATGTATGACCTCCTCACACACTATGTCCAGATTCCTCAGCTCTGATTCGAAGGAGCGGAACAGGAGGAAGACCCTCTCGGTATGAGAGCGTCTACCTCGTCTTCGGGACCCTGATGGGAGGAAAAACAGCGCTCCCCTTAAAATATCAGTGGTTTTTTTTCATAATTAATAAAATTCGCTGAATGCTAAAGAAGTCTTTAGTAGAGCCCGGGCTGTGCATGAATTACGCTTACGTAGGCGGCATATACCAATTCGACTGACCCCGTTGCCGGATCGTAATTTATTTATTTTATTTATTTATTCAAAGATTTACGGCTTTAGAGCCTTTTACATTGGATAATTTTTAAACATACAAAAAAACTACAACAAAAAAAAAACAACAATAGCAACACTTGACAGTTTGTTATGAATTACAAAAACTTAACCTAAAATCTATGTGGTTTATAACTTCCATTGCATGACATACACACAAATAAAAACACTGCGTGCATAGCAAATTCAATATCATTATAAGTAGGTAGGTAACTACAATACTATTACTACTGTCTGTGATCCAATCAAATACTTCACTCAAAGGGCTACGCTAGCGCTATGGCGCCTTCAGTGGTGACAGCACATACTACACAAATCATGCCATACTATTATATAAAAAAATGATTTGCATGGAGGCAAACAGAAAAAAAAATCAACAATAATAAATTAAGAAAAAAAAATACAGAGAAATGAGTACTTAATTCTGTTGATTTTGCAAGATTGCATATTGATGTAAGACGACAAAATATGTTAAATTATGAATAAGTACATATGTTTTTTTAAAAGTGATATAGTATACAATATTAGGTACACCAAAAATAGAAACACATAAACAAAGTATATGCAGCTCAATATGATGATTTAGATAACTTATAAGATACAGTCGTTATATTTGAAAATGCAGAGAAGATGACAGAAACAGTAAATGAAATAATAAGTAGGAAATAGCTTGAGATCAATCGGCAGGTTTGAAAAGGGACTTTAGCTGTCTGGTGAATTCAGAGAGAGAGCAGTTGAATACGTCTATATGTTGCAAATGGGTGTTTGCCAAGTGATGGCATCGCGGTACCAGGGAGTTTTTTATGTAATTTTTTGTTAAGGTAATTGTTCCAAAAATCGCGGAATCTATCTGCATCTTCTAGCAGGATGATAATATATCACGAAACTAATTTTTATTAAACTTTCCTTATAACCGGAGGCAAGCGAAGCCGCTTGCTACCTCTATATAAATAAATAAGTATTCATTCTCCATAATTTACCCTTATTGCTGTATTTTTGCTAATCAATTTTCTAAGTTGTAGAATTTTTCTTGTGATTAAAGAAGTATTTCTCAAGTGATACTTGTTAAACAAATTAATTAGTCATCCAAAAATATCTTTTTTTACTATCCGGTATCCGGCCGGATAGGTGTTGGTTATCCGGTATTCGGCCGGATAGCATTTACGCCGCCGGTTAGGCCAGATACCGGATAGTTGCCAGATATCCGTTTTATCTCTACTCTACTTCCAGCTCTGGCACTATGTTCGTTTGGTTTAAACTCACCCTGAGGTTTATTTTACAAAACAACAAAATTTACATTTAAATTGAAAATTTACCGAGTAGAGGTTTTATGCAAGCTGTAAATTGAGAACGATGACAATTTGGCAGCAATTTTCAAAAATTCCATGTCAATGCCACTATTGTGTTTTGTTCCAAATGGTGGATTCATTATAACTGTATCGAAGGCTTTATGAAACCTGAAAAATGATGTCATGTAGTGCAGGTCAGAAAGTTAGCTCACAACTGATGATACATATTTTTGTAAATTTACCTATCAGGTATACTAGTAAGGACATTTCCTAGAATGGGTTCAACTTGGTTTGCTTCCATATCATCTTTGTTTCTAATTAATATGTCTAGAGCATCATCATCCATTTCCCAACTGACCACCAGAGCTGCTTCTTGCAGAGCAGCACCCAGGCTCAACATGCCGCAGCCAGCACCCAAATCACACACTGATTTTCCTTCCAGGTCTTCATAAGAAGCCTGAAATTGTAAATGTAACAAGTATAATATAACTATCTAAACGATTTGATAAAGAACAATGAGTTTGACAGGCTATGATTGACATCAGTTTAATTTTGTTACACTGCTGCAGTAAAGAGAATAATAAAAGTAAAAAGACCTGCATATATTATGCCAAAAGCTTTGGAGTGGTTAGTGGCTCAGCAGTTTTGTTGCCTACTTTTCTGCAAAAGATCATGGGTTCTAGTCCAGGGGCTGACTATTTGCTTCTTCACAAGTTCTGCTCATTGTCAAAGATGGCAGCTTTATTGCTCACACCAGGTGAAATACTAACACATCATACGAACAAAAAAAGAAAAGATCCAAGTTGTGGGACATTGAATATGTTTTGGCCCTTTATATATATATAAATACTCTCTAAATACCTATCAAACTTTCTTTATCCCGATTCCATACAACGCGACTCATACATAAAAAAACTCCTTCGACTTCATAGAGTTGATAAAAACAATAAAAACCAACGAAACAGACCTGTTAGTAAGCTTCGACATCGTATCTCTCTTCACAAACATTCCCATAGATGAGACACTTACAATTTTAAAAGATCGCTTCAAAATACCTAAAATGTTTATCAACATGATAGCCCATTGCATGTCCAACACTTTCTTCTCATACAAAGGCACAATATACAAACAAGTATCAGGTGCCAGTATGGGTTCTTCCCTCTCCCCAATACTTGCTGACCTGTTCCTACTGGATTTCGAAGAACGAGCACTAAGCCAAGCTCAATATAAGCCCACCCTATACAAACGATACGTAGATGACACCTTTGTCATCTGGCCCCACGGAAAGGAAAAATTAGATGAATTCTTAATCACCCTAAACAATCTACATCCAACCATCAAATTCACGATGGAAATAGAGACCGACTCCCAACTCCCCTTCCTCGACACACTCATTCGCAGAAAAAACATATTCGCCCTGTCTTCTCAGCAAACAAAAAAGTTTGCACAACCTTACTTCTACCTACTGATAAGATCCCCAACGAACACCAAGGTGTATACCAAATCCCTTGCAAAGACTGTCCCAAAGTATACATAGGTAAAACGAATAGAAAAGTCTTGGTCAGAGCCGAAGAACACAAAAATGACGTCAAAAACAAAAAACCCTCATCCACCCTCGCGCTACACACAATGACTGAAGGCCACAAAATAGACTTCGAAAACACAAAAACACTACACAAGTCAAATCGAGAACTACACCGCACCTTGCTCGAAGCAATCAACATTGCCAAACGAGATCATACATTGAACGAAAGAGATGAAACGATTAAACTTAACCCCTCCTACCTCCACCTCTTAGACCAAATCACACCCACCCACCCCACACATACAAAAACCACCACCCACACCCCACAAACACATCTCCAATCAAACACCACAACCTCCAATTCAACTACAAGTTCCGCCACTGACTCAAATCCATCCACAAGTACCCTAACAGACAGTATACCTACAAACACATCTCGGAATAGCGCGCGTTCCACGAGACAAAATACGTCATAATCTGCTTAGCGAGTCAACGAATAACACCCTTGTCTTGTTACTGTAGATTAATTTTCGGCGTTATTACTTCTGTAATACGACGAACGGCTGAAGATGGAGTCTCTGATGGCTCCGAAATATATACCACCATCTAACCAACAAACCAACACCTTTAATAATGTTCCAAATAACATCGGGAACAACTCACAACGGGACAGTACCCGAAATAACAATTTACATATATATATATATATATATTTCTGTGAAGATGTGATCACGGAGAGAAATATATGAAGCGTACGCGAAACGTTTTGGGTACTCCGTGTACTCAGGTTGGCTCTGAAAAGGCAATGGCAATCATCATCTGGGGCAGATGATGATTGGTGGAATCCAATCGAAACGTCGGGCGACCAACGGCTCTTTTCAGAGCCAACCTGAGTACACGGAGTACCCAAAACGTTTCGCGTACGCTTCATATATATATATATATATTATGAGTATGAAGAAATTCCCAATTCCTGTAATACTGGGCTGTTATTCAATGTAAAAGATATCAAAAATGTATTTTATTATCATAGATAATGGGCGAGCAGCTCACAGCTGATGTGCCCATATCAAGCTTGCATAATTATTAATACCCCAAATACTAGGCAATCCGTTCCACACCTCCACTATGCGATTTGGGAGGAAATGTTTGGTGGCCGGATTGGAGTTGAACTTAGTTTTATGTTAATTTGTGTTCATTTCAATAAAATCAGTGTTAAAAATTAAAGAAATTGTTTACCTGCATTACATTTAGCATACAACTGGCAATATGCGGTGGGGTGGAATATTGTTCTAACAAAACTTTGGGCTTCTCAAATTGTTCAAGTCCTTGAAGCCATTGTTCCAGAACTTTCAACTTCATACCACTCATTTTAACTTCAATTGTTTAAATTCACTTTAAAAAGTATATAGAGTTTTATAATAAATAAAAATAACACTATTCACACTGAATCAAAGCGTGGTAAAACGGGAAGAATTTGGTTTCCAAAGGATGAATCTTGTGGAACGAAGAATCCACAGGACGTTGCGTTTGCGTTATTAAGGGCAGCTCTTTGGGATGTGTTTATCATGTGGGTTTCAGACATTTGAGGAAGAATCTGAAAATATAAATCAAATATTTTTTTAGATGACTTCTTAGATACGAATTTCTGAATATCAGAGCACATGTTTTATATTAGCATATTATGACAAACAATCGATCATCTGTTAAACGAGTGCCCCATATACACATTCAAGGGATGCAAATGTTGTCCCACCTTCTCGCGGTGCATCCTGGGCAGTTTCTGGTGCTGGGTCGCTCATGTGGGGGTGGCTACTCCTACATGAGGGATCGGGCTAAGAGGACAATACCAATCTAAGGTGTTAAGCGTACCGTGCCGATGGATGAATGGCTGGGGGTTTACCCAGTCTAAACGGTGCATCTCCGATACCTGGGCGCCTCGGGGATTAACCTCAGCCCTTCAGCCGACATGCGGGGCTCTGTCGGCTGTGACTTCTTTTCCCTTGCTAAACCTGGGACGGTCATGAACGTCAATACAATCACTAATAAAGTGAACCCTTCCTCACTGGATGGTCACCCGGCCAGTGAGGAACTGACTCCCTCGGGAGTAACACCATCCACTAACTAAGGTAACATGGATATCAAAAAATCCGCAAGGAACCTACAGTCCCTTAGCAGGAATAATCTATGCATCACGAGGTCCCTAACGGGGCACTGCAGGCTGAACAAGCATGCACCATAGGGATATTGGACTGTGGCATGTGCAGGGTGTGTGGGGTATCACTTGAGACCCCAATGCACCTCCTGTGTGAGTGCCTACCGATGATGCATAATAGACACAAAAATCTGGGCAAATTTCTAATGTGCCCAGATGACATCAAAGAGTTGAACGCCAACAAAATCCTGCGCTTCCTCCAGGAGGCCGGGTTGAGCGATGAACTCTAGATACAGGGCCAGTCACAAAAGTTCCATTATGGGACGCAGTGACGGCGGCTTCTATGGAGGCTGCAGGCTAGTATTCAAATAATAATAATAATACACATTCAAAGAGGGAATGCAGGACTTGCACATACTGACGGATGATGCGATTGAATGGCTTTGGTCTCTGGAGGTCAGTGAGCAACCATAAGAAGTATATTAAAAAAAAACACCCATCAGTTGGTAGCTTCATTAATTTAATTAGGTTGACGTATCTAGGGTTGAATAAATATATCAATATTAGCAGCAAAACCTATTGGATGAGAGGCATAAAAAATGTCATTAATTTCATCCCTAGTCCCAATTTTACTTTAATACATTAGGGAATGCAGACAAAGCATGAAAAATATTTGGCGTAAGTAAGTTGGCCAGAGTTTCAAAGAAAATACCAAGCTACAAACGAATTTTACCAATTACAATATAGGATTTAAAAGAAAAAATTGTAACACTGAAACGCAAAGACCAAATACCATGCTTATTGAAGATTTTTGCCAGCGATAGTAGGATGATAATGAGTAATAAATGATGAAATTACCATATTAGTTGATACGGGAGGAATTGAAGACATAGGTAGCTGTGTTGTTGTTTGCGTAGAAGTTAGAGAAACTGAAGATGTCGTCAGTGTTGGGACAGCTCCTTGTTTTAATAACATCTTTTTTAATTGAAGTTCTTCCAATATTTTACGGTTAGCTAGTTCTGAAAACAACACATTTATTTTTGACTGCCATTATCTTTAAATGAAAGTTGTGAGATCGAGGAGCCAATTTGCACTTTCAAAACAAGCAACAGTAAAGTATAATAATGTATACAAAGTGCTCCAAAATTATGACACCTACTATGAGAAGTAAAAATTAATATACCTCGTTGAGCATTAGGTTGAGAAAACGCCATCGAAGAGCCGTAAATTTATTTCATTGATATGTTTAAAAAATATATTATGCCTAATTTTCATAACAGCATTTTATTTTTATAAATTTGAAATGAGGTTATGTTACAGACGACGAAATGCACGCAAAGAACGTCACATCGCAATTGTTAAACAACAATCACACAATAAGATATATAGTAAAAACGTTTTTTAAACACTCCACCATATTTTTACAATTTTAATGTATATTTTGTCGATATATTATATTTTACTTCTTTAAAACAAAACCACCACCACAATGGAACTGTCAAAAGTTTGCCAAAGACGTTTATACCATAGAGAATAATACTTGATTAATGATAAAAGTTAAAATGTTTCAAAGCTGTAATCGGAAATGTACTCCCGAATGCGAATTTAACTGTATTTGTAAACATTTGTACAAAAAAACTTTCGATTTACTGTAACAATTTCGAAATGAATTTCTTTTTTAAGCTTTGGTAGGAAATTATTTAATCGAACTTAAAATGAAAAACTTCCACTAGCAACACAGAGGAAAATCAGTGGAAAAGTGACAAAATAAACATACGTTTTTATTTTCGTCATATTGGTATAGTATTTTATTGATTGTTTTCTTTCTAAGGATTTGACTAGACTATATCGTGAAAATTAAAAGAAAACTATAACAGTGATACATGAGTCTGTGATATATAATATTTTTCATGATATACGTGATTAAGGCATGTTCATAAGGAATGGAAGGTACCGATTTAGGTGGAGAGCAACAGTTCTGTTTGCGGTGGAACAATTTTCAAGCCAACATCACTTCTCAGTTCGAAGCACTCCGCGATGATGAAGATTTCGTGGATGTCACGCTGGCTTGCGAAGGGCATAGGTTGGAGGCCCATAAAGTGGTCCTTTCAGCATGCAGCCCATATTTCAAGGAGCTTTTCAAGGTTAGTAAACATGTGCACTCTTCAGCGATTTTCAGTAAGTATGTACTCTGTCTTAACCTTAAATTGATATAACTAATTCAAATTATTTTATTAATTTTTACCCACATTTAAATTCCATATCATGAAATTTGTAATAATTCATTATTACAAAAAAAAGTTTAAATTTACAACTAAATAATGTATTATCAACATGTTTTATAGTTTAACATAGGGTTCAGAGGTCACATGAGATTTGTTACTTTGATATCTGTTATAGAGTTTCTTTATGTTGTTAAACGTGAAATATTCCTACAAAAAACTGAGGTCAATTACTAATTCTTTTTATGATGTGTTCAAGTATAATGACTATTGAAATTCCAATATTCTTTTTATAGGTATTATAGAAACTGTTTCATAGGTGCTGTTCAATTATATGTAAGATTAACTTATCATAATTTGATGTAATTAGGTAATTACGAAATGAAAAAATGTACTCCTGTATCATGTTATTTCATAACTTCTTATATTTTGTGTTATTCAAATTTATCCTCATTTCTATTTTGGGTTGGAACAATTTAGTTCAACTTGCATGAATATTGTCAATGACAACAATTTTGAAAGAAAAACACTTGGACACAACTACAACAATGGAATAGGGAGAAGATAATAGATAGAGCGTAGATGGAAGAGAGGAAGTAAGACCCAAGTTGAGATGTACAGACTCGGCCAAAAGGACAGCTCTTAATGGAAGTTGAATCCTGTATTGGGATGTAGTGCTCATGAACTATGGAAGCCAGTTTTACACCTCATGGAAATAAAATCTTAAATTTTGCCTATGATTAAAAACAAAAAAAAACATTATTGGAAAAGCCATTTTTTGGAAAAATAACTGAAGTCATTAGCGACGGTCATGGTGCTACCAGACAGAAATTACGATTTTCTTCTATGCATTCCGAGAAGTCGTGATGCTTTTATTAAAAATATTTTCATCTTGTCGTTGTCATGAATTTTTCTTGCTTTAATAATTTTAAAATAAGTAGACAGACGAAAGCACTTGTGCTCATAAACTTTAGTTGTGAAATATATTTTCAGAATAATCCCTGTCCACACCCGATAATATTTATGAGAGACTGTGAGCTAGTCCATATTGCTGCGTTGTTAGAGTTCATGTATGCGGGGGAAGTCAACATATCTCAGACACAGCTTTCATCCTTCTTGAAAACTGCCGAAGCTCTTCAAATAAGGGGATTAACTGATTCCTCTGATAAGAGTGAATCCAAGGTATGTTTTAGAATATGTAATTAGGTATCTAGTAAGAATTGAATTGATGTGGAATTTAAAATTTGTATAGTTTATATTTTCCCACCGTCAGATTTCAAGAGATTCAATTTCATAACCTCATCTTATTTGCAAAATTTTTAAGCAAAGCTAAACTTATTTCTTTTTGAGAAACCCCTAAATATTATTTTAGGTCCCAACGTTTATAATAATTAAATTTGATGTTTCAGACTCCAACGGTGAAACATCAGTCATCACAATTAAGAAATTTACTTTGCGGTAGACTGCGCACATCACCTGCCAAAGATATATGCCAAAATGTGAATGAATCTAAGGATACTTACCAAAAGACTGTTAAACATTATAGCCAAAGTCGAAGAGCAGCAAAATCTCTAAACGATTCCTCAAATAATGCTCAACCATACAATGGGATATCTGATGGAAGTGCTTTTACCAACACTTCTGCAGGCTCTAATAATAAATTTGATTTGAAGGATGCCATAAGATTGTCGGATAGTGGCATCAATGAGGGCTACCAGTACAAATTGTCGGAAGCTCATCAGTCCACTGCCGTCAATGAGAGTGAAATGCTAGACGCTGGCACGGGGAATATAAATCCTTTTGCACTCGGGAATGTTAACAGTTTGCAAACTGATTTGCATCATGAAATGATCGAGCCCAAAATAGAAATCCCAGATTATGCCAGCGATGAAGATATAAAACAAGAAAAACCTTTTACTGCAGAGAATTTGTTTGGTGCGGATGCCACCCATTTGAGTCACGCTTTCCTGAATCTTCAAGGTGATTATTTATTTAGTTTGATGAAAATTTTAAGATGTACGTGATAAATTTAGTCTAATATATCTGTACCTCAGAGGTAAACTATCGTATCTCTTTTTTTAGATTTCTTGGTAAACTATTTTGTCATTGGCTATAGTCTACCTCTATGATGCTTTGTTCTTTACGATAGTATCACATTGCCTATTTGTATATTATACTGATAGCTAGAGATACAATACTTGGCCACAAGAAAATTTGCACAGTTTGACAAAAATCACTAATAACCCAAAATCTAAAAATTTAGAGATACAATAGTTTACCTCTGAGGTATATCAAAACACATTTTGAAGTAGTTGGTAGCCTAGCAGTTTAATTGGCTACTTTGAATTCTAAGTTCGTGGGTTTGAAACCCGGTGCTGACCATCGTCCTCTTTTATAACACGAGCCTTTGCTTTCTATGAAAGATGTCAAAAGTGTAATTGTGTTTACTTTTGGTGAGTCCAGATTCATTTTATTAAAAAAAATCTGGATTTAAAAATTCTTGGTGTTATATTAAAATAAAGTTAAATATTAGTGTAATAAACATTGCGCAAGATCGAGCGCAATGGAGAGCTCTTGTTGCCTCCCTATGCCCCTGAGTGGGGTGTAAAAGCGAGTGTTGTTGTTGTTATATTAATATGAATTTTATGTTCTTAAAACAAGCAACTCTGCTTACTTTTAGGGGAGAATTACAATGTATATCAGCGCATTTTAATTATCAAAATTAATTCTTAAAATTGAAGAAAAAAGTTTCTTAAAGCATTTATTATTTTTTTTAAAACTTATTTTATACAAAATATTTAGTTTTTTCCACAATTTTATTCAGCTAACCTGTTTTCGAAGACCGTAATAATTTTGGATTAATTTAAATAATTCTATCAAGAATGCACATTCAATTCGTTAATCTATATATTAATATGTGAAGGAAAAACTCTGTGACTATTTTTACAAAAATTGTGCGGACGGAGGGGTATGAAATTTCGCACACTTACATTTTATATAGAGAAGGAGTGGTGAATGCTAATTTTTTTTTTAAATTATGCATGAAAAATAGATTAAATCAATAAAAAAAACATTTCAAAGACTACTGAAATGTTATGTATTTGATACTTACACACACTTCCACAGACTACTTGTAAAGATCATGAACTTCATAGAAACAAATGTAAAATGAAAAGCTCCTCATAATGGGCGCAGAAAGCTTTTTAATTTTGGTATATTCAAATGGAAGGTGGAGCTAGAAATGGTGGAATATAAATTGAGGATAGATTAATATTGTTTGTCTTTAATAATAATAGAAAAAAACTTTGTACATACCAACGTTTCAAATTTTACGTATCCATGTCATTGTTTTTGAAAGAAAATGGCACTCGCTCAGACTTTGACAATGGAACCTTAATAATGTTCAAACTTATAATTTATATAAGTTATGTTCAAATTTCAAGCACTGGTCGACCACTAGTTTTAATAATTCTGGAGTCCTGTAAGATCAAATAAAAATCTATTTTCTCATTGTCTTATTTTGAAAGCATCTAGAAAAAGATAGAATAATACAGTGCAGCAAAATTAAATATCAATAATACAGCGGAACCTCTTTTAACGAGAATGTTTCTTAAAATGGGCAATTCCTGAAAAAGTTGCTCCTCTAGCTAGAATAAAATGATATTCCAATGAATCTGGGCTCACTCAAAGTGAGCAGCAATACACAATCCGCAAAATTATTAACTCCGGTTTCAGTCATATTAATTCCATCTTTCTTTTTTTTCAGACGGTCCTGGTACGAGCCAGGAGATCAAGAGTGAGAATGATGGTAAGTTATATTTTCATTTGTATATACAAAACTTTCAATGTTTAGGGATGATTATACACGACTTGTTTATCGCTGTTATTTTATTTGCTGTTTTTATTTTATCATTTGCGTATAAAAATTATTATGATGTATTTATACTCTTTTTATTTCGCAAAAAATCGAGTGCAAATTTGGTGAAAGTGTTTTAGTTTACGTATTGCGTTATCTCGTGTAAGTATTTTATTTTTTTATTATTTTTCAGTTATGTCCTCTATGCACTTTATAGCCGTGCATAGGGAATGTTTTGTGGTTGTTTTGTACATTGGTGTATGCTTTTTTGGCCGAGGACTAAAGGTTAGGTTAGCTGATTGAAATTAATTGGAAAAGAATCTACTGGTCTACCTGATCTGTTAGTTGTTATATTTAGAGGATTGATTGGTGTGCCTTTGCTACATTTATTTATTTTTGTTTTTTTTATGTTTTACACCATTTTTTATCCTGCTTTTACCTTTATTTTTTTGCATTGTGTGATAACAAAGGCTGGCCATCCGACGATGTCTGGTCTTTTGTTTTTTTTTTTTAGATTACTCCAAATATATTTTATAAATGAGAATTACTCAAGCAATATCTCTTATTCTACATGGAAAAAATTTGACAAAAAAACATAAAATCTGTTTTAAACCCACAATACCAATTCGCTGATCCTGATCCGTAATTAATTTTTAGCAATCATAATGCTTTATACTGTTAACTTTACTATATTGTCAATATAGTTTCATATCCTCATTTCATTTTCATATTTTTTGTGGGCTAAGAGGTATTGCCAGTTCATTGGTGATAATTAGTTGAATCAATTGTGACCGTAATATGCTTCTTCTTAAAACTGTTTATTTGCTTGTAAAGTTTTAGTTTTATTTATATTTTTTTAGATCTTATTTGTCTTCTTTATTAACATTGCCCTGCTTTTTAAAACTTTAATTTGTTTGCTTCAATTGTATTGTTTTTATTTTCATCATTTGTCACTAAAATTTTATGAATTTCCCCGTAACATTTCACCCTATTTACTATTTACTGAAAGTTTCTTTTAATTTTTTCATTTGGACAATTATTATTATGATTCTCAATTGAAAAATTGCTAGATACACCTACTGTATTGGTATTTCGGTCCATTTTTGTCTTTCTATCTTTTGTTTGTCTCCAAAAACTCATCAAAACCCTTTAAAACTCATCTATCGTTTCTCATAATCAAACTTACACAATACATCCCTTCTCTATGTCCTTTAGTTTATGATTATTTACAAGTACTTTGATATTTTGTTACTTGGTTGTGTATGTTATGTACGTTTGTGTGTGTGCGCAGTGGTGGTGCGGAAAGAGTCTGGTACCAGTGGAGGTGGAGGTGGCAAAGTATGCTGTTCAGAATGTGGGCGGCGTTACTCCAATTTGTCCAACCTCAGGCAGCATGTACGCCTCATACATCGCTCACAGCCCGTTGCCTGCCCACTCTGCTCTAGATCTTTCAAGACGCAACTCTATCTTAGAAGACATACCCTCAGCCAACATTCCAATGTACAACACAACGACAAAACCATAGGAAGTTCAAATGTCGTGACAAAAGTTAGTATTGTTCATACATCTTCTGCGCTTGATAAAAGTTCAAGTGGTATTCAAAACAAAATGAACGATCATGCTACGTTGACGCCCATCGGAGTACCGCAGATGATCAAGATAC
This sequence comes from Mystacides longicornis, assembly GCA_963576905.1. NCBI lineage: Eukaryota > Metazoa > Arthropoda > Insecta > Trichoptera > Leptoceridae > Mystacides > Mystacides longicornis. Next base: position 14,790,498 of record OY756433.1, on the reverse strand, counting down.
ATTCCCTTCCTGCCCTTAATACTATTGTAAAAAGAAGTGCTTTCAAACCAAATATCGTAAGTGAAAAGCGTCCGTTGAACGGTGATGCTGAAAACTACACAAACTGCAACGGAGACATGTCTTCACCTGACTCTGTGGACGAAGATATGATAGAATTAGTTGAAGACGATATGACTGACGAAACTTAATTCATTAATACTAGGCAATCAGGTAGTGAGATAAGAATAAGTCAATAATAATTATTTTTTCAATGATTGAAATGATGAAATAATTATTAGCTGGAGTATTTTATGTAGTTCTGTAGGTCAGATGGTTCCTTTATTTACAGTTACCACAAGCATTGTTTCATATTATAACTTATATTATGACTGCTATTCTGAAATTCACACTCCAACTCAATCGCTCTTGAGTTGTGATTGCAATCCAGTACCTACCTAAATATCAATTGAATATTATGTTTATTCTGAACTGTTGAGTCGTGTATAGTGTTTCTATGGTCGAAACGCACAAGTCTTGTAAGGGTGTGTTCATACCAAACGGGCATAGAGCCAGAGCTGGAAAAAAGAGCATATTTTCATCTTCATTGATATTGGATACCATGGAAACAACAACAGCAACAACTAACTAATGGGCGATAACAGCTCTTTCTCATTGTTATTTCCTTGGTGACCATAATATCAACGATCAAGAAAATGTACTCCATTGTGGAGCTCTGACTTTATGTTTGTTTGCTATAAACGCACCCTTAGGAGCACTGTCAAAACAATCAAGTGCTTGTATGTTTTGAAACTCTTATACTTCTGTTATCAAAAAGCATTCCCTAGCATTTTTAATTCACCGAAACTCTTTTATTCACCAACAAGCAACAAAAAGATAATTTAACATTGCAGAACTACAAACATGTGCGCGAATGACAGCGAAACAACACCAAAAAGCTATTATGTAGAACGGCAATTATTGTGTTGCCTGTCAAAAGACGCAATAGCTATCGGATTCGACACAACTCAATCATATGTTTGTCATTTCAGAATAGCAGTCATTGTGTTTCAGATATTAAAACCAACACCACCTATATAGGAAGGCCTTAGCGCTGGCAGCCATTTTTCCTCTAATGTCACACCCGACCCATGCTATATGATAGATATCATAGAGTACAGGTAAGTACATACAGATATAAGGCATGTGCAGACTGGGCCTTACAATGTGACGTCATACTCTCAGCGCTAAGGCTTTCTTATATAGGTGGTGTTGATCAAAACTATATTTTTACTCATAGTACTTAAGTATTTATATTCATTTCAAATAGATGCAAGTGGCATTTCTCCATTAGATTTTCATTTTGAATCTTAATTCATCATAAATTTATCCATGCGTAAAAGCAAAACTGCAATGTGGTCATCTAACTTGCGTTTTATGGCTTCTAATCAAACTTTTGAATTCCAATATTTTATTAAGAATCAAGTAAAGTACCTATTATTTAAGTTTATAAATTAAGCAATATAAGTTTTAAATTTATTTGTTAGTTATTATAAATTTGTTCTTATGGCTGTTTATTGTGTTTCTAAGTCAAACAAATCTCACTTAACCAAAGATTAATTATTTAAGAAACTTGTGTATCTATTATAATTAGTTTGAGTAAGTATAAAAATGTATTTATTTATTTATTTACGATAATATACTTATTCAAGAATTCATAAAAATAACCTTATTTTAGATTGATAAATATTTATTAAGTTTATGCATGCATTTAAAAAAAAAATAAAATCTTTTTTTAACAATAACAATAGAGGTAATGTTCCTATTTCTTTCTATATACAACATGCAATGTAATATCAGACTATGGAGCCCGTCCATTAATGACGTGAGCTCACAAGGGGGATGGGGGGAGGGGGGGCTGGAAAAATATTACAAAAGATGAATAGGGGGGAGGGGGAGGGGTCTAAAAAGTAAGTAATGGACGGCCCCTATTTGGTTTTAATAAATTAAGGATAAAGTTTGGGTATTAGTTGAAAAATGTTGAATAATATGGGCATAACTTTTAAAGATAATTGCATTCAAAAGTTTTTTTTTGTATTTCATTAAATGCAGTTGATTTTTTAATTAGTATATTGCATATCTGTTTTTAAGACCATAATGATTAAGTTAAGTGAAGACTAGGATTAAATTATAAATATGTAATAAGTAAGTACATTAATGATTTACTCCTAAAAATTCACAGGGTGCTTGATTTTCTTTATTATAATGACAATTGAATTATTTTTATATGCCTGTGAACGATTTATGGTTATCTATGATTATGTAAGGCTACACAGCGAAAAGTGAACAGATAAAAACATGCGCCATCGCTGAAATTTAGTTTCTATATTACTACATGTGAGAACAGAGATTCAAAATAACATAAGATGGGTTCTGTGTTTTTTTTTTCAATGTTCATTTACTATAACCATATTATATTTGTAACTAGCTTTCCCGACAGTACCGACGTAGTCCTTAATTTATATAAAAATACATTTAAAATATATTTAAATGTTAAAAAACTATTTCTGAAAGCTAGAAAAAAAATCCATCAAATGTCTGCGAATCAATATTTTTAATGTCAATGTTGAACAAAATTTTGGTTAGAGAATTTTTCATAGATGGCGTTGCAGGAAATCCGTTCCATACTAACTTTAATATCATATTTTATATTATTTCTTATGCATTTTTCGAATTTTTAATAATTATTCTGTTATGTGGTGTAGAGAAGAATCCAATAAACCAAGCATCGGAAGAATCCGTTCAGACGATGTCGAGTTATAAGTGTTCGCACTAACCCGACTTTCTTTTATATTATAGATTATAGATTCTTACAAACTTTACCTATAATATTAATGCACATACAATGTTTTCATCAGATGTCTGGCTTGAGTCAAACCACAAAAGTATAATACTTGAAGTTTATTTTATTGATAATATTGAAAACAAGTAAAATTTGGGATTATGGCTTATGCACCCATCAACTCTACACTCAATTCTTCTTCTTCATAGTTTAGGCTCATTCCTGGTAATTTAAAGAGTTTCGGTTAACCCTTCTTCTCACATATCATGCATTGACCATGTTTTTTCTGTTCACTCTTTTCGCATTTTATTATATTTGGTGTGAGTTTTTGTTAAAACGGAGGTTGTGATTATTTCTTACAGTGAGTATTATGAAAAGTACAGTATTAAGCAATATGATTCTTCACTACTTACGTGAACTTGTATATACCTAATGATATTTTTATATTTGTTTTGTTTTCAAAATACAACCACATTTCTATTGGATGTACTCGAAGAATTCAAAAAAGTTCTTGCTCACAGAATTACTCAAATGGCTGACAAAGTCTTCATTCATGTATTCTTATGTTTGTTGCTTTGTTCAATTTATAAATATTTTTTGTGCAATACTTATTGTAATGAATCAATCAATCAAAATACTCCCTGTACAACCCTACTTAATGGCATAGGGAAGCAATAAGAGCTCGCCACTGCGCAGTTGTGTTGACCCCCTCCCGTATCTCATTTCCTTCCACCGCATCATGAACAATGACATATGCCGGCGCACTCGGCACAGGCCCATCACTCCTTCTATAATGGAGAGGAGGTGACATGGCTGGGACTTGCGTTAATGATGCCGAATACTACTTGGCCAAGGAGAGTGCTCTTCTTCCTCCTATCAGGGTTCCGAATACGAGGAAGACCTTCTCACACCGCTTTCAATTCCTTCGAAGCAGAGCTGAGGGAAATCGAATGTAGTATGGCAGGAGGTCATTGCAACTTTAAAAGAAAAAAAATAAATAAAAAAATATGTTCTTATTGTCTTCATGGACTTTCTGATCAGCAGATCTAGCTTAAGGGAAAAGAGGTGGAATTCGTTGGAACATGTGTTAAGGTTGCCAAATGATTATTGACTGAGCATTATTCTATCTCACACCTGGGGATTTAACATTATTGTAGAACTTCAAAAACAGTGATGAAACAGAAGTATAAGTCGAGAGATGTCAATAATATTGTGTAGGTTTGAGTGCAATGGAGGGCTCTTGTTGTATTGAAGGAGTATTTTTGATTGATTGATTAATCAGTTTCCATAATATTAGTTGCAATACTAAGGTGCTATGTTAGAATTGAAATTGCCTAAACTCTTTTCATATATCCTTGAGATTTCTTTTGAGTTTGAAGGTCTATTTATTTCAAGATTTCTCGAATAAAGAATAGTAAGTTGAATAATATACAGTATCCACATTATAAGTTTTCAATACCTCAATATAGCAGTAACAATAAATCATAGTACCTACCAACTATTAGTTAAGTAAAACACATCTACACTCAAATTTGTTGTCTCTCCATATTTTATTGTTTGTTGATACCAGATATTTTTATTGTACCGTACCAATTATTAAACCTCCAATGCTCAACTTTTTTTTGGTTATTGATGTCCTAATTTTAATAAGCAGTTGCCTACATAACATATCCCATGGAAAAACTTTGAATATTACATACTATTAATATGCATATTCAAAATTTTTCCATGCAATGCGTCGATATATTATTTTAGTAAAATCCATGTATAGCTGAAGAACGTGTTTTGAAAAACTTCATAATTTTGATACTTGACAACAAACCTCCATTGTTATTTTCAGAAAACAGGCTAATTTTACTAAAAGCACAAAAATGCATGGTGTTTTTGCTACTAGGTACTAAGATTACGTTATAAAAAACGTCGGAGATTTTTTTTTTTTTTTTTTTTTTATGTTTTGCGCTCCGACCTGTAGTGGTCTATTGTGCTTCCCCTACTTGCTCATGGTGTTACCCAATTAGAGCTTCCCCACTAATCCCAGACGCTTCAGAAAGTCCAGCATTAGGAGGGGATCCAAGGTGGCGAGGTCCTCCACCTCTATACTGTGTTTACCAAAACTTCTTGCTCTCGCATAAACTACTGCATCGCAGTCTGTAAGTAGGTGGTGAGGCGTGTCCACCCTTTCTTCACAGAATCTACAGGTTCCATCATCTTTGAGTCCCAGCTTCCTCAGGTGTTCCCTAAGTCTGCAGTGACCCGTTAAGAAGCCTGTTAGGGTTTTAAGACCTATTTTACTTAGGCTTAAACATATTTTGGTTCTTCTGGAGTCAAACCCACCAAGAAGATCCTTGGATTGCCTAAGTCCGGGGAGGTTGTTCCACTGTTCTTCTCTTTCTTCCCTTCCCTTCCTTCTTATCTCTTCTTGGAAGAATCCGTTACTTAGATATTTGTTTTAGTTATATACCTACCACATATTTTATTCAAATAAAAAAAAAACTAGATATTTATTTTCGTATGTTTAAATTAGAAGTACGATTTTGGGCTATTTTGAATTCATAATGGTTAATTTTAATAGAAAATGAAATATAATCAAACGCATTATTTAAATTATAAAATAAGTTGAAATATTGTAGGTATATTGCATAGATTGACAGTCTAAGCATTTGGTAATGATTGCAAAACTTCTAATTTGTGACAATCTTAAGTGCGGAATCTCGCATTGATTTATTCTACTATATCAACCTAAAGACTAAATTGCTAACTTAGACAAATAAGCTATGTTTACGATTGCCTCAAATTTTATTTTGGAAATATTTTTTTTTGTTTTCGCTATTTCCACACTTTTGTAAATCAAATTTTATCTGAGAAAGTTTCCTTTTATTGAAGTTAATATTTCATTATGAACTATCACAAACCATATCCTATTTGAAAATGATAATTTTTTTACTAAGGATAGTTCAAAATGAACTACAAATAATATTGATCCTAGAAGCAAACTTCAATATCACAGGATAAATATAAAAAAAAAATGTGCAACAAGATCTATTATAGAATATTCACAATAAGTGACATATACCAAATGGAACCTTTTCCTAAAAATATTCTGTACTGATTGGGAGTTCATTGCGTACATTAAGCCCGCCATTCACAATCAATCCAAATTGACGCACTTCAAAGGTCGCCATTCGTTTGGATTGCTAACAAAAAGTTAGTCCCATTCATGATCACTCCAAAAACAATCACGCAAGTAACAGAAGTGAAACTTTGAATTGTTTTTTCAATGATTTTAATAAAATTTCCTATTTTATTTTAAAATGAAAAACATCAAAAGGTAATGATAAAATTTTCAACACTGAGGACAAAGCAAAGTGACTACCTAGACCACTTCCACTCAATTTCCCCATTGACGAGCTGTTGGAGTGTTGGACAAATGGCTTGACGCTATTGGATTTTGGTCTAATTAGGTATCCAACTCATCCTATCACCCCATATTACAATCCATTTGGTTTTTTCCACTCACATTTAATATTTTGGAGTTACACTGCTCCATTTGGACGGATGGTGTGAATGGTGGGCTTTAAAACTAAGGAATAGAATGCAGTGGAAATTCAAATTCAATCCTGCAGGTGTAACAGTTATACCTTTTTTACTAATGCGGCCTTTGGCAAATGCAGTCTAAATGTTTTCTATTAGAGATGGTTGAAATTTCACAATACTTAACATCGATGATACAAGCTGTTTATTTGACTAATATATTTTGTAAAACCTTCCATGGCAGTGTCGTTTCATTCATTTGGGAATGGATTTACACTAACATAAGCTTAGGGGATATTTTCAAGCATATTCTGTGCAGTGGCATAGAAAACAGTGGATTTTTTTTTTAACTTAATGTGACAAATTACGAATACATAGGTACCTGCAAATGTCCCACTGTTATTGAAAATATTAATTTTTCATTTAAATAAAAAAAAAATAATAAAAGTATTTTTCTAGTTGTAGTATACTAAGAACCAGTTTATAAAGACGAAATTGTCATACAACACACCAATCACCATTTATAGGTATTTTAAGCATAAGATTGGCATCCTTCATTGATTTGTTCTCTAATAGTGCGAATTGTTGTAAGTAATTTAAACAATAACAATAAAACAAGAATATTAGTTTGTTATAGTAAAACCTTAATATTATGCAATATGTGAAAAAGTACTAATGAAGAGAATATGAACTAAATTATCGAAAATTAATTAATATGCTTCTATTTTTGCCTACTTTTTTTGTGAAATAAAATACGAATGCATGATATTATTATATACCTACTAAATTATTGTAGTAATTTGTGAATTTTATCATTATAAAACAAAAAAAAATATTATAAAGTTTCTTTGAAATGGTAATTACCTTCCTACCTAATATTATTATGTAAATAAATAGGTGATGATATAATATTATCTTCCACAATGTAAAAATCTCAATAATAACTTTTTTGTAATAAAATTTTTGTTTTCTTGTTTGCTCATACCTGATTTCAATTCCCTAATATTCTCATTCTTTCTTCACACAACTTTACTTCTTACTTACTTCCGATGGCCATTCAACTCCTCTAAGTATAGTTTTGGCCTCCTGTAAAATATAACTCCAAGCTGCCCTGCCGTACGTCTCTTGAGTTTCTTTTTAACTCTACTGAGATTACAACACTCTAGAATCAGATTACTGAAACTTTACCATACCTATTTTTTACATTTTTTTCGTAAAACAATACTAGATTAAAAACAGACCTACGTGAAACTTATCTTTATGCATAGGAACCAAAATCTAATTATGACATCGTAATTAAGCTTGAATTGGATCGGTATTGTGATGGAGGAGGTCATAAACATTGCGCAAGATCGAGCGCAATGGAGAGCTCTTTTTGCCTCCCCATGCCCCTAAGTGGGGCGTAAAGGGAGTTTGGATTTGAATTGTGATGTAAATGCAGGTCCTCTTGATCTAATTCCAATGTTCATTCTAGTGTAGGAGACAATGGGCCTATGACACTTGACTCAAAAGTTTAGATGGTGTGAAAGTAACTTACCAAAGAGTGTGCAAAATTAGCATCGGATGGGGCTGCTGGTAATCGTTGGCAATGATTTTAACATACGTTTTTTTTATATTAAAGCCAAAGGGTGAATGATTGTAATTATACTTTTAATACCATATTGTTAAAGGTGGTTGATTGAGTAAAAAATGTTATGTTTCGGGCCAATCTTTATTGTGTAGTGTGAAAAGTTTTCAATCGGCGGCGGTGATGTTAAACTTTTTAGTGTTTCAACAGCTGAAAAACTAGTTTGAGTTTTTTTTCGCGGTTCTTTCCAATCTAGGTATATCTATTTCATTCTCCATGCACGTACAAACATGATATACAAACAAAGAGTTCTATAAAAAACAGGCGACGATGACAGTTTTTTCAGGCAAAAAGATGAACGGGTTGGTGGCAGCCCTTATGTAGTGTCCCTCGCATTGTACAGTGCCTCGGATCCCTGCTTCGCTGAATCCGCCACTGGTTATAGTGGAGTGGTCTAGGAATACTTTTAAGTATCTTGTCTCTCTGTCTGTCTTAACTGTTTAGGCGTAGACTTCTAAACGAAAAATCTTGTGTTTGTTTACTATCATCATTGGCACTACCGACTAGTGAGAGCTTTGGCATCCTCTAATTCTTTGCCATCCTATCCGGTCCATCATCGCCAGCTTTCTCTAGTTCATTCACGGTTGGCTCAAATTTTTCTGGTTGTTGTCTCACTTATTAGCATATCTTTCATCCTGTACTATATAAACATGTCTGTCCCAGTTATGTGTGTGTGTGTACTATCATCTGTCCCAGTTTTTTTTGTTGGTACATAATAATAATGATATTATTATTGTCCCCGAACTTCCTGCTCCCCTGGTATAGGGGTTCGCGGTGTATTCTCTGCTCTGGCGGCACTCTGATGTGTCGTGATGGATGCCCTCTGGAGCGTGCCTACGCTTTGATCTGGTAATGATATGAAAATTACGTTTATAAAAAACTAAATTGCTTTGTAATATATCACTCGGCTCCACGGAGATTGTTATGCTCCATCCCAACCCCAACCTTCCCCTCGATTCGTGGTCATGTATCATTTTTCCACAATAATGCGGATGTGATATTCATATCAAATCCTACAAACTAACTACATACCTACATATCATGTTTCATATAACCTAGCCATACAATACTTCCTCGTTTGTATAATGTACATATTATTATGTAGGTATACCTATGTAGTTTAGTTTTAGTTTTTTACTAATTCCGCCTTAAATATTCGAAAAAAAAATTAAAACCAATACAGACCCAACGGGTAAAAGCAAAAACTTACACAACAACTTATCATTACCCCCAGGCCTCCGGTCAAAATGTTGGTGTTTTGAGTTAAATGTGACATTCGATAGTATTTTGTGTATGTGTGTACTAAGGCGCTGGTAAACTGCCATTACTCCAATACGCAATGAGTACAAAACTGGACCCTACTATGACACTCTGGCATGAAAACAAAATGCAAATTTTAAACCTTAAAAACTGCCACAGTACTATATGAGGCTATTTATTAGTGCAGCACATTGCTCCGGACAACCGTCTAAAGTGACATAGTTTCATTCGTCATTCTTTAAAATATCCAACTTTAACTATGTAAATATTCTGTTAAAATCTTCATACTCGTTTTTCTCAAGACAAATGGGAACCATTGCATGACTAATTTCTTTCTAAACTCTGCACGAATAAGGAAAGACAAACGCTGCAGATAATCCATACGAATGGTTTGTGTGGCCAATCAAGTAGGTATAAACTTCTTCGGGGTGACTGAAGGTCGGGTTTAATTACCGCTTTTCACATGATCATGTTACGTATCCTAATATCAGTGCTAAGCTCTAGTCTAGTCAGTTGTTTTTATCACGCACTCTTATCATCAAATAATGGTTCTTTAAATTGTTGATAGTTCCGGCCTCATCGCAGACTAGGTCTGTCAATCCTTCTTCTGCTTCCAGAGTGTCTATCCATGGTTCTCCTTGGTGCCCGCGATGATGGCATCTCTGCACATACCCGGCTCATCGTAGCCTGCCCAATCTACCTTGCACAGAGAGCTTGGGAGCTTGGTACATAGATATCATACAACTCTTCTTTATATCAGGTTTCGCCATTATTCGCAGGCCCCCAGAATTCTGCGCAGTACCTATCTTTCTCCTAAAAACGTCCAACAGTAAAAAAAAAACGTTCCTTCAAAAAACTATTTACATACCTTACTAAAACGGCATTCATTCACACCATTTCGGTGTCTTCCAGAATGTACGTACACCATATTTAGGCTGTCCATAATTTATTTTCGCTGTGATTATTAAGAATATCCAACGTGGCCCTCGAGAAAAGTCGTACGAAACTACAATCCTAGTGGAAATATCTTCTCACGTTTTTTTATTTATTTATTTTGATGCTGACGTAAGGAAATGTTATCTTAGCTGTACCCCTCAGATAAGTAATGCTGACCGCATAAGAAAGTACCGAAAACATCTAAGATCTTCTAATGCAGCGTTCGTGAAGATTTTGAACCAAGTACGTAAAGAAGATCACGTAGACATTGCGCATAAAGGGAATATTAATTTAGCAGAAAATATGTATTCAGGCTGTCATATCAGCACTTTAGCAAACTATGTACTGGTTACCCCAGTCTGTGTAATGTCTCGTGGTGGCGTGGTGGTAAAATATTAGCATGGCGCTTAGTATTTTTAATACACTATCTGACTACACAATTCGCTATAATCCCGCAGGGTCAACGGCAACGGAGAACCGTCGAAATGAAATTGGCAGCTGGCGCGCCACCTTGCTATAAATGTGTTATTCCTATTTCATTAATTTTTACTGCTTTTTTACTGTCGCTCTACGTGTTCATTGTTATTTGGCTTTGCTGTGTCGCTTGCTCGTGCCGATGACGTGTGCCTGAATGTATTTATTTATTACAAACTTTTACGGCTTTTGGAGCCTTTTACAAACAAATAATATATTCGTAAAAATATAAATTCTGTTATATGAGTTCAAGTTCATGAACGATATTTTCTTTTTTATCTTACTGTCTGTTTGCGACGTAGCTGAGTCGTTTATAATGGACAGTCAACTCCATTTAAAAAAATGTAAACGCAACGTAACTTTTGGATAGGGCTGCTGATCTTTAAAATCCCTGAATGTCATCAACTTTCTCTCACCGTTGTTGTGCAGTAGCTACTGTTGCCAGTTGAATCCGAATGATGCCAGATAGTAGGGTGTGTTTTCGGCGACAAATTATTTTTATGATTAGAGATAGACAAAGTCTCTGTCCATCTGAGGCTCCCGAAAACATGTTTATGGTACCTAATAAGATTTGTAGTAGCACAAAATGAAGACTCGTTTTATTTTTAGATCAGTATTTTTTTAAATTAATTTCTGGTAGATACGACGCTGGGAGGCAAGATTTTGAAGATTAAAATGCGTTCTGTTTTTTTTTTCCGTTTTATACAACCGATCGTAGTTTATTGAAAATACTCGTATATTTGCTACTTAAGGAGTTCATGCCTGTAAATATACGTGTCTCTACGATTTTTTATTCCTACCTACAAGGATATAGTAACAGCCTTGGTATTTTTTCAGCGTTTCCCTTATATCATACAATGAAATAAATATTTATGGAGTTATTTTATTTCACGTGTAAATAGTCTCTTACGATGTTTGCCGGATTTGTGTTTTAAAGCATTTTATGTCATGTAAACATTTCCCCTTTCGTGCTGCTGAATATTTTAGAACACTTCTTCTATTTGACGCCTGACGCTTTAATCGTATCAATGTGTATGAAACCATCTGCAAAAAATATATCAAATTGTTCTACTACGCTATGTAGGTATATTGTAATTGGTAAGTTCGTCGGTAGCTCGGTATTTTTATTGAAACACTTTATGCGAAATATTTGTCTGCATACGGTAAAACCAAATTGACTACGGGAAATTCGAAGTGGACGTCGGTTCGATCTCGGGTGCTGACCATATTCTTCTTTCACGACACAAGCTTTTAGCTTACTGTGAAAAAGTCAAAGAGTGTATTCGTGTTCACTTTAAATGAGCACAGATTCATTTAAAAAAATTCATGCTATATGACAGTAATAACAATCATATGTGTGCGCGGAAAGTGTTATGTCGACGAAATATTGAAGTCTTCACTTGCTACTATTGCAACGGGAAAAAATGTCAAATTGTCCGTTGTCCCCAACGTGGTGATGTAAAATTGCCACTCTTTAAGGGACGATAATATAAAAAAATTAACTTCTCTATACAAAATTGTCAGTATAGCCGGCGGAACTTATTTGCCTTGGGCAATTTTCTCCATCAACCGGTCCCGTACAACCTGAAACATGCCAACCCCGGGTAGAAATTTTATGTGAAAAAAAAACACTAAAAACTCTGAGCCGACCGGGAATTGAACCCGGGACCTCTTGATGTGAAGCCCAAGCCTGTACCACTAGGGTTCCGAGGTCGGTATAATTGATTTATAGGAAAATCAAACAACCAATAACCCTTTCGTCTAGGCCTATTATGCCTTTCATCCGACATTTTTTTAAATCTTCTATATCAGCGGTTCCCAAACTTTTAATTTCGCGTACCACACACGAAATTATAAATCAGTAGCGTACCACTGAACTGTAACCGTTAAAAAAAAACTTCAAAATGGTATAGTAATAAAAACTGCAACAACTGTTGACAACACTTTCATTTATTGATTATAGGAATAAAATTCAATATTCTAAGTGCGAAAAATGGTGCTGCATGTTCGAGACAAGATAGGAAATATCTGGCTCAGTTGTACTTAATTTTAAGCGCAATTGGGGTCTGCGTCAAGCTTATTAGGATATTTGTTTTTTATTATCAACAGCTAGCCGTGGGGTTGCTGGCTAAGAATTTCACCTCTGCTCTTTTTGCTGGTTTTTCGAGTATCCTGTAAGAGGCAGGAAATCGAAAAATCAGATCGGGACCGTGAGGTTGACCATCTCACGTCCTTAAACCCCAACAGGTCTGCAAAGGCACAAGAAATAAGCCTCGGATGCCTGGGTCGCATCAGGAGGGGTTCACGCAGATGGTGTCCCCCTTGTGTAGGTGCATGAACCAGCGCAATCGAGAGCTCTTGTGCCTCCCTATGCTCCTTAGTGTATTGTGTGTTGGTTTGGGGGGGAGGTCCGCGGCGGGATTGGTTTGTGTGGGGCCGACTTTTTGGTTTGGTTGCTTCGACCAGACTAGGAGGCTGGTTTCGTGCGGGTCGGCTTTGCTGCGGATTGGTCTCCTCTGGGCTGGCTTGCGGTGTGCGGGGGGCCTCAAGGGAGAATGTATGTGTATGTATGTATTATCAACAGCGTCCCGCGCGGCTAATTAATGAAAAAAAATCGTGTCAGAGCCCGAAATTTAAAAACGTTTTATCTGATTATTTACTGTGTATGTCCTATGGCCATCGCTGCTTGCGTACCATCTAAATAATTTTCGCGTACCACTGGTGGTACGCGTACGTACCATAGTTAGGGAATCACTGTTCTATATTATAAAAATAGAGAGCTATTTTCTGTTGTGATCGCCTCACGCCTAAACGGCTGGACCGATTTCGCTAATTCTTTATCGTGTCGGCTTTTATCAGGAGAAGGTTCTTATGAAAGAAAAAAATAAGAAAATTGCGTGGAAAATGAGAAAATTATAGAAAACTCTAAGTAAGCAACTTTATTAGTACTTTTTACCATATAATTTTTATTCCAATTTTGAAATATTGACAGGAACTGTCAGTTGTTAGATTGTTGGTGCGATTGACAGAATGCGGATGGAATATACCTGGTTTATGATGCTTCGATCGGAATTACATTGGTCAAAAGATAAATAATTCATCACCATACAAATTCGAATTCACTATTTATATTTAGGACCACAGGACAGGACAACGTCTGTCGGGAAAGCTAGTAGGAAAATAAAGATGTTCCAATGATCTGACGAGGAATAAAGGCAAATAGAAAGACTTGAGGTATGTTTTAGTAGAAGTGAAAGGAATGGAGGCTGGTTGATTCTCAGAAAATAAGAAAAAGAACTCTAATGGTGGAATTTTTTAAGGTGAAATTCATTCCAAGTAGATATGTACATTTTGTATCATGTATAATTTTTATTGGGTAATAAAATAATAAGATCGTCTGCTCCTCGCCCGCTGGACATACGCAGGTTAGAGAGTGCTCAGTGTCGTCACTTGTACGAGACTGAGTTACGCACAAGGTTTGCCCCCTTGCAGGATTCACCCAGAGCTGCCCCAATTGAGTCAGCCTGGACTAGCTTTCGTGACGCGGTTATGGAATCCGCACGTTCTTCTGTCGGCTATAAGAATAAAAAGAGGCCAATATGGATGTCCGATGGGTCCTGGAGTCTCATCGAAGATCGCCAGAAGGCTAAGACCCTCAGAGACAGCGAAAAAGACCCTCAAAAACTGGCCGCTTTGGTGTCTGAGTACAGGGAGCTGAGCCGCAAGGTGAAGCACTCTGTACGAACAGATAAAAGAAGACACCTGGACTCTCAGATACGGCGGGCACAGTCTGCTGCACTCGGTAATGACTCAAGGACACTTTTCGAAATCACCCGGGAGGTCGGGGGCAGGGGTCAAAAAAGACCCGTGACGGCAATACGAGACTCTCGTGGAGCTACTGTCACTGCCCCCGAACTGATTAAAGGGAGATGGAGGGAGTACTTTGAGTCGATATTGAACCGCCCCGAGCCCTCCTCACCTTACAACTTTGAGGAGGAGTTGGCGGGTCTGAATATACCTCAGGCGACTGGGATATGTGAAGATCCGCCGACCTACAGCGAGATGGTGCTGGCCGTGATGAGATTGAAGAACAACAAAGCGCCAGGAGACGATGGAATCCACGCAGAGCTCCTCAAACAAGGCATAGATACCCTTGGCCAACCACTTCTCGATATATTTAAAATGGCGTGGGAAGAGGAGAGGTGCCCAAAAGATTGGCGGAATGGATCCATCGTCGCAATATTTAAAAAGGGGGACCCCCTTGAATGCGGAAACTACCGTGGAATTACTCTGCTGAGTGTTCCCGGTAAGGTATTATCTCAGATATTACTACACCGCATTCGGGGACATGTCATGGCTGTCCTGAGAGAGCAACAATGCGGCTTTGTACCTGGAAGATCCTGCACGGACCCAATTTTCTGTGCTAGGTGCGTCTTTCAGCAGTGCAAAGAGTTTAACTCTCCAGTCGCTTGTTGCTTTATAGATTTTGAAAAGGCCTTCGACAGCCCACATAGACCATCAATATGGGAAATTCTTGCTCTGTATGGTATACCTCCGAAAATAGTTAAAATGGTGCAGTCCCTGTATGAAGACTCCGAGTGTAGCGTGAAAACGCCAGGTGGTCCTACTGAAGCTTTTAGGATCACCACGGGAGTCAGACAGGGCTGCGTACTAGCTCCTTTCATATTCATAATAGTCATGGACTTCCTGTTGAGAAAGTCCATGCAAGGAGCAAGAGGTATACCGATAACACAGAGAGATGGTCTAATGGGCGAACTGTGCGATCTGGAGTACCCGGACGACCTAGCGTTGTTCAGTACGACAGTGGAGGAATTACAGCGCAGTGTTTCAAGACTCTGCAGCGAAACAGCACGCCTCGGCCTTCGAGTCAATGCCAGTAAGACGGAGCTCATGGCGAATAATGCCTGCCCCGATAAACAGCTACCGATAACCATCGATGGTCACCAGGTCTCCCGGGTGGATAAATTTAAGTACCTGGGAGCAACCATTACCACCGCTGGTGACCTCGGGGCTGAGCTCCCGATACGTATCGGTATGGCAAGTGGCGCCTTCAACAACATGACCAAGATATGGAAGGCGTCGGCGTTTAGTGTCGAGACGAAATGTAAACTGTTTGATGCGTGTGTGTTGCCCATTCTCCTTTATGGGTGTGAGTCCTGGCACCTGACCAAGGCCCAGGCACAAAAAGTCTCATCATTTGAAATGAAGTGCCTAAGGAGAATTCTGGGCGTAAGATGGTACCACCGCATCACGAACGACGCTATACGCCGGCGCACCCAGCGTGAGCCCATCACCTCTACCATTGTGGGGAGGAGATGGACTTGGCTGGGACATGTGTTAAGGATGCCGAATGACAGTTGGCCGAGGAGAGCGCTGTTCTTCCTCCCATCAGGGTCCCGAAGACGAGGAAGACCCTCTCACACTGTGCTCCGCTCCTTCGAAGCAGAGCTGAGGGACATGGACATGGTGTGGGAGGAGGTCATAAACATTGCGCAAGATCGAGCGCAATGGAGAGCTCTTGTTGCCTCCCTATGCCCCTGAGTGGGGTGGAAAAGGGAGAATTGATTGATTGATTGAATAAAATAAACGTGACCAAAATATTTTGTATGTGGAAATAAGCTAGGAATAGTTCGTCACTTTTTTTACTCGTACGACTAGTCTCTGGTAATCGCGTTTTATTGCTTTTGTTATATTGGCTCGCGACGATGGTAATGGCTATAAAATCTCTTGTTAAATGGTTAAGGTGCCAGAAGCAGAAATAACACCATATCCATAGTATTGATGTACTCTCTGTTTAAAGACTCTTTGCCATTTTCAGCAGTCTATCCCAAGACATCACATCTTGTCTTTCCCATATGCTTCTGGATTGTGGCAGTTCTTTTGTCGGGTTGGCTACTCGGTTTTTGTTCTTTTTTGACGACTAGCCTTCCCAACGGACGTTGCCTGTAATTACTATGAATATTGAATTCCAATTCGTATAATAATAAATCAACTAATGTTTAACCAATCTAATTCTGATCGATACATGTGTTTTAAAGGATGTTTACACGGCAAACTTTGACAATCGCACTACCATTGTCAAACGTCAGTCGAAACTCAAAAAATAGAAAAATTTATATTTTTGTCAAAATTACTACGAAAGTTACCTAAGTTTTCTTAAAATTTCGAATGCTACACGCAATCATTCGTATTTTTTTTTCTTTTATCAGTACCTTCTGACAATAACAAATACAATAAAAAAATAAGCAATATTGGTTCAGCAATTCATGCGTGATGCGTTGGCCAAGAGAAATTATAGTGCTCCATTTTTATATATAGAGAAACGGTCGATATACCTTTTTGCTTGCAATCGAGTATTAGCAGCAGTTAGCTAGTAAGACTCTCTGGTCTTGCTGGTCAAAGACCTTTTCCAGTTTTTTTTCACTTTGAAGATTTTTTTTCTTAAGAGAAGACATTCACTTGAAGTGATCTTAATGGCGGACTTAAGATGAATGGTATCATGTATTTATATAAACATTCAATATGCTCAGATTAATTTGAAAAAAAAAATAATAATGAGAAGTGTAATTTTATAACTTCGTTGTTGTTCATGTTGTCAAAGCACAATAATTTCCGCGTCTGTTACGTGTGATGAACACATTAAAACATTGTAAAGTCTATAAAATTTAATCATACGAAATATGTAGTGTTTTTATTATTAAACAGTTGGTTAGCTCAGTCACACGTAGAGTGCAGGCAGGGCAATACGGTGGCCGGATGGATACCCCCGTAGAAGGTTGTGTGTGCGATGGATGTGTTCGGTCATTAATTATTATCTCTTGTTTAGGTTTTATAAAGAGAATTTAATTAAAGGGCGCCCACCCCTCGATGTGATAGTTGATAAGGGAGTTCTCATAGGTCATTAGGCTTAATTATTATATCAGTCTTACAAACGAGCGGTCTCTGCTGTGTATATTACATTTGCATAATAAATGAACTCTATTGCTTTTATGTATTTACTTCTGTTAACTTTGTATTGAGAAGGGTAGTGACTTATACAACTTCAATACGTCTTATTATCAATTGAATATCTTTGAACATTATGTATATAAGTTATTACAGTATGTTACGAATAAATGAGTGTATTTTACAAATGAACATACACATTAAACTCTTGTCTGGAGTGTATGTACAGTTCTATGGCAGTGAAACATGGACCATTAGCCTGAGCGAGCCCGGGCGTCTTGCAGCATTTGAAATGTGATGCTACAAGCGTATGTTAGGGATCTATTAGTCAGATCATACCACAAATTACGAGGTACTGATTACAACTTGGCGGGCTCCTCAAAAGAGTTGCCCAACAACGTGCTAAATGCATAGCTTTACCATTGTCGAAGGAATAATTGAGGGCAAAAATCACAAAGGCCTCTCCAGCGATAACTTTATGCTTTACTTTTAAAAAATTTAAGAGATGGCGGTGTAGTAACAAATAAATCACATGTGAAACATGTTACCTTATTTTATATATTGTTGAAAAAATAGACCCCATTTAAACCAAATTTTACTGAATTATTATGGTAAGATTTATTGCGAACGTATAAAGTTTGAATTTAGTTTCTAAGAAAAAATTCACCTTATGGTACATAGATCCTTTCAGTTGATAATATAATAGCTGGGTACACACGTAACGATTTATCTTTAAGATTTGAACGATAATCGCTCATTTTTCAATGGGAAGTTTTTCTTCCCTTGTGTGCCGCTAGGGGCGCCCTAGCTAATCCGGTCTATTGTCAAATTCAGTGTGGCCAACGGGGCCGATTTACGGCCATTTGGTAGGTAGCAGCATAGATAATATAATAATATTATACTGGGTAGCAGCGCTTCTCATCTAAATATTATAATAATATGACAGCTGGTTATTAAAACATAAATACGTTCGGAGATTTGTCAGTTTGAGACTGTATTTTTGTTATTTTTACCATTGCTTTTTCCTTCACGTATTAATATTATATATGTAGATATTGAAATTATAAACGTTAATTTGACATTTACCATAGACCGGGTTAGCGAGGGCGCCTCTAGTGGCAGAAAAAGGAATAAAAACATCTCTACGTTGGCAGCACTGAATTTGACAATAGACCTGATTAGAAGTTCTGCCACCTAGTGTGTATTATCGGAAGCTCCCCAGAAAACTTCCCATTGTTTTCTTCGCAAAGATCTGAAAAATGAGCGATTATCGGTCAAATAGTAAAGATAAATCGCTACGTGTGTACCCAGCTATTAACGTACATTTTTTTTTAAATGATTACGTAGGTACTACATTTTGTTGATGTGTTATAAGCTAGCCTTTCTTTATAATATACAGACTTTGTATTTCTGGTAAACTGAATACATAATACATACCTTGGTGCGGGTGTGTCTATGTATTGTGTGGGAAGATGTCTGTGGGATAAATTACTTCTTTGCATTCTCTTAATTAAGCAGATTGCTCTCCGGTATCTCGGAACAGCTAGCCTCAAATTTACTCGATTGTCACTTCAATATGTTCCTGGATATTTTCTCAGAACAGATCCGTTAATAATAATAATACGAAATATCTTCATCGAGTTAGGCAAACAAGTCTGTTTGTTGGTGGAAGTGTTTTGAGACGAAAAATACAAAGCTAAGAGTTGTATTATTGGATTATCAACCTAATTTTATCCTCATCATAGCTGATTGCTAGATTAATATAAAAATAATACAATTCTGTCTCCTATCTTCTCGCTGATAGTAATTACCTTTCTTCTTACCAAAATAATATAGTTTTAACGGAGTGTACTCTTGCAATATAAAATAACGTAACATATTTCATATGTGACTTATTTTCTACTACACCCCCATCTCTTGATTTTTTTTTAAGTTACGCAACCATAGACGAGTTGTTTTTATTACAAACTTGATTAACCGTTGAACTTTATTCCGCATCAGAAATTCAGAATCAATAATTACCTATTATTATTATTATAATTATAATGCAATTGCTTATTTGCCAAACTGTATTTGGTTTTTGTAACATACACAGACTATTTATTATCTTATAATATTAAAGAAAGTCGGGTTAGTGCGAACACGTATAACTCGAGATCGGCTGAACTGATTTTTATGATGCTTGGTTTATTGGATTCTTCTCTACTCCGGGTAACATAATAACAAATAAAAAGTTGAAAAATGCATACGAAGCAATATAAATTATAATGTTAAAGTTAGTATGGAACGGATTTCCTGCGACGCCAACGCCGTCTACGAAAAATTCTATAACAACAAAATTATTAACTGGTTTGGATCATTTCATTTCAAAAAGTTAAAGACGATCGTAATTTGTCCAATGGCTAAATTTGACATTAAACTGTTGGTGTGATCATTGAACAGTTTGTAAAAAATCATTTGTTAAGATCGAGTCCTGCGCAAACGGCAAAGATTGTATACAAAATTAGAATGTCAATAAATAAAATAATATCTACGTTAGAGTGCCTTCATACCAAACGAATATACCTAGAGCCAGAGCTGGAAAATTGCGCATATTTTTATGATGGTTGATATTGGACACCATGGAAACAACATGACAGTTCTTTCTCGTTGTTATTTCCTTGGTGAACTGAACATATTATTATCAACGATCAAGAAAATAATGTATTCTATTATTATGTGTGTAGCTCTGTCTATGTTCGTTTGGTACAAACGCACCTTTAGAATCTTGGTAGAACAGTGTTATTTATTTTACGAAACTTACACCTTTTGGTCTGCAAATTTGGATACATGTCATAAGAGCAAGGTTTAAGCAAGTTTTTATGGAATTTTTACTATGAGAAGATTTTTAAAAATTGCTAAATTAGTATTCGTTATTATCAGTCTTTTTTTTAAAGGAGAATGAAAGGATATTACGGTATGAAAGGCGTGTATCCGTATCTAAAGGAATATTTGCATGCATGTAATTTAAATCTTCTTTCAGTAGAAAGTCTGTATATTATTAGTTTATGTAAATATCTTCTTTATAAAAACGCGTTCAAATTAACAGCGTATTAATATGGATTCTTGTAGCTAGAGTTTTAAATAAAAAATTCTTACAATGACGTACGAAGTTGTTTCTTCATTCTCAACTTCGTGGTTTGTTACAATGATACAAATTTTAAATTAATTTCCTTCAATTCTTCCTTTTAAATTTCCGTTAGATTCAGATTTTATGGTTTCCTGTTAACACAGGAGCGTTGTCAGTAGGTGTTCAGATTTCATTTAACACAACGACAGAGCAGATATTTTCCGAAAATTCATACGAATTGGAACAGTTTCTAAAAACACTAAAGTGTATGATATTATGATTCGACTACAAATCCATAATTAATTACTGGAGGGGTAAAAACGAAACCGTTTAAATACAATCTAGATGCGATCTCATTCTAATCCTAGCCCTTTCAAACACCATTTAATTTTGACAAAATATTTGTATGAGAATAATAACTTATGGGTTATCCTAAACTTGGTATAAAATTAAGACGAAAAATGAAGGTGATTTTAAAAAAAAAATATTGTGTTATAACTAAATGGCGTCTGAATGGATTAAGATTTCAATTAGATCGCCTCTAGATTACCTGTTTCGTGAATAAGGGTGGAAACACGTAGAAAGACGATTCCGACCCGGGCCGACCTGCCCAAAGAATGTTGTCTATGGTTTCAATGCATTTAAATGGGCATGCCGGAAAGCGGGTTCCTGATTTTGCTGTGCTTATCCCCATTCAAATGCATAGAAACATTCATTCGGCGCAGGTCGGAATTGGCTTTCTACGTGTTTCCACCCTATGTTTCCTGATGACTTCGGTATATAGATCTGGTTTTGCGTATATGAGGTTGCATATTATGCAGGCGTGAGGTGAGGTTATACAGTAGTTTGAGGACTTTTTTCTTATTAAAAACAATAGGTTATTCGAATGACACAAGGAATTGCTCGCTGAACCGTCGTAATCCTAATCAAGATGCTCTGAAGAAACTTGAGAAAGGTTTCTTGGGGCGGAAAAATGCCGTAGGCGTAGAAAAGACAGGCCTATATCCAGCAACTGATGCGAGATACCTAGAAAGGAGAAGAAAATACACATATTATACTAGACTTTTTCTATTTTTTTTTCTATTGATTGGATTAGCTGGAAGAAATTCTTCAGGATTTTGTACCGTTCGTTCATAATATCGTACTAGTCAACAGTTTAGCTTTATTATTATTATTTTTTATTTGCATATTTAATTAAGTTTTTATATAAAATTGCTTATAATGAATGTAAGTCTTTGTCAAATAGTTTACTTTGGTTAACCCACGCTTCACTCCGTGCTTCAGGCAACAATAAGTTCTACCCGTTACATTGATTCTTCTGTTAAGAAAAATGTTCATTTACTTATTTTAATGGCCTTCTTGGGTGTATTAATTTAATACTTAAAAAAACCATTGATGTCACAATGGCAATGGAATTCGATCACTCGTAAATATTAGGTTTCCTGTTTAAGACTTGACGCCAATGGACATATGTGCTTACTTGCCGTATCACTTGCTTGAAAAAACATATTTATTAAATACAATTTTTGCTTATTTCCAGGTTGTGGAATAGACTTTTCAAGGAAAAGTGGATTTGGAAGGAATTGGCTGAATATTGCCATGGAGCACCACCATAGTCTGCAGTCCTCCAAGCACGACTCACCAACACCTCCCAAGCTGGTACGTTTTTTAAAACTAAATCGTTATTCTATTATACATGCTTTTTTTTTATCAAAACAATGTAAGGAAAACTTTTTCATACTTAAGAGTGTTCGTCGTTAAGTTTTTTTTGCAGTCAATAATAACAATATTTGGCAGTCAATAATATGATACCTACTTGTTCAGAGGTTTCTATATACAGTGGGAAGATAATATATCAAACTGTCTGCTGTTTTTAACACGGTGAAGTAAATACTTTGAGGATTCTTTAAATGACGACATTTTTTTTTATTAGCCTTCCACTCATCCTTGAGTGATTTAGGATGACGACAAAATTGATTTATAGCTAAACTGGCTGACCCGCTCATCGAACTTCTATGTAACCCAGAATAAAAAAAAATGTTTTGACATATTACATACCAATACTTATGCTTTTCAGGACAACCTAAAAAAGTGATAACCCTGTTAGGAATTCATATCAAAAGACAAACAACAGTGTGTCAGATTTTAGATCATAATAAATGGGTTGAAATTCGATAGATATGGCTGGTTCAAAGGCTTTCCTCATTGCCAGAGGCCCAAGTATCATTTTATTATTATTTTTTGATGTTACAAATAAGGGTTGGTCTATTGAATTTTTCATAATCTTTGCTCAATGCAATAATACTATCGAATGTCATCCTTTTTGTTTTCACATAGCTTCTATAGAGCATCTCCTCGATTGTCTGTATTTGCCCATTACACGTCTATTTCGGCGAAGGTATGAGTAGGTTGCATGGTCCAGTTGGCAATACCTTTTCAGGATTTGCCTTGTGTTATCGACACACCTGAGTACGAATTTTCATATGCAAATATAATAATAATGTTTATGTCCTTTAGTGTGTTTATAACATTTTAATTTTCTACCATCGGATTGATATGGGAGATTTGAAAATTGTTGATCGGAGGAATTGGTATACTTTGTTCATTTTTGCCATTTGTACTATGTTGATAACAAATAAAACAGAAATAAAAATTAAATTATCGTGTAAGAGAGAGACCTGTGCAGGCAAAATACATATTTTTAAGAACTGTGTCGCCCTTGTGTATGTAAATCCATTGCAATATATTTTTTCCAGCAATATTTTTGGTTTTTATATATATTTATTTCCTTCTATGATATCGAATTATCAGGTTTCTCTCCATTCTGGAATGTTAATAATATTATGCTGACATAATATTTTTTTCTTCAATAAGGACGTTTTCTTTTATACATACATACATACCTACATAAATTCATACATGTACTTATGTAGAATATTGGATTTGTTCACATAGTCGAAAGTTCAACATAAAATAGAATTAAAGAATGTAAACGTTTGATCTTTATTATTTTTTGGTAGTCTTGTTTATTGATTAGGTATCTTTCAAACTTTTCAATATTTTCTTATACTCCCCTTGTTTGAGAAAAAAACCTTTCCTCTAAATAAAGGTATCAATACAAAAATATATTTTATATTCTGTCATCTAGTGCAGAGCTCTCCAACCTTTTCTCACTTACCACAACACAAAGTTATTTATGTACATGTTACGACCAAAGATTGAAAGGCATTATTTTCAACCCTTTACGAAATGTTGGCAATATCCTATCCACAAATTAAACTTCACTTCATATTTAATGATTTACGATGATTGATTTATATCACTTAAAATTGTAAACTGTGTACTCTAAAGTCAGAAATTAGACACTACAACACATAATACTTATCGATCAAGAACATATTATTAACGCCTGCAGAGTTTTGGCCTCCTGAACAATGTTTTTCCAAGCCGTCCTATCCTGCGCAACGGACTCCCACTGATCTCCCACACCCAGCACGTTCAGATCCCGGGCGAGTTGTCCAACAGCCGCTGTCTTTATCTTCCTGCTGGTCTTCTACCAGTGGACTTACAGTCCAGAAGACTTTTCGTGGACCTCTCTACCCCGGAACTGGCAACATGCCAACTGATAATCGCTTTCAATTATTAACATTTACATGAGCTGAAAAATCGCTCATATTTAAAATATAAATTAATAAATTATAGTTTGAGAGGTATAATATTCTCTTATCTGACCCTGCCACAAAGGGTTGTACTGGCTCAAAGCAATGTTTCACCGGTTGCGAAGCACTGATGTAGCGGATACTTCTTCATTATTCAAAGATACATCCTTATTCTAATTCTATTATAAGATTGCTTGCACGCAACCTCACCATATGCGTGCATTAATCTCATTGACATACAACCCTCTCTCACGAACCGCTTCCGATATTAGGTACCTACTTTTACCCGCTGCTTTCCCAGTATTCATTATGTTGTCGATAAAATAAGACCTCATCGGATGTTGCCCGGACTTGTTAATAAGATTCCCATTTTAGTAACGGCTCCATATGTTATCCGGCTTGACTGGCATGTGTCTGATGTCCTGTTGTCTCGTGTTTCACATTTTATTAGAAATAAATCTCTACGATCTTGACGTTAGGGTTTTAATAATGCCATACTTTATTCGGCCCTCACACCTACTATGGGGTTCGATTTACCTTCAGTATTTTTTTAGTTAAACTTTACTTGATTTTTTTGGTTGAATGAGCCCGTAACCCCATTATAAAAATAATGGCGTATCTCTTTCTTATAATGGTTATGGGTATTCTGATCTCTTGTGGTTTGAAGTCACCGAATCGTGTCGTCGAAGTGTTCAGAGAACAAGTGGTGAACGCAATCATTGTATTTTGTTATTTAACCTATCTGAAACTGCAATTATCAGATATGAAAATCATAAAAAAACAAATAGGTAAGAAAGTCGATTGTTATCATAGAAGTAGCTTTCCTGCCAAACGTTGTCCTGTGGTCATCACTATGAATATTGAACTCGAATTTGTATCATGATAAATTAATTACATTTTTCCAATATTATAACGACCGATGCATCTGTTTTAAACTATGTTTACAGGACACATTCTGACAACCGTAATAACTATCAACATTTGACAATTAATTGCAAACCCAATAAAAAATAAAAGTTAATACATATTTAAAAACCACTAAGATAGTTAGGTACCTACCTACCTCAAGTTTTTAAATTTTCTAATATTACGCTCAACTTTCTAAATTTTTACTTTCATAAGAATCTTCTCCTGACAATAGAAAACACATTTTTTTAGCGAAATTGGTTCAGCCGTTCATGATCAATAAAAATAACGGATTAGGTAGTTACCAGATTATAATTTAAACAAATTTCGTGGTTTGAGACGATGTGTTGATGGAATACTCACACCAGCAATTATCACACGATATTTTTACCCCCTTTCAAGAGTTTTGTATGACCCAATGCACTTTAAACAAAAGGCTCGAGAACTACTCAATTTTTTGAACAGCTCAAAATATACTTTTATAAAAATAAAACCACCTACCTATTTTGTATAATATAGATAGAGTTCATTGAGAAGCAGCTCATAATATTTAATTCAAAAATCAATATTCAACGGTTGAGCTTATCCAAGTGTATAAATCTCTGTTTCGATGTGTCCATAATTTCGGTAAATTACTATAGCCATAATTTTACTGCTATAACCTGCATACAATAGCGATTTTTTTTTAAATTACTTGATACGCAAAGTGAAAGATGCTTCCAATTAATTATCGATATTTTCAAAGGACTTCCTTTATATTATGTAGGTATTTTATTGTGCGAATTCGCGTACACAGACGGCTCCTTGATAACAAGGGAAGCCTTTGTAGTAAAAACGAATGAGTAATTTTATTGTGGAGATTCAACTTATATAATAATGTAGAAGACATCACATACCTTACCTATTTGTCTTCTAAAATAATTTTATTTCATAAATAGTTAGAATTAGAATTTGTAAAGTGATACATTAACTATTTTACCAATACAATTCCGACTGACGATTTTAAACGATGTTAGCAGCTATCAAGGCTATCAATAGCTATCAAAATTTTGAGGTGGTTGGTAGTCCAGTGGTATCAATCGGCGACTTTCGTGCGTATTGGAGGTCGTAGGTTCGAATCCCGTCCGTGCCGACCATTTCCGCTCTCACGACACAAGCGTTTGCTTACTGTGAAAGATGTTAGGAGTGTATTTGTGTTCACTTATAGTGAGCACAGATTCATTAAAAAAAATCCTCACATATTATGTCAAACGCCAATTTAAGAAAAAATATATTGTAAAAAACACACTAAGAAGGTTACACAATTAAGTTTAGTTATCTAAAGCAGTGTTCCGCAAACTTTTTGTGTTCAACGTACACATTCCAAATCAAGAAATTTCAGAGGTACACCAATGAAAAATAGGGGTCGTACAAATATTACGTAATTTTTGGGAGTTTTTAACCCCCTCTCCTTCGCCCATTAAACGCCGCGAAACGTTTTTCCATGTTTAATTAGAAAAGTGTGACTTTTTAACTAAGCACAGCATTCAAAATTTAAAACAATCTTTGATAGGGTTGCTCTCCTATCTTCATTGATCTTCCTGAAGGTGGAATTCTTTAACGACTGTTGCGACTTGCATTTTTGTCTGTGCTCATTTAAATGGGCGAATATGTACCTACTTATATCCGCCGCGGCACTCCATTTGCGGAACACTGATGTATTGCGCAACTTTTTCATTTTTTCTTTCGTAAGAGCCTTCTCCTGACATAATTGTGAATTTGTTGAAATAAACCAGCGCATAGGTGAATTATATGCGATGCCGGCTATTGGAAGAAAAATAAAAAAATGAATAAAAATAAAATAAAACAACAAATAATGAAACAGCGAAAATGGTTCAGGCGTTCACGTGTGATGCCGTGACTCAGGGAAAAAGGCTCTATTTTTATACATACCTATATAGATACATTGAATTTTGTTTGAAACTAAACTTTGACGCTTGCGAGCTGCAATCGCATTATTAATACTGCGAGCTTCTTCTGTAATGCTGTGCCGAATCTCTCTGATAGTAATATTTTCCACAGTCAATATTCCACTGCGATGAAATTTCCATTTATATTATTGATTCTCACTCTGTGAAAGTCGAGCAGTTTCCGATTCACTTTGAATTTTTTCATTCGAGTGTGGATGTTTCCGTATAATGTGTTTTCTGTGTTTGACCGCTTGATAAGGGTCAGGGGCCCCGTTCTGAGGGTCTCGCTATACAGTTTCCTCTCACAACGCGCCAACATTATACCTGCGTCTCATTTTTAATGTTTCGAAATATTAATTTATATGGAAGCTATTTATTTATATAGCCCATCTATTGATTCAACTTAACATAATATACCGTGAAAAAACTTAAATATCTTGTTATTCGTTTTCATGCAGATTCATTTTATAGTTTGAGATTTTTTTTGTCATAGGTATAATTTATTTTAAATCTTTTACTTTTATTGTGCAGATCAAACTAGGAGAGGGCATTGAATTGTTAGAAGAACAAATACGATCTGTGAAATGGGCGGATTATCGCAAATTAACAAGGAGCTTGGCCGCCCTTCTGTTCAGCCCGGCGGAACTGGCGACATGCTCTGTCACTGGTCAGCGATGGAGCAGAGCCGGACTAGAGGAACGACCAACCAAGCCGCCCCTGGACAGGCATAAAGTTCAAGCTATTATCTGTGAGTAAAACATTGTTACCTAACTTAATAATCCCCCTTTCTCCCCGTTGTAGAATAAAATTAACCTGTTATACGTGAATAGTGTTTTGGAGCGGTAAAATCGAACCGATAGCCCGCCTTCACGCTCTCGCGGTTCTCGATGAATGAAACTGAGCTTTGCCATTATTATACAAACGTTTCGGATGCATGCGACACAATAGACCTCTTCCGCATGGGCATACTCGCGTTACATTTGAAAAATTTTTCATCACGTAGCTTGCAATTTGGTGGAGTCAATGCGGCTTTATCATTTCCCAAGCTGTTATTTAAAATTCGTTGCAGATCGCCGGATAAATTAACTTTGCTCGTACGTTTCAAGCTATTTTACGATTCTTTATCGTCCCTTGTGTCCTACATAAACGCTTTAGAGCCGAAAAAATAATAAATGTCCGTTAGTTTAAGTAACCGTAAACTGGTCCACTATTCGCCAGAACGGACAGCCACTGGCACTGGGTACGCTTTAGTGCACCAGCTGATATAGTTCTCATACTTAGTGGATGTCCACTTTTTTGGCATGGGTACTTCCGTACGAGAGATGGGTGGAGGTACGAGAGATGAGTGGAGGAAGGTTTATACTAGAAACAAGTTCCTGATAGCAGACCAACTAAACGAGTGGATGTATTTGAGGTGGACCGTAGGGAGTGGGTGAGACTAAACCGCATCAGTACAGGCTGCAGTAGAAGCGCAGCAGAACGTTACAAATGGGGATTTATTTCAGACCCTCGATGCGACTGTGGTGCATCTTCCCAAACCCTGCAGCATATCGTTGGTGATTGTCCCATATATAGGTTCCACGGGGTGATGGAAGATTTTAACTTTTTTTTTCGACCGAAGCCAGAACATGGCCCTGGGATTTTATCGTGATTTTATAATTTTGATTTGGCATACGAGTATATATAACTGGTCCAAAATTTGATATAACTACGGATTTTTCGGAATTACAAACATCCGATAGTCATTTTCCCGTCAAATGTTACCATCGACTTTCCGGACCGATCTTATAAACGTCTGTTATCAAATTTTGGCTATATTTTAATGTAATGCAGTGGGTTCCTAGGGAGCGGCCGTCTTCAGCGGCCGTATATTACGGCAGCTTTCGACGGCGGTCTTTACGGTGACATTTGGAAAGTTCCGTGCCCGTATTATTCTCTACGTTTTTTAATAGCAAACGTCAATTTGTGTATTGTTTTGGAACGTGAAAATGAACGATCTTGATTTGGCTTTAGTTATTTGTTTGGAGGATGACCACGCATCAGAGGAGGATGAATATCGTATGGGAGAAGACAATTTATATAAATCTCGTAGCACAGAAGGTGCTTTTTTAATATGTAATAAATAATTTAGTGCTATCAATAAAAGCGTTCACGAATCGTCAGACACTGACTACTTGTTTTCGTGCGGCATGCTGTCGAAATACATAGTTACTATTATTCGGAACCAGCAATATAATAAACGTTTGACTAACGGATATTTGATCTGTCGTTTTTAAAACCGGCCCTAACTGACAGTTAAAGCTACTGCTGGATAACCGCTAGTTTGTCATTTAGGGCCGGTTTTAAAGTAACTGCCGGATAACCGTTAATTTAAAACAATTGCTCTATAACAATAGATTAACCAACCTATGGGTGTGGCATTGGTGAAGATGTAATTTCATTCGTTCCTTTTGACGTTTTTTTTCCACAGAACTAAAGAAATCTAAAAACTCAACACGTTATAGAACTTGCTTGATTATCTTATGAATGTATAAATATATTGGATTTGTTAAAATAAATATAAAAATACGACTCACACACACCAAATTATGCACTGGGTTCCTAGGGAACGGTCTGTCGTCTGACAAGATAGAGTCTTTCAAAATTATATGACAATTTTTTTTGTTACTACGGAAACAATATTGACAATGTTCTCAACTGACATATTCACCGTTGTTTATAGTAGCGGCGTATTCGTAGGAAAACAGACCATTACTAATGATAGTCCGTAGGAGCATAAGAAAATTCCATAGAAACAAACAAAAATGGTTAATTTTCTTTTATGACGTGGTCATCGGTAAAGTTTACTTACGAGTAGCCGTTCGTTCGTTACTTTGAAATTAACTAACGAAAGTTTGATACATACTTTACAATTTCAGCCCTTAGTATTTAAATTATATTTTTGTTGCGAATTTTTTTTCTAGTATAAAATGTCTTGTTATTGTTTCAAAGAGCTGACAACGGCGCCTCCAGCGTGGAAGGTTAGGTTAGGTTAATAATACGTTTGGGATTTCCGTTGAATAGAGTGAAAACCGTTGAAGAAATAGAATGTCATATTTTTGCCTTTTGTTCGGCGATTTGCCTTTAGTACAGTTTAAAGTCGTGTAAATTTCACTTCATCAGTCAAATCAATAATTAAATTTTTTGTTTGTATTCAAATGGATTAAATTCAACGTAAAGCATCTTTTTCCTTTATGTTGATGTTATTTAGTGATTGCTTAATATTGCATGAATGCGTTGCTAATTTTAAAATGGGATTCATAATTTATCAAATAATATTATGCTTTTACAGTCATGTTTTAATTTTTTTGACGCAGGCATTACTTCTCCTTCCCTTTGATGTTCCTTCATCTTCATACCTTCTTATTCTTCCTACTCTTTATTTAGATCTAAGCTCTTATCTTTTTCAGGTGTTAGTCTGTTTATTGTGATGGAGATGACAAGCTTTCTTTCCATATCTTTTCATTTATCCATCATAAAGCAAAATACCTAATAAAATATGACATATTATGTAATTTTTGTTCCGAATGTCGCTTCTAGTACTTACGATTAGTTCAATAATTCAATGATAACATTCAAATCTGTTCGTTCGACTCATAGATTTTATAAAAGTTTTTTAGAAAACACTTTTATATTGTTACAGCATACGTCAGCCGACATTTTCCGCTGGTTGAGGTAAGTCGAATCAAACAGGTGCTGGCATACAAATGCAAGGAGAATTGCACCGCGCTGAAGATGAAGACGCTGAGGTAATAAATCCTTAACATTCTCTTCAATATCTTTATGTTCTGTAATGTGGAATCTGATTAAGAAGGTATCTTTGGCGTCACCAATTTTGATCTCCTGTCTGTTACAGCGATAATAACAATACTAATCAGCCTACAGGAGGTAGCGCCCCATTGGAAGGTCCCACCAATTCAGATGGTTACGGAGTGAAACAATAGCCTTGCCCGAAATATACACCATAGTAATCGTTTATAATACCTATATGCCGAAGAACTTACTACACACATCACAACTAGAACTGGGAGCGGCTTTTTTAATCAAGCCGACAGATCGTTTCAAATGTTGGGAAAGGCTGTTAACAGACATTGGGGAGATGTGAACCTAAAAATACTTTTATTAAGCCTACTCCCTTTTTTCTTGCTCATAAAAACACTTCGTAAAGGTCTCTGTCTACTTCAACGTACCATAACACGACCATGTTAGGACCGTGTCAGATAAAAACATCAACTCGTTTCGCTCTATAGCCGTATGCAAAGCGTATGCTATCAGCAACGTGTATGATATCCGTAGCAACGCTTATGATACCCGTATGCAACGAGTATGATGCCCGTATACACCGCGTTAAATATACGTATGCAAAGATTATGATGCCCGTTCAAAAAAAATATGTTTTTATTTTATTTTCAATAAATATACGACCGATGCCTTTTACAATTACAAAATAGTTGGCAATGCAATAGAATAAAAAAAAATGTATCGAAAAGGATGACAATATGCCCACTAGACAGTTCCACCTGCCAACATCGTCGCGTGTCATTCATAGACCGTGTCAGTACTGACAAAATAATCCGCCTGATACACTAGGGTTCTTTGCGAAACGGTCTTAATACGATCTAGTTGCGATCTAATTCAAGATTTATCTTTACGTGTGTGTCCAGCTATTCATAGCCCATTTCGACTCCATTAAATTTAAACAAAATATTGTATTTCAACCAAATTTATTTATATCAGTTGCGAATTTCTTGACGATTTTGCACATGTCGTAGTGCTTAAAAATAACAAATTATAAAAAAAACTACTTGTATAAAACTACTTATAAATCATCGAGTTATTTTATTTTATTTTCTTCTTTCTACGGCTTCATTAGCCATTTACAAAAATTACATATAAGAACACAATAATAAACAGACACAGATAAGATAATAGAATTTTTCCTTTTTTAAGAAAGGAATTTCACCAAAGAAATAATAAGACAAGAATTATTTACCTGTACTCAAAACTCCACTGGAAAAGAATATTTTACATCCTCGAAGAAACAATAAAAAAGCAAAAATGTACATGAAAAAAAGGACAATAATCACAAAAGTCTGATAAACAAAAAAAAATAATAGGTAGTTAAACACAAATAATAATAATAATAACAAAATCAACCAAAAACAGTTATAAATAAATAAAAATATTAAAAGTTGGTCATGATAGGTAAAAGCATTAAAATTCTGTAAAATGTGTTATGAGCAAATAATATATGCAACAGATCATAAAAAAAGAAACAATAATTATTAGAAAAAAATACACACACACACACACTTAAAATTGTCATTTTATGTTATTTTCGTCTTAATTTTATACCAGGCGTCTGAAAGGGCTAGAATTTGGTATGGTACGATGTAGTGGGCAGAGACCTTAAACCGGGGGTAAGATTTGAAAATGGTGCATTTTTTTTTTCATATTTTTACGACTATAATATAAGTAATTTTCGGTGCGAAGATGTTTGATATATTCTTGTTAATTTTGGTGTAAAAGTCTTAAACTATGTAGTGCCATCGGTTTTTTTAATGTGCCAACGATATACTTCAATATTAAAAATTAAAATTAAAAATTAAATTTTATTAGGAGTTTCCAGTGTAATCGCCCAAAGGGTCAAGCAATATGCCGATGTTAAAAATAAAATATGAATTTATTATATTATTGAAGTTGATTTTGTTTTTCATTTAGATAATTTTATAAAAGAAATATTGATTGATTATTTATCAAATTTAAATAAATTTATTATTATAAAATAATGTTATTGTTAAATATTTTAAAGACTATATTAATATTACATACTCGTACAGTAAATTGTATCGAGACTCGGCGAACATAACGCGAGCTGATTAGGAAAAAGATAAAAGTGACTTTATTTGGTGATCTCTTGTCGTTTTATTCCTATGCCAGATTTTTTATTAGTACCTAATATTATTTTATATAAATAGCTAACTTAAATATTGAAATCCAAAACAAAGTTAAAATGTTTTACCATTATAATATATTTTAAGGGTAGCTCAATTTTGGAGTTTGTTTTTGCTTGTAATGTGTTTGTTTTTTTTATTTCATAGTTATTATACTTATTGTTAATAGGGTGTCAGTTGTTCCTCAGAAACTTAGTGAGTGTTTTACACGCTTTATAATATTTTGTCTGCAACGAAACTTCCATACTAGTTTAATTATGTAGTTTTCCCCTTGAATTTAGTTAGCAATATGATTGCTGTGGTGATAGTTACTAATGCAAATTATAGTTAAAATTAACTAATTTTATTTTGTTGTGGTTCATAAAACCCTAGTTAAGGTCGGAGATATTAGGTATACATGGTTGTCGCAATGTTCATTGGCTGTTTATTCAAATTTTGAATTGTTAGCCAGCAAATGAAGTTTGTGGGCGGGATATAAACGTGTGGCGAAGTGCTTCGAACTACGGGCCATAGATATGACAAAGAGCCCGTTTCCGCCGTATCGTGTGTTGGTTACGATTTTTAATCGGATGACCTGGCCTGGGAACAGTTTTAGTGTGAGGACAAAAAACTTTGTCGGATAGATGGAAACAACTTCATATAAAATGTTCAGCCACCAAAGCGCACGTCATTTTGCCGGATCCGACACACGACAATTTGGCATTGATTTCTCCGCCCTTATAAGAAGGAATTATCACAAGATAGGACTGTTTGGTGCAGCTTGTGTGTTCTATAAAGAGAGGGCGTATCATGCTTGCGGTGGTTGCAAGAAAGGATATTAAGTTAGCGGACTAACAGTACCCTATCAGATACTGATTGGGAACCACTGTTCGATACTATTGACGCCAGTACCCCTATTCTGTAGCAAGTGTAGGGTAGTCACTTGAAAAAAGTGACTATTAGGCGATACATTTTGTATGAAAAGCGTCTATACGTATCGAATGCGAGAATCGCATTTAGACGTTTTTCATACAAAATGTATCGCCTAATAGTCACTTTTTTCAAGTGACTACCCTACACTTGCTACAGAATAGGGGCCCAGCTTAGCATCGTACGAACGGAATAGTTTCGTTTGTTGCAATAATTAAAGTACCTTTAGGTTAATTTTTTTATTCTTATCCTATAATGACTTAAAGTACGCGTTTAAGTTTATTTGTTGATTTTTTTTTATAAATTTCGTAGTCAAGTGTGCCAAGCCGTAGGTATATTATGTTTGTAAGTTAGGTCAGAGGTTTTATTATACAGTTGACTTTTATGTTTTGTTTTTTTTTTTATATTATATACTTATAGATTATCTTTACAGTGAGCTCGCGTGCCTTTTTTGATAAATTATATTATATCTTTATACAGACGTATTCATATAATTAATCCGCAGACTTTCATTCGATTTCCTAGCTTGAGATTCTATCTTTTTTATATGTTTTTTATAATATTTAAATGCATTTTGTCAACGATTTTCTTCGTAAAGTCATGTCTCATATTTCTTCTAAAGTGCTAACAATTTAATGAATTTATTTCTGACACCTATGTATAGAAGATTGTTATTTATTTTTAGTAGTACTTATCCGTTAAGAATATACAAAATGTAAGAATTCAAACTAAAAAAAAACCAAGTCTAATTTAAATATATGAATCCGTCTGTATTTTGAATAATGAAAACTATTGTGTATTCCCTGTTTGTGTGAACATTTATTATTATATACCTAATATTGATTCAATCTCGATTTGTTCCTGCAATGTTTGTTAATTTTTAATATTTTGCTTAGATTAAGTATGTACGAAGATATAACCTATTATGTTACCAATAAGCTCCATAGCCAATTTTTTGTGCGAAAAAAAAACTGTTGATTCTAATTCTAATTTTAGAAACATAGTATCGAAGGCTCATTGCCATAACTGAACAACTCCATATCCATTGAATTTTTTAAAGCCCCTACAATGTTCGAGGTGTCCTGATATGGCACTGAGTTCACCCTATTTGACAGCTATTTAATTTTTATTATATACCTAACCAAAACTAACTTTTATTAGGATTTTTTTTATTCTCAATAAAACCATATATAGGTGTTTGTTATTTTTATTAAACAATAAAACTGAATCGAGCTTGTAATTTTAATACAGTGTAATTTACTTACTATAAAATACAATAAGTAATCACTACTTTTCGCCAAAGATTTGTACGCAATAATGTGACCAATTTAAGGATACTAAATAAACAATACCTAGTGCCATGTAAATTTTTGTGGCCAATAAAAAAAAAACTGTTTTCTTTTAGGCTGACTGTCCACGGCAGCGTATGTATATAATATCCCACCAGTAGCTGGCATTTGTGAACATGAAATCACAGTAAGGCCGACTGTCCACGGCAGCGTATCGTATGCAGCGCGTACTCGTATTTTGCTTCATGGCATAAGATTGCGTGCAGCTGCACATATGTACAACACAATGAGACTGTGTCCACGATGCAGTAGTGCAAATGCTGCGCGTACGCTACGCCGCCGTGGTCACAGTCTCATTGTGTTGTACATATATGTGCAGCTGCACGCAATCTTATACCATGAAGCAAAATACGAGTACGCGCTGCATACGATACGCTGCCGTGGACAGTCGGCCTTACTGTGGATTTCATGTTCACAAATGCCAGCTACTGGTGGGATATTATATACATAGTTTGTGGATGATATTATTTTCAACAAGGTATTTTCATGAAGAAATTTAAAATCGACTATGTTTCAATCATTCATGACTTTAACATGATATCAATGTCTGTTTTTTAACTTTCAATTTTAAACTATTAATTAAGTATTAAATAATAAAAAATGTAAACTTTATTATTGTATTGACATGAATTCATAGTACAAGTTAAATCTCCTAAATACATATCAATGAACTTCTGATAGGATGAAAAAAATCACTATCTATTAGATATTTTTATACGAAAATGCTCAAGCAGCCTTGTTATGTTTGTCTTAAAATCATGCTTGTGGCATTAAAAACGTTATTTGGTGAACTAACTCAAGACTAAATGGGACTTTTCTTTTTTTTTATTGTTGTTTTTATGTAAATTTGATGTGCATAAGTTGATACATAATATCAAAAACCATCGCCCACACTTAATTCATTATACTATCGTTACACCAGTTCAAAGTAACTATGTTGCGAATCAATTTCCAAAATAATAATAGTACCTACGTAGTTATGAACTCTATAAACTGTTAATAGCCCATTTTTTTACTATCTCTGTAAATAATCTTACAGAGATAGTAAAAAATTAAAAAAAAAAACACATAGCCCAATCTTTGACTATCTTTTTAAATTATGATGGAAATGGGTGTAAAGTTAAAATATTTCAATATGCCTACCTAATTATTAATTTTAGCGTAATTATTAAAAATAAATGATTCTCGTGCATAATATGGGCGATTCGTGCCAAAGTAACAATGCGAAACTGTAATAAATAATACATTAATTCGTATATTTACATAAGTTCTGTTGTGAGAAGGTGTAGATATTGCAATATTGAAACCAACCTATCAATTATTTATTATTATTATTCAAAATAATAAAAAAAATGTTGAATGTTTTTTTTTTATTTTATAAAAATATTATTGTTAAATGAAATGATTCATACTTTATTATATATTTTTATTGTTTTAAGTACCTAATGTTTATTTTATGTTTGTAATATGGGTTGTTAATAAATTATTGTTTAATAATTTGTATTTTTATTCAAATCACGAAAGAAACTTAGAAGATGAATTTCGTATGTTGTTTTTAATTAAACATCTCATTGATATGGCTTGAAACAAAATTGGAGATTAAGTTATCAGGAAAAAATAAAACTCAAACTGGACTTTTGGAGATATTTATGCAAAAATTTGGGTGAGGTAATCAGGAAATCAAGCCAACAATATGCTAAGAAAGTAGAAAGATCAAAGGCAACCTGTGGTAAGATTGAGAGTTGGATGGAATCCCTACGGATTATCGCTAATCATGTCTGAGAATTTGGTAACCACCGTATACGACTTTTTTATCGTGTCAAAAGCCTAGAAAACTAATCAAACGGGCCTCCAGTGCTAAACGCACAGCACTTGGAAATATTATGTTAAAGATATCCTGTCCATATCACATGTCTGCGCCGCACCATAATCGCATGTACCAGATTTGTCCTGAAGAAAGCTCTATTCTTCCCAATTCCCACAGCAGTTTCCAACACCAGAAGTCGTATTGTTTGGTATTAAACAGCTAATAAGGCGGCTACACGAAATTTTACAACTTTTTTTTTTTTTTTTTATAAAATGGCAGAAAAAGTTTTGTAAACAGCAGAGTTTACAGCTTTTCACAGATTGTCAAAAGACAAAATGGTAGAGTTCTACTGCACTCCCTATTGAGTGTTAATAAAATACTGGCATCAATTCTAAAAGTTATCAAAAGTTAAGGTATCATAATGATGGTGGTCAAGAGAATAATAGAACTAATAATCCAATCCAAACTCCCTTCAAACCCCACTTAGGGGCATAGGGAGGCAACAAGAGCTCTCCATTGCGCTCGATCTTGCGCAACGTTAATGACCTCCTCCCACACCATGTCCAGATTCCTCAGCTCTGCTTCGAAGGAGCGGAACACAGTGTGAGAGGGTCTCCCTCGTCTCCGGGACCCTGATGGGAGGAAGAACAGCGAACCAACTGTCATTTGGCATCCTTAACACATGTCCCAGCCAAGTTCATCTCCTCCACATAATAGTAGAGGTGATGGGCTCACGCTGGGTGCGCCGGCGTATAGCGTCGTTCGTGATGCGGTGGTACCATCTTATACCCAAAATTCTCCTGAGGCACTTCGTTTCGAATGCAGATACTTTTTGTGCCTGGGCCAAAGTCAGGTGCCAGGACTCACACCCATACAGGAGAATGGGCAACTAATAATATATAACATAAAAGAAAGTCGGGTTAGAGCGAACTCGAGATCGGCTGAAGAGATTTTTATGATGCTTGGTTTATTGGATTCTTCTCTGCTCCGGATAACAGATTAACTATTGAAAAATGCATAAGAAATAAACAGAAATAAATAAACTTCAGTTTGAAGAAATAATATAAATCGAAGTGGTTGGTGACCCAGCGGTTACAACGCCGGCTTTTGTACTGCGGACGTCGTGGACACAAGCTTTCAGTAGCTTACTGTGAAAGAGTCAAGGAGTGTATTTGTGTTCACTTTGAGTGAGCACAGATAAATAAAAAAAAAAAAAAAAAAATATATATATATATATATATATATATATATATATATGACATTTTACCTTTTTTTCGGTTCTCCGCGTAGTTTTGAGTCGGTGCTCGAGCTTTCGACCAGATCTCATTGGTCCTTTTCAAGAGCTGAATACAACTGACGCTGCTCCTCCTTCATGGCGCGCAGTTGAGACCGGGTCGTCATTCTTGGAATCTCAAGTGGTTGCGAGACGTGCGGGGGTGCGGCCGTTCTTGCACGTGTGACATTAGGATTCGTGGCCGGGACGGGTCGGGAACACATGTTGGTGTTGTAGGAGTGCAGTACTGGTTTCCAGGAATTGGGTAGACGCACGGCATCGTCCCTTGCATTCATCGTCAACCGTTTTTCGATTTCTATTGCCTCTGTATATTCTACAACTTTCGTTGTTTAGGCGGGCCAAAGTTCTTGTATTGGGGAAGTCAATGACGTGGCCCTCTGTCATCACATGGGTGGCTAGCGTTGACGAGGTTTTCCGTTGTTTAACGTCCAGCTGGTGTTCTGCTGTTCTCGTGGATATCTTTCTATTCGTGCGACCTACGTATGTAAGGTTGCACGATCCACACGGAATCTCGTAAACACCTTGTGACTCCAGAGGGACAATATCCTTGACTCCCCTCAGCCAATTAGAAATCTTACGGTCTGCGGCGAATACAGAGTCGATGCCATACCTGCCTAACATTCGGCTAATTTTGTCCGTGGTGCCTCTGATGTATGGCATAAACACTCTCCCCTTCCTGGTTTCTTTCTCTTTAGGTGGTCTTTTTCGTTTGCACACTGCGGATTTTATTGTTCGGCGAGAATAACCATTCGCGGCTAGTATTTGTGAAACCTCTTTGATCTCCTGGTCTCTGTGTTCAGTGTCTGCCAGTCTCCGTGCTCGTTCTACCAACGTGTGAGCGACTGAGGCTATCTGTGCTGGGTGATGATGGGAAGCGCCGTTTAGGTATCTGTTCGTGTGTGTCGGTTTTCTGTATACAGTATGGCCTAGTTTGTTGTTATCTCGTTTGTGTACTTTAACGTCTAAAAAGGGTAGGGAACCGTCAATTTCAACTTCCATGGTAAATTTGATGGAGCTGTGGAGTGTGTTGAGGTATGTAAGAAAGTCTTTCAGTCTGTCGTGTCCGTGTTTCCAAATAATAAAAGTGTCGTCTACGTATCTAAGCCACATGTCAGGCTTAAATTCCGTACTGAGTATGGCGCGTTCTTCTAATTCCATCATGAAAATGTTTGCGACTGGGGAAAGTGGAGAGCCCATTGGGGTCCCCTTTGTTTGTTTATAAATTTGTCCGTCGTATTGAAAAAAGGTATTATTTAGGCAGTGTGAAATTAAATCTAATATATCTTCAGGTGGGTCTAGTCTATTTTTAATTATATCAATTGCTTCTTGAACCGGTATGTTCGTAAACAAAGAGACGACGTCGAAGCTAACTAGGATGTCATCTTTTTCTACCTCTACATTTAATATTTTTGATATGAAATCTTCTGAGTTTTTTACATAGGAATTGGCTTGTTCAACATATGGTTGTAATCTCCAAGCGAGGTACTTGGCTAAAGCTTGTGTTGGTGAACCAACAGCGCTGACGATCGGTCTGAGAGGAACATCGGGTTTATGAATTTTGGGTAGTCCGTATAGTTTGGGGATTTGTGAAGAGTGGGCGCGGGGTATTAGGGATTTTTGTCTAGCTTGGTCAATGGAAGAGGTGAGAATTTTGGATCTGGTTGTCTTTTCTAGGTATGTAATAGGGTCGCGATTGTGTATTTTGTATGTATCAGTGTCGTCTAGTAAGGCTTTAATTTTGTTGTTATAGTCAGTTGTGTTCATAATAACAGTCACGTTTCCCTTGTCAGCCGGTAATATGGAAAGATTTTTGTTTGATTTAAGTTGTCTTAAGGCGGTCCTCTCATCGGTGGTAATATTGGAAGGGATCTTCTCATACAAAAGCACAATATACAAACAAGTATCAGGTGCCAGTATGGGTTCATCCCTATCCCCAATACTTGCCGACTTGTTCTTACTAGACTTCGAAGAACGAGCACTTAACCAAGCTCAATACAAGCCCACACTATACAAACGATACGTAGACGACACCTTTGTCATCTGGTCCCACGGAAAAGAAAAATTAGATGAATTCTTAATCTACCTAAATAACCTACATCCAACCATCAAATTCACGATGGAAATAGAGACCGACTGCCAACTGCCCTTCCTCGACACACTCATTCGCAGAAACCCTGACGGCACACTAGGACATAAAATCTACCGAAAAGCAACCTCCACTTCGAGATACCTCCAAGCAGACTCTCATCATCACCCCTCCCAACTGCAAGCGGTCGCCACATCTTTGTTCCACAGGACTGTATCCCTGACAGATAACACACAAAGAGAAGATGAAGAACGCGTTCTTACCAAAATCCTAAAACAAAATGGGTACTCCAACAAACAGCTGAGTGCAGCTAAAACACACGCATCCACCCCTAATCTGTCAACACCACCTAACGACAGGTACCTCGGCACTTGCAATATCCCTTATGTCAGAGGCGTATCTGAAAAGATCGGCCGCATACTCAAGAAAAAACATATTCGCCCTGTCTTCTCAGCAAACAAAAAAGTTTGCACAACCTTACCTCTACCTACTGATAAGATCCCCAACGAACACCAAGGTGTATACCAAATCCCTTGCAAAGATTGTCCCAAAGTGTACATAGGCAATACGAATAGGAAAGTCTCGGTCAGAACCGAAGAACACAAAAATGATGTCAAAAACAAAAAACCTTCATCCACCCTCGCGCTACACACAATGACCGAAGGCCACAAAATAGACTTTGAAAACACAACAACACTACATAAAACAAACCGCGAATCACACCGCATACTATATGAAGCAATTAATATTGCAAGAAGATCACATACACTTAATGAACGCGATGAGAGTTTAAAAATTTACCCCCCGTACCTCCACATCATAGACCAAATTCCACCCACCCACCCCACACATACAAACACTACCGCCCACACCCCACAAACACAGCTCCAATCAAATAACACAGACTATAACTCAACCAGAGGCTACGCCAATGCCCCACATTCCTACACACCTACCTCAACAGACAGTATAGCTAAGAACACATCTCGTACTAGCGCGCGATCCACGAGACAAAATACCTCATAATTTGCTCAGCGAGCCAACGAATAACACCCTTGTCTCGTTACCGCAGATTAATTTTCGGCGTTATTACTTCTGTAATACGACGAAAGGCTGAAGATGGAGTCTCTGACGGCTCCGAAATATATACCATCAAACCAACAAACTAACACCTTCAATCATGTTCCAAACAACATCGGGAACAACTCACAACGCGACTGTATCCGAAACAATAATTTACATATATATATATATATAAAAAAAAAAAAAAAAAAAATATATATATATATATACCATCAAACCAACAAACTAACACCTTTAATCATGTTCCAAACAACATCGGGAACAACTCACAACGCGACTGTATCCGAAATAATAATTTACATATTCCGCGTCGCGAAAAGCTTTATATTAACATATATATATATATATATATATATATATATATATATATATATATATATATATATATATATATATAAGTTAGCATGGAAAGGATTTCCTGCAACGCCATCGGCATCTATGAAAATTCTATAAAACAAAATTATTGTTTACCTGACAACCGTTGATATTAAACATATTGGTACGCAGATTATTGATGGAATTTTTTTCGAGTTTTCAGAAAGAATTTTTTAACATATTAAAATTTAAAGTATTTTTTGTATAAATTACAAATTCGAAATCAATTAATATTCATAGTTAGGACAACTAACAGGACAACGTCAGTCGGGAAAACTAGTAAAATATAAAAGCTAATTTGAAATATACACCCTTTAAGTCTTTACGGCATGAAATTCGAAGAGAGGAAAGAAACGCTTAGGCAATAACTTGTTAGCAACGAAAGGTCATGGGATGCATTACTTGGAGCAATAAAGGAGAAACAAATCTCTCTCTTCGGAATATTTAAAATGAAAGATTGTAATGTCTTGAAAATAAATTTGGTTGAGTTAGCAATGCCTGTAAAAACGGGAATATTCCTTAGGGCGCGGGGCGGTGAGTATCTTCATACAAAGTATCTGTTACTTCCACAAACACTGAAATTTTATTAAATGTATTCGCACGTTTTCTACGCTATGTAAGTAATATGGAAAACATAATAAGGCTCCCCGTTCACAATCACTCCAAATGGATGTCGTCCAATGGATGTTATAGACACATTTAAAATGGATCCAGTCATCCATTGTGACAGATGTGAAAGTTGAGTTTTTTTTCCATAATATACGTAAGTATAACAAAATTTTACTACGTTAATACATTTATTTTGCTATTACGTATCTATATGTTAATACGTGAAAGAAAAACTTTGTGACTATTTTACGAAAATTTTGCGGACGGAGGAGTATGAAATTACGCATACTTATAGTTTATATAGAGAAGGAGTGGCGAATGCTAATATTATTTTAAAACTATGCACAAACAAAGATTAAATCAATAAATAAAACATAACCAAAACTACTATAATGTTATGTGTTTGATACTCACACACACTTCCACAGACTACTTATATGAACATCGACTTCATAGAAACAAATGTAAAATGAAAAACATATCATAATGGGCGCAGAAAGCTTATGAAGATGGAGCTGGAAATGGCGGGATATAAATTGAGAATAGATTAATATTGTTTGTCTTTATTAATAATTATTAGAAAAAACTTTGTACATAGATAATATATATACACATTTCAAATTTACGTACATATCCATTTCATTGTTTTTTTTAAAGAAAATTTTGAAATAACGCTCGCTCATTCTTTGACAATGGATCCTTAATAATGTTCAAACTTAATTCAATAAAGTCATATGGTCGAATTTCGAGAACTGGTCGACCACTAGTTAAATTTAAAACACCAACATGTGTAAGGGTGGTGGCAAAATGAGATAAATTTGAACCAAGTTTGTAACACTAATCAAATGACGAGATCACTTGAACCACTTCCTTTACTACCGATGTCTTAAACGTTTGGAGGAAAATTATGAAAATTACACGGCGTATAACAGCTATTCTTAGAATAAAAAATCATAATCGTGAAATCAAAAGTTTGGCAACAGTTCTGTATTTTGCCCTGAAATCCGGTTTTACTCAAAATTCACAAAAACATAAATAATTTTAGAACCACCCACTATAGATGAACATACATACCTCCTCTCTAAGACAGGCATTGCCTAGTGGAGGGAGTCACCAAATTGTATTTTTAATCATTGTATTATTTTTATTGAATAAAGTTATTATTATTATACATGGGGGTCAAATCGATAGGTATTGAGGTCCTCTACCTCCCTGCTTCGGATATTCGTGTATATGTTTTTGTAAAACAAGTCACAAGAATAAGTTATAAATAAACACGCTACTTCACAACCAAGCGTTTATTTTGGTGTCAAACGGAAAAAATAAAAATAGCCTTTGTGAACTTAAAACATGCTATCTCAATTCAATTACTGTCCTAATGACTATGTAATTTGTGCAGTAGAATTATCATAATAAGGGATGTCCCAAAAGAGTACTTAAAATGTGACAAACTTACTTGTCTTATTTGACGGCATTTTTAATAGGTAGGTACCTATTTATCTTCTTGATTTAATTATGTATATAAACTCTAAACCTAAAGAAATTTTATTTTGTGGTTAATTTTTTTTTTTTTCACCGTGGAGCATTGACCGCATCCACAAACTGACAGGTACAACATCTATCCACAACGTCATTTTGATGGTCATCACTTACAGAAGTAATCAATCAAAATTGAAATAAAAATAAATTTATGAATTTGTTTTTAGTTTTGTTTTTTTGTTGACATACATTTGGTCTTATTATTTGATGTACCTTGATTGAATTATGGTTTTTTGCATTTATAATTTGCTTCGGTCGGTCTAAATTATTGACATTCATAATATACGATCTTACTTATGTGACCTGAAAGGTGAATTTCTCTTTTTTTAGATCATTTTTATTTTTTTGGTTTTTTTTTTGACATTCATATAAGATTTTCTTATATGACCTGAAAGGTGAATTTCTCTTTCTTTATTGATTTTGGTTTTTAAATTTGTTTTAGTTTCTTAATTATTATAGGTGTATATGATAGGATTTGATATGACTGGAAATTTACCTTTTGTTTGCTTTTATTTTTATGTAATATTGATTTTATTTGTTTTGTTTTTATACAAGAATTATATGGACGTGGCTTTAAGTGTGATTTTCACCTTTAAATTG
Source organism: Mystacides longicornis (assembly GCA_963576905.1). NCBI lineage: Eukaryota > Metazoa > Arthropoda > Insecta > Trichoptera > Leptoceridae > Mystacides > Mystacides longicornis. The sequence goes on along the minus strand of OY756433.1, from coordinate 14,745,619 downwards.
TTTTTAGTTCTGTCTTAATTGCTGATATCTCTTTTTTTTCTATTGCTGGTTTGTCTGTCTTGAAATGTGAAACTCTGTTATTTAACAGGTTTTTTTTTGTTTTATCTTAATTACCAACATATTATAGGATCAGATTGCTAGATTTACTGAATTCTGCCTTTTGAAATTCAATGTAGGGAAAAGGTAAAAATTTTAAATTTATTGTGTTTTTTTATTTTATTTTTAATGGATTGAATGTTTTTATACAAATGACCTTTTTTACATTATTTATTACCAGTGATGTTTGAAAATTGAAGTATCAACTTAGTATTGTTGTTTTTAACATATAAATTGAAATTGCTAATTATTTTATCTCAGGCGGACGAAGCCAACCTGGCAACGCTTTCATGTAATGTTTTAAGTAGTATTTTTATATTGTCTGTGGTGTCCCAGCCTTCTTACCGTACAGTGGTATGTGTGAGTGGTGCGATGGTGTGTCGACGTGCCTCGTGTTTCACGTACCTGGACATTTGACATTAATAGATGTGAATTTTTTTTGTTATTGTTATTATATTTTAATGGCCTATGGCCGTGTATGATTGTAAATAAATAAAAAAATAAATAAAATTCTTATAAGGATTGAATAAAATCAGTAGGTATGCAGATACATACGTATTTTCATAGCTTTCACCTAAACGCCAAATTTTTGAAGTAAACTGGCACTTAATACTTAATGACATTCATCTAGGGTCTAAAAATTAGACATAAGTAGCAGGAAAACTAATAGCCCACGAGCACTCCATGCAAGTACAGAAACTTGCCTGAAATATTATGTCGTTATTATTTTTATAAATAATGCTGGGTGACATCATATTGAAGTTAGCTGCTAGAGAATTTTGTTAATGGCTTGCAAAAAAAAATATATTTATTTTTTATGGTCTTTATTTTATTTTTATTGTCTTTATTTTTTGGCACCTCCATTAAAAATGTGATGTATTTATGGTCTTGGATTGGACACCTCCATTAAAAATGTGATGTATTTTAATAACTATTTAAACCCCCCCCCCCCTCTGTGAAATTCTGTGTAATCGGCATTCCCGTAACTATCTTACAAACGTCAAATTCAAGGGTGATCATGTCTTAATCTTATCGTTAAGTGATTTTTAAATGCGATTGATTACGGGAATAAGGCTCCTGATTAATATTGTTTGTCTTTGATAATAATAGAAAAAAACTTTGTAGGTACATATCAACATTTCGAATTTGACGTACCTATCCATTTCATTGCTTTTTAAGAAAATTTTGAAATAGCCCTCGCTAGGTCTATGATAATGGAACCTTAATAATGTTCAAACTGAAAATTTAAAAAAGCTAGGGTTGAATTTCGAGCACGTCGACCACTTGTATTCATTAAAAGTTTATGATGGGGTTATGCTTTGTTTGCGGACTGTACGTAGTTGAGTTGGTGGTTGTGCTGTGGTTCGTGTTTGTATGTTCCTTTGAATATTCTTTTAATGAACTGTTAAGATGTTTGCCCTAGTACAGGTTTGGCCTATTTGGGCAGCATTTCCATTTGTTGTCTGTTATCACTGTAATATATTGTATGAATAAATAAATATTTTAGGAACTGTTTATCGGTAGGTAGTGCGTAAACTTGAATACCTACCGCGTACGCAAGAAGATGAAAATGTTTATAATCAATGGAGTTCGACCGGTCCGCGAAACTCGTTTTAAACTGATACAAGTATCCACGTAAAAATGTCTGATTTATTCCTATAACACGATAAAAGTCGTGAGGCATTTGGAAAAATCATTTTACACACTAAGAAAATCATCCTTACGGTGTTTATTTATATTTTTTTCCTCATAGTAACGTTCAGTGATATAAAATTAAGTTCAGGTGCAAGAGGTTTAGTTCGGAGGAGAACATGTTCAAAATATTTTCGTTGTTTTCATTTATTTTTATTTGTCAGTCAGCATTTATTCAATCAGGTATGAACTTGATGTCAATCTCCTATATTTTGTACTTTTATTACTAACACATTTTTCAACAGTTAGGTACCAATTTGTTTGAAAATTATTATTCATACACTTGGTCGCCCATTTGTCGAAATTCGACCATGAAATGGATATCGGATATGTCAAATTTAAAATGCTGATGTGTACAACAAATGTACGCATCAGCATTTATTATTAAATACAAACAATACAAATCCATTCTCAATTTGACCACAGATAAACAAAATACTACCTATATACGTCTGTGTCAATGTCAAATACATCGAAGTGTGTACGAGTGTTAACTATATATCGTTACAGTAGTGTTTGTAATGTTTTTTATGCATAATTTAAAAAACATAGGTATAAGCATTCGTCACTCCTTCTCTATATAAACTATAAGTGTGCGAAATTTCATACTCCTCCGTCCGCAAAATTTTCGTAAAAAGGGGTCAAATGTTTTTGCTTCACGTGAGTTACATATTTTTTAAATGACAATTATGTGAGGAATACGAAAAATCCAAAATTTGTTAATGACACAATATGCTCTCTTGTTTTTATTTAAGTGTATAGGGTACATATATCGCCTTTTATATTCGATTTTTTGCTGTTATTATTATTGCTGTTTATTTATTTAGTTAATATATTAAGTAACTTTTTTTTTATTTTTTATTTAAATATAAAACAAATAAATATTTACAAATATAACAAATTGAGTCACGCCAAATCTTATAAGATTTGTCGGCGTGTTCTCTTTCTATGTTCATGTTAATGAAACTAAATAACTTGACATAAACTGATTGATTATTGTCAATTTTTGACTGAATTCGAACCCCTTTTTTAATAATTTTTATCGCTTTAGACAACTAGGCAAACGAGTTCGCATAATAATGAGGGTTTGGATGGGGGTTAACATTTTATTAAGAATACTTTTAGATACATGTCATCTAAAAAATATGGTTGCAAGTAATTTCAGATAATTTATTTATTTATTTATTTATTCAAAGATTTACGGCTTTAGAGCCTTTTACATTGGATAATTATTTTTTAAACATACAAAAAAAAAAAAAAAAAAAAAAAAAAAAAAAAAAAAAAAAATATGACTAATGCGTATTATATGAAAGTGCATTCAATGGTGTAAGTATTTCAAACTTGTTTTGGGATTAGTGAGACTACGTCCATGAGAAATAGCAGAGCAACTTTAACTGACTCACATACTAGATTCCACCAAGAGAATATGTGTGCCTATAATAAGATATAACTATTTTTTACTATCCCTAGAATAAATAACCTGTTGTTCAAACTTCACTGCTGTTGCTTCAGTTATGAAAAAAACTTATAATCACAAAATATTAAATAGAGCGTTAAAAAATAAGTGCATTATTCATTGTAATAAAATGCACTGTAAAACTCACCATATTAAATTTATAAATTTCATTAAGGGTTGCGCCCTCCCATACCCGTGGATGTTTCAGGAACCTAAGTTCTCATTTCATCCAGACTTTATAAGCCAAAAATAAAGAAAAAAGTAGACAAAAAGTGCAAGGTTTCAGAATAAAGTCGGAAGGACTTCATCTGATACGACAAGAAGAAACAAAAATAGATCCTTGCAAAAAAATATTTTTTTGAGTGTAAATTAAAGAAAATCTTCAGATTGAGTTGACAATAATTATTATAATTAAATTAAATTGCGAAAATTTTGAGTTTAATTTGAAGTAAAACAACCGTTAATGATTCTTTCCAACAACTACACCACAACCAAATCTCACCAAACAAAAATAAGCTACAACACATGCTTAAATTTATAAAAAAAAAAAAAACAATTATGTAAAACGTGTGGGCTTATTCAGTTGAGAGAAAATTAATATACCGTCGCATTGAAATTTAATAAAATAAGAGCAAGAAGAAAAAATGATCTAATTTTAAATCATGCAAACGATGTAAGAGAAAATGAGTGAATCTTTATAATCAAAATTATCTTAAAAACGATTTTGAGTAATTAAAAGAAACTTAGATATGCCTTTTAAAAGACAGTATTTAGCCTCGTCTTCTTGAAATTTATTAAGAAAGTTCTTTTCATCTGTCTCTTGAAGATCTGTTGTAATAAGATTCCGAGTTACTTATATCAAGTTTATTTATAAAAAAATAGTAACCTCCGCTATTACCTATAACTAAAACTTCAACTTTATCAATGGAAAATCATTGAAGTTTTTTGCTTTAGCTCCGCAATCGACTGGCACGCCACCTCCGTTTAAGGATTACACTTATTCAGAAGAAACAAGGAGCTACTATAGGTGTTACGGCACTCCCGTGAATTTCAATAGTGCCGTAGAGAAATGCAGAGACGATGGCGCCGAACTCGGAGTTCCAAGAACAAAGCTGGAGTTTGATGTTCATTTAGCTAATTTTGGGCCTCGTATTTATTCAGTTTGGCTCGCTTTAACTGACGCACAAAATGAAGGACAATTCAACACTCTGAGTGGTAACTTTTTATTATTTCTTAATACCGCTTAGTTTTTAATTTTCAATGTCTTGGATCATATTTGATATATCATTGCTCAAAATAATATATTCTCACCAAGTTTTATTCGATTGACATTTTACTGGTTCATAAAACCCGCCTTTTGAACCGGTATTTTCTAACTGCATTTTTGTTCAAAATGATTCTTTTGAAATTTGCTTTTCAATAATTTCTCTGTATGCCCCAAATTTGGCGGAAATGTTTAACTGACATACCTTGCCTGTGAACAATGACGACAAAAATTGAAGGTGTTTTCAATGACCATTATTGTGTTCAAGGTTTACCTGTGGATAAAATATTTACAAATTGGGAACCCGGAGAACCAAATGATGGTGGAAACTTGGCCAATGAAGACTGCGTCGAGATGCTTTATGGTGGAAGGTACAATGATGTGAAATGTGATGATATACATGCATACATCTGTGTAAAACCATTGATGAAGTCTTTAAATGAAAATGAAGTGCCTGCTCCCCAAGAAGCGAGTAAGATTATAAAGAATAAGTGCTTGTATTATTATTTTCATGATGAGTAAGAAGGAAACTGATAAAAGAAACACGAAGAGAGTACAATCATAGTTGAAGTCTAGGACAACACTGTAACGAAGCAATGCTCAAATGTGGTCTCGCTATAATGTGAAGATTTAGAGGAGGGCTTATTAGCCGGTAGGTCTGCCTTTGGGCCAGAAAGCCGATTTGACGTTTATAAAGAAGATCGACACCAAGTTGGATAAAAAATATGATTGTTCTGCTTTGCTATGATTTACGTATTGTCCTTAAATATCATCTTTGTCTTGTTTTTTTAGCACCATCTCCAGAATATCAAATAGACAATAAACCATTATCTGAAAAAAGTAAAAACCCACCAAAATCAACTGGCGAAGAAGAAAAACCATCCAAAGAATATGCCGTAGAAGAAGAAAAGCCTTCTCAAGAATATGCTGTAGAGGAAGCAAAACCGTCTAAAGAATATGCTATAGAGGAAGCAAAACCGTCTAAAGAATTTGCCGTTGAAGAAGAAAAACCATCTAAAGAATATGCCGTGGAAGAAGAAAAACCTTCTAAGGAATATGCCATGGAAGATGAGAAACCACCCAAAAAGGTTGAAGATAAAATACCATTGAACGATTATTTAATTCAAAATGTCAAACCCCAGAAAAATTCTTTACAGGAAGATATAATATTCTCGCAAGAATCGCAACTAAATAAATTTAGAAAAGATTTTAAGTATGTACCTGAGAGTGGGTATTATTACAAGGCTCATAAACCTGCTAACTTTTCAATGGCGGCGAGTATTTGTAAATCTGAAGGCGCTCAATTGGCAATTCCAAAAACTAAAGCTGAGGCGGTAGCCCTTACTAAACAGTTCCTCGAGAATGGTGAAACAAGTTGGGTGGGGATACATGATATCCTATCGGAAGGAGATTTTCAAACATTGGATGGTATGTCACACATCCAAACATTTTAAAAATTGGAGGTGTTTTACGTTATTATGTCTGTCTGTCAATTTTCATATTAAACATTTTGCAGGTGAAGCTGTTGGTGATAATATCTATATCAATTGGAAGCCCGAATTTCCAAATTATTATAGGGACGATCGCGATTGTGTCATCATTGACAAAATGGGATTTTATTATGACACTGGATGTGAAGCGAAATATCACTTCATATGCACCCGACACGAATCGTCTATAGTTTATAATTTTCTATGCGATACCTATGATAAAGGTTAGGCTAGTTTTATGATATTTTAAAGTGAACATATGCACTGTTTAAAAAAAACAAGTACTTGAAAATAATTCGGGCAAAGGCAACATACATTGTATTTGCCATAAAAGCATATAAAATGTTCTGATGAATGTTTTGATTTCCAGATTACTTTTACAATGTTGATGGAGACAGGTGTTACAAATTACACACAACAGCAAATACGTGGAACAATGCTCTGAAGGTTTGTCGTGCGGAGCTGGCAACTTTGGCACTGATTAATAGCGCTACTGAAGCCAAGGTGCTGACTGATGCCTTATCAAGATACAAAGGAGGAGGGCTATTTAATAAAACCTTCGTGCATGTGGATTTCAACGATATAATAATACCGCAAGTGTTCATGACATCTGCATGTAAGTTATTCCATTACTGCTTGATGTTTACTGTAAAATAATTTTGACTTTGCGTAGTCTATTACCAAGAAATCATCACCTCTGACTGAATCAAGATTCAGAAAGATTTTCAAGATATCCATCCTCAATTCACCATCCGATTATTTTTGATTCCTCTTACGACACATGCATACATTTTTAATCATAAGTATTAGGCCTAAGGCGAGATGGTCTGACCACATTAGAAGAATTGGATGCGGCTGGCGCAGGATAGAGAGCGGTGGAAGTTACAGGGGGAGGCCTATGTCCAACAACGGACACGAGAGGGGTGATGAAAAAAAAGAAATAGACTTTGGTTTTACGGTTTTGAATGATCAAAAAACATTTTAAAATGACCGAATTGACCAATAGGATTGATTTTCAGATAAAACACTCGCTGAAGTTGGATTCGAAGAATGGGGAGACGATGAACCCAATAACAAGGATGGAAATGAACACTGCGGAGGAATGTTGGCGAACGGCAAACTGGCTGATGTCAACTGCAACACAAAAGCATTGTTTTTCTGCGAGAAAGTTCTGGACAAGCAGTTTAATATTGAAATATTGCAGAGGGGAGCGGAAATTAAAGTGTAGATTTGAATAATTTAATTATATATTCTGGATGGCCATATAATTTTGTGATGTATCTTCAAGCTAATCTATTATGTGCAACGGACTCTCACTGAGCCAGTGCACCGAGCACATCCGACCGTTGCCAAACAACAATTGTTTTTCCAGGGATTTCCGCCTATGTGCTGTGTACATGATTTTTTGTGGATCTGACGACGTCCGATCGATTTGATGTCACTGATGTTATATTGGTTCCACGTCAGCGTGCATCTCTTTTTTTGCCTTCTAGCCTCCCGGTTCCAGCCTCAAACCCCTTCTTGGTTCTCAAATTCGTCTCAAAATAAGCACATTCTTCAAATATGATCTCGAATTGTCATGTTACATGTATCCAAGCCATACATGATCATCCGGTGAATGAGAAAATTGTGTACTTGGAGCTTTAATTTTCTTGTGCATTTAATTCGCAAAATTCAACAAGATTCATATCGTATTCTTTTTAGCATGAACAAATTTTTTGAGAGAGAATTACACACAGACTTTAAAAATAAGCATAGAATATAATATAGATGGTTTAATTTTATTTTAATAAATAAATTCCTTACCTGGACCTTATATTGATAATATGATCAATAATAATTATTGTAAAATTATACTTAATTTAATTCTTACTGTGTTTTCCTTTTTTTGTCGGAATTTTTGTGTTATATGGTTTCCCTGTAAAGAGCTCTGAGCACCTAACGCCTCCTGTCTATTCTATATTTTGCAGTCAGCATAGCCATCCAGAAGAGTAGAATCTGAATTTATCTTCTCACTCATCTTCGAACTACCCAAAGCTAGTTTGAGAAGCACCGCAGGTTTTGCTGGTTCCAAATAAGGATGCCGACGCCACTCTGTTGCTGCAGGTTTCCCTTGTATTGGTTTATACCCTTTCGTATTATGAAAAAAGACAAAGGCCTTCTATTGTTATTTTGTGGTGGAAGTATGTGTGTTTCTTACTTTTAAATACCGGGTGTTAACGATTTTTCTTTTACATTTACAAATATGTTTTCAAACAAATTGGGTTAAAGAAGAACGCATTCTGGGCTTTTTCTAGTCCCCAAAGCTATTAGGAGAATATAACAACATATTAATAATACCTTCTTGTTTTGCTTTTTTGTTATGTTTTGAATAAGAAATTATCACATTTATTGAGAAATTATGATTCATGAATTTGTAAGAAATGGGACAATTAATATCGCGTACCTACCTATGTTATACAAAAATTACATTTCTTAAATTTTTTTGATCATAGTTGATTTATAAAAAACACACACTAAAAGCAAAAAAGGTACACATAAAGGGTTATCATAGGCATGCATGTGGGTATATTTTAGAAGTGGTTGGTAGACTAGCGGTTACAACGCCGGCTTTCGTACTCTTTCGTGCGGAGGTCGTGGGTTCGATCCCAGGTGCCGACCATCTTCCTCTTTCACGTCACAAGCTTTGAGTAGCTTACTGTGAAAGAGTCAAAGAGTGTATTTGTGTTCACTTTGAGTGAGCAAAGATTCATTTTAATAAAATAAAAATAGGTACATCGCATGAAAAATATTGTTGAAGTTTGACATCGTCTTGAAATTTGGAAAATATTTACAACTAGCTTATACCCGTCTTGCTTTATACGTTTTTGATTCCGATTGTCAGGCTTGATCGGTAGGTAATTAAACAGGTTCTAGTCTAGCTTCCCATTGCTTTGCAGACCTCTATAACTGACGTAAGCACAGAAAAAGAAGAATGAAACTTTCACAATTCATAAAAAGAGAGAAGAATGACACTTTTAATGTTTATTAAAATTTTGTATGAAGATCCTAAAAAATAGAGTTTTTTTAAATACCTCTAAATATAGTAAAGTTAATGCAGCAAATTGTATTAAAGAACCTTCTCCGGCATTTTGCACGGCTCTGTGCAGATTCATATCTGACGTAGCATTTGTATTTTGAGCGTGATGCTATGACATACGGTAAAAAGCAAATAAAAAAACATTTCTGAATAATTATGTAGATGTATCAATATTACTTGTACCCCCTATTGGCAGGTTACCCCAGACAACGTAGCGTCGGCATCCTTATTTGGAACCAACATCTGTATATTAATATGATTTGCTGCAATATCAAAAATAGTGATGGGAGTAGCTTAGAGACATTGAAGGAATGTTGCAGAAGAATCATCCGTTTGTATTAGTCTTCTTGTTAGGTGAACAAGATCAACAGTGATAAACCCGCCCTTTATATAATTAATTTAACATAAATAATTAAGTAATTTATTTATTTATTAAGCATCAAAGCGACATTGTTGCTTTAAAAAACATTTTTTTTACTCAATACAAAACATACATATTATGCACATGCAAAAAAACACAATTTAATTTCAAAACATTACGCTTAGGTCATATCGCAGGACACTGCTACGCAGGGCAACCACTCGCAACACATCATACAGATGCGCCACATCACAAGTCACAACACACGCATAAACAACTGCTCTCACACAGTTCATACTTCATACAGGTTGTCCCGCCCGCCGAGCATCTCAATCATACACTTTTTCTTAAACGAGTACAAAGAATCAGTGGGATTGTTATTAATGTTTTGTTTGTTTACCTTTAACATCTGAGCTTTCGAATTAAACCCCGCGTAATTAAAGCAAAAAAGAAATACAGATAGAAACAAAAAGAACTAAAGAGACAAAACAAAAAAGAAAAAAAAAATAGAGACAGCGTAAAAAGAATATACATACATAGTAAATATCCTGGCGCCGTCTTCTGTACCCCTAGTATAAGTTTTCGATGATCGAATATAGAAACGATCATCGAAAGAGATTCGAAAACATTTCGATACAAAATGATTAAACGATTCGAATCATTTGAAAATTTGAAACACCTCTAAATACATAATGCCAGCCATACGAGTAGTTTGCATGGCAAAAAAAAATTGCATGATGGCACACTAGTGGCCATGGCTTTACCAGTGACGACGACGACGAGTTAGCCATCTTGGTCTTATAGTAGATCTTAACATAGACTATGATTTTTTTTTTATAAAAAATGAATCTGTGCTCACTCGAAGTGAACACAAATAAACTTTTGACATATTTCAGACTAACCAAAGGGTTGTGTCGTGAAAGCGGAAATGGTCGGCACGGCTGGGATTCGAACCTACGACCTACGCTGTGCGCATGAAAGCCGGCGATTGATACCACTGGACCACCAACCATCTCCATTTATTTGCTGACAGGAGGCTGAAAGGGCCCTTTACACCATTTCAGCCTCGCCAATTAATTTTGATTCTGTTCTGTTTTGCTTAACTGTTTTTTGTCACTTTTTATGATAAATATTTCTAAGAATATACACACTTTGGCGACTCCAAGTGCTCGAAAGAAGCCCAGGAACAAGAGTTGATGAATAAATAAAATAGAAAACAGAAAGGAATGATTCAGAGTTTTGTGCAAAAATTGGTTATTGAAGCGAAAATAAGTCTCATGTAAATAATTTAGTGAAATAATAATTGTAGATTGCTTCAAAAGGTTATCGTCATTATGTACAGATGAGTGAAGAATCTTCAGTTTACACAATCTTTATGTATATTTGACCGCTCACACCACGTTCAAGTTTATTTGAAACCGGCAGAATCGAAAAGTAATTTTCGTTAGTTGGTATAAAAAAGGTAATCATCAAGTCACCACATGCAAGCTGAAAGCCAAACACCGTTATGTTTACCGGAGGCCTATTTAAGCCTGCTACAAATCTGAGGGTAGGCTTGATCGTATATGGCCAAATTTTCCGGACAATATGAGATTATCGCCTGCTTGATGGCTCTCACGAATAAGTCTGTATCTCAAAATTTCACATTACCGAATGCGAATCAATAATTCGATAAGCTGTTTAACCGGTAAGCAAACCAGTTACATATACCTAGACCTTTAGCGTTTGGCGTAATACACATATGACCGTCAAAGTAATTATTACCTCGGTGTATTGTATGAACGATGGTAGTGGCGGCGATGTGTAAACATTTTAGTAAATAATTGTTAATTTAATAAAATAAAGTCATAGAACTGAACTCAAAATGCCGAGAATTTATTGCTTGGTAGTGATGATAATGGTTATAGAAACAGGTAATCGTGTTCGAAGTTTTTTTGTTATTGTGACTTCATATAATATGATAATTTATATCGCATGTTTTCCTGTAGATTATCAGACGGAAGGAATATACCATTCTTAGAGAAATTGTGTTTTTTGTTTATGAGTCTTTGAACAAAACCTCTAGTAAAACGTTTAAGCTATATTGTTTTTTATTTTGGTATTATATTCCAAGATCGTACTGTATGAATTCGCATTATTTTTCAACATTTTACAGACAGTACTGTACTTACTGTGATTTTTTTACTTAGATCTGATATTTTCTTAATCTATAATTTGTGCATTGTTTTGGTTCTGGTACCCACCGGCATTGTATGTTTTGATTAACTTTTATAAATTCATAACCATTTTTATTATTTTCGTAGTATTTTATCAATACCCAGGTGAAAAAACTTTTTATCTTTTCTCACAGATTTTTATAATCGATACTGCTTTCGTTGTTGCCATATTAAAGATTTTTTGGAGCTTTGTTGCGACAGTAAAAACTGTTACTTCTTCTCATTCGTATCATATCTACTTTTTTGTACTAAGTTGTGATTTATAATTGTCACAATAATTGTTTGTTTTTCGTTGGGTTACTTCGAGGCAGTCGAGATTTGCTATCTCTTTCGCATAGGCAGGCCAGAAGACAGCTTAGCTGTGACGTCACGCGTATAGGTCAAATAAGCGGAATATAGCGAGATCTCGTGTCACAAATCAATCTTTCGATATGCAAAAGAGAGACAGCAATTACGCAAGAATCATATGTAGGTATATACAAAATTTACTGTCTCTCGTTCGCATCACACAAAATTAACGCAAATTTTTGTTAACTATTTTAAGTTTTTTGATGGTATTTCTTCATAATATTGTTTTTATTTACTTCAATAGTTAGTAAGAAACAATAAAAAAAATCTTCAGGACAGAAGAGGACGCCTTAAAATTTACGATAAAAACTAATTAATTTCATATTATTGGTTTAATTTTTTTTTATTAAACCAACAAATCACTCGTTGAGGGTGGAATGTCTAATTAAGTATAATATTATTAAAATTGTTTCAGTTATTTTATTACCTACATAAATATACGACGTGAGCCCATTAAATGTTTTACAATTATTATGATACATTATACACCTGTAATTGTGATTTACAAACAGTTCCTAATGGGTTGTTTTCCTAAGAATGCGACGTTTCAGAGAACGGCGTCAGAGGAACGTTGTTTATATTATTTTGTTACCGTAGTTACAAAAAACATTGTCGTTATTTTCAAAAACGGCCGCCGTCTTGTGAGTGTCAGATGATCGGTGAACGCTTTCATTGATAGCACTGAATTATTACATATTAAAAAAGCACCTTCTGTGCTACGAGATTGATATAAATTGTTTTCTCCCATACGATATTCGTCCTCTGATGCCTGGTCATCCTCCAAACAAATAACTAAAACAACAATTCATTTTCACGTTCCGACACAATACACAAATTGACGTTTGTTATTAAAAAATTGAATTTTCCAAATGTCACCGTAAAGACCGCCGTCGTAAGCTGCCGTAATATACGGTCGCTGAAGACGGCCGCTCCCTAGGAACCCACTGCATAAGAGACTGCACCGCCTATGCGCGTGACGTCAGAGATCCTGCATTCCGGCCTGTCAATACAAATTTAATGTGAGCAACAGCAATTTCGACGCTCTCGGCTATATTGAGATTTTTTTGAGTGCTACGTAATGTACACCTATTTGATGATTCTTTTACTCATAGTATATGGAATATACACGATTTCGCTGAAATTAATTTTCTCGACGTTTTCGAGGGTGTAGATTCCAAAACGCAATTTTTTTTTTTAAATTTCCGCGTACGCGTACGCTTAAAATGTGTGCGCACCCATAACTCATAGTAATTCTTATCCGATTTGATTGAAATTTGGTAGAACGGTTAGCCCCTCGATGTAGATGAGTCAGTAAAATGTTGAGATCTGTACCTTCAGGGGAACCCTCTTAAAGTATCCAAAGAAAATTTCACTTGTACTAGAAAAAGGGCTAAAAGGAAAAAAAAAATGGTTTTCCTTCAATTTTCATAAAATTTGGAATAGGGGTTGGTCTTATGCTCCTACACAAGCACGTAAAGTTTGAGGTCCGTAACTTCAGTGGGTCCCCCTTAAAGTACCGATTAATATTGAAAATTATGTAGTTCTAAAAGTTCTAAAGCAGATACCTAATAATTATTGTCATCTTCTGATTTAGATAAAATTTGGTGGGAATGTTGTGGGAAAATTTCATTAAATGATCGTTTCAATAATTTGTACCAACTTTAGATTCCTAAAAATGAGTGCTTTACAATAGTGGGAAATTTTAAAAGAGTTATCCTGAAGTTTTTTTTATTAAATGATATTGTTAGAAAATTGTAGTCTATAGTCGATATCATTTTACAGTTTCTATAATAATTCCAAGGATAAATTCATTTTAATCGTAAAATTATAAATTTTTATGCAAAGATATGTTTTACACGAAAAGGCTGTTATAATATACCTACTATGAGTTCTGGGCTATCCTAGGTTAGCAGCTTTTTTCTATTGTTAAAATAATTGTGTCAATGGCTCATAGGGCTGTAGAAAATAGATTTAATTGAATGTATGTAATTGTAATTCTCGGTTTTGTTTTGTTTTTTGTTTCTGTTAATTTTTCAAAGCTTTATTGGTTGTTTATTTAGCATTTTCATCAGAAGAAATTGTAGTTATACGAACAAATAGTGACGCAGAGACGGGATCATTGCAAAATGCACCTGCGAGAAAGAATTCTTGGAATAAAAATGTTCCGAAATTTAGATTGGATTATAAATATGTGGCAGAAACTGGATACTATTACAAGACTCATCACCACACGCAATCTTATAGCGGAGCAGTTGCTATCTGTAAATCGGAAGGAGCTGAACTTGCCACGCCTAAAACCCAAGAAGAAGCCGCAGAACTCATCAAACACTTTAAAGAGGGACATGATTCCGTATGGATAGGCATACATGATATATTTTCTGAGAGATATTATCAAACATTAGATGGTAAGTAGTATGCCAATTTTGTCACCTCCAACCATCAACTCGCAATAACCCCAGCTATCTGTTAGCAATTTCTGTCCATTGCTGTTTTGGTTCTACTTTCGTGAAAGAGCTTACCGGAAAACTTGTGAATACCGGCAGACCCATCCAATTTCATGAATTTTGTCTTCTAAATGTCAATGTCCCTATTGTTAAGCTTGACATTAACCTAGTCGCCTTTGATATTCCTATCTTGAATTATGTTCCGCTCCTTCGAAGCAGAGCTGAGGAATCTGGACATGGTGTGGGAGGAGGTCATAAACATTGCGCAAGATCGAGCGCAATGGAGAGCTCTTTTGCCTCCCTATGCCCCTAAGTGCGGCCTTAAGGGAGTTTGGATTGGATTGGATCTTGAATTATAAATATATATTCACGGTTCTGTGCTGTTCGAAACAGTTCCTCCCCGCTGCTATTCCGATCCAGTCGCGAATGTTTCTTTTCTGCTATCCTATTGACTACTGTTTCCTGAAGTACGAGGTGTCATCCTTCTAGTCGTTACCATCTCATGATTTCCTTCTTTATACACATGCTCCGTATACAGACATCCTTGATCCTACAGGGAGATATTAATACTGGCTACTTTGTCTAATAGGATCATTTGTGTGGATTTTTTTCCCAATATATTGATATGTACTAATAACAATTAAAATTCCAGGAGAACCCGCCAATGAGGCGTTTGTCAACTGGTCCCCGGATGGCTACCCGTCAATTATCTGCGACTGTCACTGCGTTATAATGAACAACAAAACTTTGTATTACAATTTAATCTGTGATAATTATTTCTTTTTCGTTTGTGCAAGACATATATCGACCATTGGCAACAGACCCACATATGATCCGTATGGTGTAGGTAAATTGTATTTCAATTTCAAATTCTTTTTTTTTTAATTTATTGTCGTTGCAAGTAAACTTTGAATAATGTGAAAATATATGAAAATGAGATTTACCCTTATCAACAACTAATTGGTTTTTATTTTATGTTGTGAGCTTATTAAACAGTTAATTGTTGACATGGATGAAGCATTTGGTTCTGCAAGATCTATATAAGAAGATTCAATATTATTACATCAAAGTAATTGCAATAAGTACCTATACGACTTCAATGTAATTATTGCAAAAATTGTGATCGTTAAAGTGATCACCTAAGCCAGAGAAATAGTACTAGGAAATGGTTATAAACTTTTTGTTGATCAACAAAAATAATTAAAACTGGTACATTAGTATACGTATCATAGTTTTATTTGATGAGCTAATTTATTTTTTCGTGATTTTCAGTACGTTCTCCAAAAAAACCGTCATCAGACAGACAAAATATATCAATAAATCCAACAGAAAACCGAAACATACTGTCGGAAACTGTTCAGCTGAAAAACAAATCTTCTTTAGATGATGAGAAAACTCTACCGACGGAACCACACCCACCAAAATTTAGAAATGATTACACATATGTAGCTGAAAGCGGATACTATTACAAGGCACATATATATGGGGCACCTTTCAAGAAGGCGGTAAGTATCTGTGCAGCTGAAGGTGCTCAATTGGCTACTCCAAAAACTAAATCTGAAGCGGCAACCCTAATTAAGCAGTTCCGTTATAAAGAGCGGGCTCATTGGGTGGGAATACACGACTTACTTTCGGAGGGAGATTTTATCACGTTGGATGGTGAGTTGTCTTTTCGTTTATTAAATTATGTGATCATATATACTCTATAGGAAGCCGTCTGCTGTTATGTGGATCTGTTGCTCTATATGGCATCTTCTGTTTTGCTTACTTTTCCATAACCACGTCGGAGTTTTCTAAGTAGTAGTAGATCTAAGTTATTTTTACATTATACTCAAAAAAATGTACATCAGGAACAACAGAAAATGGTACAAACACAGATTTTTATTTAGGCATTGATGGTCTCGAGAAGCACAAAAGCAGTGCAAACATCATTCAACAATAACACATTTTGAAGTAAGTCAAATCGTCGTGGTCTTGACTTATTGGACCTCCTGTATTGAAAGGACTAAAATTAGTCCAACCCGCAATGAAACCTTTGTTGAGCAACCTATTGCTTTAGATTAAACCGAATTAATTTCCAGGTGTACCTGTAAGCGAGATCTATATTAATTGGCAACCTCAATTTCCGGAACCTAATAAAGACGACAATGATTGTGTCATCATTGGCCACGAGGGCGCTTATTGGGATAGACCCTGTATATGGGAATTTTATTTTATCTGCACTAAACATGAGTCAACTATTCACACTAATATTTTGTGCGATACTTATGATAACGGTATGCTTTTCTACAACGTTTCGACGATATAATGACCATTTATTATCTTTGATCCCAATCTCATGGAAAAATGAATTTCAGCGTTCGTCTACAATAGCGAAGCTGACAGATGTTATAAGCTACACACCACAGCATCTACGTGGAAAAATGCAATGAAAACATGTCGAATGGAACAATCCAATTTAGTAGAGATCAACAGCGCAGCTGAAGCCAAGCTTTTAACCGAAATTTTCAAAAAAAGTAAAGGATTTTTCAACGACACATTTATGCACATTGATTTTAATAGTTTATTGATGCCAGACACGTATGTGTCATCCAGTAGTAAGTTTTTAAATAATATAACTTATAATATTTTTGTTTATATTTACGTACAGGAGAAAAACATCATAATTAAGGGCTTTTAGAATTTCCTTCTATTTTGGGAGGAAAAAATGTTGAAGTTTTCGAACAACACAGTTGGCACTTCAAGTGCATACACACTTCGTAGTTCTACTTATTGTTCCATTCTTATTGCCAAATTCTATAATCTTGTTTCTCAGACAGAGCATGATGTGAGAATTGACATTGTCAACAAGAGAATAATTATTCATTTTGTGTAAAAAGCTTTAAAACAGCATAAGTTTTTTTTGAGATTTGGTATTTATTTATTTCCCAAAATTTACAAGTTTTGCTATGAATGCAAAAAGATAAAAATTCTAGCAAAGATCAATATCAATTCTTATTCTATGTTCGCCAAAAGCATCTTAATATGATACTAAGAAATATCGACGAAAAAAAATATAAACAAACATTATTTTGAAACAAAATAAATTAATATAATGTTGCATTTTCAGCAAAGACACTGGCTGAAGTTGGCTATGAGGCATGGGCAGATGATGAACCAAACAACAAGGATGGAAATGAACGCTGTGGCGGGATGTTGATGAATGGCAAGTTGGCAGATGTGAACTGCGATACAAAAGCTTTGTTTATATGCGAAAAAGTTCCGGGTTCCAACAAAGTATTTTCCCAATCCGAACCAGATTTTACAGGATTGTAAATGGATGTGCCATTTTGGATTTTACTGTTCGAATAAAAAGTTTCTCCGTGAGCTGCTAGATCCCGGATTCTCTCACCAGTGCGTTACATTTTCAAACTTTCCTTAGTGTTTGCGTTGGTTGCTGGATTTGCGGTAAATTTTAATTGGAAAGGAAAAATAGGAAACCTACCTCGATGTTGATCTCCTGCTTTGACCTTCCCGCGTTGATTTAATCCTCGTCTATATTGACACTTGTGAATTCACAATATTTTATATGGTTTTGTATAAGGTTTATTTTGATTTGAGATAATTTGGTTATTTTTACAGCGAATTTTGCGTAAGAGTACTTGTTGCGCGGGTAGCGATTCTATTTGAACTGTAGGTTGTAGGTAGGATAAATTTTGGATAAAAGTATTTTTGGGATTGTGTTGCCAGGACAAAAAACAATACAGGAATAGGGAAAAAGGGCGCAAACATGGCCCCCGCCTTGACAGACCACTGTCAACAAAAAAAAGAAAAGTTGGGTGCGTCACAGATGGAGTGACCCACAAGAAAACAAAAAAAATAAAATAGAGTATGATCAATATAACTTAATACACATCGCCTGCGAAAGGCACATCAATTCTCTGCGATTTAACAAAAAAAAAAATAATAATCGAAATCAAAAGGAGAAAGCGCTGTATGTCTTTCATTGCGAAAAATAACAATGTTAAAAAATTAAAGATTAAAAATGTGAAAAACTAACAAAATTTAAACAAAAAAAAGGAATTAATAGTCCACAGGTAGTGGACATATCTTGACTACTGGACGCTTGTAAAGTCCAGTTTTTGTCCTTACTTGGACCACTCGAACAATACCGTCCTTTCCTGGAAAAACCTCCTCTATCCGTCCGAGTGGCCACTGTAATGGAGGAGTGTTCTCCTCTACCACTACGACCACCATTCCCACCTTTACTGGATTACTAGGAGAAGTCCATTTTCCTCGGGCCTGGAGTGTCGATAAATACTCAATTCGCCATCGTTTCCAGAATGACTGTACCATATGATCCAATAGATACTTTCTTCCAACGGCAGTAAGCGATTCACCAGTTGTATCTATGGCTGGCAAAGTTTTAAGAGGCGTATATGTCAAAAAATGTGCAGGAGTCAAAGCTAAAGGTTCTTCAGGAGAAGAACTAAGAGCTGACATAGGTCGCGAGTTGAGTAAGGCTTCAATTTGTATTAACAATGTATTGAACTCTTCGTAAGTCAACAATTGAGTGCCTACTATTTTGTAAATATGGGTCTTGAAACTTTTTATGTTTCCCTCCCAAATTCCTCCGAAATGTGGCGCGGCAGGAGAATTCATCCTCCAATTAATTCGGTGTTCCAGTAGTTCATGTCTTAATGAACTATTAAATTCATTTGAAGCTAGGAATTCATATAATGCATCAAGATGTGCCTTGGCTCCTAAAAAATTGGTTCCACAATCTGAATATAAATTCAGACATGGACCGCGGCGTGCTATAAATCGCTTAAATGCATTTAAGAATGATTGCGTAGAAAGATCCACAGCTAACTCAATGTGTACTGCTCGTGTTACCATACACACGAATAAGCACAGATAGACTTTCATCTTTCTCGTACCCCGATATCTGCTGGCAGTTATAAAAAAGTGTCCAGCATAATCGACACCAGTATGTACAAATGGTTTCGACTCGTTCACACGACATTTTGGCAAATCTGCCATTGATGGAAATGTTGGTTTGGGAGAAACTTTAAAACACGTGACACATTTGTGTATTCGTGATCTCACCACTCCTCTGGCTGACAAAATCCAAAATTTCTGTCGCAGTAGCGACATCAATAATTGTGGCCCAGTATGTAAGTACTTGTGATGATAATAATCGATAATAAGATTAGTGACATAATCTTTTCCAGGCAAAAGTATGGGGTGTTGACTGTCGTAATCTATGTTTGCGTTTGAAAGTCTGCCTCCAACACGAATCACTCCATCTTGAATAAATGGAGACAAACTGCGAAAGGCTGCTGAGGATGATTTTCCCTTGTGGAAAAATTCCTGGAAGTGAACATGTTGTAATGCTTTAATGATTTCACTTTTAGCGAATTCCATATCAGCCACCTCAATCTTGTGAGACCGAGGTAATTTGCGAATGAACTTCAATACATATACCACGATGCGCAAGAGTTTTGGCCACGAAGACACTCGCAATGCCAAATCATAAAGAAAAGGGAAGGGTTTTGATTGCGACACAAGAAAACAAACAGGTTTCTCCTCCGGTGGATTTTCTATTCCCTGCTTAAATTGTTGCATCGGCCAATCTTGTACCCTTTGCTTGAGCCACAGTGGACCCTCCATCCACAATGGATGGCTAAGAAATTGCGACGGTGTAAGTCCGCGAGACAAACAATCCGCTGGATTTTGCTTTCCGCTGATGTGAAAGAAATCCTCCGGGTTCATATTTTCCTGGATTTTTGCTACCCTATTGGCCACAAATGTTTGCCATCGGTGCGGGGAAGAATGTATCCACCCTAGAGTCACTGTTGAGTCTGAAAATGCAACAGTTTTATTAATTTCATGCCGTTTAGAATATAGTTCATACACTGCTCGAATGAGATTCGACAGTAGTAACGCAGCGCACAATTCCAGTCTTGCGAGGCTTACCGATTGCACCGGAGCCACCTTTGATTTTGCACATAATAACTTCACTGAAATTGAATTATTATCCTTGTTTTCAACATGTATATACACCACTCCTCCATAAGCAGCTTCACTTGCATCTGAAAAGCCCACAACTGTCAATATGCAATTCCTTTGAAAAACACCAACATGACGCGGAATCCTGATACGCTCCAACATGGGTAGCTCTGATACAAATTGTTCCCATGCTGATTGAATGTCTTGCGGGGGGGAATCATCCCAGTCTATTTTTAGCAGCCATAACTGTTTTACCAAAAGCTTAGCGTACAAAATTACCGGGGCTACAAATCCCATTATATCCCATAATCTTGCTATAGTGGATAGCATATTACGTTTTGTACATTTGTGTGACTCCACATTTACTTGGAATGTAAATATGTCTTGTATCGGATCCCAACATAAACCTAAAATCTTTAATAGATCACTCTCTCCAAACTGCACAGTATGCGACAATCGTGAAGATTCTGGTATTTCTTTGAGCACCTCTGATGAATTGCTGGTAAACTTCATCAAATCGAAACCACCTGCCTTGAACAAATCAATTAACTGTTTTGATAATGTTACTGCTTCGCTTACCGTAGACACACTTGTAGCAATATCGTCCATATAGATGTCTCGGTTGACAATTTCTGAAGCCTTTGGAAATTTGTGAAGTTCATCAGATGCTAGTTGACGGATTGTACGTAGTGCCAAAAATGGGCTACATTTTAAACCAAAACATACGCGAGTAAATTCATATGTATTTAGTTCTTCGTGTGGTTTAAATCTATATAGAATACGTTGGTAACATCTATGTTCTTCTTTAACCATCACCTGAAGATACATCTGCTTGACGTCAGCTGATAGAATAATAGGATAAAATCGTAAATTTAGTAAAATATTTGACAATTCAAATTGTAAATTTTTCCCAGAAAATAAAATGTCATTAAGTGCGAATCCTGATTTAGATTTAGCACTTGCGTCTAATACAATGCGTACCTTAGTAGTGGATTTATCCTCTCGGACAACTGCGTGATGTGGAATATAATACCCAGAATGAATACTTTCCGTAACCTGCGTTAAATAACCTTTATCAAGGTATTCAATAATAACATTATCGTACTCCTGCTTTATAAAAGGCGTGGATAGAATGCGTTTCTCCAATGCGTAAAATCTGCGTTCCGCAGAAGAATATGAATCTCCTAATAACTTAGGGTCCTTATTAAAGGGTAATGATACTGTGTATCGACCACATGAGTCGCGCGTTGTTGAATCATTATAAATATTTTCACATTTTTGTTCATCGGGTGATAAAAATTGCTTATCTTGAATCTTTTCTAATTCCCAAAATTTAGCAATAAGCGTTTCAATACTAGGCTCATTAGTGATTGCACAAAATGTTCTCCCCAAATCACTAATTTCAGCTGCGGGGGCGGTTCCCATTACGATGAATCCCAATGAAGTTTCTAAAGCGTGTGGACATCCAGGCGGGCCGTCTACCCGTCCTTGTTTCAAAATCACAGGGAACCATTGAGCTCCCAATACCAAATCAATAGTCTTTGGTATTTGAAATTGACTATCAGCGAGTGGTACATGTTGTAAGTATGATAAGACATTTCTATCTACCTGTGTCGTTGGTAATTTATCAGTGATTTTATCAACCACCAGAGGCCGTACCTCTATAGAATAAGATGAATGTCTTGAATAGAGTCGCAGCTTAGACACCCCTAATACTGGGTGTGTAGCGTTGCCTATACCTCGTACAGAGGCTTGAGCTGTGTTTGAAAATATGTTGCAACCTAGACGTTCACTGCAAGCCTTAGATATAAAATCATTTTGCGAGCCACTATCAATTAATGCTCTTACAGCTACCCATCTACCTGAAGCATTGCGAACTTTAAGTACAGCTGTACTTAGTAAAATGGTGCGTTTATGACAGTATTGCGAAGGTTCATCAACACTGCATAATGATACATCTGCAATTTGTTCAACTGCAGAAGGCGTTTTATTCGATTGTATGTGTAATAAAGTGTGGTGGCTTAATTTGCAGATATGACAAGTAGAATTTGATCTACAATTTTGTTTCATGTGAAACGAACTTAGACAGTTTATACAAAGTTTTTTATTTCTTGCTAGATCTAATCGAGCTTTTGGTTGCAATTTCAAAAATTCTGGACATTTGTATATTAAGAAGTGATCATCATTATTGCAATTAACACATTTTGTGTGAAATTTGGGATTATTATTTAAATTTACAAATGCTTGCGTATAATTTTTGCTGCCTGTCCTACGTTGATTTGAAACATCTACCGATTGGGAAGTTCTACTTAATAACTTTACACGTTCGCTAATATAAGATGAAAAATCATCAAATGAAGGAATGCCTTTTTGTCCCATCATTGATGTCTCAAATCCATTAATGGTTTGCTTGTCCAGCTTACTTGTACCTAGTCTTATAAGGAAAAACTCTAACACATTTTCCAATTTAAGTTGCTTTAACGCAGATACTGAGGACAGAAATTTATCCATAAAAACTTCCAAATCACTTGGACCATTGACTTTGCTAAGAGTCAACAATTGATCAATGTAATATGTAGCCATAACTCTGTCATCTTGGTATTTATCCGTTAACATTTCCCAAATGACAGAATAATTGTCTGGGGTTGGGGGAACTCCTTCTATCGTTTTGAGAGCTTTACCTGAGAGTTGTCCTACCAGATATTGCACCTTTTCCGCGTCAGACAATTCATCATTTTTATCTATCACCCTAGAGAATGTCTCGTAGAATAAAATCCATTCTGATACTTTCCCACTAAACACAGGTAGTTTAAGGGGTGGCAATTTAGGAAGGCTAGTCTTAATTTGCGTTGTCTGCTCCACCTTGATTTCATTTGTAGTTTTACTTTTGAAATAAATATATTTGATCGATTGATAGGTTACGTCAAACTCATCCTGTGCAAAATTAGGAATATATGTCTCGTCCAACTCAAGTTTGGCTTCTTGATATTTATCCATAGTTGCATAGTACAAATTCTTTAAGCTTTCTGCTTCCTCCATAAACACAACACAACCTAATTTATCGGCCTGACTTACTTTATTAAGAATGCTTTTAATCTTATCCAAATAGCTCGTCAACTTACTTTCGAACAATTTAACGTTTCTTTCCTGGATTGAGAGCGGCATTGTTATGGATAAACGTATCACTTAATAAATAAAACAATTTAATAATATCTGAAAAACATAAAATAATATTCAAAGTTCTTTCTCGCAATGAAAAATGACTTTGTTTGCGAAGCTTTGACAATGTCAATGTCAAACCGCAGAGAATGACAGAATCTGACAGATAGACCACAGACAAGAGCTGCAGATGCGATTATTGATCATAGACAAATTATTTCGGTGCGATTTTAATATTTAGAATCAGCTGAAGAAATTTATTTTCGTATGGCAATGAAATAGAAATGTACAAGAATGTTGTAGTATTGTTGTAATAGCGAAATAATTGCGGAGATATATAGGTATATATAAAATATTATGAAATGCAAACATAGAAAGGATTTAAAGATTAAATACAATTGTAAAAAACAACTGTAAAAAACCCCTTGGACTAATTATCGGCGTTGAAGGACCATTTATGTTTGCGTTGGTTGCTGGATTTGCGGTAAATTTTAATTGGAAAGGAAAAATAGGAAACCTACCTCGATGTTGATCTCCTGCTTTGACCTTCCCGCGTTGATTTAATCCTCGTCTATATTGACACTTGTGAATTCACAATATTTTATATGGTTTTGTATAAGGTTTATTTTGATTTGAGATAATTTGGTTATTTTTACAGCGAATTTTGCGTAAGAGTACTTGTTGCGCGGGTAGCGATTCTATTTGAACTGTAGGTTGTAGGTAGGATAAATTTTGGATAAAAGTATTTTTGGGATTGTGTTGCCAGGACAAAAAACAATACAGGAATAGGGAAAAAGGGCGCAAACACTTAGATATCGACTGATAATATGTTTGATTTTTTTCTTGTTTATTGTTTATACGAGATGGAATTATGTATTTTAATGAATATTTCATATTTATTTTAATAAACAGAAAACCTATTTTCAATCCTGAAAGTATTGAAAATACAGAGATGCATCCTTAGACTCTTATAAGTCTTGGAAGACTGAATATCATTTAGTGTCTTAGACTAGGAGTTTTCATTTCTGAAACTCTCAGAACATTTTAGGCCGCAGCCCTGCACGAAAAATTTTAAGTTTAGAACTAGTCAAATATCTGAAAATTTAGGGCCGATTCTCTCAAAACAGCCGTATTTGTCAGTTTTCTTAATCGATTATACTCGACGATTCAGAGATTCCTTAAAATACGAAACTTAAATGTAAGTTTTATTATGGAATGAACTTAAATTAAATAGTTTTGCTAAAAATATTTTTTTAAGGAAACGACTCCTTTAACTAAATAATTAAGTTTAGTGCGAAATAAAAAAATTCGTGAATTAGGGGGCCGTACTATGTATGATTGATTAATATTTATGTCCCGTATTTATTTATTTATGTCTCGTATTTATTTATTTATGTCCCGTATTTTTTTATTTATGTTCCGTATTTATTTATATTTATGATCCCGTACGTCATTATGGGTCTAACACGAGTCTTGTTAATTTTTTATTTTGCTGCTAGCTCTCATATCGGGGTTTCTACAAATGGAATTCCGCAGGCATCCTTTGACTGCAGCAACCTTGTTTTTGACCCAAAATCTCGGTCAGTAGATCGGTCTGCCCACACAACTCCACTCCAAGATATTTGAATTTGGTGACCTGTTCCACGGAGACACCTTCCACAATCATAATGCTGTTCTTTATACAAGAAATATAATGAAGTATCATTCGAAATTCATCAACATCAATATATCAAGGACAAGCTCTGGTGACCGCGGGGCTGAGCTCCCGATACGTATCGGTGTGGCAAGTGGCGCCTTCAACAACATAACCAAGATATGGAAGGCGTCGGCGTTTAGTGTCGAGACGAAATGTAAACTGTTTGATGCGTGTGTGTTGCCCATTCTCCTGTATGGGTGTGAGTCCTGGCCCAGACACAAAAAGTATCTGCATTCGAAACGAAGTGCCTCAGGAGAATTTTATGCGCCCCATCAACCATCGCCTGGCGAAAGTCTCCAAGAGCTTCATATGCCATAGTGTGCGCACTTATAATAAATTACCTCCATTTAAATGCATGGATGATGATACCTTTCAGAGAGAGATAAAGAAGTATCTGGTTGAACAATGCTTTTACAGTGTTGACGAGATGCTGAATCAAAACCAAACTATATAGGTACTAATGGTTGTATGGGGTTTGTAGCGTATGGCGTGTGACTGGGCCGGCCCTTGATCTTTTGCTCTGGTCCGCATTGTGTGCTCGTTGGGGCGGCCACTTGGTAGAGTGCTCTCATTGTTTGCTAGATTGACAAAACTTATTTATTTTTTGTAACTCTCCTTTTTTTGTTATTGCATTTACTGACAGGAGGCTGAAATGGCCTTTTACACCTTTCACCCTTGCCTATATCATTATTTATTGCCTTTACACAAAATGCCTGGGCTGTTTCTGTTTTATTGTTAATTTGTAACTACATTATAATATTGCCTTGCTTATTTATTTGCTCTGCATGAAATTTGAAAATTGTTTTTGTTATAATAATTGATTTTGTTTCTTTTTGTTTGTAATAATGATATGTATTTCTGACGACTCCAAGTGCCTGTAAAGGCCTAGGGATGAGCAATAAATAAAAAAATAAATAAATATCAACACCAGC
The DNA here is from genome assembly GCA_963576905.1 of Mystacides longicornis. NCBI lineage: Eukaryota > Metazoa > Arthropoda > Insecta > Trichoptera > Leptoceridae > Mystacides > Mystacides longicornis. Next base: position 14,719,395 of record OY756433.1, on the reverse strand, counting down.
AAAGCAATGACTTGGACTACTAAATAATTATAAGAAACTAACTTTCCCGACCAAGAATGAGTCGGTGATTCCTCCTTTAAATCCGGCTCGAATCGACCAAATGTAAAATAATTAATGAGAACTAATCGTATCGGGTTATAAACAAAGAGTTCTATAATATAGAGGGGCTAATATGAAGATATTCACATTAAATTTGTGTAAGGTGAGAGGGGCGGGAGGTGTGCGGGTGATGTTATAATTGTGTTTAATTAATGCGCCGAAAACATTCATGACGATGACTTAGAAATTTTCCAACTGTCGATTTGTTGAAGAGAAATTATTTCTCGAGACAGATCGGCGGTATCAAGCCAAGATACGTGAGATTTGTATGGCCAGGTCTAAATTTTAAACGGTTTTTCAAACTTTGACTACAAAAACCACCAACTTAGAGGCTTCGCAGCATATATGTTCGATATATGGATTTACTCAGAATTCGAAGGAGAACATTTTGTGTGTGTGTGTGTGTGTGTGTGTGTGTGTGTCCCTTATAACTTTTGATTCGCTTGATGCACAGATCTTAAAATTTCAGAAAATATTGTATAACTAGCTTATACCCGTCATGCTTTACGTTTTTGATTCCGATTGCCAGAGGCTTGATCGGTAGGTAATTAAACAGGTTCTAGTCTAGCTTCCCATTGCTTAATATACCTCTATAACTGACATAAGCACAGAAAAAGAAGAATGACACTTTTACAATTTTTGTTTTACCGACCTCATAATATTATACGAACCTACCGACATAATTTGCAAGTTTTCATAGAGAGAGCTCTATGGTTTGAATCTTAGCTACATTCCCTACACCCTCTAATGTGTGATAATTAATTAGGCATTCCACCCATAGAGTGTGATTTGTGCTATGTGTGCAGCTGTCAAACTTCAAAATTGAGGAATCATTTTGCAAATGTTTTCATTAAATCTTTATTTATTGATAATAATACGATTTGAATAACATTTATATGTATAACAAATCAAAGTATCTTCATAATTATTTCTCAGTTTCCTCGCCCAAAGCTAATTTCACAGCCGCACTCGATAGCTCTCAACAATCGGGCATCACGTTTTTCGCAGAAGTGGAAATAGTTGTTTCACTAAAACTTGGACTCAAAGCAACAAAACATTGTCCACTAGCATTGTGCACGTGAACTCACAAGACATGTCTGCAATGGGCACCGGTAGTTTCCGCAATCTCCCTTCCCGAGCGTAATTCCATTTCCATTCCCGTTTTTGTACGCCTTCGTACCTAATTTACAAGTATGCGGTCTATGTGCGCCTGCTAAATTTTTATAAAGGAGGTTGGGGTCAAAATATTTTTTCACACTTTCTTTATGGTAACCCAAAGTGATTTAAAATTTTACTGTAAAAGTAACATTACTTGATTATAAATACAAGACCAAAATCACTCGAGTCCGGGTGGAGGTCTATAATAAAAAAAAAAAAAAAAAAAAACACCAGTAAAGTAGTTAGAAGTAAGACAAACAACAGAAAAAAAGAAATACTTATATAACAATATTTGTTGTCTCTGGGGATAATGGGAAGAAGGAAAAGAGTGAGGGATAGGAATAAGGGACAAGGAAGAAGCAGGAAGATAAAAGAAGTTATTGCTCTGACGTCAGGTGTGTTCTTACGTTTTGCCTGAAAACCGTAAGAGAAGAGTTATTCAGGTCTATATTGTTAAAAAATGAATTATAAGTGCCCGTAGAACGGTTTAAGAATGAATTCTGTGCATAATTAGTTCCGCATCTTGGCATCCCAAATGTGGCTTGAGATCGTAAGGATCTCACAGAACATCGAAAATATATATCTCCGAGAAGATCGCTGGAGTCAATCAACCCATTAACCAATTTAAATAAGTAACACATGTCAGTAACAATCCGTCTGTTCTCCAAAGTCATAATTTTGTGGTAGTGTGCAGACTGCAAGATATTATCGAAACTGACCCTACATCTGTAATTAAGATATCTCCGTGTTCTGGCCCCGTTCCAGCCTATCAATGTAGCAAATGTATTGCGGACACCCTATAACAGAGGCAAACTCCAGGATGTTGCGAAAATACGTTTGGTATAGAGTTTTAATAGTTAGTGGATTTAAATGGTTTCGACGTCCTTAAGATGAAATTCAGACATCTAAGGCTCTATCAACAACACCATCAATGTGGAGTTTGAATGTCATTTTTGTATCAAGTGTTACTCCAAGGTCCCTGACCTCAGTGCATCTTTCAATGCTCTCACCATTGATTAGGTATTCGTTCAGTATCGGATTTCTGCTTCTAGTGAAGCATATTGGGTTGTATTTTTTGGCATTCAGAAACAGCTGATTTTTTTGCAATAATAATGTAATCGTGCAAGGTCTGATTGTAATTCAAGACAATTGGTGATATTTGAGATTTTTTTATAAATTTTTATGTCCTCCCCCTATATCAAAAAGTGGGAGGACTCAAAACAGCTGCCGATGTCATTGTTATATAAAATAACAAGGACAGGGTTTTTAGTAAATAAAAGCTTAAAACTGTTATAATTATTGTTTTATTAATTTAAACTTGATTTTAAGTTAGAGCACATGTGAAGTATTTTCAGCAATCGAATCAAAGACATATGAACATTACTACTTACTTACATAATGAACATTCTTATTGGCCGAAAAAGAAAGATGGCCGACCAATAGAATTTCTCATATTTTAAATACAAGTTCCCTCCAATATTCAAATTCAAATTTACTCACAACATTGGCGGGCTTATTGCCTTAAGCAATTTCTTCCAACCAATAATAATGATTGGAATGTGTTTCATTCACGTAAAAATATTTTTAAGAGTACTCCTTTAAGCTAATAATTAAGTTTAGTTCGAAATATTGATTTTCGAGATTTAGGGTTTCCGTATTTATTTATTTACTAGCTTATACCCGTCTTGCTTTACGTTTTTGATTTCGATTGTCAGGCTTGATCGGTAGGTAATTAAACAGGTTCTAGTCTAGCTTCCCATTGCTTAATAGACCTCTATAACTAACTGACATATGCACAGAAAAAGAAGAATGACACTTTCACAATTCATAAAAAGAGAGAAGAGTGACACTTTTAATGTTTATTAAAAAGAAAGAAGAAAAATTATAGTTTGCCACTCACATGAAAAAAACTACATGTATAATAATAAATAAATAAAATACTCTTTATTGCGCACAAAAATATAAGAAAAAAAAAATTATATATTTATTTATTTATCAACGGCAAATTGCCTTTTAAAGAAAAAAAAGATAACATAGAGAACAGTAAAAATACAAAGTAAAAAAATACATAAGTACATATTAAACTATATAGATACACATATTGTTATTATTTCCTCCCTCCATAAGCATTACAGAGAGAAAAATTACGTGCAACACGTTTCTTCAGTATAATAGAAGAATACAATAATTCGAGAATACAAGGCTAATGGATGACTGATGACAGTTGCCAGAAATTTGATTAGAAGTCTCCGTCTAGGTGATACATGAGAGGAGAGGTATTCGGATTACTATAAGTGATTAAGCAGGATGATAAGGGTATGAATATACTCACAGAAGTATTTCAGGTCGCTAAATTACTATGCGTTGAAAAACGTCGAGGTAGAACAGCTCCATAAATCTATTCCATAAAATTTATCCAAATAACAAGAGTCATTCACTGTCTCGACAAGATAATAGAAACAACATTTGACACAGACGGTGCGACGAACAAGACTACAAAAAAAAAATCGTCAATAACAATGATCGAGCTGAATGACAGATTTCAAGAGTTAATAATGGGAAGGGACAGAGGAAGAATTGGAATATCATACGCTGCCTTGGCGAACGGGATGTGGTATGTTATAGATAGTTGAAACAACAACAAGAGGTAGAAGGCGGGATGGATAGAAAGCCTAAAAGACCACAGTCGCAGCTGAAGCAGATGTCGAAGAATCAGTGAAGATCAGTCGAGAAAGTAAGTCTGTTGGAACCATTATGAGAAAGTTGTCTTAATGTGACTTTTGAAGATGTCGATGCTGGAGCTAAATATGTCAATGTCGTTCGCGTATTCGTTTCCCAGACGATGGAGTCGTGGGAATACCGTACTCTTCAAGTAGTTGGTAGTAAAAGAATTGTCACAGCTAAAAAGGCATCTACTTCTAGTGCTGCGGGATGGTATGTGGAATTTTATGAGACCGATCAGTGCGGGCTCGTCGAAAAGGTTATTCAGAATTTTATAGAGCACGATGAGGTCAGACAATGTGCGTCTTTCAGACAGCTTGTGCTTGTTTAATAGCTGTCGCAACCGCTCGTAGTTCAGCCCCTCGCTGGGTATACCCAATTTGTAGTTAATGTGTCTCAAAAACTTACTCTGCACTCGCTCTATGATGTGTTTATGGCACATATATTCGGGAGACCAGATCGGCGATGCATACTCCAACTTGCTACGTACAAGAGAGGTATAGAGCAGGGCGATAGCGCGGATGTTTTGAAACTCGTGGACTGTGCGCAATACAAACCCCAGGGTCCTCATCGCATCTCCCGCGACAGTGTTTATGTGGGAAACAAATGATATCGAAGATAACGCCCAGATCGCGTATTTCTGTCACTCTTTCGAGAGTAATCCCCCCAAGCTATAGAATCTTTCTAGAGAATTGAATGAACTGGCACTTCTGAATGTTAAGGTGCAGTCTGTTCGTTACGCACCACTCGTCCAAACCAATCAGGCTTGCTTGAATTTTCTCGCAGTCTCTCGATTCGGACACCCCAGAGTAAATCTTTAAGTCATCGGCAAAAAGGAGGTAGTTCACATCACCAATCTTAGTCCCTATGTCGTTGATAAACACCAAGAAGAGGACTGGGCCGAGGTGGCTGCCCTGGGGCAGGCCACTCGTGGCCGTAAATGGAGCGGACGAGAATCACTCGATGCTTACAGACAGCCTTCGATCCAGTAAGTAGGACGCAAACCAGCGAAGAAGAGGTCCGACAATACAGATGGCCTGGAGCTTTGCTAGTAGCAGCTCATGAGACACTTTGTCGAAGGCCTTCGAGAAGTCGGTGTACACGCTATCGACCTGAAGTCCCCTGTTAAGGCTCTGCACAATAAACTCCTCGTAAAGAAGCAAGTTTGTCAGTGTCGACTTCCCAGGAAGAAAGCCGTGTTGTTGCGGGATGATAATTCGCGACAAAGTTGGCATAACTTTCTCAAGAACGAGGAATTCAAACATTTTTGCAAGTGTGGACAGAAGGCATATGGGGCGATAATTCGTGTCGCCTTTTTTGAATATTGGAGTTACATTCCCCATATTCCAGAATGTGGGAAAGATGCTACTGGGCAGGGACTTATTGAATATCACTGTCAAAGGAACAATTAGGGCGTGAACGCAGCCCTTTAGAAAACTGGGAGGGACGTTGTCTGGACCGTATGATTTTTTTTCATCCAGGTGTTTTATTGCCTTAAAGACGTCGTCGTAGTCCAGTATACAGACGGAGAGGTTCTCTGGTAAAGTAGCGTTCACAGATGGGATCGGTGTGCCTAAATGGTCCCCGCTCTCAAAGACGGAGCCGAAGAAACTGGCAAAAAGATTCGCCAACTTCTGCAGCCCGCTAGCCTTTTCCCGTCCAAGGAACATGCGAGGCGGAAACATACCATCCTCGTCGCTCAGCGATCTCTTGAGACGCCACAATGACTTCGCGTCCGTAGTAATGGATTCGGCCCTCTTAATGTAGTTACTGTAGCACTCTTTCTTCATTCTAGAGCATTTAGCTCTTAGTTAACAAACTTATGGTATTGGTCCGAGTCATTTGATTCCTTAAAAAGCTTATGAGTGTTCTTTTTCTCGCGGATTAGTTGAACAAGCGCCGGTGTGAACCATCTGGGGAAGAGTGATTGGTTGCTAATCTTAGAGGGAACAAAATTTTTATAGTATTGTTGAGTATATCGTATAGGACAGAGATAATGATGTCGATGTCGTTGCCGCGTAGAAACGTCCAGTCCTGGCGAAACAAGAAATCCGTCGCACCGACGTAATCGCCCCTCGTGAAGTCAAACGACGTAATAGGGGCGGCCCTTCTGATGATTATTGTGGAAAGGGCGGGCTTATTGCCAAATGGTAATTTCTTCCAACCAACCCCAGGTGGAGAAAAACAGTGTTGTTACCTTAGTATAAAAATATCGCACTAAAGGCTTACAAATTAATATCATAATATGTTACATCTCACACTTGATTCAATTTCAATGTTCAATCGAACCTACCTACTTATGCTAGTTTTACTCTCTCTATGGTTTGAATCTTAGCTACATCCCTTTATGTGTGGAAAGGTACAAATTTTAGGTGATTGACTAATGATGAAGGCAGCTGTTTTACCAATCAAATGTCACTAAAATATGTCAAACTTCAAAAGTGGAGGAATTATTTTGCAAATTTTTTCATTAAATTCTTTATTTATTGAAAAAAAAACAAGATTTGAATAACATTTATATGTATAACAAATCAATCTCCAACGATTAAATCGTCATCAATGCACAATGCAATCCTGATAGCATCCATGATGTATGGGAGTGAAACATGGACATGGATGAAAAATACGGAAGTTGGAATGAATGCTGTGGAAATGAGATCACTCCGTAGGATATGCGGGAAGAGACTGATTGATAAGGGGAGGTATGAGAATATTAGAAAGGAATGTGGAGGGGATGTTAGTGTAGTGATTAGAATGAAAGTTAATAAATTAGGTGGTTTGGGCATGTAGAGAGAATGAAAGAGGAAAGAATGACAAAAAGGATATATAAATCTGAAAGAATGGGTGCACGCAGACGAGGTCGACCTCGAATGACATGGTCCGATCATATCGGTTCAGTCTTAGAGGAGAGCCATGTCAGGAGCAAAAGAAATAGGAGAGCATGTATGCGGAATGTTATGCGTTTGGAAGAAGCGAAAGAGGTTTGTTTGGATAGGAAAGCCTACCCCCTTCGGGAAACGGTGTGATGGAAAAAAAAATTGATTTAAAAACTCACAGGCAAATCCAGCGATACGAAAGTAAAGGTGGCAAGAAAAAGCCTGAAGTGGGCGCCGCGGGCTCTTTTCAAAAACTAGTGTTATAATCGAACAATATAATTATTTTATAAATTTCATCCGAAAAAAGAATCATCAAAGCGAAGCTGGTGAAAGTGATGTTCAGCCAATGACTTGGACTACCAAATAATAACAAAAGTGTGAAGACTAGTTTTTTTTTGTTGGGTACATTGGGAAGAAACTAAATATCAAGTTTCTTTCCAAAATATATACCTAAATGAATAGAGAAATACATATTTTATTTCCTCTAAATACCTTTCAAAATAACGTGTCTTCAAGTATGCAGCTACCTCTAGAATGATGCATTGAAATATTATGACCGACATATTAGTCGAATAAACTAAAAGGTTACAGATCGCGACATTTATTTGACTGTTGGTCAATTTGAAACCTTTTTTACGATGTTTATATGATTTATTAGTCATATATTTTTTGTTTACGTGACTTTTGTGCTTGTTGGGTAGGGACCTAAAAATATCTTCCCCGTCCTACTTGTAAAATAATTAATGAGAACTAATCGTATCGGGTTATAAAATGTTTTATTTTTTAAATAAATACTACAACACTACTTCATCACCATGAAGAACGTAGTTTCGTAGGTATATTTAATTCTAGAACATAACAATAACACCTTACAATGAAAACAAATTCAAATTTAGAACAATAATAATTAAATACAATGACATTTTTATCCAATTGAGCAGGCACCCACCTACCTTCGAATTAAACACTACTTATAAGATTGATGTCAGTTCAAACTCCGCATCACTAGAGGTTAACCTCGAATAATCGGGTTATCACAACAGCAGAGTTGAGATGTAGACATTTCATTTTTGTATACGTAATGAATATATTATTACTCATTCGCAAAATCAAACATTTTGGGATAACCGCAAGTTGGAAAACCAGTTCCACCGATGTACCACTCGTTTGACGTTTTCTTCTGATCGTACTGTTTAAAGTATTAAATTCGTTTAGTATGAGATAAACATTTGTGACTTGAAAACGTCTGTGTCGCAGCAGAAGATGCCTAGAATTCATTTAGTGTTGATGTTCATGGTTACATATTATTCAAAGATTGAAACAGGTACATAAAATGTTTTATACCTGTTATTTTTTTTTAAGCCCTGCACTCGTTTTCGAGTGATTCGGCTATATGTTAAAAGTGTCGAGTTGACACGTAAATTTTAAGAAGCTTTGAGGTAGCTAATCAAATTCTTTTATTATTCAACTAGTTTTTTAAAGGCGCCCGTGGCGCCCACCTATGGCCTTTTTTATGCAAACCTTACTTTCTCATAGCTGTGAGCATTCACATGCGAGACTTCAAAACACTTGGTTGATTCAATTCTTTATTGACTCAAAAACAACTTAAACTTTGAATTACAAACTTTGCATTCAAATAGCTTTTAGCATGTGGGTATTTAACTATTTGATTGATTAAACTTTTTCATGCAAACATTACTTTTTTATGGCCAAACTCATATGTCAGACTTTAAAGCACTTGATATTAGACTATGAAAATTAAAAAAAAAAAAAACTTTTTATAACAAACTTTGCATTCAAATGGCTTTTCAACGCTATTAATTCACATGAAAATCTTGAAAAAAATATTTTCGTGTGTAAACTTTTTATTTCAAACATAGCATTAGTAAGGCTTTTCTTCTTTATCATGTCGCGTCTGTGCGTTAAACTTATGATTTGGTAAACTTTTTCATGCAAACATTTGCTTTCTTATGGCCGAATTCATATATCAGACTTTAAAGCACTTGATAATAGACTATGAAAATTAAAAAAAAAATGAACTTTTTATAACAAACGTTGCATATGTATGGCTTTTCAACGCTATGAATTCACATGAAAATCTTAAAAAAAAAAATACTTTAGTGTGTAAACTTTTTGTTTCAAACATAGCATTAGTAAGGCTTTTCTCCTTTATCATGTCGCGTCTGTGCGTTAAACTTATGATTTGGTAAACTTTTTCATCAAAACATTTGCTTTTTTATGGCCGAATTCATATGTCAGACTTTAAAGCACTTGATAATAGACTATGAAAATTAAAAAAAAACTTGAACTCTTTATAACAAATGTTTCATATGTATGGCTTTTCAACGCTATGAATTCACATGAAAATCTTTAAAAAATTACTTTAGTGTGTAAACTTTTTATTTCAAACATTGCATTAGTAAGGCTTTTCTCCGTTATTATGTCGCGTCTGTGTGTCAGACTGATATTAGAAATCTATGAAAATTAAAAAAAAATGAACTTTTTATAACAAACTTTGCATTCAAATGGCTTTTATCACGAGTTATTTGATTGATTAAACTTTTTATTGCATTCGTATGGCTTTTCTCCGCGCATGTCATTCTTTAAATTATTTGAGACCGCAAACTTTTTATTGCACTCATTGCATTAGTAAGGCTTTTCTTCACTATGAAGTCCCGCTGTGCGTAAAAGTTTCCTAATTTGGTACACTTTGCTTTCTTATGCCTGACTTCGCATGTGAGTTTTTAAATAACCCGAAAAATTGTTTTTCTCAGTATAATAGTATAATAATTTTCAGGCAAAATAATATTATGTTACTGTCAGCTGTCAGCCGTATAGAACGTAGTAGAACAAAATTTGTCTTTAGTTGCGAGTGGCGCGCCATCTAGCGGCGTTAATGACATCAGTCAGTCAGTGAGTCAGTGTTCAAGGCAAATATTATATAGATTGGAGTCTTATCGATAAGTATTAATTTTGAAGGATTGCAGTCTGCCGTGCTAAGCCAAATAGCGGTATCTCAAAAAAAAATCGATTTTTTGTTCCAAAAATTCATATCTCAAATAAAACATAGAAAAAAACACCTAAGAATATATTTCGTATCTCAAGTTTACCCTAAATTTTGAAGACATTTAGCCGTATGCTATTTTTGTGAAGCTAAAGAGCCGTATGTTAAAGATACATGAAAAAGGCTTAGGAAATAGGGATCGTAACACAAACGTAATACTAAGGTAAAAGGCAGTAATTAAGTTTGTGTTCCGAAGGATTTTGGAGTTGCCGCCTCGATGCTTCGTATTTTTTTTACAAAATACATTTTTAAAATTCATTTAGCTTCCTGAGATATCGCTTTATAATGAAATCACACGTATCTGGTTACACTGGATCAGGAGATACTGCGTAGTTTATTTGTTTTATTTTATCATTTGCATGTTATTATATTTTATGAAGTTGTCTATTGTTTCTGTATGTTTAAAAATTATCTGATGTAAAAGGCTCTTAAGCCGTTGAAATCTTTAATAAATAAATAAGTTTTACCTAAGCATTAAAATTTAATTATCTCAAAGTTTTAATTTATCGACGATTATTGTTTTCTCTCTCGATACTCTTCAGTTTGTCTTTATATTCCGCAAATTTAACAATTTATTTTGATTACCGGAGATATATCCACAGTTGTAGGTACAGGAAATTGGAAGTTAATTGTTTACATGTAATTAGTCTAAAAATATATTTGGTACTTGGGTATTTTTTGTCTATTAACTTTTACGATTAACCTACTCGCTGTGTTTTTATTTGAAGATTTTTGTCTAGCTGTATGTTCTACCGGAAAAAAAATGTCAAGATTAAGAAAATGACTCTAGACTTTTATGAAAGGCATGACTACACGACACAATACACCCTTTCTCGACTTTCACCGCGCCCTTATATCAATGATATTGTGCAATAGGGTGTGTCACTCCCCATACAAAAAAAGTAAAGTCTATCTGATTTTAGTTTGATACCTCTCAAAAGTTGTATTGAGTCTCGAGTCTTAGGAAAATGTAAAAAACAAGCCAAATTTCTGTCATCTTTAGCTCGCTCAAATCGCTTGAAGTTGCGTCATTTTTCACTTTTCTCACAATATTTAGAGGTATCCCCATTAGGTATTTTTATGATAAATTTATTGAAAATTCTATTACAATATAGTATTTATATTCAAATAAAATAATTTAACAAGAAAACACAATGATAATCAATATTATTTTCAAATTTAGTTCGCTCAAATAGCTTAAAATTTTACAAATTTTTATACATTACCCCATATTAAGATATACATCCAGGAGGTTCGTAATATGATTTAAACAATAAAATACGACAAATTAATTCAAAACGTGACCTCCGACGGCATTCTTCATCTTGTAATTTTTCTTCTTCTTCTAATTTAGGGCCTGAAGACCCATTATTATAAGAGGTGGGATTAGCCTTTTGAGATGTCGTTTCCTAATTGTTTATAAATCTCAATCTGACTCTTTGGTGGTGAATAGCAAGTGTAGACCAGTTGGTGGTATTTTTCGAAAAATATTTATAAAAAATAACTACAAAGGCTTTCTCGAGTAGGTACACGTACGGACATTTCCAGGAGCTTATTGAATAGGTACTGTATTAATGAACTATCGGCAAGACAAAACCTTGCTCAGATTTCTAAATTTAATGATGTCGATGTGACGCATTTTTATAGCTATTTACGATCTCAGGATTCTGTTGTACAATATGCAACAGAATCCTGAGATCGTTTAGACGCATTTCTTCTTGCGAGATGACTTGAAACTTTTACGAATGGCGTATCTTGACATGTAATGTGGTGGAGAATATATTTCTGATCCATGCTAAATTCTGACGTTCAGGGATCTGGTAACTGGACTTCAATTAAGTTATTGGCATATTATTTCACATATTTGCAACATTTTTTAAGGATGCTGAAAATTCACTGAATTCTGTAGACTAGTGTAAACAATACATCTTCACATTTGAATTAAATGCTATAAGGGTGATTCACTGGTGTGAGATTGGCAAGTCAGCCATTTCAATGGCTTCTCAAGCCTTCTCCTATCCTTGGAATGATGTCGCTGTCCTTGCTATATTTATTTTTGTACCATTATAGTCAATAGGCATGAAATTATCATCAGAGTATGAACAAGTGATTAATCAGCAATGATAACATAGTAACCTCTCTAATTTCTTTGGTAGTTCCTGACTGAGGAGGTGTGCAGGTAGATCCAGTTTCTTGCGCCATGTTATTCAACTTTAAATAGCCTTTAGACATTTTATTAATTTTTTTACAAAAATAAATCATTCGCCTCGTCGTATGTTAATCTTCGAAAGTAGCGCGTTCGAACTTTGGAACAGAATAGCTAATAATTTATATCACTTGCAATGATATATTATATTTCACTCATTTGCATGCAGCCACGTCAAAATAAATGTACTATTAGTAACAAGGATTAGTCCATTAATATATCTTTTTACGATTTATTTCTACATTTTCTATTGCCGTTTCTCATAATTTTCGATAAATAGTGAGATACGTTAATATGAGCTGATTTTTTCTTCGTTCTTAAACATTGAGTATGAATTCTTTATGAGATAATTCAAATTTACTTAATCAAATTGTCTTGTTGATTATTTCTATATGGCTATTATTTATCTTTCTTTTCTTTCATGTCATTGTAATTTGTATGTTGTACAAAATGACGCCTTCATTCGGCAAAGTAATTTTTTGACCATATTTTGGAATACTTATCATTGACACGTTATTTTATTGAAAAATATCATAGGTAGGTATATATTTTTCGTCAATTTTCCATTATTTATTTTTAATTTTTTTAATTATTATCAAAATATTGCGTACAATAAACAGCACTGATATCGAAGGAAGACCCATGGAAAACTGTACTCAACTGGCGTTCAAATAGTAATCAAACGGGAAAATAAAGGGGGTGGGGCGGCCAATTACGATGCATTATTCTTGTTTTTTTTTTAATTTAATTAGTAAAATTAATAAAAAAATATTGATATATCCATGTTTATAAATGTTCGCGAGTACTTTAAAAAAACATATTTTTTTATAAATTTTCAAAATTTCGAGAGCGAGCTAAAGATATAAATATTTTTCAATTTTACAATCATATTCTTTAAAAGTATCACAAAACGCAACTTTTGAGCACTATCACTCTTCGAAACTGAATTGTTTACTAATTTGACACACCCTATTGTGCAAGTCGAAGTAAACTAGGTTCGAAAATGAATTTATAACAGCCAGTATCGTCGGATGTAAAATTATAAAAGAAAATGTTTTGCCACCCCCAAAAAAGAAAACTAACCCGATCGAAATTTCAAAGGCAAAAAGGTGGTATTCTGAAATCACTTCAAACCCTTTAAGACCTGAAAATAGATTGAGTTTTTGGAGAGAACTCGCAACTTTTGAGGATTTTTTTTTGTTCGAATAAAACATCCTATCATTTTTTAATTTATCGTGATTTGTTTTTAATATATTAAAATTATTTAAAAAAAATTAATCGGCCTTATTTTCAAAATAGAACTATAAATTTTTCACCAAACTGAATATTTCCATTTTTGTGTGGAAAATTGCATATTAAGCCTAAGATCGAAAGCGTTAACTCACTTTTTAAATCAAAATATTTTAAGTAAAATGGCGGTATCTCATAAAAAACACCGAAATACATAATATAGTGATATTTTGTTTACACTTTTAATAAATAGACATGAAATAGTGATAAAAGCAATAAAAATATATATTTATTTTTATCAAAAGTTACTGCGAAAATGAATTTTACAAAATATCAATTATCTCGAAAGTAGGTTTTGTTCAGATAACGCCTTTTGGCTTAGGACGGCAGTGCTGGGCCAATAAGAACTTTGTATTTACCGGAAATAGAATTTTTAAACTATGGAGACCATTTACTAAAAATGTATTATCAAAAAGAGGATAATTCAACAGAGCATGATCAAGTGTTTCCTCCTCCATTGTACATGAGCACAAGGGAGAATCCAACACTCCAATCTGGTGTAAATGAGAATTTAAACAGGTGTGACCTATTCTGATGCGGCATATGGTTGAGATCATAAATCTGGAGACTCCTTCATTGTTCAAAAACTGTTAATATTCTGTGATTTAGAGGCCAGATCAAAATTAGTAAAATAAAAGTACAGTCAACGAGGTAGACATTAAACACTTTATTTAACACAAGAAAATAATGAAAACAAAATCATGGAATAGAACAATAACATATAAATTTAAATGAGTATGATTATTACAAGGTAGGTACTATCAGTACTATCTCAACACCCTCTCTTAATCATACATCACTAGCCTACACTTATTTCTTAAACTGTAAAGTTGCTGCTTAGGTAAGGCCTTAGTAAACATGTCAGCTGTTTGGTACTCACTTGCTACATATTCAACATTTATGTTATACAATTTTATCATTTCTCTGATATATTTTAATTTTACATCCAAATGCTTCAGCCTTCCATTGCAACTTTCGTTATATACAGATTTTATGGCAGACTGATTGTCTTCAAATATGTTAACTACTATGTCAGTGTGCCCAATCATTTCTATAACTAAATTATACAGTACAATCAGATCCTGCATGGCCTTACTCAAAGCTACGATTTCCGCTTCTGTTGAAGACAGAGCTATACTCGTTAGCTTAGCTACTTTCCAAATTATAGGACAATCATTATACAATATTATATACCCAGACACAGATTTTCTATCGATACTGTAAGATCCCCAATCTGCATCTACATATACATCAATACAAAATTTATCAAACTTAGACGTAACAAATTGTAAATTATAATTTTCCTTTTAAATAACGCAGGACCCTCTTGAGACCTTGCCAGCCAGCGACTGTTGGTCTTTCCTGATTTTGGCTAAAACAGTTTACAGCAAACAATATGCCGGGTCTCGTAGTCAGAGATAGGTACAGCAGTGTGCCAACCAGTTCTCTGTATGGACCCTGAAATATCTCACCATTGGTGAAATCAGCTGAAGTAGCTTTGGTGTTATTGGAGAGCTCTTGTTGCCTCCCTATGCCCCTAAGTGGGGTCTTTAGGGAGTTGGATTGGATTTATTCATAAAATAAAATAAATATGTAAGTAGGTACCTCTATTTTGTTAAAGATATGTGAAAAAAAGAACATTACGCTGCCGTATAAAATTATACTATGGTAGAAAAAGGCTCATATGAAATAGCTACTATCGTTCAGATTTTGGTTTTTATTTTATACTAGAGGTCCGCCCCAGCTTCGCACGGGTAGATAGATACTTAAAAATAATTTAGTTTTCATACAGATCCCTAACTTTTACAAAATATTTTATAGCATTTATGTTAATCTGGAATAATTGCATTGCAATGTATCGTGTCACGTCACTTTACCACCGTGACTACAACTTTGCGCGGTATTTCTACTAAACTTGACACGACTCCTCTCAGCCCTCCCCGGCTCCCGTACGCACTCTGCATCGGATAAGTTGAGATGATAAGAGACTATGCTTTTTTTTCCAATACTCACATTTTTAAACTCGTGATAACTTTCGAATGGAATGTCCGAATTGAATAATTCAAAAAGTTATACAAACATATTGAAGCAGACTTGAATATGAACTAATTTATTTTAATAAGGAGTAATACCAAGATACCAATAAAGAGCCTTTTCTAGAGGTGACATTTTATTGGGTTTTTTTAAATAAAAAAACACTTATTGTGGCATAACTATAATAGTTAGACATATGCTGTCGCGATACTTTTTGTAAATAATGATGTCTTCTACAAAATTGTAGAACATTGTTTTATTCTATCATCATTAGTTTTCACAGCGTTCGCGATAAAAAGAATATTTTAGGTAAATTTTTTACACCTTGGGTTACATTATTGAAGTTTTCGTAGGTTACCCACTTTTTTTTGGAAATTAAATATAGCCTATGTTCACCGCCGATATTGTAGCTTCCCAAAAGTGAAAGAATTTTTCAAATCGGTTCAGTAGTTTTGGAGCCTATTCGAAGCAAACAAACAAACAAACAAACAAACAAACAAACAAACAAACAAACAAACAAAAAATCAAATCTTTCCTCTTTATATATTAGTATAGATATACAGGGTGACTGGTAATTCAATACATTCCTTGTAAGGGGTTATACTAGAGAAAATTTGCAACAATTTTGTTTCCATTAACCAGGGGTAAAATACCAGTGGTTTTCGAGTTATTTAACTTTTTACAGTTTTTTTTACATTTTCACCTTTTGACATAAAAATAAAAATTGTGAACAAAGTACTTCATTTAGGAAAGTAAAAATATTTTTTTCTAATAGTTAAAGAATAAAAGAATGGTTGAAGAAAAAAATCAAGAAGAAAATTCCAAAATCCTCATAAATATGACGTTTTTAAATCACTAGTCAGTTTGTTTTCAGTTTTAATTTCGATTTTTCTAAGCTATTTACTCCAAAAAAGTATAAAATACTTGGCGTACAAACCACAGGATAAACTTCCCCAATTAGTAAGCTTTGCGAAAAGGTAAAAATGTTTACCAATTTACTACAGTTTTGGAAAATAATCAATATTATACGATCAGATGGTGCTATGAAGCCGTAGGCGTTTTCATACAAACGACTTTACTTCAACATGAATAAAATTCAAAGCTGCGCTTCATTATGATTATCTACACTAGGTAGTCCAGCATTAGTATGGCGAAGTTGAACTGATTCCGCGCCTTCTAATCGTTTAATAAGATTTATTTTCCGAAACTGTGGTAAAATAGAATACATTCATACGTTTTCTGAAAGTTTATTAATTAGGAAAATTTTTCTTGTGTTTTGTACGCCAAGTGTATTATACTTTTTTGGAGTAAGTCCGTTAGACAAATCGAAGTAAAAAATAAAAAACATCAAATTGTGATTTTAAAACGTTGTATTTCTGAGGATTTAAGATTTTCTTCTTGATTTTTTGCATCAGCCTTTCCTTTATTCTTCAGCTATTGGAAAAACATATTTTTACTTTCCTAAAGGGAGTACTTTGTTCACAATTTTAAATTTTACGTCAAAAGGTGGAAAATTGAAAAAAACTCTAAAAAGTTAAATAACTCGAAAACCACTGGTATTTTACCCCTGGTTAATGGAAACAAAATTGTTGCAAATTTTCTCCAGTATAACCCCTTACAAGGAAAGTATTGAATTACCAGTCACCCTGTAAACACCGAATTGTGATTTTAAAACGTTGTATTTCTGAGGTTTTTAAGATTTTCTTCTTGATTTTTTACATCAGCCTTTCCTTTATTCTTCAGCTATTGGAAAAGCATATTTTTACTTTCCTAAATGAAGTACTTTATTCACAATTTTGATTTTTATGTCAAAAGGTGAAAATTGAAAAAAAAACTCTAAAAAGTTAAATAACTCGAAAACCACTGGTATTTTACCCCTGGTTAATGGAAACAAAATTGTTGCAAATTTTCTCTAGTATAACCCCATACAAGGAATGTATTGAATTACCAGTCACCCTGTATATATATTTTTTTTGTTTTTGGATATGTTATACACACATGCAATATATCATTTAAAAGAAGAGACCAGAGAAATTTTGATGTTATATTAATAACTCAACCATTTTTCTAAATATTTTTAAAATTGATTTAAAAATTAACTTAATTTTTTTCACAGACCGTTTTTTGGATTTTGTCGGAACATATCTTTTTTTAACATTGATTTTTTAATCAGGTTTCATGTTTATCTAAATGAGCATTTATTTGAAATAATACTAAAATTTAAATGAATCGGATTGGTTGATAAATAAAAAAGTTATAGATACTAATGGGTAAAATTTTGGGATTTTTACGAAATTTTTTAAAAAAATCCTAGAAAAAAAAGTAACAACTTGTATACATTTTGATGCATGGAAACGATGTTGGAAATGGTCCCCTCTATATACCCTACAAGTTTGGCTAACGTTCTTCATAACACCCTGTGTAAGGCTCTTGGCTCAAAAACAAACAACTATCTACAATCTTTAAAGAAATACCAAGAAATTCTTTGGTAATTTCTATCTTAGACATTTCAAAAGTATTCTTCAGAGACTGAATAATATTGTGAATGGAAGTGAAAACCCAAGATTTGTCACGAAATGCATGTGAACAACATGCACCCCGAAAGACTGAATAATATTTTTCATCAATGAAAAATTACAACTGGAAACAAGCAAATCATCAACATACTGAACAATTTTTTTTTTTTTTTTTTTTTAATGAATCTGTGCTCACTCAAAGTGAACACAAATACACTCCTTGACTCTTTCACAGTAAGCTACTGAAAGCTTGTGTCGTGAAAGAGGAAGATGGTCGGCACCTGGGATCGAACCACGACGTCCGCAGTACGAAAGCCGGCGTTGTAACCGCTGGGTCACCAACCACTTCGATTACAATTATTACTACAATTTCATTATCTTTATGTTTCACAAAAATGATACACTTTACAACTGTTGTCGTCAAAATCTTTTGGTTGTTCCATATAGATTGTTTCATCGATGTCACCATACAAGAAAGCACTCTTCACATCTAGAAGAAAATCAACTTCAACTCAACAGAAGAAAAAAAATTAACTTAACGAGAAACCAAAAAAAAAAATTTTCCTTTAACTAAAATAAAAAAAAAATATAACTAAAAAATCTTTCATTCCATCATGTTGGGCGTGGTCTTAGTCTTCTATTCCATGGTGAGAATCCGCCGTCATGTCTCTGTAATACAGAAAAAAGGTTCAATTCAAACAGAAAGAGTAAATTAAATTTTAAAAATGCAGAAATCATATGTTTTAGGTGTGGCTTGAAGGGACACATAAAAACACAGTGTAGAGTCAATTTAAATAACAGAAAGAAAACAGAAACAGGTGAAATTAAATCCATTTTTACTATGCATGAAAACAATGAGGATTTCAATGTACAGGTTAGGTTAGAAAATAAAACAGTTTCAGCTCTCATAGACTCAGGGGCATCAGTTTGTGTAATGCCAGCGAAAATATACAAACAGTTCTTTAACAGAATTATGTTGCAACAGTATAATTCAGAATTAAAAGGTTATGCAGACACACAATTATCAGTCTTAGGAGCAATAATAGTGGAAGTAGAATATAAAAACACAAATAAAAATTTACAATTTGTAGTGGTAGAGCACGGAAGAGAAATTCTATTGGGTCGAGATTTTATGAGGGAATTTGGAATTCTATTCTCAGAATTACAGGTAGCAAGTTTAAGCAACACGTCACATAAAGAACAATTTATAACTACATTGAAAAGTAGATTTCCCGAGGTTTTTGGAGAAGCTATTGGAAGGTTTTCAAAATATGAAGTGGGGTTTGAAATGGGTGAAAATCATCCCATAAAATTTTGTAATCCAAGACCGGTTCCAATCGCGTTGAGAGAAAAAGTTGAGGATGAATTAAATATTATGTTACAGCAAGGCATAATTGAAAAAGTTAAGGTGTCGCAGTATGGTAGTCCTTTAGTAATTATTCCAAAGGCCGATGGGAGAGTACGATTGTGTGCTGATTTTAAGAGAACTATTAATCCTTATGTTATAAATATAAATTATCCGTTGCCAAATGTTAATAACTTATTAGAAAAAGTAAGTAAGGGAAAATTGTTTGCTAAGATAGATCTAAAATCAGCTTATTGTCAAATTGGGTTAAAGGAAGAATGCAGACAATTTACAACGATTTCAACTCACATGGGTTTGTTCAGATATAGGACTCTCATTTTCGGGTTGAAGGTTTCTCCGGCTTTATTTATGCAAGTTATTGATTCAGTAACACAAGGTTTAAAGAACATTGCAGTTTATATCGATGATATTTTAGTTTCAGGAGAAAATGAGGAAGAATTATTTAATAATTTGTTAGCTTTATTTGAAAGGTTAAAGGAATGTGGGCTATCAATAAACGAATCAAAATGCGTTTTTTTTTCTAAATCAGTTGATTATTTAGGTCACAGGATTTCGGAAAAGGGTTTAGAACCATTAGTAGATAAAGTGGAAGCGATTAAGAAGGCTAAGATTCCTGAGAATATAACTCAAGTTAGAAGTTTATTGGGTATGGTAAATTATTACCGAAATTTCATTCCTAATATGTCTGAAATTTTATCTCCACTATACAATTTATTAAAAAAGAACACTAAGTGGGAATGGACAGATGAATGTAATAGAGCAGTTTCAAAGGTGAAAGAGATTTTAACATCAGATCTATTATTGATCCATTATAATCCAAATTTACCGTTAAAACTCACAACAGATGGGTCATTAGAAGGAATCTCAGGAACATTATCACACGTATTTGAGAATGGATCGGAAAGACCAGTTGCTTTCATTTCGAGAAAGTTAACTGAAACGGAAAAACACTATTCCATATTAGATATTGAGGCTTTAGCGATAGTATATTCTTTGCAGAAATGGTTTCATTACCTCTATGGGAGACATTTCACTTTAGCTGTAGACAACCAAGCGTTATCACGGATATTAAAACAAGACAAAGATATCCCACAGTTAGCAGCGAATCGTCTACAGCGATATGGGGTGATTCTTTCAGCGTTTGATTACAAGATTGAATATATAAAATCGGAAAATAATTGTTCGGATTTTTTATCAAGATGTCCAGGGGAGGGCATTGAATTGTTAGATGTTTTGGAGTTGAATAACTTTAAGCTTTTAAACTGTATAAATAATTTAAAGGAGGTTTTCGTTTTGGAAGAAAAAGGGGGTAACGTTACATTCAATGAAATTCAAGAGGAATCTAAATCAGACGGGGTAATTCCTACGGTTATAAGATTTTTACAGAAGGGTTGGAATGAAAAGATAGACAAAAACTCAGAATTATGGGAATATTTCAAACTAAGGGATAGTTTATCAATTTATAAAGATTGTCTCATACTAAACCATAGAATTGTAGTTCCGTTATCGTTAAGAAAGAAAATTTTGGAAAGTTTACACAATTCACACCAAGGGATAGTGAAGTTAAAGAACTTAGCTAGAAATTATTATTTTTGGCCAAATTTAAATAAAGATATATCAAATACAGTGGAAGACTGTGAAATCTGTAGAAAATGTCAGGAAAACCCACATAAATCAATACTGACACCATGGGAAAATCCGGGAATAGTGTGGTATAGAATTCATATAGATTTGTTTCAGTTTGAAGATGTGAATTATTTAGTTGTCGTAGATGCTACATCAAAATGGATTGAGTGTATTGTTTTAAAGAACACATCTTCTTTTCAAATCATTCATGAACTAAAACGACTATGTAACATATTTGGATTTCCTGAGATAATAGTTAGTGATAACGCACACAATTTAATTTCACAAGAATGCAATAAACAGTTTCAAAATTGGGGTATTTCTCATATGACATCACCAGTACAACACCAACAATCAAATGGGTTGGCTGAAAACGCAGTAAGAATAATGAAAAACTTCTTAAGAAAGACAGTTCATGGGGGTAAAAATCTTATCGATATTCAGGATAAAGTAGACGGGTTTTTAGTAGATTATCGAAACACCCCTCATTCATCTACAGGCTGTGAACCGGCAGTTTTAATGTTTGGTAGAAAAATAAGAAATAGATTTCAAGTGGCTTTGCCTTCAGACATGTTAAATGAATCAAACACAATTCCAGATAAAGTTAAAGATAAATTAGAGCGAAGCACAGAAAGGCAAAAGCATTATTATGGGGGAAAAAAATTTAAGAAAGGGTCACTGAGGGTAGGGGAGACGGTTTTGGTGAAGGATTTTAGGCCAATAAACCAACGAAATTGGGTCTACGGAACTATAATGAAGGTCATCTCAGATAGAGTATATCTAGTAAAAGTTAGGAATTTAGTGTGGAAAAGACACTTCGACCAGTTGAAATATGTTAAAAAGAATTTAGAAGGCATTGTTGAGGAGAGCCAAGAGATCCATTCTGATAAAAGAGATTTATTAGAAGGGGTCTCATTGGCCGATTTGTCTGACAAATCGACTGATGAACCTTTTTCTTCATTACAGAGACATGACGGCGGATTCTCACCATGGAATAGAAGACTAAGACCACGCCCAACATGATGGAATGAAAGATTTTTTAGTTATATTTTTTTTTTATTTTAGTTAAAGGAAAATTTTTTTTTTTGGTTTCTCTTTAAGTTAATTTTTTTTCTTCTGTTGATTTATGTAACGAAAGTGGGGGATTTTTTTTTTAGGAAGGGGAGTGTAATATATTGTGATTATAGCTGGGGAACAAACCATTGTATAGTATGAATATTCTATAGAGGGCGATTATTTTAATAATCATTAAAATTAAATAATTAAAGTGGGAACAATAATCACTAGGAGGTGATTATTGTTAAATCAAAGTGATTTATTCTGAGACTATCGATTGGAGAGATAAGAGCTTTTTTGTGACTTGTGAATACTTTGTACTTTTTTATTTAAGTAATAATATAATTATCAAGTGAGAGATATTGTGTTTTCTTTAATACATTTCGGTTGTCGAGAAGAACACCGAAATACTACACATATGCATTTTTCCAGATGGAGGGAAAAGATCCTGAAGTTAGTGAAAAATTGACTAAATGAGTGCAATGAGCTTAGTATGCAACATGAATTTTTATTCAAGAAGAAAACAATACGGAGACAGGTAAGTAGGTGTTGTAAGGTCGGGGTTCAAGGTCGGCTAGTTATTTTCCCATGGACGAATGAAAAGAAGATGATGTACGACGATCGCACACGACAAGATAAATTGGATGTTTATTACTTAACATCGAATGCCTCGAGATTATGTAGTTCCCCTCAAATGGCTAGTTCCTCACAGTTACTTCTTCGGTCAGTCCCTCTCGGCAAAATAAACGCCTCAGTATAATAAATCTCGTTCGAAAGAAAACGGTACAGATGCCTCAACGCTTTGTGTGGAATTCGTATGAATGACCCTCAAGATCACGGCAGCGCCTGACAGAATGTTTTAGTTTTTCAACCCGAAGATTAGTACCCGCACTTCTACTATTTACGGAGGGTAACGATTTGGTTCACTAAACAATGACACACAGACTTAGCACACAATTACATCGTTCTGCTTAATATCAGAAAACACACACGGAGGGAATTCTCTCCCTTCACAAATTCAACGCAGGAATGTCCGCTTCATTAACACAGCCGAACATTTTATAATCCGTCCATGACGGCAACTCTTTAATTTCTGACGTACCTACATTGTTCCGGCGGACCCGACACTACTAGCGCCACCAAACGCCGATATAATGAACTAACCTCTTTGTGACTAGAGCGCGCGTAATTTGATTTATAAGCCACACACAAAACGCCTGTTACAAGGGTTAGAACAATAACTGAAAATAAAGGGCTTTTATGAATGGGAGGGGGTGTGCCGATCAGATATTCGCTCTGCGGATGATTACGGAGAAGCTTTTGAGTAAACATCAGAAGCTTTTCTGTGCATTCGTAGATTTGGAAAAGGCATATGATAGGCTAGACAGGGGTAAGTTATGGGAAGTTCTATCAATTTATGGAGTGAATAACCGGTTGATTCGTGCCATTACTTCGCTATATTCGGAAAGTACTGCGTGTGTGAAGGTGAACAGTCACCTTTCACCGGAGTTCTATCTTACGAAAGGTGTGAAGCAAGGGTGCGTCATGTCACCCTGGTTGTTCAATTTGTTCTTTGATTTTTGCGTCAGTGGGTTAAAAGATATAAATATAGGGGTTGAATTAAATGGAATAAAGGTATGTGCACTTATGTATGCAGATGATTTAGTACTTATGGCTGAGTGTGAAAATGATTTGCAAGAACTTGTGTCAAGTGTGTTTGAAAATTGTGCAAAAAATGGTCTAAAAATGAATGTAAGCAAAACAAAGGTTTTGGTATTTGAAAGAGATGAAGCAAGAACGAATTGCAAAGTGACCGTAGAAAATGAATGTCCTGAGCAAGTGAATGAGTACGTGTATTTAGGAAGCATGTTTAGTCGTGATGGAAAGTGTGAAAAAGAAATCGAATGTAGAAAAGTTGCTGGTTGCATATAGACCTCCTGATATCGTGGATCCCATCGCATATTGACATCAAAGGAAATGAAAGGGTGGATGAGTTGGCTAAAGCAGCGTGCCTTACTGGTACTCCTAATACCTTAGAATTACTTACACCAAATGACCGATCATCTGTCCTCAAATGTCTCTTCAGGAAGGAATGGGAAGAGTCGTGGAGTGCAAGTGCAAAGGCACGTTACTATGGATCGATACAGCAAACTTTGCCCAGAAAACCGTGGTTCTTGGGAATTCCATTATCAAGATTTTGTATATCCACAGTCTGCCGATTACGGATTGGTCACTGCTGTGTGGCCTCACACCTTAACAGAATAGGTGTCTTTGACTCGCCCTTGTGTGCTTGTGGATTGGAGGATGAAACTGTTGATCATGTTTTGTTTAACTGCCCACTATTTGATAACACATACCTGATTGATTATCTTAAAAAAATGAAAATTTCTTTCCCAATTAATACTATGTTCCTCCTCTCACAAAACTCTATTGAGATTAACACATGTATCGCAAAAACATTCCAACTTAATAAAAAAAAGATTTAATGTAGAGTGAATTTATTTTTATAGTTATATTTTTTTTTTCTCATAGTTGTGTTCTATTTTTTGTTTTGTTAATTGCATAAATCACTCATTTGTGAGTGGAAATGCATAAAAAAAAATACATACTTTAGTAGTTTTGTGACATTCATATGACAATAATCTATCGTAGATTATCAGACGGAAGGAACAGACTATACTTAGAGAAAATTGTGTTTTAATTTATTTATTATTATTTTAACAATATTAGACCCCGTTTCTAAAGAGAATATTCGCTTGTGTGAAAAAGGGATTTATGTTTTTATTTTTTTTAATTTTATTTATCAATGTAAACACACAGTCATTTACAAAACATAATTAACTCTTAACAATATACAGTTATTATTTTCCTAAGTAATTCATCCTGTATGAATTAGCAAATCATTTTTTTCAACATTTACAGGCAATACAGTACTCCTACTGAGATTATTTTCATAGATCTGATTTTTGCATTTTTTTGGTTATGGTTAGGGTTGCCATATGTCCCGTATAAATGGGACTGTCCCGTATTCTGACCCTCCCGTCCCGTATTGCTACATGTCCCGTACCCCTTCTAGAAATATTATCCTTGTCTGGTTATAAGGGAGTAATTTCTATAGAATAGCAAAAGAAAAATAACAGAAGGAACGTGTTATTAACTTGTCAGTACACATAGTTTCCTTTTCATCCAAGGGCTACCGGCAAAATACAAAATCATCCTTTAAGATATTGTTTATAATAATATGATATTAAATATGAAAGGGTACAGAGGAAACATTTGCAAAAATTGTTAGTATGGCTCATAGGGCCGTAAGAAAAAGATTTAATTAATTATTAATGTTTTCACTTATGCGTTTTAATTGGCAGATGCCATACCATCTCCCTTGTGAATGAAATGCCAAAAAGGAGAAAAAAAAGTGGTCCTGTGACCGAAATAAAAACGCGTAAGTGAAATAGAACAGTGTTTTATTTAAAATCAAAATAATTTAATTAGATTAAATAAAATTTATGTAATTGTAATTCTCGTTTTTGTTTTGTTTTTTGTTTCTGTTAATTTTTCAAAGCTTTATTGGTTGTTTATTTAGCTTTTTCATCAGAAAAAATTGTAGTTATACGAACAAATAGTGACGGAGAGACGGGATCATTGCAAAATGCACCTGCGAGAAAGAATTCTGGGAATACAAATGTTCCGAAATTTAAATTGGATTATAAATATGTGCCAGAAACTGGATACTATTACAAGACTCATCGCCACACGCAATATTATAGCGGAGCAGTTGCTATCTGTAAATTGGAAGGAGCTGAACTTGCTACGCCTAAAACCCAAGAAGAAGCCGCAGAACTCATCAAACACTTTAAAGAGGGATATGATTCTGTATGGATAGGCATACATGATATACTTTCTGAGAGATATTATCAAACATTAGATGGTAAGTAGTATGCCAATTTTGTCACCTCCAACCATCAACTCGCAATAACCCGAGCTATCTGTTAGCGATTTCTGTCCATGGTTCTACTTTCGTGAAAGAGCTTACCGGGAAACTTGTGAATACGGCAGAGCCATCCAATTTCATAAATTTAGTCTTCTAAATTTCAATGCCCCTTTTGTTAAACTTGAAATTAACTACCGCCTAAGCCGCCTTTGATATTCCTATATCCTATATCTCGAATTATAAATAGTTTCTCCACTGCTATTCCGATCCAGTCGCGAATGTTTCTTTTCTGCCATCCCATTGACTACTGTCTCCTAATATTTAGGATGTACGAGGTGTCATCCTTCTAGTCTTTTCCATCTCATGATTTACTTCTTTATACACATGCTCCGTATACAGCCATCCTTGATCCCACAGGGAGATATTAATACTGGCTACTTTGTCTAATAGGATATGTACTAATAACAATTAAAATTCCAGGAGATCCCGCCAATGAGGCGTTTGTCAACTGGTCCCCGTTTGGCTACCCGTCAATAATCAACGATAGTCACTGCGTTGTAATGGACAACAGAACTTTGTATTACAACATAATCTGTGATAATTATTACTTTTTCGTTTGTGCAAGACACATATCGACCATTGGCAACCGACCGTCATATGATCCGTATGGTGTAGGTAAATTATATTTCAATTTCTATTTTTTTTTATTTATTGTCGTTAACTTTGAATAATGTGAAAATATATGAAAAAGAGATTTACCCTTATCAACAACTCATCCAAATCAAATCAAAACTTCCTTTTGAACTCCACTTAGGAGCATAGGGAGGCAACAAGAGCTCTCCATTGCGCTCGATCTTGCGCAGTGTTTATGATCTCCTCCCACACCAAGTCCATTTCCCTCAGCTCTGCCTCGAAGGAACGGAACACGGTATGAGAGCGTCTTCCACGTCTTCGAGACCCTAATGGGAAGAAAACAGCGCTCTCCTCGGCCAACTGTCATTCGGCATCCTCAACACATGTCCCAGCCAAGCCCATCTTCTCTCCGTAATGGTGCGCTGACGTATAGCGTCGTTCGTGATGCGGGGGTACCATCTTATATCCAAAATTGTCCTGAGGCACTTCGTTTCGAATGCAGATACTTTTTGTGCGTGGGCTTTAGTCAGGTGCCAGGACTCACACCCATAGAGAAGAATGGGCAACACACACGCATCAAACAGTTTACATTTCGTCTCGACACTAAACGCCGACGCCTTCCATATCTTGGTCATGTTGATGAAGGCACCACTTGCCATACCGATACGTATCGGGAGCTCAGCCCCGAGGTCACCAGTGGTGGTAATGGTTGCTCCCAGGTACTTAAATTTATCCACCCGGGAGACCTGGTGACCATAGATGGTTATCGGTAGCTGTTAATCGGGGCAGGCATTACTCGCCATGAGCTCCGTCTTACTTGCATTGACTCGAAGGCTGAGGCGTGCTGTTTCGTCGCAGAGTCTTGAAACACGGCGCTGTAATTCCTCCACTGTCGTACTGAACAACGCTAGGTCGTCCGCGTACTTCAGATCGCACAGTTCCCCCATTAGACCATCTCTCTGTGTTATCGGTATATCTCTTGCTCCTTGCATGGACTTTCTCAACAGGAAGTCCATGACTATTATGAATATAAAAGGAGCTAGTACGCAGCCCTGTCTGACTCCCGTGGTGATCCTAAAAGCTTCAGTAGGACCACCTGGCGTTTTCACGCTACTCTCGGAATCTTCATACAGGGACTGCACCATTTTAACTATTTTCGGAGGTATACCATACATTGGCCGTGGGGCTGTCGGCTTAGAATAGCACCTCTGTTCTTTTTGCTGGTTTTTCGAGCATCCTGTAAGAGGCAGGTAATCGAAAAATCAGATAGGGGTCGTGGGGTTGACCACCTCACACCCTTAAATTCAAGCGGTCACAAAAGGCAACAAAATTAAGCCTCGGACGCCTGGGCCCCACCAGGGGGGGGTCCAGGCAGCTAGTGTCCCCCCTGTGTTGACCACGGCTCGCTCTAACAAGAGCTTGAAAATCGGGACCCTGAATGTCCGCACTTTGAGGGCGGGCGGGGAGCTTGTTGCTGCCAAGTTGGCGGGAGAATATGGACTGGATATCCTGGGGCTGAGCGAGGCACGCATCCCAGGGACGGGGCAGAGTGACGCTGGCAACTATGTCATGCTGCACTCTGGTCACCGAACTGCACGGATGCGTGGCGTCGCTCTACTTTTAAGTAAATATGCCTTCTCTCGCCTTCTTGGTTGGGAACCTGTTTCTGACCGCCTGATGAGTGCGTCCTTCAAGATGACAGGCGAAACACTGACGGTCCTCCTATGCTATGCTCCCACTGAGGATGGGGATGCGGCTGCCAAGGACTGTTTTTATGACAGTCTGGATGCGGTTGTGTCCCATGTCCCAAGGCGCCACCGCTTAATAGTACTGTAGGATTTTAATGCCAAGGTTGGCAGTGACCCCCAGTATGGACCAGGCGTCATGGGTAGGCATGGCATGGGAGTGATAAATGATAATGTAAGCCGTCTGATTGGTTTCGCCACACTCCATGGACTCTTAATAGGGGGAACTTTGTTCCCCCACAAGGATATCCATAAATATACTTGGACCTCGCCTGACAGGAGAACAAAAAACCAGATTGACCATCTTCTGGTAAGGGCCAGCAACCGAACTGACCTGCGTGATGTCCGCACCTACCGAGGGGCAGACATGGATACTGATCACGAACTCCTTGTGGGTTCGTTGAGATTTAGATTTACCCATTTCCAGCAGGGGCCGTCTGCCTCTCGCCCGCTGGACATACGCAGGTTAGAGAGTGCTCAGTGTCGTCATACGTACGAGGCTGAGTTACGCACCAGGTTTGCCCCCTTGTAGGATTCACACGGAGCTGTTCCGATTGAGACAGCTTGGAATAGCTTCCGTGACGCCGTTATGGAATCCGCACGTTCTTCTGTCGGCTATAAGAGCAAAAAGAGGCCAATATGGATGTCCGATGGGTCCTGGAGCCTCATCGAAGATCGCCAGAAGGCTAAGACCCTCAGAGACAGCGAAAAAGACCCTCAAAAACTGGCTGCTTTGGTGTCTGAGTACAGGGAGTTGAGCCGTAAGGTAAAGCACTCTGTAAGGACAGATAAAAGAAGACACCTGGACTCTCAGATACGGCGAGCGCAGTCTGCTGCACTCGGAAATGACTCAAGGACACTTTTCGAAATCACCCGGGAGGTCGGGGGCAGGGGTCAAAAAAGACCCGTGACGGCAATACGAGACTCTCGTGGAGCCACTGTCACTGCCCCCGAACTGATTAAAGGGAGATGAAGGGAGTACTTTGAGTCAATATTAAACCGTCCCGAGCCCTCCTCACCTTACAACTTTGAGGAGGAGTTGGTTGGTCTGAATATACCTCAGGCAACTGGGATATGAGAGGACCCGCCGACATACAGTGAGATGATGCTGGCCGTGATGAGACTTAAGAACAACAAAGCGCCAGGAGACGATGGAAATCTCGCAGAGCTCCTCAAACAAGGCATAGATACCCTTGGCCAACCACTATTAGATATATTTAAAATGGCGTGGGAAGAGGAGAGGTGCCCAAAAGATTGGCGGAATGGATCCATCGTCGCAATATTTAAAAAGGGGGACCCCCTTGAATGCGGAAACTACCGTGGAATTACTCTGCTGAGTGTTCCCGGTAAGGTATTATCTCAGATATTACTACACCGCATTCGGGGGCCTGTCATGGCTGTCCTGAGAGAGCAACAATGCGGCTTTGTACCTGGAAGGTCCTGCACGGACCCAATTTTCTGTGCCAGGTGCATCTTTCAGCAGTGCAAGGAGTTTAACTCTCCAGTCGCTTGTTGCTTTATAGATTTTGAAAAGGCCTTCGACAGCCCACATAGACCATCGATATGGAAAATTTTAGCTCTGTACGGTATACCTCCGAAGATAGTTAAAATGGTGCAGTCCCTGTATGAAGACTCCGAGTGTAGCGTGAAAACGCCAGGTGGTCCTACTGAAGCTTTTAGGATCACCACGGGAGTCAGACAGGGCTGCGTACTAGCCCCTTTTGTATTCATAATTGTCATGGACTTCCTGTTGGGAAAGTCCATGCAAGGAGCAAGAGGTATACCGATAACACAGAGAGATGGTCTAATGGGCGAACTGTGCGATCTGGAGTACGCGGACGACCTAGCGTTGTTCAGTACGACAGTTGAGGAATTACAGCGCAGTGTTTCAAGACTCTGCGACGAAACAGCACGCCTCGGCCTTCGAGTCAATGCCAGTAAAACGGAGCTCATGGCGAATAATGCATGCCCCGATAAACAGCTACCGATAACCATCGATGGTCACCAGGTCTCCCGGGTGGATAAATTTAAGTACCTGGGAGCAACCATTACCACCACTGGTGACCTCGGGGCTGAGCTCCCGATACGTATCGGTATGGCAAGTGGCGCCTTCAACAACATGACCAAGATATGGAAGGCGTCGGCGTTTAGTGTCGAGACGAAATGTAAACTGTTTGATGCGTGTGTGTTGCCCATTCTCCTGTATGGGTGTGAGTCCTGGCACCTGACTCTGGCCCAGGCACAAAAAGTATCTGCATTCGAAACGAAGTGCCTCAGGAGAATTTTGGGTATAAGATGGTACCACCGCATCACGAACGACGCTATACGCCGGCGCACCCAGCGTGAGCCCATCACCTCTACTATTATGTGGAGGAGATGTACTTGGCTGGGACATGTGTTAAGGATGCCGAATGACAGTTGGCCGAGGAGAGCGCTGTTTTTCCTCCCATCAGGGTCCCGGAGACGAGGAAGACCCTCTCATACTGTGTTCCGCTCCTTCGAGGCAGAGCTGAGGAATCTGGACATGGTGTGGGAGGAGGTCATTAACGTTGCGCAAGATCGAGCGCAATGGAGAGCTCTTGTTGCCTCCCTATGCTCCTAAGTGGGGTCTAAAGGGAGTTTGGATTTGGATTGGATACCATACAGAGCAAGTATTTTCCATATTGATGGTCTATGTGGGCTGTCGAAGGCCTTTTCAAAATCTATCACGGGTCACGGGTCTTTTCTGATCCTTACCCCCGACCTCCCGGGTGATTTCGAAAAGTGTCCTTGAGTCATTTCCGAGTGCAGCGGACTGTGCCCGCCGTATCTGAGAGTCAAGATGTCTTCTTTTATCTGTCCTTACAGAGTGCTTTACCTTACGGCTCAACTCCCTGTACTCAGACACCAAAGCAGCCAGTTTTTGGGGGTCTCTTTCGCTGTCTCTGAGGGTCTTAGCCTTCTGGCGATCTTCGATGAGGCTCCAGGACCCATGGGACATCCATATTGGCCTCTTATTGTTTTAATAACCAACAGAAGAACGTACGGATTCCATAACCGCGTTTCGGAAGCTGGTCCAGGCTGTCTCAATTGGGACAGCTCTAGGCGAATCCTGTAAGGGGGCAAACCTGGTGCGTAACTTAGCCTCGTACGTGTGACGACACTTAGCACTCTCTAACCTGCGTATGTCCAGCGGGCGAGAAGCGGACGGTCTTT
This sequence comes from Mystacides longicornis, assembly GCA_963576905.1. NCBI lineage: Eukaryota > Metazoa > Arthropoda > Insecta > Trichoptera > Leptoceridae > Mystacides > Mystacides longicornis. Next base: position 14,687,879 of record OY756433.1, on the reverse strand, counting down.
GATGGAAATGGTTGAATTTCAGTCTCAGCGAACCAACAAGGAGTTCGTGATCTGTATCCATGTCTGCCCCCCGGTAGGTGCGGACATCCCGCAGGTCAGTTCGGTTGCTGGCCCTTACCAGGAGATGGTCAATCTGGTTTTTCGTTCTTCTGTCGGGCGAGGTCCATGTGTATTTATGGATATCCTTGTGGGGGAATAAAGTTCCCCCTATTATGAGTCCATGGAGCGTGGCGAAACCAATAAGACGGCTTCCATTATCATTCATAACTCCCATGCCCTGCCCACCCATGAAGCCTTGTCCGTTCTGGGGGTCGCTGCCAACCTTGGCATTGAAATCCCCCAGGACTATTAAGCGATGGCGCCTTGGGACATGAGATACAACTGCGTCCAGAGCGTCGTAAAAACAGTCCTTAACAGCAGCATCCGTGTCCTCGGTGGGGGAATAGCAAAGAAGGACCGTCAGGGTTTCGCCACTCATCTTAAAGGACGCACTCATCAGACGGTCAGAAACAGGTCCCCAACCAAGAAGGCGAGAGGAGGCATATTTACTTAAGTAGAGCGACGCCGCGCATCCGTGCAGTCCGGTGGCTAGAGTGCAGCATGACGTAATTGCCAGCGTCACTCCGCCCCGAACCTGGGATACGCGCCTCGCTCAGCCCCAGGATATCAAGTCCATAATCTCCCGCCAACTTGGCAGCAACAAGCTCCCCGCCCGCCCTCAGAGTGCGGACATTCAAGGTCCCGATTTTTATGCTCTTTTTCCTTATACGAGCCGTAGTCATTGCAGGGGGACTCTAGCTGCCTGAACCCCCCCCCCCTGAAAGGGTTCAGGCGTCCGAGGATTGATTCTTCTGCCTTTTCTGACCGATGTGGGTTTAAGGGCGTGAGGTGGTCGACCCCACGGCCCCGATCAGATTTTTCGTTTTCCTGCCTCTTACAGGATGCTCGAAAAACCAGCAAAAAGAGCAGAGGTGCTATTCTATGCCGACAGCCCCACGGCCATATCAACAACTAATTGGTTTTTATTTTATGTTGTGAGTTCATTAAACAGTAAATTGTTGACATGGATGAAGCATTTTTTTCTGTAAGATCTATATAAAAAGATTCAATATTATTACACCAAAGTAGTTGCAATAAGTATACGACTTAATTGTAATTATTACAAAAATTGTAAACGTTAAAGTGATCACCTAAGCCAGAGAATCAGTTCTAGGAAATGGTTATAAGCTTTTTGTACATTAGTATACCTATCATAGTGTTATTGATGATCTTATTTATTTTTTCGTAATTTTCAGTACGTTCTCCAAAAAAAACATCAGACAGACAAAATACATCAAACCGAAACATACTGTCGGAAACTCTACCGACGAAACCACAACCACCAAAATTTAGACATGATTACAAATATGTAGCTGAAAGCGGATACTATTACAAGGCACATATATATGGGGCACCTTTCAAGAATGCGGTAAGTATCTGTGCAGCTGAAGGTGCTCAATTGGCTATTCCAAAAAGTAAATTTGAAGCCGAGACCTTAATTAAGCAGTTCCATTATAAAGATCAGGCTCATTGGGTGGGAATACACGACTTACTTTCGGAGGAAGATTTTATCACGTTGGATGGTGAGTTATCTTTTCGTTTATTAAATGATGTGATCATCTTTACTCTATAGCAGGGGTCTCCAAACTTTCCAGACTTAGGGCCATACTGATTACTCCAGTAAGTTCCGAGGGCCAAAACCATATTATCATTGTTGCCGGTGGTAAAAAGTGAAATAGTCCACTGATGAAAAAAAAAGTCCGAAAAAGTACGCAACGTATAAAAAAGGCTGTAAATCGGACTAAAGGCCGCAAAACGGCAACACTGCATATTTTTAATTTTCCTGTCATTATCTGTAATTTCTAGATTAGTCGTAGAGTACGAGCCATGGGGAGTAACGTGACACGACATCTGGTGGACACAAGCGGAAATAGGTAGTACCTTCTATCGCTAACAGATGGCGCTAATAGCACGTACAGAATAATCTCGTTGGTTCGAGTTGGTTAGTTCTGGTGTCTTCCACTCACTTCTAGATGGCAGTAATTATTGGAATATATAAGAAGGCTAGTGGCGCAACCAAAAGTCAGTTCTTATGACACTGCTGTGAAATAAAATAGTGCGTACCTCCTTAAAACGTGTTTGTGCGTATTTAAGTTTAAGACATCTTTGAAACAGTGTTTTGATTTGAATTGTTGCTTTTGTTTGTGATTTAGTAGTATGGAAAAGAAGCGAAAAATTGATAGTGAATGCAGAAAATTCAAAGATCAATGGAACATTCAGTATTTCGTAATTGAGCCAGCAACAAGGCGCTATGTTTGATTTGCAATGAAAGCATAGCCGTTCTCAAAGAATATAACATTAAACGTCATTATGAAATAAAACATTTTCAAAATTACTCAAAATATACAGGAAGTTTGCGGACAGAAAAATTTGAAGCTATGAAGCGCGGATTGAAATCGCAGCAATCTTCATTTACAAAACTCAAAACTGAAAAAGAGGTTGCAACTCGTGCCAGCTTTCGTGTGGCTCTTGAAATTGCAAAACGTGGAGAAATCATTCACCGATGGAAAAATGATCAAAGAATGCATAATTGCAGTAGCCGAAGAAATGTGCCCTGAAAAGGTAAATTTATTAAAAACTGTCAGTATGTCAGCAAACACTGTGGCTCGAAGGGTAGAAAACATCGCTGAAAATATATCCTCTCAACTGTTCGACAAAAATGGACATGTTGAGTGGTTTTCTTTGGCCTTGGATGAGTCAACGGATGTGTCAGATACTGTTCAGGTATTGATTTATATTCGAGGAGTAGATTAAAGCTATGAAGTGCATGAAGATCTTCTTGATATGTATAGTATTCATGGCACAACTACTGGTACAGATATTTTTAAAGGAGTTGAAATGGCCATTAATCAAAAGAACCTTCGATGAAAAAACTTGAAATGTATTACAACTGATGGAGGCAAAAACATGAGTGGGAAAGATAAAGGAGTGGTCGCTCTTGTGTCAAAGGCTGTAGAAAATGACGGTGTTTCACAACCATTAGTCTTACATTGTATCATTCATCAACAGTCTTTGTGCGGAAAATGTTTGGATATGTCTAAAGTTCTGAAACCAGTCATATCAACTGTTAATTTTATCAGATCTTTTGGGCTGAATCACCGATAATTCCGACAATTTATTGAAGAGATTGGAGAAAATGACTTAGCTTATCATACTGCCGTACGTTGGCTTAGTTGTGGGAAAGTCCTTCAGCGCTTTTTTGAACTTCGAGCAGTGATCGAAATTTTTTTGAATGAAAAGCATCGCCCTCTTACTGAATTACAAAACAACGCATGGCTGTGGAAGTTGTTGGAAGGAAGAAGTTCTATGTTGATTTGACAAAACATGTGAACGAACTGAATTTGAGATTGCAAGGAGAGAACCAGCATCTTCCTGATTTATACACTAATATCAAATCATTCCGGAAGAAATTGATACTGTTTCAATCACAACTACGAAGTAAATGTTTTTCACATTTTAAAACATGTGAAATATTCAGCCACACCACTGAGACTGAGTTTCCAATCGATTTTGCAATCGAAACTTTGAGTGCTTTGAAAATAAATTTTGATACTCGTTTCTCGGACATTGATGCCATTGCAAATCAAATTAAGATTTTTCAGAATCCTTTTGATACTGACATTGAAACCCTAGCCCCGGAACTTCAAATGGAAATGATTGATCTACAGTGCAGTGATAGTTAAGAACAAATATCAAAACTCATCTTTGGAATTTTATAAGAGTCTTCCACTGACACAATTTGATAATTTGCATAAATTTGCTCGTGGGCTGTTTTCTGTTTTTGGTACTACTTATTTTTGTGTGAGAAGACCTTCTCCAAAATGAAGTACACAAAAAATGTACAGATCTAAATTAACTGATGAGCATCTTAAATCTCTTTTAATAATTGGTACAAGTAAAATTAGTCCACAACTACAAACTATTGTCAGTGGAAAATCTCAATTACATAAATCTCATCAGTATTTCATATGTCATTATGCTTGTTATAAGTTATGTTTTTATTTAAAATGTATAAAATGTTAGTTGGATTTATTTCAATAATTTGTTAGTTATTATATACATACATACATTCTCCCTTTAAGGCCCCCCGCACACAGCAAGCCAGCCCGGAGGAGACCAATCCGCAGCAAACCAGACCCGCACGAAACCGACCTCCTAGCTCGATCGAAGCAATCAAACCAAAAAGCCGGCCCCGGAAAAATCAAGCCCGCCGCGAATTACCCCCAAACTAACCAGCAATGCGGGGGCCTAAGCCCCACTCGGGAGCATAGGGAGGCATCAAGAGCTCTCCATTGCCCTTGAAGGCATCCGAGGCTCATTGTGTTGATTTTAATAGTTTATTGATGCCAGACACTTATGTGTCATCCAGCAGTAAGTTTCTAAATGATATACCTAATCTAAAATTTAACTGAAATATATTTGTATGTATTTACGTACGAGAGAAAAACATCATAATTACGGGTTTTTAGAATTTTCTTCTATTTTGGGAGGAAAAATATTTAAGTTTTAAGTAAGATACCAAGAAATATCGACAAAAAAATATAAACAAACATTATTTTGAAACAAAACATTTTTTTTTATATAGGTATAACTTTTATTAAATTATCAAATATACATAAGCAAACAGAAAAATACAATAAAGAAAATTATTTACACAATATATATTACACAGAAACAGCGCAACAAATGCGTGGAACCCGTTAAGTCATTTAAATGACTTGTCAACAGGTTACACTCACTTCCACCTTCAGCTTACAGCATCATATCTACAAATACTTACAATACAATATCTATTTAATACTAAATACACTATGGTTATATATACATATTTCTATTTTTACAGAGCCAATGCTTAAGTAATTATTTTAATTTTACAATTTTTTTACATTTTTTATGTTCATTGGCAGTGTGTTAAACATCTTCGGAACTAAGCACTCTAGAGTGCGATCACCATACTTGTTGTTAGTTTTTGGTACTTTTAAACCTTCATTTTTAGTAAACCTTGTTTTATGTGCATGTATTAATTTTTTTTTAAATTCATTGTCTGAAAAGTTCTCCATACCCAATTTGTAATAAAAAATAGCCCTAACATTTAGCAATTTTAATCCCCCAAAAAATTTTTACGTGTCAAAATGTCTATGAGGTCCTGGCACATAGTCAGAAATCAATCTGATTATTGAATTCTGCTTGTGCTGAACTTTCTTTAGTTTTGTTTGTGTCGTCTTACCCGAAGCAGACAAACCGTATCTAATCACTGACTCTGCCAAAGTATAGACTCTGTTTATGATTTTAAAAATAGACTTTGGAACAAAAAATTGAATTCTATACAACCTACCTAGAATGGAGTATAATCTTTTACATACTTTTTTTTACTTAAATGTCCCATTTCCTTGAAATTAATACATATAACGTTGCATTTTCAGCAAAGACACTGGCTGAGGTTGGCTATGAGGCGTGGGCTGATGATGAACCAAACAACAAGGATGGAAATGAACGCTGTGGCGGGATGTTGATGAATGGAAAGTTGGCAGATGTGAACTGTGATACAAAAGCTTTGTTTATCTGCGAAAAACTTCTGGGTTCTAACCAAGAATTTTAAAGGATTGTAAATGGATGTGCTATTTTGGATTTTACTGTTCAAATAAAAAGATAGTAGCTTTCTCCTTGAGCTGCTTGATCCCGGATTCTCTTACCAGTGCGCTACATTTTCAATCATTCCTTAGATATCGACTGATAACATGTTTTATTTTTTTATTCTTTATTTTTTATACGAGATGGAAATATGTATTTTAATGAATATTTATAAGAGACACCTTCCACAATCACAATGCTGTTCTTTATACCAGAAATAATATGAAATATCATTCGAAATTCATCAACATATCAACACTGATGTTCAGCCAATGACTTGGACTACATAATAATTATAAGAAACTGGCTTTCCCCACTGACGTTTTCCTGTGTTCATAGCTATGAATATTGAATTCGAATTTGTATAATGATAAACCAGTATAATTTAGACGGCTGCAACTGTTTTAAGTCATTTAAATTCCATCCGCATCTGTCAATCAAACCAACTATCAAACAACTGAAAGTTCTGTCAAATTCTAATTACTTACTTAAAATTCAAAAACAGAAGGAAATTATACTAAGAAGGTTACATACTTTGAGTTATCTTTAATTTTCTAATTTTCCTTGCAACTTTCTAAATTTTTTCTTTCATAAGATAAAAGCCAACACGACAAAAAATAATTAGCGAAATCGATCCAGCCGTTTAGGCGTGATGCGATGACCACAAAAAATAGCTCTCCATTTTTATATATAATAGAAGATAAGAAGAGATAATGACAAAAGTGTAAAGACTAGTTTTTTTCTGTTGGGTACATTGAGAAGAAACTTAATCAAGTTTCTTTCCAAAATATATACCTAAATGAATAAAGAAATATATTTTTCCTCAAAATAATGTATCTTCAAGAATGCAGCTACCTCCAGAATGATGCATTGAAATGTTGTGAAAAATATATTCGCCATCCTACTTGTAAAATAATTAATGAAGAAGGTATATTATATTAATTCTAGAACAAAACAATAAGACCTTACAATTAAATAAATTCAAATTTAGAACAATAACTAATAATAATTAAATACAATGACATTTATCCAATTGAGCAGGCACCCACCTACCTACGAATAAAACATACACCCCCCTCCTCTCCCGTTGACATAATGTCAACATAGAAATTCTAAATACAATATATATATATATATATATATATATATATATATATATATATATATATATATATATATATATATATATATATGCGTATGGTATTGGCGCAAATTAAATTCTAATAAAATAAAAACTATTTACAATGGTGGATTATAAATAATTATCGTCAAAATTTAAAATCATTAGTACTTAATAAAAACATTAAAATACAATAAAAAAAAAAAACATAAATAAACGGTCATGGTTTTAAAATCACTTTAAAAACTTATATTAAGTGGCTAAAATCCTGAAGCCAGTTTCTAGCTCCAGTCGTCAACAAATTGATGTCCTCCAAGGTTCCATCGAAAGCATAAAGTGGACACTCGCCGACAACATGCTGTAACGTCTGGGATGGGCAGCCGCAGTCACAATGAGGATCGGCAATGTGCCCCCATCTGTGACGATCTGCTGCGCATCTACTAGTCCCCGATCTTATTCTATTTAGTGCTACCCATTGTCTCCGCTCGAGCTCAAAACCTGAAACCCTCGATGTCGGATCCACGACAAGTTCCCTATTTTTAGTGTCCGTGCCATTATTCCACTCCGTCGTCCAGGCTTGCGCAACCGTAAGACCCTCGCTCTCCGAGGCTTGCGCTCTAGTCCAGAAAGGCTTTCTTGATTTGAGCCTGGTCGCCGGAATGTTATCAAGAGTTGATTTTAGCAAGGAGTTAGAAGATTTTGCTCTATTCCACTCTCTCAGGGTTGATGCCTCCCTGCGTATATGAGGCGGAGCTATGTTTGCAAGGACCGGCAGCCACTGACACTGGGTAGGTTTAAGTGTTCCAGTGATTGTTCTCATTGTAGCTCTTAGTTGGGCGTCTACATTTTTAGCATATGAGCTACCACTCCATACAGGGGCACAGTACTCAGCTGCGGAGTAAACAAGAGATTTCGGGTGCTCCGTTTGATGTAACTGGACGCCCTCAAAATGAACACTGATTTCTTTTTTGGCTTGTTGGTTGCATAGGTGGAATGTAGCAACCTCTGTTTTAGATGGGTTGGGCTTCAATCTCCAGTCTTTAAAATATGATGACAGATGTTGTAAGTCCCGTTCCAACATCCGAGCACTCGCATCCAAATCCCTTCCGCCGGCCAGGAGTGCAATGTCGTCCGCGTACTGGTACATCGCAGATTCCGTTTTGGGGATGTCATAAATATACAGGTTGAACAGAATTGGAGCCAACACTGATCCCTGCGGTAGACCATCATTCAATACCCTGCTGCGGCTCATTTTTCCATCAAGCGATACCCCAATAAATCGACAAGACAGCATGGAGTTGACAATGTTAAGAATTTTCCGGCAGGGTATAATCGCACACAACTTCAACAGGAGTCCCTGGCGCCATACAGTGTCGTATGCCGCGGACAGATCGACGAAAGCAGCCGAAAACTTCTCTCCCCTCTGGTATCCTGCTTCTATGCTGCTTGTCAGCGCCAAGACCTGCTCGCAGCAGTCCCTGCCAGCCCGGAAACCAGCCTGTTCCACAGGGACTACTGCGTCTATGGTGGTAGCAAGGCGCTGTAAGATGAGTCTCTCTAACAATTTATAAGCGATACATAGCAACGAGATGGGTCTATAGTGGTTAGGTTCTGATCCGTCTTTTCCCGGTTTGGTAATGGCCACGATCTTCGAGTGTTTCCAGATTCTGGGTAATCGTCCCGACCTCATTGTCAGATTCATGAATTCAAGCAGCCATTTTTTCGCATCTAGGCCCATATACTTCATGAATTCAGGGTATATACCGTCCAAGCCAGCTGCTTTGCCGCATTTTATGTTTCTCATTGCCGAGCTTAACTCTGCAAAAGAAAAATCTCTGGAGAAGGTGGGATTTTCCGGAAGTTCCGATTTGACTTTTCGCAGCTTGTAGCTGACCTCTCTTGTTCTCTCCTTGCTGACTTTAATTTTAGAAACAGATACCATGTGATTAAGAATGCGCTCCGGCGTGACAGTGGAAGAAGGGCTAGCCGTCGGGTTTGGGAGCTTGGCTGGGGCAGCTCCCAGCTTCCGTAGTGTGTTCCAAGCCTTGCGGCTGGAGTGCTGGAAGTCCATTCCTTCGACAGATTCGCTCCATCTTTCCTGTCGGCTCTGATTTAATGCTTCTAGGAGATCTTCAGCAATCTTACTATCATGAGACTCCTGGTATCTTTTGTAGAGTTGGTCGCATTTCCTGTTCCATGTTGGGATATATTCTTTTCGGTATCCGCGTGGGATATGCTTCTTGGCTGTGGCTATCACTGCTCCAACAAACCTGTTGTAGCAATCAAGCCGGCAAGGTATGTGTTCTACGATATTGTCTAGGTCCCGTGAAAAAGATTCCCAGTTGGCTTTTCTGAAATTCCATCTTGGCAATGGGATTGTATTTATCAATGGGACGCGAATACCGTATTTTACTACGATAGGCCGATGTTGCGAGTGTGGGAAATCATCGAGTACTATGCGGGTGGCCTTGTCGTTCACATGTATGTCAGGACTTGTTACAAAGCTTAGGTCGGGACTATAATCCCTCCTCCAACGCGCAGATCGAAATGTTCCCTTGTCTTTCGCGCAGTATAAAAGATGTATTGAGTTTAATTGGGCCCATTCGGCAATAACGTCTCCGTTGGGATTTGGGTGGTCATATCCCCATGATTGATGGTGACTGTTGAAGTCTCCTACGTATATTGCGGGATGTTGGTAGCATGGCATGGGTGGTGAGGGCCATGTTTCATTTGGGGGTTTATATACATTGGTTATTTTTATGTCGTTAAGTTCGATGGTTATGGAGGAAATGTTGTGTGCGGTGCTGCAATTCAGGACCTTCACGTTATCCAGATCCGATCTGACGTAGGTAGCTACGCCGTACACACTACTATGCACGGCTGCTATTAGCGAGAAGCCAGGTATTCGTCCTCGGTTGTTTATATCTTCATCGCTCCTAGTGTGCGTTTCTTGGAGAGCTATTATATCGATGTTATATTTCGTCAGTATTCGTCCCAAATATTCGCATTTCGCGAGTGAGATGCCCTCTATATTGAGGTGGCACACATTTAAGCAACTAAATACAATAATATAAGTAAACAATCACAACCAAACAGAACAAAAAAGTAGAAATACAAGTAAAAAATAGTTTTAAAAAAATCTATTATAATATTTATTTACTTATGGCATAAATCTTACAACTCAAAAAAAATATTCTTATCAATAGAAACATATTATTAAATAATTAATGATTAAATGCTGAATTAAATCAATTAAAGGGAAATGGAATTACTTTTGTTATGGATCTTGTATAAATTCCTGTCTTTGCTTTGACAGAAATAGCCCTTACACGACCATCCCTACCAGGAAACAATTCGATAATTCTGCCCAAGGGCCAAGAATGAGACGGTGATTCCTCCCTTAACATATCAACCAAAAACAGCATCAAATGCGGCTCGAATCGACCAAATGTAAAATAATTAATGAGAACTAATCGTATCGGGCTTTAAACAAAGAGTTCTAAAATATAGAGGTGTTAATATGAAGAAAATTCACTTTAAATTTGTGTCCACTTAGGTGAGAGGGGCGGGAGGTGTGCGGGTGATGTTATAATTATTGTGTTTAATTAATGCGCCGAAAACATTCATGACTATGACTTAGAAATTTTTTATTTTCCAATATAAATAACTTATATTGCAAATGAATGGAATTCAACCTTTTTACTTAGTGCATTGTTTATATTTCAGTATATTATATGTATTTGTTCACTATAGTAAGAAACTGTTCACTATGTAACAATGTTATTATTATGTTGCTATAGTGTCGATACATTGATATGCAACATGGTTAACTGCATTTTTGACAAAACGACTTTCCTAATGGTGGTATAAAAAGTTTGTATTCTAATACACATTCTTGGTGAATTCGACAAATAAAGGGCATGAGTGAACAAGAACAACGATTTCAGTAAATTATGACTTAAAGAGTTGTTCCATATCTGATAAATTGGAAAGAAGATGAGTTAAAGAATGTTGCATTTTTTCATTCATATGTTAGAAATTTTCCTGTAACTTTCACTTGAGATTTGTAACCTAAGGGTTTCGAGGCCAGCTTTCGTATTGCTTCATACTAGGGGTCGTGGGATTGATTCCATGTGCCGACCAACCTCCTTATTCACGACACAAACTTTTAGTAGCTTACTGTGAAATTACTGCACAGATTCATTTTTAATAGGTTTATTTATTTATTTAATCATTGTCACATCAAATTCATACATATTATACAGTTCAAAACAATAATACACACCAGATACAATTAAAAAGAAAAATTTGCCGCCTCACTAGGTGTGAACCTGTTTCTACTATAAATTAAATCTTGTATTTAAATTGTTGTAAATATCAAAATATAGATTACTATACATGGTACTACGTGCGCCATCTAGTGAGCTATGTACTAATGTTTAGAACTGTGTTGCCTGAGCTTCTTATAATTGTCAGTCCTTTACGTTGACTGTTAAAGGAATCTGTGTTTTTTTACACAAATAAACAAACAGTCTAAAAATAGCATGAATTTTTTATTTTCATTTTCAAAGTTTTCAATTAACGATATTTTAATTTATATTTTTATTATATTATTATTAATTTAATAATAATATGAGTATCGAAATTATGTAGTTTTTTCATCCTGGAAACTTAATCTTTAGGAGTTACCCAATTTGCATATTGAGGTATCGATGTGTCAAATAGTATTGAAATATGTAGAAAATATGATAAATTATTTAATGAATAAAAAACATATTAATAAATTGCTTTTAAGGATTAAAATGATATAAATTTGTCACTTTTGTTAATATTTATTGTATAATTGGTGCAGTTTGTTATCAAACATTAGGGCTTTTTAGGAAGTCAACACGATGCGACACCTAGCAACGTCTGTGAAAGACTGAATTCATGAAAAATACGGAGTAGTTAATTAACACAATTGTGTCATCTTGAGGACTGATAAAATACAAGGCAAGTAAGCCATTCTAGTACGTTGTACATTAATTTCTCTGGTTATAAAATGTTTTCATTTTTTAAATAAATACTATAACACTACTTCATCACAATGAAAAACGTTTAGGTATATAAATTCTAGAACAAAACAATAAGTCCTTACAATGAAAATAAATTCAAATTTAGAACAATAACTAATAATAATTAATTAAATACAATAACATTTTATACAATTGAGCAGGCACCCACCTACCTACGAACCCTACTCATAAGATTGATGTCAGTTTTTTCTTTTTGACTCCGCACCCCTAGAGGTTAACCTCTAATAATCGGTTTATCACACCCGCAGAGTTGAGATGAAGACATTTCATTTTTGTAAACAAAGTGTTTAAAACATAAAACGTCGGTTAAACATGCTAAACTGCTAACTCCAATTTTTCACAAAATGTGTTTTTGGTACAGTTGGAAAGAGAAAAAAATTACAAATGTCATAAGCAAAACAAATAATCAGATATCTCATATAAACCCACTGTTTTTACGTGATCCGAAAAACTGTTAACTCCGCCTAAGTGGTATCGACAGGCGAAATCCTGCTAATTACACTAGCATTCTCTTGTTTTTAACGTTTTTTGCTGAGTGGATGTCGCTTCTGCATGTTTAGGTATCAACATTAATACAAAGTAATATTAAATCAGATTTATTTAAACATGACCAGGGTAAGTTTATTTTTCATTTTAAAATTATTTGGTAATATCAGGTCTTTACCTATGAAGTTTTATATGAAATAACTTACAGTAGATGTTTTTCAACTTTTTTCATTTCTGTTATTCAAAGTAATCACCCGTGCAATAGCTGATGCATCTTTGCCAATGCAGTGGTAGTTTGTTGATGCCCTTCTTGTAAAAATCAGCCGCATGGGAGGCAACAAAATCTTCCAAGGCATTTTGTACTTCCTCTCGGGAATTGAATTTTTTTCCCGCTAAAAAGTTGTCCAAATTTTGGAAAAAGTTAATAGTCGATAGGTCAGGTAAGTATGGTGAATGGAAGAGCCTCCAACCACAACTCTCGCAACTTGGAGACTGTCTGTTGTCTAGTATGAGGTCGCGCGATGTCGTGAATGAGCAGCGGGGACGACCGATTGACCATAGCTGGTTGCAGATGGGCGAACTTCTCCATCATTGTCTTCACAATACACATTTTCAGTAATGCTTATCTGTTTTGTAAGAAGCTGTGATGAATCACACCGCCACTAGAACACCAAACAGAGATCATCGCCTTTCTAGAAGGGTCATTTTTCGTTAATGGGTATTACTTTGGTAGGTACTTATTTATATACATATTTATCGCATGGTCATATGTACATCACATGTTTACAGGTAGAAACAATACAGATAATAAGGTATATTGTATAAATATATTATAAACGTCAGTTCTGTCGTAATGGCTTGCAGTTTCTTGTATCAATATCTTCCTTGTCTTCTCTGTGATGTGATGTACGCCAGGCGATTGATGTCGTTAATTGTCGCGCGACCTGCAGTGCTAGTTAATTTAGCGTTACCCAGGGTAAATCATCAAGAGCTGCTGCTAGTTCAGCTATAGATTGAAAAACATCAGCTTCCAAATTTTTAAAGTATCCACTCTGACGGAAAATGTTCAAATGTGATGAAAGAAACCAGGCTAATCAATAAACAAAAGACTCACCTTGTAAAAAGAATGTCATCACTTTAAAACAAAAATTTGAATTTTTCATAGCCAATCAAAACTTTTTTTGTTTGAAATAGCCAGTACTGAAGAACGGCAATTTCATAAGTAAAGACCTAATATTATATGCATGCATGCATTCTCCCTTTAAGCCCCCCGCACACCGCAAGCTAGCCCGGAGGAGACCAATCCACAGCAAACCCGACCCTCACGAAGCCGACCCCCCCATCTTGATCGAAGCAATCAAACCAAAAAGCCATCCCCAGACAAATCAAGCCCACTGCGAATCACCCCCAAACCAACCCGATATGCGAGGGGAGGGGGCAAGCCTCACTTGGGACCATAGGGAGGCATCAAGAGCTCTCCATTGCGCTCGAAGGCGTCTGAGACTCGTAGACTATTATATACCTAAGCTATTTTATTTTTATCATTATTTTTTAGTATGTCAGTCACCTCTAAAGCTAGGCAAATTTATTTTAATGTTACCTATTAAATTTAATTTGGTATAATTTTAATTATATATTTTTTTAATAGAACAATAATACCTAAAATATAGTTGTATTATTTCAATTCCTAGTAATGAGCATCCTGTTAAGTACATCTTAACAGGATGCTCATTACTAGGAAGATTACTCTACTCTACCCACCTACTGTTTTCTGAGATGAGGGTGCTGAACATTGACCAGCTCTTCAAAAGATTTGCACTTTTGCAAATCTTTAAGGAAAAAATAAATAGCACTCAAGAAACCGGAAGTAGAATCTTGAGATCAATCAATATTATGCCCATCCCCCTGTGTAACAGGGATGTGATGCAGCACCATTATTTATATCTAGGTGTTAAATTTTATAATGAACTGCCGAGTGGAGCCGTCATAGCTAGCGGTCGTGTTGCGAGCTGCGTTGAGTGTTTTGTTAATTAAAAAAGTATTTTTCAAACCTTATTAAGTTTTCAACAACTCGGTGAGTTCGTTCCTTTTTTTTGTTAATTTTATAAATATAACTATACTTTTTTCATAACTATATGATTTAGTTTGTTTTTGTTTTAATTATTTAACATATTATTTGACTTGTTTACACAAAATAATTTTTAAGTAGCGGGCAGAGAGTGTGTGGGCGCATGGCGTCTGCCAGCGGGGGGTACCTCCCCCTGCCACAGGAGGTGAAGCAGTTCCTATAAAACGGACTGCTGCACCGGACGACAATATTGTAACAATTATTTCACAGCCTAATGCCTGCCACACACGCTCCGGTATACCTGTGCAGGCGGCCTGCGCAGGTATACCTCACAATGCCCACACACGCTCCGGTCTACCGTAAGGTAGACCTGCGCAGGCGACCGGAGTGCCGCCACACACGCTCCGGTATACCTGTGCAGGCGGCCTGCGCAGTTACTTAGAAAGATATTATTTTTTTTGATTACTGACTATATTTTTGATCGACCTCGGTACGGTACCGTAGTGGTTATAGGCGTGGACTTCAGATCACGAGGTCCCGGGTTCGAATCCTGGTCGGGACAGAATTTTTCTGTTTTTTTACTTGAAATTTTTTTATTTTTTATCTTCTTTTATAAATGTTAAAAAAATTGTGGTTGGATGTTAGAGATTGCTACGGCTATAATCCCGCCATTGCCACTTGTCTATACACTATTTTTTGTACACTATTTTTAATATGCATAAAGTATATAATAAATATATAAATCTAAATATTTAAAAAAATTCAAAACTCGGTAGCCTAGTGGCAAAGGCTCCAACTTCAGATCAAGAGGTCCCGGGTTCGATTCCCGGCCGGGTTAGAAATTTTCAATGTGTTTTTTCACTTGAAATTTCTACTCGGGGTTGGAATCCTGTCTCAGATTGGACGGGACCGGTTGACTGGTAGAGAATGCTTCAAGCATTGAGTTCCGCCGGCTATACTGACACCTATGTATAGAAGAACCAACATTCCTCCGGAGAATTTTGGGTTTAATATGATACCACCGCATCACGAACGACGCTATACGTCGGTCACTTTTACCATTATGTGGAAGAGATGGACTTGGCTGGAACATGTATTAAGGATGCCGAATGACAGTTGGCAGAGGAGAGCGCTGTTCTTCCTGCCATCAGGGTCCCGAAGAAGAGGAAGAACCTCTCATACTGTGTTCCGCTTCTTCGAAGCAGAGCTGAGGAATCTGGACATGGTGTGGGAGGAGGTCATAAACAAGATCGAGCGCAATGGAGAGCTCTTGTTGCCTCCATATGTCCCTAAGTAGGGCGTTAAGGGAGTTTGGATTGGATGTATAGAAGAGTGTTATTTACCTATTATTATTTAAAATATTTATTTATTAAATAATAATATATTATATATGAAGTATACATCATTGTATAACTATAATAAAAAAAAGAATTAAATACAATGCTATATACTAAATATAAAAATATTATTATTTAAAAAAATAATAATTATAAAAAAACTCCTCTAGTTCTACTCTCGACTGAGCCATATGCAATTAAGGAATGCACAACCACTCCATGCAAACGCTGGAAAACTACTGAAAGACCTGCGCAGGCGACCGGAGTGCCGCCACACACGCTCCGGTGAACCTGTGAAAGAATTGATTTTCGATTCTTCTCCGGTCGCCTGCGCAGGTCTATAAAACTGCACAGGTCTACCCCCACACACGCTCCGGTACACCTGAACAGGCCGCCTGCGCAGGCGACCTGTGCAGGTATACCGGAGCGTGTGTGGCCTACATAAGAGGCCAAATATTGTCGTTGAAAATACCCCGCACCCCGAACTTCTTTATAATGCGACGTTCCTCCCGCCGTACATCATTCACGTTATTAAAAAGAATGAAAAAGAAGAGATGGAAAATATCGACTCTATTAAATTCGGATCATTCCTTTACAAAAATAACATCAATGCATCAAACAATATTATGCGAGTTAAGTCAATCGGTAGGCAAAAAATCTCCATTGAATTTAATAATTACACATACGCAAATTTGTTTTTAAAAGATGCTGTCCTTATCAAAAACGGATACGTAGCGTACATACCGAAATTTCTTGCCACGAGAATGGGAGTCATAAGAGGCGTACCGGCAGACATCCCGGAGGATGAGCTTGTACAAGAAATAACCTCTCCAAGAGGAATGGGTAAACCGATCAAAGTACGTCGATTAAATTATAAAACGACGGAAAAAAATGTTGATGGAAGTTTTATTTGGAAAGCCACTCGCTCAATAGTGGTAACTTTTGAGGGACAAAAGTTACCTGATTATATATATCTGTATTATAATAGAATTTCCGTAGAAACATATGTGCAGCCGACGATACAATGTTATAAGTGCTCAAAGTTCGGGCACACTAAACTTCAGTGCCGCGGAAAACCAGTGTGCTACCGATGTAAAGGTGACCACACTGGTGATAAATGTTGTGTAAAAGATGACGAAGTAACATGCATCAACTGTGGTGGCCGTCATACGGCTGTAAGCGTTCTGTGTCCGGAGTTGACAAGACAAAGAAACATTAAAAAGGTTATGGCCGAAAAAAGCCTCTCGTACTTCGAGGCAAGTGTGCAGTTTCCAAAGAGTAAACCTGCATTTTCGTCGATCGTCACTGGAAATAGCCCAAAGTCGTTTTCTCCCCCTCGTTCCCCCATTCATTCACAATCATCGAGTATTAAATGGCAGAAAGCTGAGCAAACTTCTTATAGAGTAGTAGAAGGCAAAAGGAAACAAAGTCACTTAAATGAAATATTGAAAGAACTGAAATCTATACTCATTGCCCCTAATGGAAATTATTCTCAGCCCGATGATGGCTGTGCTTTGCGAAATACGACAGAGAGGAACGATTCGGTGGACTGTGAAGAAACTGTTCTCGAGGTGTTAAGGGCCTTATCCAACTTTTTAAACTCTGGTCAATTTATTTCGTCACCAACTAATGATATAAATATACGCAACCAACTTGATAATATTTGTGCCAAAGGCTTACTTGTTGATTCTTCTGAACATTCTATTACAAAAAACACAAACTCAAATACGGATTTATCTCAGACGTTCCTTCAAAGTCAATAAATTCATACCATACATTTGAACATATAATATTTTGCAGTACAATTGTAGAAGTGCAATATGCAACAAGTCTGATATTTTGAGCCTTATCTCAAACTATAATTTTTCTTTATTATTTCTCTCAGAAACCTGGCTTAAACCAGATAAACAATTTGTGATCAACGGTTTTCACTGTGTGAGAGACGATCGGCCTTCAGGTTATGGCGGAGCAGCCATTTTGATAAAAGACGAGATACCTTATTCTCCCGTTCGAGTTAAACCTACTGCATGTCCATTCGAAGTCGTTGCAGTTAGAATTTTCAATGTCACTTTCATCTCTATTTATATTTCCCCAAATATCTCCCAAAATTCATATAGTTATATCAAATCAATTGTCGATAAAGCGCCAAAACCCGTTGTGCTTTTTGGAGATTTCAATGCGCGTCATCCTATGTGGGGTTCAAATACCTCGGATAGACTGGGCGCGAGGATCGTTGACTCTCTGAGCGACCTAAATTTATGCATTTTAAATGATGGATCCGCAACTAGAATTCCAATTCCCAATCAAAACCCAAGTACTCCAGATTTATCCTTCACTTCAAGTGAAATATCACCTTTTTTCACCTGGAGCGTTCTAGAGGAAGTGGGAGGCAGTGATCACCTTCCAATTCTGATAGAATGGAGTTTTCCTTATGGTGGTGGGAGCAGAGACCATTCAGGCAACAAATATAAACATTTTCAAAAAAGAATTACTCTTAACAACATCAATTGGGAGCAATTCAAAATATCCGCTGAAACTTCTTGTAAATCTTTACCTTGTCCCTCAGTGAACAATTTGGACGAATGTTTGGAGTCTTTCGCAGATATATTGCACAGTTCCTCAAAGTTTAAAAATAAATCTGACTTTAAAAAGCCTAACAAATCTGTAACTCCACCCTGGTGGGATGATGAGTGTGAAAAAGTTGTGCAAGATCGGAAGAATGCTATGAAGAGGTACAGACGTAATGGAAATATGGAAAATTTCTTAAATCTTAAGAATATACAGGCTCGAGCAAAGAAAACATTCAAAGGTAAGAAGAAGGCAGCTTGGATATCCTTTTGTTCTTCTCTCTCACCACAAACACCAATTGCCAATGTTTGGACAAACATTCGCAAGTTTCGGGGTATATACAATAAAAAAAGAACGAAAAACGTCTCTGAATCCGCCATAATGGAACTCGTTAACAAGATAGCTCCTCCATATGTACCACTCTTAGAGGAAACATCCTCGTCGCCTGTTCTTACACCGCATATAGATTTTCCCGAGAACGTGGCTTTACCACAATCTGATGAATACACCTTAACTTCCGCTGTTTCTCTTGAAGAGTTAAAGTCTGTTTTAAAAACCACCAAAGACTCAGCTCCTGGTATTGATGGTATACCATATGGTTTATTAGCCAGATGTGATGATACTATACTTTCCTTTTTCTTAGAAATAATTAATGTAGTTTTTGTACACTGTAAGGTACCAGTCTCATGGAAGCAACAATTGATCATACCTATCCCAAAAGCACAAACAATATGAGTTATCCTTCAGGCCGATTGCTCTCTCAAGTGTTCTTTTAAAGATTGTTGAACACATTTTAAAAAGACGTCTGGATTGGTGCGTGGAGAGAAGTAAAAACTTTTCTCAACTTATGTTTGGTTTTAGAAGAGGCAAATCCACAACTGAGAGCATTGCCCATTTAACAACCGATGTATTAAATGCTTTTTCGGAGTCAAAACATGTTGTCGGTGTGGCCCTTGATATCACAGGTGCCTACGACAACGTTTTGTTGACAATACTTAGAACTAAGCTCCATAGGCTCAAAATACCTGACAAAATTGTAGATTTAATAATGTCTATTTTAAGTGAACGAACAATTTTGGTAGAAGAACCTTCTGGCAGTGTACACAGTAGAAGGGTTTTTCGGGGTCTCCCACAGGGATCAGTTATCAGTCCTTTTTTATTCAACGCGTACATTCATGATATCTTCGAGGATATACCTCCAGAAATTACTCTGCTTAACTATGCCGATGATTTTTTCATGTACAGCACAAACAAAAATTTAAATAAAACAGAAGAAATAATTAATAATAGTTTGAAAACCATCTCAGATAAATTAAATAATTTGGGCCTCTCTCTCAACCCTTCTAAATGTAAGACAATAATCTTTTCTAAATCACGAATTCCTCAATCCTGTTCGATCATGATTAATGACACTTTATTGCAACAAAATCAAGAATTAAAATTCTTGGGGCTAGTCTTAGACAGTAAACTTACGTGGAACGCCGCTGTTTCTCATGTTGTGAGTGGTTGCCAAAGTGGGCTTAACGCTATGCGAGCTGTTTCAAGAGTATGGTGGGGATCTCATCCAAGAATTTTAAAACTTATGTACAGTTCCCTTGTTCGTTCCAGACTAGATTATTGCTGTTATCTCATGTCTCCCCTTTCCAAAGGAAACATAAAAAAATTGGAGAAGGTGCAGAATGAGGGCCTTAGAATCTCTCTGGGAGTTATGAGGTCCTCGCCGGCAGAAGCCATGCGAGTAGAGGCTTCCGAACCTCCATTAAACCTGAGGAGACAATATCTGTCTGATAAATTCATCATCAGATGTATCGCTTACAGAGATAATGTATTACTTACTAAGATACATAAACTATCTGAAGTGATACAAATCAAAAAACGATTTTGGGCGAAAAAAACTGCCCCTTCTGTGGTTTTGAGTTACATCGCATTAAAAGAACTTAAACAACATATCATGGAGCTAGAAATGCCTCCCTTATACTCTGTTTCTTTCCCTTCTTTTATTCATAGTCCTCAAACAGTGAAATTCTTTGATTCTAAGTACATTTCAAACGCAAGTGATAAATTTGACAAAAATATTAAAAAATACTGGAATAATTTTTCGCTTTTATTTACTGACGGCTCTAAGGAGGGGGAAAATGGCCTAACAGGCGCAGCTTTCTATAGTCAATCTGATAGGTACGGAAAGCATATTCCACTACCTAGAGAATGCACAATATTTTCAGCGGAATGCGTTGCGATTTATGAAGCGCTCGAATTTATATCCCAAGAAGATTGTAAAGATATTTTGATTCTGAGTGACTCCTTGAGTGCTATTCAGAGGATCGCCAGCTCTTCTTTTCAATACCCGTTTGACATCATAGTGCTAAAAATGAAAGAACTATTCTATAAGCTACACGCTCAAGGTAAACGTATTGTACTTGGTTGGATTCCGGGTCACTCTGGGATAGAAGGTAATGAAATAGTGGACCAGTTGGCTAAGGAAGCTGCGAGAATGAATACTGCCTCTCGCTGGCGGGTTCCCTTCGCGGACCTTTTTTCTATATGCAGGTTTAAAATGTACGAAGACTGGCAGAAAACATGGGAGAGTGACCGTTCAAAATATAGGACCCTCAATGATACCATTACTCGCGTGCCTTGGTTTAACAAATTGACGTTACCTAGACAGAGTTCGTCTGTCATTTGCCGAATCAAGTTTGGACATGTTTGTACAAAAAGTTTTTTGTTTAAAATTAATATAGCAGACTCAAACATGTGTGATTGTGGACTAGAGGAGGAAACCATAAACCACATATTTTTTAATTGTATCTTGAGAAATTCATACCCAGGTTTTTGCACTGATTTAGCCAAATGCGGCGTAAAATTTCCAACTACGGTTGAGCTTTTGCTCTCTAAATTTGACCCTTCCGTTTTTAAGATAATATCAAGTTTTATTATTAAAAACAATGTTCAGATTTAAATAAGTTTTTAGATCTTCTTTGCTTGTGTTTCTTATCTGTGTGTAATGTTTAAAACATGACAATGGCAGATAACACTCTCAATTAAAGAGTGAATGCAAAAAAAAAAAAAAAAACTGCCGAGTGATATAAGGGGATTGCAAGATTACCAAGAATACAAGAAAAATATCATAAAACATATCGTAGAGGTTGGCCCGCATTAGTTGTGCGCCGCCTGTGTATAATAGTGTTGTTGCGTTTCACCGCGCGGCGGCGGTTTGTGCCGAATTCCCTGTGTTTCTGTGCCACCTGTGTGGCTGTCTATGTGCGTTACTATAGATAATACATTATAGTGATGAACTTATAATATTCCTTCATTTTATCTACTCCATTTATGCTATGTTTACTCCCTCTCCTCACACGAGCTCTGCTCTATTGGAGAGGTTATATATATAAAAAAAATCAAGGGAAAATATCTATTTAATAACATAATATTTGTAATTGTGTAACATTTTTCTGTGAATAAAGTTTCTTTTGAATTTGAAAAAAATTTGAATCTTTTACGAGGTGAAAAATACTTAATAGTTAAGAAAACCTGCTATGTGCTATTTTTTTGCATTTAAAAAAATCTGGACATCAATTTACACTAATTCTTACATCTAATTAAATATTTCATTAATATACACCAACGGGATTTTGGAATTTTAAATATAAACCATTTTGATTTTTTAATTCAGTTTTTCTTCCTACTGTAAAGTTGATAAAAACGGAGTTAGCAGTTTTGCATGTTTAACCGACGATAATGATTATATTATTACTCATTCGCAAAATCAAACATTTTGGGATAACCGCAAGTTGGAAAACCAGTTCGACCGATGTACCACTCGTTTGACGTCTTCCTCTGATCGTAACTACTGTTAAAAGTATTAAATTCGTTTAGTATGAGATAAACATTTGTGAGGTGAAAACGTGTCTGTCGCAGCAGAAGATGCCGAGAATTCATTTAGTGTTGATGTTCATGGTAACATATTATTCAAAGATTGAAACAGGTACATAAAAATGTTTTATACCTGTTATTGAATTATTATCTTTCGATCATTTTTCTATCGTATTGTTAGAAATGACAAGATATAAATGCTCGTGCCAACATAGTGCAAAGATAAATCTGCGATAGGTAAGCTTAATTATCACTTAAAAACTCAATTATTTGGTGTATCATATTTAACTATATCCTGCCTTTGTACATCCACTTTGGGGATTGAGGATAACAGGAGCTCTTCATTGTTGGATACATTTAAAAATAAAACTACAGAGAAGTCTATTTCCTGGATAGAGCTTACGTTGTATATGAATATGCATTTAAGTCTTACAAAATGTTTAAGTAAATAATAATATTTAATACTACTCAATCATACCACTTTTATCAGCCTAAAAGGCTACTTATTATAAACTTTACGTACACATTCTAACATTATGAAGCTAAATATAGTTATGGGCGTGCTATGTATTTCTGCTGTGAATTATTGAAAACTAGCTGACTCGACAGACGTTGACCTACAACTATGAATATTGAATTGTATTCCAAAAACATTTTTTTTTATTTAATTAATAAAAACCATATTATTTTAATAATTCATAATCATAATAATAAAAGTATGTGTTGTCTAAGAAGGTTGCATAAAAAAGTGATTTTGGTCGTTAAGTTTTTTAAATTATCAAATATTCCGCACAACTTTTTAATTTTTCACTGACACAAAAACCAACTTCGAAATTGGTACACCAAGTGACCAAAAAAGTTAGGTACCTATTCATTTATATGTATATATTAGGTATGTTTGAGCAGATATATAAAAATAAAGCCCTATTATCCTTGGTCATCACATCGCGCGTGAAAGGCTGGACCAACATCGCTAATTCTTTTTTTATTGTGTATACTATTGTCAAGGACACGGTTATTAAGAAATAAAAATTACTTAAGTTGCGTGAAACATTGGAAGATTTTGAAGAAAACTTAACGTAGATAACTTTCTTAGTGCTTTTGACGATATGAACTTTTCTATTTTTGAAATTTAATTGACGTTCGACATCCATCAGTTATTTAGTAGTTGGTGCGATTTTCAGTATGTGACATGTAAACATCGTTTAATACAGATGGCTTAAGATTGTTTAAAAATAGGCAATTAATTTATCATTATACAAATTCGTATTCAATATTCTGAGTTAAGACAGGACAACATTTGTCGAAAAAGCTAGTTTTATATAGATCAGCACCACTATATTCCCGTGTTTCCGTGACATTTACGCTGGCGTGAATTAGCAAAAAATTTATATGGAAACTACAGAATACTTTCGATACAAAATTTCCGTGAGTTTCTCACTTACGTTGGTGAATAAAAATGGGAGTAGGTACTCACATGTTTGATTCTTTTAGCTCCACCACCACCTTTTAAGGACTATTCATACTCAGAAGTCACCAAAAGTTACTACCGGTGTTATGATACTGTATTAAGTTACAGTGAAGCCATCAAGAGATGCAGGAGCGACAGGGCGGAACTTGGAGTTCCCAAAACTAAGTTAGAGTTTGATACGCTCAAATGGAACTTTAATCGGGGAGTTGCGTCCGTTTGGCTTGCTTTGACCGACCAAGACACAGAGGGACATTTCAATACACCCAGTGGTAATTAATTATTATATCTATATTTTAAAATTACTTTTACACTTATGTTAACTAAAACAATCTGGGAATAGTGAAAACTATTCACCAACTTGTCAGTAGGAACTTTTGTTGACTTGAGTTTTGTCATTGTCTTTATAATACTTATATGTCGTATCACCTTTCTAAATGTATACTAACTCATTTGTAGTATTCATTTTAAAATGTTTTTTTTATCCATTAAATCTACGACTTTACAGTTCTGTAAATATCTTACTTCATCAAAAAGTCTCGTTTGTTTAAAGGGATCAAACTCTAGATCTACCAATATGGCAACATAATTTCTTGCATTTGATATATCATTTTTTTAAAGAATAACATTTAAATGATACTCACTGGGGCTAATAAGAGTTTTATCGAAAACTAATTGCACGATATTAAGCAAATTGTGTTCTAATATTAATCGAAATCGAATCGTACGATTATTTTGTATGGAATTTGTTTAAAAATGCTTTCGATGATTGTTGCGATATTCTATCATCCAAAATTATACTATACTAAGAGTACGGTTCCTGATCTGTCAGATTATAAGTAGCATATTTGCGAAGGTTACAGGTACAAATTACTTTGTAAAAACAACTGTATAGCATTACATAGCATTATTTAACGATTCTCTGTGTTACACGCTTACAATCAATTTAAGACAAACAATAAACATCAAACTGCGCAACACGTCATATTAATTCACATTTTTGTTTATTTAGTTTGCAATGATCAAAGTATTTCTTCTGTGGCAGCAATGCGTCTGGTAGCAACTAGTATGATATTATTACAATTTTTCTATGCATATATCCACTTGGATTGATCATGTCTAATACTTTCTTACCTTCCATATCCGGAAAACTATCAAATCTATGACCCCCAATCTTCGGACATCCGAATACCACTATGATTTGCCACCAGTGCGTCTTCGTGTGTGCATGTCACACCCATCAGGGGACACGTGAATAAATGTGCGTTGTTCCTGAACAGAGCTACACTCACAGGTGTCGTAATCTCTATAACCCCATTTCTTGAGGTTATGTACTTTAACATCTGTTCAGTGCCCTCCAAGTAGGATATGTCAGGTCATGTCCTGCTGACATTTTCTCTCCCGGAGGTACATATCTAATAGATGTTGGTAATGTCTTAATATAATTCTATTCTAGGCTTACCTGTTGATGAAATTTACACCAATTGGGATGTTGATGAACCAAACGATGGGGGTGCAGAAGGAAGCGAAGACTGCACCGAAATGCTCTACGACGGGAGGTACAACGATATAAAGTGTGACGAAGTACGTGCATTCATCTGCGTGAAACCATTAATCCCATCAGTCAATGATAACGAAAATGAGGTCTCGTCGTCACCCTCATTGGAGGCTGATGCAAAAAATGAAACGCTAACAGAGAGTGTGAAACCTCCAATCATTCCTTTGGATAAAGATAGGATCGTACCTCCAGTTCGGCAGCCTACCAGCTTCAGAAAAGATTACGAATATGATGCTGAAACAGGATATTATTATAAGATTCATGTGAGGCCTAAAAATTTTTCGACAGCGGTGAGTAGTTGTAAATTTGAGGGTACGCAACTGGCCACTCCAAAGAACGAATTAGAAACGACAACACTTAACAAAAATGTCTATTCAAAATATGCCCCATATACAGAAGGGCACTGGGTCGGCATACATGACATCCTAACTGAAGGAGATTTTCTTACATTGGACGGTAAAAAATCCATTTATTTACTGTGAATATCAAAACATTGTTGTTATATTATTTGAAGAGGTTTTAATCAATCCTAGGTGTTCCTGTTAGTGAAAGCTATGTTAACTGGAAGCCTCAATTTCCTGACACTTTTAGTGACGATCGCGATTGTGTTGTCATTGACAAGGAAGGATTTTATTATGATAGTTTGTGTTCTAACACATTCCCATATACTTGTACAAAACACGAATCAACTATTACCAACAATTTTTTATGTGACACTTATGATCCAGGTAAGTGTACCAATCATATTAATCCCACGCTTTTTTGATTATTTGTCCAGTACTTAACAAGTTTTCCTTCTGTTTGTATCTAGACAATTGAAAATTGACATTCGTTTCTTTCGGCCATCTTCTTCTTCTTGTCGTGTCATACTGTGCGCGTATAGAATATGTAATTCTACTTTAAATCGGCCATCTGTCAGCAGTGTTATTTATTTTTTAGTACACTTTGTTTTGTATGAAAAGCTTCTGAAGATTTTGACATGTAAATAATATTCACATCCTAATCAATTATTTATTTCAGCGTATTTCTATAAAAAGGAAACAGATCGATGTTACAAGCTACATGCTTCACCGTCCACATGGAATAATGCGTATAAAATATGTCACGCAGAGTTAGCCAACTTAGCTGATATCAACAGTGATACCGAAGCCAAGCTACTTACCGGAGAGTTCACCAAACAAAGACACAGAAATTTCAATAAAACATTTTTACATGTTGATTTTAGTGATATATTGATCCCAGAAATATTCACGACGTCCAAATGTAAGTTTTTTTTTTGTATTGAAATACTAAAAAGCATTTTCAGTTTTTTTCGTAGGTAGAAGTTTTAAACAACTTTTATTGCCTCGTTAGTTTATTTTTGGAATTTTTTTACAACTTCTGTTTCAACGATTAACTTTATCATCAGAATTTTTTACTCTCTATAAGACATTATTTACGAAAATATAACTTTTCTATTACGAGTAAAACACTACTTATTTTTGCACGTGGCACATCTCTATAGGGGCTAATTCAGTGAAGATAAGACAACAGAGTACAATACTCCCTTAAAGATCCAACATGGGAGCATAGGGAGGCAGCAAGAGCTCTCAACTGCGCTCGATCCTGCGCAGTTGCGATGACCTCCTCCCATTCATGTCCAAATGCCTCAGCTCTGCCTCGAAGAATGGAAAGATATAACATGTTAATATTTTTATTGTAAACTAGCTCTCCCCACAAACGTTTCCTGTCATTAGTATGAATATTGAATTCGAATTGGTATGAATATAAATTATTCGTCAACTCGACGTTGGCGATGACTTTGGCGAAAGCTTCTCTGTCTTGCGCTACCCGGAACCTATTTCCAAATCTAATCCAAACTCCCTTAAGATCCCATGTAGGGGCATAGGGAGGCAACAAGAGCTCTCCATTGCGCTCGATCTTGCGCAATGTTTATGACCTCCTCCCACACCATGTCCAGACTCGTCAGCTCTGAGAGGGTCTTCCTCGTCCTCGGGACCCTGATGGGATGAAGAACAGCGCTCTCCTCGGCCAACTGTCATTCGGCATCCTTAATACATGTCCCAGCCAAGTCCATCTCCTCCACATAATAGTAGAAGTGATGGGCTCACGCTGGGTGCGCCAGCGTATAGCGTCGTTCGTGATGCGGTGGTACCATCTTATACCCAAAATTCTCCTGAGGTACTTAATTTCAAATGCAGATACTTTTTATGCCTGGGCTTTGGTCAGGTGCCAGGACTCACACCCATATAGGAGAATGGGCAACACACACGCATCAACAACAGTTTACATTTCGTCTCGACACTAAACGCCGACGCCTTCCATATTTTGGTCATGTTGTTAAAGGCGCCACTTGCCATACCGATACGTATCGGGAGCTCAGCCCCGAGGTCACCTGTGGTGGTAATGGTTGCTCCCAGGTACTTAAACTTATCCACCCGGGAGACCTGGTGACCATCGATGGTTATCGTTAGCTGTTTATCGGGGCAGGTATTATTCGCCATGAGCTCCGTATTACTGGCATTGACTCGAAGGCCAAGGCGTGCTGTTTCATCGCAGAGTCTTGAAACAATGCGCTGTAATTCCTCCACTGTCGTACTGAATAACGCTAGGTCGTCCGCTTACTCCAGATCGCACAGTTCGCCCATTAGACCATCTCTATGAGTTATTGATATACCTCTTGCTCCTTGTATGGACTTTCTCAAGAGGAAGTCCATAACAATAATAAATATAAATGGAGCCATTACGCAGCCCTGTCTCTACTCCCGTGGTGATCCTGAAAGCTTCAGTAGTCTTCATACAGGGACTGCACCATTTTAACTATCTTCGGAGGTATACCGTACAGAGCTAAAATTTTCCATATCGATGGTCTAGGTGGGCTGTCGAAGGCCTTTTCAAAATCTATAAAGCAACAAGCGAGTGGAGATTTAAACTTTTTGCACTGCTGTAAGGTACACTTGGCACAGAAAATTGGGTTCATGCAGGACCTTCCAAAGGTACAAAGCCGCATTGTTGCTCTCTCAGGACAGCCATTACAATTGACAGGCCCCCGAATGTGGTGTAGTAATATCTGAGATAATACCTTACCGGGAACACTCAGTAGGGTAATTCCACGGTAGTTTCCGCATTCAAGGGGGTCACATTTTTTAAATATTTCGACGATGGATCCATTCCGCCAATCTCTTGGGCACCTCTCCTCTTCCCACGCCATTTTAAATATATCTAATAGTGGTTGGCCAAGGGTGTCTATGCCTTGTTTGAGGAGCTCTGCGAGATTTCCATCGTCTCCTGGCGCTTTGTTGTTCTTAAGTCTCATCACGGCCAGCACCATCTCACTGTATGTCGGCGGGTCCTCACATATCCCAGTTGCCTGAGGTATATTCAGACCAGCCAACTCCTCTTCAAAGTTGTAAGGTGAGGAGGGCTCGGGACGGTT
Source organism: Mystacides longicornis (assembly GCA_963576905.1). NCBI lineage: Eukaryota > Metazoa > Arthropoda > Insecta > Trichoptera > Leptoceridae > Mystacides > Mystacides longicornis. The sequence continues at coordinate 14,659,163 of OY756433.1, read as the reverse complement.
CAATAACGACTCAAAGTACTCCCTTCATCTCCCTTTAATCAGTTCGGGGGCAGTGACCACGAGAATCTCGTATTGCCGTCACGGGTCTTTTTTGACCCCTGCCCCTGACCTCTCGGGTGATTTCGAAAAGTGTCCTTGAGTCATTTCCGAGTGCAGCAGATTGCGCTCGCCGTATCTGAGATTCCAGGTGTCTTCTCTTATCTGTTCGTACAGAGTGCTTCACCTTGCGGATAGCTCTCTGTACTCAGACACCAAAGCGGCCAGTTTTTGAGGGTTTTTTCGCTGTCTCTGAGGGTCTTAGCCTTTTGGCGATCTTCGATGAGGCTCCAGGACCCATCGGACATCCATATTGGCCTCTTTTTATTCTTATAGCCGATAGAAGAACGTGCGGATTCCATAACGGTGTCACGGAAGCTATTCCAAGCTGTCTCAATCGGAACAGCTCCGTGTGAATCCTGCAAGGGGGCAAACCTGGTGCGTAACTCAGCCTCATACGTGTGACGACACTGAGCACTCTCTAACCTGCGTATGTCCAGCGGGCGAGGGGCAGATGGTCCCTGCTGGAAATGGGTGAATCTGAATCTCAACGAACCCACAAGGAGTTCGTGATCAGTATCCATGTCAGCCCCTCGGTAGATGCAGACATCTCGCAGGTCAGTTCGGTTGCTGGCCCTTATGGTCAATCTGTTTTTTTGTTCTCCTGTCAGGCGAGGTCCAAGTATATTTACGGATATCCTTGTGGGGGAACAGGGTTCCCCCTATTAAGAGTCCATGGAGTGTGGCAAAACCAATCACACGGCTTCCATTATCATTTATCACTCCCATGCCATGCCTACCCATGACGCCTGGTCCATACTGGGGTCACTGCCAACCTTGGCGTTAAAATCCCCCAGGACTATTAAGCGGTGGCGGCTTGGGACATGGGACACAACTGCATCCAGACTGTCATAAAAACAGTCGGCAGCCGCATCCCCATCCTCAGTGGGAGCATAGCATAAGAGGACCGTCAGTGTTTCGCCTGTCATCTTGAAGGACGCACTCATCAGGCGGTCAGAAACAGGTTCCCAACCAAGAAGGCGAGAGAAGGCATATTTACTTAAAAGTAGAGCGACGCCACGCATCCGTGCAGTTCGGTGACCAGAGTGCAGCATGACATAGTTGCTAGAGTCACTCTGCCCCGTTCCTGGGATGTGTGCCTCGCTCAGCCACAGAATATCCAGTCCATAATCTCCCGCCAACTTGGCAGCAACAAGCTCCCCGCCCGCCCTCAAAGTACGGACATTCAGGGTCCCGATTTTCAGGCTCTTGTTCCTAGAGCGAGCCGTGGTCAACACGGGGGGACACTAGCTGCCTGAACCCCCCCTGGTAGGGTCCGAGACTTAATTTTGTTGCCTTTTCTGACCGCGTGAGTTTAAGGGCGTGAGGTGGTCAACCCCACGGCCCCGATCAGATATTTCGATTACCTGCCTCTTACAGGATGCGTGAAAAACCAGCAAAAAGAACAGATGTGCTATTCTAAGCCGACAGCCCCACGGCAACCTATTTAACCTATATAATTCTGTCCGATGGGTCTGTTTTAAACAATGTTCAAACCGCTTCAACTATCAAACGCCAATTAAAAATCAAAGTAGAAAAATTTTCTAATGTCAAAAGCACTAAAAAGATTACCTTCGTTAAGTTTTATTTAATTTTCTGATATTTCGCGTAACTTTCTTATTTTTTCCTTTCATAAGAGCCTTTTTCTCACAGTAGCAAGCACAACAAAAAATAATGAACGAAATTGGTTTTGCTGTTGCGCGTGATGCGATGACGAAGGGAAATAGGGCTCGATTCCAAATATCATGATAATAGGTTAGTCCTAGAACTATTATTCTAGGACTAACTAGAAAGCTACAAACTTCAAGAGCATCTCTCGTTACTGTCGTCAATAAATTTGCTTCTTTTTTATTCAATTTTCAGATCAAACATTAGCTGAGGCTGGGTACGAAGTGTGGGAAGATGGTGAACCAGATAATAAAGATGGAAACGAACACTGCGGAGGAATGTTGACGAATGGGAAACTAGCCGATGTCAACTGCAACACTAGAGCTGCGTTTTTCTGTGAGAAAAAATCTGCAGAGGGGTAATTTCGACGAAGAATCATCCTGAAGTTAATTTTAAAATGGTGTGTTTAATGAGATTCCGTGAGAATTTTATATTTAATTGAGTTATTTGTATCATAAGATATTTATATTACATTTTGTTTTTTTTCATATAATCAAACTTTATAATAATACCATATGTATATATATAAAAATTTCAAACGACATCACATGTATTTATACCTTAGTTGGCTTAATTCATATCTTCATATTCATCCTTTAAGTATCGATAGTTTTTTCCAATTTCGATTGTCACAAATAAAATGTCACCTTTGGTTTCCCACACCGACATTCGAACTGAGGTTCGTGGGTTCGTTACCGGGTGCCGACCATCTTTCTCATTTACGATACAAATTTATTTATTTACTTTGAAATATATCAAGGAGTTTTTGTTTTGTGTTTACTTGTGAGCATATTATATTCACTAAAAAGTTTCCTTATATTAGGCCAAAATTTCAAAAATTACTACCAATTTTTTTTTTACTAAGCTTAAGTTTGATGTCGTAGCTTTTATTATTTTTATTGAAAAGGATGACTTTCTGGCTTTCAAATGATATTTATTTGATTAAAATAAATTAAAAGAGAAAAATATTTTTTAGTTTAAAACAATAATACCTAATAACTAATAAGTTCCCCTATAAAAGAAGAACTTTTTTTTTTGCAATTTTGTCAAATACAGTATTTGTCTATTATTCTAAGTGTCGTGATAGCCGAAAAATACAACCCAGTGACTAGAACAACATGGAACAGATGGGACCTGCCGGAGATTTTTCGACATAATGTCATTTTTTAGGGATTTGAATTAACCCATAAATGGCAAATGTTGCTAATGTAAAAATGATCAAACTGAGCACGAAGGGGTCTAATTAAAATAACGAAAAAACGTGTAACCACTCTCTACTCGATGTCCATCTCAAGATCGAGCACAAGAGAGCTCTCGAAGACTCCTAATGCCCTAAGTGGGATTTCAAAGGGAGAAACAGTTATTCATTGAGGGCTTTTCTGAACATCCGACCCTATCGAGTTGCATCGGATACGATACAATAGCGTGACGGACAAAAATAATAATTTTGTAATACTTATTTAAAATATTCCACTATATTTTTTACATAAAAAACACGCCTATTTTAATAAACAAAATTTGTTATTTCTATTAATTATTATTTTTTCTTATATTTAATTACTTATTTTACCTCAAATCGAAATGTAAGCAATCTTTTACATGATATCTATAATCTTAGATAGAACTTTTCTAAACAATTTTCATTAAAATTCTTCCAAATTTTTACCAAATAACACTCAATTATATTTTATGCAATTTTTTACACTTAAATTAAAATAAGATCATTAAATACTAGTAAAGAATTGGTTGGATCGCAAGCGACAGCGTAATGGGCGTTGAGTAGACATCCGATAGTGTTGCGACGAATGCAACCGGTTATCCGATGTTTCATTCGAATGTTGCTAGTTTATTTATTAGTAAGGGCGTGTACTAAAAGTTGGATCCTACGCAACACTATCGGGAGGCACACAACTCGATAAGGTTGGATGTTCAAAAAAATCTCCCATTGATTGATAAATTTGTATATTATGTAAAAATAAGCGATCACTGCTTTGCTGTTCAAAAAGGGGTGAGTTTAAACCAAAAGAGCATAGAACCAGTACTGAAGACGGCGCATTCTTTCTTTATCGTTGATATTGACACCGGGGAAGTCTGGCGCACGTTATCTGTCATCGCCTATGAATCAGATCTTGGTGTTAATTCTTGCTCCTTGTTGTTTTCTTGGTGTCAATGTCAGTGATCAGCAGGGTTACTCTCGTCTTATTGCAATATTATTGAAAAGATATCTTAAAGGGCGGCTCGGATAAGGATTGGACCAATCAGAGAGAAAGAGTGAGTGTCTACAATACGATGTAGCCAATCGTGGAATGATCATGACACTCCCCCTTTCTCTCTGATTGGTCCAATCCATATCCGAGCTGCCCTTTAAGATATCTTTTCAATAAGATTGCAATAAGACCGCTACGAGAATACGGCCGCAGGAGGAAATGCTCTATTTGTGGCTCAATGTGCCTTTGCTTTAAACGCACAATATGACTAACTTGATACTAATAAGAATAGCTTGATACTTTTTTTATATCTCATTTTAGATCCCTGTGGGACATCGCTTCAATAGAGGTTAAAAAATAGGTTATCACGACCGCCCAAATTGGTTTCATATCATCAAAAGTGTTGAAACATAACAATCATTATAAAGTTTTCATCAAGTCCAATGTTTGTTCGGAGCATTTACAGGCAGGAAATATTGCTACACCAACAATTCGTTTGACATCTTTTCTTGTTCCGTTAAATGATTAGAGTTTAGTTTTTTGTGAATGGAAAACTAGTAAGTAGATATTGAAGTGAAAAAATGACGACAAAGTGTTTAATGTTACTGTTCGTGGTTTTATACTATTCTGCAGTAGTTGAAACAGGTAGTCTTCTTTATATATTTTATTTATTTATCTAATATTTTTCTTTATTCTATCAAATTTTTAATCAATAAACAAAAATAAATACCTACATTAAAAATAATATAATTGGTATCTTTATTATTTCTTCTAAATCGGTTCATATTCAAATTCACACTATTATAAAGTACCTATGTACCTATTACCTCAATGAAACAATCAAAAGAGCCTATTTACCTACCATCGTTTTTTTTTACCAAAGTTCAGTTTTTACCCAACATTTCTCTATTTTATGTTCCCTACTCAAATTGGTGCCGTCCATTAATCTCGTGATGTTTTTTTTTGCTGATGATATTTGCTAAGGTTTCAAAATAACCCCCCCCCCCCTCCAAAAATCACAGGAACTCTTTAAGTCAAAAGAGTGAGAAAAAAAACGGTTTTCATCATATTTTTTTAAATTTTTGAATGTGCAACTGTGTTTCTTTAAATTCATCAGATAAAATGAACACACGTGATATTTTTACTAGACCCCCCTCCCCCTACGTGATTTTTCGAAATATTTTTCCGAACCCCCTTCCCCTTTTTGGGCTCACGCGATTAATGGATGACCCCATAGTTGTCGATTAACACTGTGTTATCTTTCTATTTCTGTTAAAAATAAGGCAAAATTTGTCATTCTAGCTCCAAATGAGACAGATGTACCACCACCTTTTAAGGATTATACGTACTCGAATGTCACCAAGATGTACTACCGGTGTTATGATACTCCACTTAATTTCACTGCAGCCATTCAGAGGTGCAGGAGTGACGGAGCTGAGCTTGGGGTCCCAAAGACTAAGTTAGAGTTTGATGTTCTTAAAGATAATTTCAAGTATTATATTCCTTCTGTTTGGCTTGCATTAACTGACCTAGACACAGAGGGACAATTCAAAACACTCAGTGGTGACTACATTTTTTTAGTATTTTAAGCGGTATTTATACTTAAGTTTGAATTGATTTTTTGATTCATATCGAGATTACTTGCTGCTAAGGAGTGTTTTTAACAACCTTTACCTAAGTACTCATACTTTATTTTATACTCCAAATTTTATGGAGTAGAATATAAAAATTACTTGCATTTTTATAAAACTATTATTAGTTTCAGAATATTCGTTCATCCAGATCTGCGCTTTGAGTTTACCGTTCAAAATCTTCCGGAGCATCATCTTTCTTCCGATCATCCTTTCATTCATATATGTCCAGTGTCCACGTTTTTAAGTTGGTTGCTGTTTGTCGCCAGAAAGATTTTTTTAAGTCTTCCGACGCCCCTCTTATACCACAATCTCAAAATTTTAGGAGTCCATGTTATGGGATCTTAGATTTGCTATACGATCAATAACGTTTATTTCTTTGGATATATGCTTCAGTTACTCGATCGCTAAATCATATACACTAACAGTAAAATGTTTACCATTACAGCTTTTAAAATATCGCATTTCATGATTATATTTCAACAAAGTTCAATATTCCTCCATTTAAGCAAGCAAAGTAGATTAAACTTTATTTCATTTAAGGTTTATCTGTTGATGAAATTTACACCAATTGGGATTTTGGTGAGCCAAACGATGGAGGATTTTCGGCAAACGAAGACTGCAGCGAAATGCTTTTCAACGGAAAGTACGAAGATATAAAGTGTGACAATGCGCGTGCGTTTATTTGTACAAAACCGCTCATCATACCTGTCATTGAAAGTAAAATTGAGGCATCAACACCACCTTTAATGGAGTTCAATGCAACAAATAAAACGCCAATAGAAACTGTAGAATCTTCGAGGAATTCTTCGGAAAAAGATAGAATCGTCCCTTTGGTTCAGCAACCCACGAAGTTCAGAAAAGATTACGAATATGATGCTGAAACAGGCTATTATTATAAAGTTCACGCTATCGTTAGAAAAAATTTTTCGACAGCTGTGAGCGTTTGTAAATCTGAGGGTTCTCAATTAGCTATTCCAAAAAGTTTGCTAGAAGTAACAGTACTTAATAAATACGCATTTTCAAAGTTTCCTAAGAGGACAGAAGAGCATTGGGTCGGTATACATGATTCCCTGAGTAAAGGAAATTTTCTTACGTTGGACGGTAATAAAATCTGTATCATAAACTTTTTGAATTACTATCAGTCAATTTATTAATGGTAGTCTTGTTATCAAATCTATCCTAGGTGTTCCTGTAAATGAAAGCTATGTTAACTGGAAGCCTTGGTTCCCTGACAGCTTGAGACGCGATCACGATTGCGTTTCCATTGACAGGGAAGGTTTCTATTATGAGATCTCGTGTGCCGACAAATTACGGTTTGTTTGTACGAAACACAAGTCAAGAATTAACTTTAATATATTGTGTGATACTCATGATTCAGGTACAGTAATACAGCGTATTGTTTTATTACAGTTCGAGATACTATATTGTATAGTCACTGAATAATGTATTATTATGTTACAGATTATTTTGTTAAACCAGAAACGGATAAATGTTATAAGCTTCATACTACGGCATTAACATGGCACAAAGCATTCCAAATTTGTAGAGCAGAATTAGCTAATTTAGTTGAGATCAAAAGCGCCACCGAAGCCCAGATACTAGCTGGAATTTTCACTAAACACAATCACGAAAATATCAATAAGACATTTATCCATGTAGATTTTAGTGACCACGTTTTCCCACCAAGAACATTTTTGACTTCCAAATGTAAGTTTTTTTATGTTGAAATATTTAACTATTTTTTTAATGCCCCGAGGCCTCATCGTAACCCATTGAAATCTTATTTGTTTGGACCAAAATGTGCACAGAAATCCTATTTAAAAGTGTTCAACAGAGATTCATGAGTTCTCATTACTTATATTCTGTAATGGAGATGTTGTTTACTGTCGATTTTTTCTGAAATTTGGCAGTGTTTGGGAGAATATATTAAGGCATGGTTTTAAAAAGAAACAAATATATGTGCTCATCATTATGATTTATGGGATATTTTTTTGCCAGTTTTTATCAACTTTTATTCAACTCATTACGTAATAACGAATAATTTTAAATATAAATAATAAACCACAAAACCAAAAATCTAATACTATATACCTAATTCAATTTTGTCAAATCTAGCATAGTAACATACTTAACCATTTCTGGGAGTGAATTCTGAATTATATATCTATCAGTGATGCAGTGTACACACGACTACATCTTGCTCTATTCGTTCTTGGGTATTCCATTCTGATATGTTCTCTCTGTCTTGTCTGGTAACTATGTATCCCACCAGCCGTCACAATGTCAATTTTAGTTTTAATAAGTCCATTTCTTAATGTAAAAATCAACTTAACTTTTTATGTCAATATTCTATAAAAAAAATCAACCTCAACATTTCGCAGCCAAAAAATCTCCCTTGTCGTCCCCTCTCATCGTTCCCTTCATGGTGACAACAATCTTAACCCCTTCAGACCTGAATTATTGTTTACGGTATAAAAAATTATTTGATTATTGAATATTGGTAATAGGGACATCATTTAAACAAATTTATGATTTTTTTCAAAATTTTCAAAAACTTTCCCCATTTTCCAGCATGTGCATAATTGTGCACATTGAGTCTCAAATGTCATAACTGAGAGCCATACAAGTCATTTGATAACATTTATAAAAAAACATTTTGTAATAGAGTAAACTTTATTTTTTTCTTTGATATGCTACAAAACAGTTTTTTAACTTTTTTACACGAAACTACATTAGATTTATGACAATAGGAATTAATTTTTTGGTGACATAAATTATTTTTTGCATCATTTTCCCTCTTAATTGCTATCATTTCAAAAGGCATATGATCATCTTATTATGTTCCATTTATAAAATTGGATTGACATCATCATTGGGTCTTTTTACTTTTATCTTGTATCTTGGGTTCTTCAGAGAAACTGGTATCTCCGGGACGTTCATGTTTTTTTTATGAGGCATTTTTTGGAGTCAATCAATGCTTCAGCAACCCTCAAGAAAAAATGAAACATATCCAGTTCATTTTCTTTGCGATGTTAAATTATCAACAGTCTTTATGTAGCTAACCAACTATTAACTATACCTGCTAAATCTAGAGCGTGGAAAAACATACGAAGTGTCCACGTTTTTATCTTTTATATATTCCATAGCGAGAGTACATCTGATCTTTGAGGTCAACACCACCCACATTTTCATTGACTTAATTATTTTACCTCTGCCTTTTTTCATCTCCATATCGGAAAGCAACGGTGGGTTTGTAAATTTATTGAGTGTTCCTGCTGCACAAATATTTTTTCGTTTCAGCACTTGTAGTAGATGATAAGCTGAAATCGTTCTCTGGGAAATTATAAAGTGCTGATTATTATGTGTAGTTCAAAAACTGATTTTATTTCTCATACATTAGTTCTGTTTATTCGAAGTTCCCATGTTTATGAAGTCCATATATGATTGTGTTTTCTGTATTTCTTTAAAGCCATAATCAGGCATATGCTTTTGGTAGTCTTCCAATGGTTTTTTCAACGGAACGAAAAACTACCTAAAAATTATGGTCCCAAAGTCTTTTGGTCGCCATTTGGGTATTTCCTTTCTCTGTAAGAAGCAAAGGTTCGTCTTATACAAAAATTTCTTTTTTTGTAAGTGTGTTACAACCCACTGACTCAGATCCAATTATTTCATAACATCTTGAAGGGGCTGAAGAATTTTCATAATCCTCATCTTTCTCATCATCGCTCAAATCCCGGTCAAAATCCTGTTCTAACATTTCACAGATTATGTTTACATCAACTTCATTACAAGTGTTATAAATTTGGCTGAAATACATAACAATTTTATGAAATATAAGCAACACTAATTTGGGCAAGATGTTACTAAATTGTCTTTTCTTTGGTACTCTTAGGACAGATTGGGCATAATTATGCACATCTATTTTCAAACGCAATTTACTAAGTATTTTGTAGACTTTGTCCCACAATCTTATAATTTACACAAAATTTAATCATTTTTTTCAACATCCGAAATATTGTATTTGTTAGAAATCACAATCAAGTCATTTAAAAATATTTAGAATATACCCCTACCTCGACGTTGACCAAAATGACTGTAGGACTGATCATAAACTATGTTGTTTGAAAGCGTTGCTAATAGATGGCACTAGTTGGATGATTTTAAAACAACTAGAAAGATTCGGTTCATGCACAGAGAGATGGCGGTAGGCTAAATATTTTTAAATAATGACAATTTTATAAGGATTCAAATGTTATGTGCATAATTATGCACCCAGGGTCTGAAGGGGTTAAGAATAACAAAAATAAATAATGTGCCTGCGTTATGTACAAAGACATCTTTTGAAAATATTATGAAATGTAAAGAAGTAACAAACATCAAATTTTCTTCCTGTTATTACTTATAGGATATTTTTTGTTCCATTTCTAGACGAAAGACTTGCTGAACTTGGGTACGAAGTATGGGATGACGGTGAACCCGATAATAAAGATGGCGATGAACACTGCGGAGGTATGATGGCGAACGGAAAACTGGCTGATGTCAATTGCAACACTGAAGCTATGTTTTTCTGTGAGAAAAAATTACCAAAATGAACGATCGAATTGAGCTGATTTAGATATGACAGGCCTGGGAAAACTGCGCCCCCTCTTATAAAATCAACTGGAGATTTTTATAAATTTAAAAGCTATGTTGACATATTGATCTTGATTGGAATAGACCACAAGTTTAGAGCTTTAAATAAATTGAATCGTCTTAAAAATATCTCAAAATTTTATAAAGCCGAACATTGATTATATGATTCTTCAAAAACATTTTTTTTAAATGAAACCTACTTATCATTACTTTTCTATCTTGAACATCAGTTTAAATTGTTTACGATGAAATTTTACCAATGATTAAAAAAAACAACTGATTAAAAAAAATTAGGCGAGTACCAAAAGAGCAGTGGGCCTAGACAAAATCGCATTTGGCGATCGACTACAAACGAACTTTTCGCCAATGGGTCAATTTGGTAGACAAAACCACATTGGTCTTCTCATTTGATTAATTTTTTTTTTTAGAATTTTATTTTTCATTTTTTTTTTTATTTTATTGAATCTGTGCTCACTCAAAGTGAACACAAATATACTCTTTGACTCTTTCACAGTAAGCTACTTAAAGCTTGTGTCGTGAAAGAGGAAGATGGTCGGCACCTGGGATTGAACCACGACGTCCGCACCAAAGAGTACGAAAGCCGGCGTTGTAATCGGTAGTCTACCTGAACAAAGGATTAACAAAGAGAGAGGGCAGGTAGTTGAATGACGAATAATACTAAGTTTAATAATATAGGTAATATAACACTTTTCTATACAAAGGTGTCAGTATAGCCGGCGGAACTTATTGCCTGAGGCATTTTTTTCCAGTCAACCGGTCTCGTCCAATCTGAGACAGGCCAACCCCGGGCTGAAATTTCAAGTGAAAAAACACTTACACGACCGGGAATCGAACCCGGGACATCGTGATCAGTCCACGCCAATACAACTAGGCTACCGATCTCGGTACTTTGAACTTTGAACAAAACAAAAATTCTATTAATTACGAGTTGTTTTACCTTGTGTTAAATAACTCGTTAATAAAAAGTGTTCATCTTTTTTTGAGTCACTATCGTAAGAATGGTCCGCACCAAGCATGCCTACCCTGTTCCTCCTCCATTCCTCCCCGTCACCGGCCATCATCCTCTTGGCCCATGTCCCCGATCACCTGGTCTATATAATTCTCTCTGGGGCGGCCTCTATGATTTCTGCCCTCAATCACTCCTTCGATGATGGTAAAGAGCTGACCCAAGTGCCTGATGTTATGGCCCATCCATATCACGTTTTTGGGAGACTCTTACAAATATTTGTGGATTCTTGAGCCGTTTTCAAGAGTAGATCTTACACAAAGAACCAACTATTTGAAGTCGATCGTTAAGTTTATTAGTGTTTGATTTGAAGAGGTTTTAGAATTTTCAAAGATCGAGCGAACCGTCCGTTCTCAAAGAAATTTTCTGTAGAAGACCCAGACTTAGATGGCTGGACGGAGCGGAGAGATACCACAGACTAGGTGGACTATTGGTGGAGCATGGAGGAAGACAGGGTGGCATGGAGACATCTTCTGGAGGAGGCCAGGAGCCACATAGTAGTAGGTTGTAGCGCCACGGATGGTTGTGTTTAAGAGATAAATTTTATACAAATTTAAACCAATACGGGCTTTAAGCCCGTCTTCTACTGCTGTTTCGAAGGCTGGCTTTGTGTGATCACTTTACGTTAACAATACGTTAATCATTTAGGTGGCCAAATTCAGGATGGTCGAAATTAATAAAAGAGACTTTTCAATTCTGGACCAAAGTAAAAAAATATAGCCAGTGGTTCCCATATTATAAGTAGGTAGGTACTCTGTGTTTTATCGAATCTTGATCAAGATGTTCATACGTTCACAGTCGGGTTAGTGCGAACACTTATAACCTTAGATCGGCTGAACAGATTTTTATCATTTTTGGTTTATTTGATTCTTCTTTACTCCGGATAACATATTAACTAATAAAAAAAGAAAAAAAAACGGATATAAAATAAAATAAATTATAAAATTAAAGTTAGTATGGAACGAATTTCCATACAACAACGCCACTTGTGAAAATTCTATAGAAACACAATTTTTATTTACCTGACAACATTGACATTAAAAATATTCGCACGCAGATTATTGATGGAATTTTTTTCAAGCCTTTTTCTTATTTGTTAACATTGAAGCGCATTTTTTTTTTTTATAAAAGTGAATAAATCTTATTTTGAAATCAAATTTTCGTTTGATACAAACTGTCAGTTGTTTAATAGTTGGTGCGATTGACAGAATTCGGATGAAAAATATGACGTGGTTTCAAACACATGCACCGGTCGGAATGTCATTGGTAAAAAGTAATTTTTATCATTCTTTTCAATATTCATAGTTCGACCACAGGACAAGGTCTGTCGGGAAAGCTAGTTCTGAAGATAATTCAACACGAAAAACAAAATAATGTACCCGAAAAATTCATGAAGTAGGTAATAAGATATTTTAAAACATTTCGAAGTCGATTAGCGCCGGCAGCCATTCATCGCACGGTCGGCTATGGTATGAGCCCGCGTAGCTTTTCATTCATCGCTACGTCCAAAGAGTTTCAACTCTTCTTCAAATCTTCTTCAGCGTTGTGTAATTCAGTCGAGTTTCAGAGTCGCTGTGAGGCGGACGCCGGCTGTGTCGCTCGCACCATGCACTCTCGCGTATTTACTCTACAACTTTAGTAAATTTGTTACGAAACTAATAATTCAAACCGAACAATTATTTGTGAAAGATTCCCTCAATAATATTTAGTTTTTTTTCTTCTTCAAAATATTGTGTTTAATTTGTTGCTATTATCTTCCTCCCGTTTGAAGAATTCTATTGACACTTGTTGGACACTCCACTGTTGTTGTTTTGGCCGCCAGGTAAATTCACCTTTGCTATCATTGTATTTTGTTATTACTTATCTACGCATATATTTGAAAACATTTATATTCATTGCTTTTGATCGATAATTGACCTTTTAGTTAATTATTTAGAAACCACTTAAAATTACTTTATTAATATTAGATATGAATCATTATATATATTTTTTATTTCTTTTAATCATATAATATGTTTAATTTATGACGTTAAATATTTTTACAAAATATACCCATTGTACTCTTGCTTATATGTTTTTTTATATAAGGATGCGATTGTTATCTAAATCTAAAGAAGCTTAAACCATTAGTATCTTATTGTTTTAATATTAAAAAGTGTTTATTACTACCTTTTAGTGGACTAGAAAATAAATGAAACTTCCATCTTACTGTAAACTGTAAAAGAGATATGTTTTAATATTATTTTCGTTATGTAAATTAAGGTATAATATTACTAGGTATCGTTGATTAGTTAAATTGTGGGTTAACACTCTGTCCTTTGAAGAATTTAACCTTATCTTAATCTTAACAAAAATAAAACCAAGAGTTAGAATTATATTTTTTGTTTGAAAATCTTCACCCGAACCTAAGAGTTTTTGGTACAAAGAACCTTTTCCAAAGCGTTACGAAAAGGTAAAAGTAGTTTTTATATTTTTTTAAGTTAACGGATTTAAAAAAAAACAGAATTACTTTTTTCCTATGTGTAATAGGTAGATATTTACTTCATTTTAAGATAAATGGTGATATTAGTAATATTTTTATTTCTTTGCAACTTTCATCAAATTTTAATTAAGGTACCAACTCGAGGAGGGCTTATGTTGCCTTCCTATGACCCCGAGTGGAAAAAAAGGGAATATTTATTGATTGACCTACTCATAATAACCATCATGAATAATTTTGCACATTCTCAATTTATCTACCTTTTATTATTATTTCCGCGTGGGTAACTACCTGAAAGATAACGGCAGTTTTAATAAAAAGAAGATTATTTTTTAATATACCTTGACGCCGAAATACGATGGATTACCGTAAAATAAGTTTCCCTTTTTTCCACAATGAAAACCACTATAATTATAACAAGTAAAACGGAGTGGTTCGAACGACTTCGGCTGTTCATACTGTTTCGTGGAGAGGTCGTGGGTTCGATCACAGATGCCGACCATCTTCCTCTTTCACGACATAAGCTTTGAAGCTTACTGTGTAAGAGTCAAATATTGTCTTTGTGTTCATTTTTAGTGAGCATATATTCATTAAAAATTGTAGAAGCTCGGAGCCAAGTCCGGACTGCATGGTTGTTGTTGGACAATCTATAATATACAGTATCGGTAGGCACAATAATAGACCATCCGATTTTATCGGATCTCTGCTCGTATTTATTATACTTGTACATAGGGATTGCAATCCGGAAAACCGGATCCGGTATTCCGGCGGAACCGGCATCAAAATGCTCATATCGGATCCGGCACAAATTGGCGGATCCGGAGATCGGATCCGGTTAATCATATTAAGGGATTTTTCGACATACTCAACACAGACCGGACTCGAATCCGTATCCCTAGCAATTCCACAGGGTCATTGTAGGTACCCATAAAGATACGAAGAGAAGAGGAGGCAAAAAATGCGTCACACTGAGCGCAGTGTAATGCTGCTTTTGCCTTCCTGTGCCCAAGGTTGGATAAGGTAGTGTTGACTGATCGTATTGATAGTATTGACTATCGAATGAAAAGACATCTCTTAGAAAAATGGTGAGAGCATGAAGCAATAATTAGCCAACAAAAAATATATTAACCTATTTAAAAGCAAAACTATTGTGATTATTGTCTGGTATACCTACATAAGTCTGTCATAATGTTTGTGCAGATATATTCGCGGATGTCCAACTGCACATCCATCTCTTTAGTGTTCGTCCAATGGTCTGTTGGTTGATGTGATTTCATCCTCTTATAATTACCAGAATCACCGGATCCGTTCTGTTGACGTGATCATTCCAGTATTGCCTTCTATCAATTGCTACTCCATTGCCTGACGTTCTCGATATTGCAGAAGCTCCGAATCCGGAGTTTTTTACTCTGCCTCGAATGGTTTATTCCACAATGGGTTGGAGAGTTCTCGATAATCTTTCTTTTTCGTGGTGTCGGTTCTCTGATAATCTTTTTTTCAAATCATGATCAATCAAGCAGGTCAAAATAAATATTTTCGTTAAGTTTAAACTTGACTTTTATAATACGTAATCTAATTTGTAATTTTATTTCTTTTGAAACTATATTTTTTATAGTTTTTACCATTTAAAAGTAGTCATACCCTAATAAAATTACTTTCGTATATGTGCTGTTTCATTTTTAGCCTTCATTATTGTTAAAAATGACAATTAATCAAGGTTATTTCGAAAATTCGGTTGGATCCGGCCGGATTCAAAATGAGACCGGATTGCAATCCCTACTTGTACATCGAATTCGATCCAATTCGATATTCAAATTTTGTCAACAAGATTTATAAGTTCGATTGGACGGATCTTCAATTAATATTTCTTTCTGATAATTTTATTATCAACTCTAATTAAGCTATTTTAACTCTCCATTCATTGTCTGCTTTCTCGTTAATAATAATTACGAACTTGGAGTTGGATCGTCCCAATTATATGAAAATACAACGCCCCCGAGTAATAAAATCCCCAAGTAAACTCTTCACTATCAATAATTTTTAATGTTGGTATTTTAAAGATATTTGCTATTATGTACTCTCTTTGCCTATTGTTTTATTCTATCTGCCTTAAAAATGTGTTTTTATTAGGGATGTTATTATTGTTTAATTCTTGTTTCGGCTATTTGTTATATTATATTGTTGTCAAAGGCACTTTGAGCCGTATATTTGTTAAAATAAATAAACAAATGTTAAATTTTTCTAAAAATAACAAACACGAATTTCTCAACAAATGATTGTCGTGTACAAAATATGAGTCGTAGAATCATACTCAAATTGGTTTAATTTAGACGTCCTGTTTGAATACAAAAACATCTACACTCAAGTAAAATTTAGATTACCTACTCAAATGAAGGTACAGCCCCCGTAGACAAATTCAAACTGGCGTTCGACTACAAATGAAGATTTCGCCAATGTATAGTGCGACAAAATTATCTGTCCACTGGAACGTATAAACAATTATTTAAACCAAGCAATGACACTGATATAAAAATATAAAAAGTGGACAGCTAATTTTCTTCCTACTCTACATTGTCGAAGAATTCGTATGTAGTCGATCGCCAACTGTATTATGTCTAGGCCCCCAGATCTCAACATTTTACTGACTCATCTACATCGAGGGGCTAACCGTTCTACCAAATTTCAATCAAATCGGATAAGAATTACTATGAGTTATGGGTGCGCACACATTTTTGGAGGGTACGCGGAAATTAAATTTTTTTTTGCATTTTTGGAATCTACACCCTCGAAAACGTCGAGAAAATTAATTTCAGCGAAATCTATTTTTTTTGAAATCCGATCACAAGACTCATGTATATTTCATATACTATGTGTAAAATTTGCACGTGAGTTTCATTTAGGGTACAACCATATTTACACGTAAGTACTTAAATCTTATTTGGGGTACAGAAAAATTACATATGAGCCATATTTTGTGTGCAGCATTGAATTAATAACACGTCTAATGTTTCTGTCTAACGATGTGTGTGGGATTTTGACCTCAACCTTTTGCTACCTTTTTGTAAATTGCTGTAGAAACACTTTGATATTTTGTATTAAGTTAAATGATTTTTAAATTAAGTGTTTGTTAACATGTTTAAAAAGTGTCTTAAATTTAAAAATTGTCCGTCTGCTCGTTAAAATACTAATTGTTCAGAATATAGCTAGCATTGAATCCACAGCATTACAATAAATTCCTATGTTAGTTTTTTTATGAACTGAACCACAACGGGCTGATGTTTTTAAAGTTCATCATGAATTTATCCAGCAGCAAGTTTTCTATTTCTCAACCCATCATAAGAGGTTTCAATATTTCGTTGTCACACAAAATTCTTGGAAAGGCTTCAGCAACGTCATCTGCGTCAAATACTCCGTATACGTTGGTTCCACAGGTATCAAATACAGAGGTCCTAAGAAGAACCAACTGCTGCACGATTGACACTCTGATGACGCGTGCTCTCTTGCGATGGTCCGGTCACGTGCTTCGAATGGATGACCGTAGACTTCCCAAAAATATCCTATACGGCGAACTGGAAACAGGAAAAAGAAAGCACGGTGGCCAACGTAAGAGGTATAAGGATAACCTACATATCGCGTTGAAGAGTTTTAGTAGGCAGTCAGACTGGGAACAGACAGCGACAAACAGGCCTGAGTGGAGGAAGATCGTTGCCGCAAGTCAGGGGACCAAAATGCAGAGAAGAAGAGGTCCAGTAGAGGGAGTGGAATACCCGTGCTCGGAATGCGGCAGGATCTGTCTTTCAAGAATAGGCCTCTACAGCCACAAAAGATGGCATAGAAGACAGAACTAGTCCTTTTTGTGCTCCTTATGCTCGACTCACGGGCAATGGCCATTATTATTATTATTATTACATGTTTGTATACACGAAAATAGTCTCGTGCTAAAATTTTAACAAAATTAAAGATTAAAAATTAATGGCCTGTACCTACACATCTGAACACGCGCGGTAACGTAACCAAAGCAACGTTGCATGCAACGAATCGAAATTCCATAGTACGCGGTTCGGTTCGCTATGGAAATTTGATACGTTGCATGCAACGTTGCTTTGGTTATGTTACCGCGCGTGTTCATATTATGTATACAGACCCTTAAGTTTAGTAACTGTAATTGAGGCCGTCAGCGCAAAAGTGGCTAAACCTTGAGATTTAGCTTAAATGAAGTAACTTAATCTTAAATGACAACAAATCAAATTTTCAATATTATGATCATTATTAAGATCTAAAAGTGATAATGAATGTCCCCTTGTTATAAGTATAGCCACTTTTCCTTTGAAAATTATCAATCTTCATAACGTGGGTCATAATTTCTTATTATAAAAAATTTGTTAATGTGGATTAGGCCACTTTTACGCTGATGGCATTAATTTTGCGTCCCTTAAATTAAAATCGTAGTTATACTTTGCAACATAAATAGGTTGGTAGGTAAATAAAATGAAAAAAAACTGATGCTACCAAGCCTAAATACCTTTTTGCATGGGATATCGATATTCAAAACTATGAGCAATATCTTAATAGTGATGAAAGACCAAACAAGTGTGAGGTATCTGAATTTGTAACTTAAAACGCCGTGCAGTATATTTATTTTTATTTTTTTTAACAATTTATAGGAGGCACTATTTGCAATGGACATCCAAGTGAAATTTTTTTCTCATAGGAAAAAAAATTAAATTTTCTTTTTCAATTTCGTTAAAAACGTATGATACAGTATTAGCATTGTGTTAAAAAATACAACAAAGTTTGACGGCTTAGCTTGTTTATAACAAATTTGTTTATGCAAAACATTTGCTGTTTACCCCACATGGAGAAATATCTTTAAGTGTAATAAACAACGACTATTCTAATATTAATGTTTTTTTTTCTTATACCTATATTTTTATGATTTCAGAAGAATGAAATATAAGTTTGACAATGAGATTTCACAGCTGTATTTACATACTATTTGACATGTGTATGTATATCATGTTTCTGAGAAAATATTGGGGGGAAATCTGCGTTGTATGATTATTATATGTAAGACTTCACTCAAGACAAATATTGGCTGTTCGAATATGAATTGATTGAAAGGTTTCTATTTGCGTCAACAGAATCTATTTATGTAGGTATATAAAAAACAAAAAATGTTTCTCGTTATGTCTGTTAAAGATTTTGATACCATCTAAGCGACGTGCTCCGGTACACCTGTTTTAATAGAAAGGTAATAATTTAATATTAGAAATAAAAAAAATAAATAAATAAAGAATCTGGGGTCACCCAAAGTGAACACAAATACACTTTCGCCATCTTTCACAGAAAGGAAAGCTTATGTTGTGAAAGTGGAAATAATCGACACCGGGGTTCGAATCCACCACTCTCGGTAGGTACGAAAGCCGGCGTCGGAGCCGCTGGAATAATAAACATTAAGTATGATACAAATAAGACAATGAAAAATAAAGAACTTGTATTGCTTTTGAAGCGTCAAGGCACACATTGGATTCGATTCGATTGTTATCGACCTCAGGAGAGGCGAAAGGCATGGGTGTAAAGTTGGCACATCTTAAAGACTGTCAACACAAATCTGTTAGTTTTCATCTGTCGTTATCGCGTCTATCATATCAAATTATCGTAGAAGCCAGAGGCTGGGTATCCGCTAGTAACACGTAAGTTGACAAAAAAGCTCATTATTTGAAATTGTTTTGTGAAGCAGAAACACAATTTCTTCAATTTATTTTGTGTATTATTCGGTTCCATTAGCCTTCATGAGTGCTTTTGTACTTTTTGTTACCCTAAATTAAAATGAAAAGAATGAACGTTTTTTTTTAAATAAAATCATAGTCATACTTCATTTATTGGTTTTTAAGAAGCTTTTGTGTACTGTTAATAATGTGTGTAACTAATTGAATCAGCTATGATCCTTTATGCATTTTTGGGGGAATATTGTATGGAAATAAATGAAAAAGGTCAGTACCAAATTATAAAATAGGTTGGTACATTTTCAGATCACCTACTAAATTTCAACGGCTTGATCTCTGCGAGCTAAATATTAATTTTTACTTAGAAACCATTTAAACACTATAAATAAATCTACATACTTTTTCATAGTTTTTTTTATAACCTGTTTAATTAATCACTCATGCCTGTTATTGTGGTAATAAAGTGACACAATTAAAAATAATGGTTCTTGTTCTTTTTAAGTAAAAATGAATCTGTGCTCACTCAAAGTCAGGGTAGCCAGGTTTTTTCATTCTCAAATTTGCTATCCGGAAATTACAAATTTCCACTAAAAAAAGGTCATTCTCGAAATTTGCTGTCCGGAAAGTTATGAACTCACTAGAAAAAATGACAAAATCATTCCGAAAATAAAAATACCGAACACTCTATAGTTCGGTATTTTTTTCATACCGAACATGGAGCAAAAATACCGAACGGTTCGGTAAAATACCGAACTCCTGGCAACCCTGCTCAAAGTTAACACAAATATACTCTGACTCTTTCACAGTAAGCTCCTAAAAGCTTGTATTGTGAAAGAGGAAGATGGTTAGCACCTGGGATAGAGTCAGTACGAATCAGTATAAAAGCTGATTCCGGTAACCTCCAGGCTACCAACCACCTCGTCCGTAGAATATCCACCGGTACCAGATTTATTTACCTACCTTGCTTTTGTTGCTTTAATCATCTCACTTTATCAATAGGTAATCTCTTTTACTACAATCGGCAGTTCATCAAAATATTTTTTACGAAGATATTTACGGTGGTGTTGACGAAAGTTCGTATCTGCCTTGTCTGAAGGAACACACATCGCTTTCGGTTTCAAGCACCGACTATGAAAAGTATTATGCCATAAAAGTATTATATCAGCATCTCTGAATAACATTGAACTCTTCAAAGAACTCTTTAGTAGAATACTAGACTTTCTTGCGATGGTCTTGACTCTTGATGGTATGTCGGTATTGCTCGGGTATGTCGCACTCTGTTGATCTGCTGCGCAACCCAACTCAATATGCGACTTAGCTAAGACCATATTTCTGTGACATATTTTTAAACAATTTAAATCAGATTATTAAGTTCTGTTTCCGTGTATCTTCATCTCATACAAGGCTCACTCAACTGTCTCATAAATTACAAAACACGTTCCAGGAAAATGTTTATTGAAATCGTTGATTCTCCCAACTTTTTCTATTGTATTATCATATTTCTGTATTCATTTGCCTCATATTATTATTGGCTCAAGCCTTAGAATTTTATTAAATTCTTTGAACATGTGGTTTGGAACATAACTCTATTTAAATCTCCTGTTTCTGGGCTTCTTTATCACGTGCAGAGTTTTTCAACTACGAGTATGTTAAAAACTTTTGTAATATTTAGTAACAAAAACATTAACAACGAATATTCATATTGCGTAGGTTATCTGTAGGGCTATTCTCGTAATCAATCGCTTTTAAAAATCACTTAACGATAAGATTAAGACATGATCGCAAGCATTCGTATTCACAAAACTATCGGAATCTAATGTTAATCCTATCTTGAACTGGATCATTTTCATACTGATATTTCAAACATAACGAATTTTTAAGATATCTACTAGATATCTTGTTTTGTGAATACTAATCCGCCATTTTATGATTGTCAATCAAGATAAGAGCGTATTAAGAGCGCTACGAGAATAAGAGCACTGTTTAGAATGGGCGGTGGATCAATTAATAAGAAAACAGGCGCCATTGAACTGCAATAGACAGGTGTAATTTTCTAGTTGTCATTGATTAATAACGATATATTTTCCATACGGGCATTTCAAATTAATAAAGGCTCACCAAACGTGAAGAAAAATTCTTTTTTTGCATATTTGACTGTAAGCATTGTTGCGTGAAACAGGAAGATGGTTGGCAATACGGTTCGAACCCACGAAAGTTGGCGACTGAACAGCTATACGCCACTACTTTAATATTAACATCAAAGTTAGATTAATATTTATTCAGAAAAATGTGCAATTTTTTTAAAATCCTGGACCGCAAACCCATCTTCAATAGGTATGTCCACATCGAATTCATACGCTAAACTACTTAAGAAAAAATTCTGTCACATAGTCTGTACTAAAAGTCGTTCTTTCAGTAAGTTGTGTATTGGTTACTAAGGTATTTAAGTAGGTACTAGGATGAACTATTTCTGTGTTGACAATGAGAGGGGCCGCATCTTGCACGCCTGACAATCACACAGTTTCACAGTTTGGTAAGTGTCGGTTCACAAAGATTGTGCTAATGGGCCCGACAAACATTTGTATTACGTATCGATTTCATTAAACACGAACGCCGTCAATGACGCATAAAGAGAACTGAAGAATATAATAAGCATGTGCGCGTGCGATTAGGCCTTTTGAAAACAATGAAAACACAACATTTTGAATTTTCATAAATTTAGAATCAACAACTGTCAAAGCTGTCATTTTTTTCCATTATAAACGTTCTTTCTGTGGTTAGTCAAATTGACTCCCTGACCTTCCACCTCATTTGTGGTTTGCCTGGGAGTTGTTTTCCATGAGGATTTTGTGCAAATGTCTGAAGTTTGTTCTGAAACTCCTTTTCTTCAAATGCGCATTGTATTCGCCTTCCTCATTTAATATATTATCCTCGAGTTCGTATATATTTCTCTAAGCCTCATGTTTTTGGTAACAATGGTTCTTCACAACGCTCGGTCTGGCGCAGAATTGCTGTGACCTCCTCGCACACCTTACCGAAATCCCTTTATTACATCTTTTGAATATGATTTCATACGAATTTCACGTAAATAATAGGAATTGTTAGAGAAAACATGGTTTTTAATTAAAACGCGGGTTTTCTCTAGGGATCTCTTTAAGCCAACTGAAGAAGAACACATATAGATAACAATACCATGCCCCATACACAAGTTTTTAACTTCAAATGGGGCATATAAAATTCTCAATTTTTTGTTATATTTTTTATTAATAAAAAAAAAATACTTAAAATGAAAGCGAAAAAACCTTCTTTTTAGTTCTAGCTAGATATCATAAATAGGCGCATGTTAAAAATCACTTATGACTGGTTCTGCTTTTTGAAGTGTCTAATCCAGCTTTTTAACTACTATCCCTGGTTATTCCATTTATGACAATCAACATTTTAAGTAAGTAATGAGCTCAAAGTGCACACAAATACACTACTTGACTCTTTCACATATAAAAACGTTATTTTGTTGTTGGTAACATTTGCTAATAAAACTAAAAATACTTCTCATAATTATTTAATATCTAAGAGATAAATCGAAAAAACGAGAGAATATTACTTCAAAGAATAAAAGGTAATATTTTCGAAAACATTACGTTTATTGTTTTTTTTTTAAATATTAAAAGACTTTAAACCTTTTGTTTATACTCAGAAAGATAATTCAGCGATCAACATTGTCAGAATAATGGGAATTCTGAAACTCTTTTGTTTGTTATCTCGTTAAGAACATCTCTCCGTTTAGGCACTGGAGTAGATAGTACGCCCGATTCTGTTTGAATTTAAGTGCGCACTAACTAATATAAGAACGTTCCAATTTTAGTCAGTGCACATCGGTATTCTATAAAAATTAAGAGCGTTCTTAATGTGACTAATATTGAAATTAGTTCATTTTGGTATTCTACAACACTATTTAAGTCGATTTTAGTGCGTTCTTATGTCAAAACGTTCTTAATTTTAGTGCACACCTAATTGTATGCGACTTAAAATATATCTGATGATATTTTTATAATAAAAGTATTATTTTAACCTAATAAGTTTAAAAAAAGTGTTAAATATCTTTATTAAGGTAAATAAAATCATAAAATTGATTATTTGCGCGTGTTTCATTATGCCGAAATCGAAAATTGGAGGTTAGATCAAAATCACTACTTTCATAAAATACTCTTGCGTATATTACAACACGAGATTTGCACTAAAAATAATTATACTTATTTATTTCAAAAGGAAATCTAAGAGTTGGTCTGATAAAAAGGCTAATTTGATATGCCTCTAACCCATTTGGTCACTGCTTTGACACTCGTATTATTTTTAATAAACAAACATGACCAATTGCGCATGCGCGATATAGACCATAGACAATTATAATTCATATTTTTGTTTATGGTGAACTAATTTAAGCCATTTTAGTTTTTAGAACACATCGCTTTATAGAATACGAATTTTAATCCATATGACCTTAATTCTTAAATTTTGGAACGTTCTTATTTTAGGTCGAACAAATCCAGAATAGGGGGTAGTGCCTACTTACGAGTTTCAAAGATTGTCACTTCTGAAAGATACTCGGAGTATTATTATACAATAGGCGCAAAAGGGGGTTGTATACAAAACATCTTCTACACCTATTTGTTATGATTTGACAGTTATATTATTTCATTATAATATTATGAGAGTTATTTCATAGCTTGTTATTGTAGGATTATTGACCTTTAAAGTTCCAACTACAATTCATACTTGAAACTACTGTACCAGAAGCCCTGTGTATAATCGAAATTACTTTGAAATAATTTAGAATGTATACATACTGCTATTTTACTAAAATATTGTATTCCCGTTTATGAAATCAAATATATGTGAAGCTAAAAACCGTGTTGCTGTAGCTGGGCCAGGGGCGTCCTAACCGAGAGGGTCCCCTTTGTACTTCCAAAAGTACCTATATAAATAATAATAATAAATTAATACTTTTCTATACAAAGGTGTCAGTAAGCCGGCAAAACTTATTGCCTGGGGCATTTTTTCCAGTCAACCGGTCCCGTCCATTCTGAGACAGGCCAACTCCGGGTACAAACTTCAAGTAAAAAAAACTCTGACACGACCGAGAATCGAACCCGGGACATAGAAATTTTATTGTTATATTAAGAACTCAAACATTTTTCTAAATATTTAATTTTTTAAAATTGATTTAAAAATTAATTTCATTTTTTTCCCAGAACGTTTTTTGGATTTTGTCCGTTCATATCTTTTTTTAATCAAGTTTCACGTTTTTCTGAATAAGCATGTATTTGAGATATGTAATGTTAAAATTTAAATGAATCTGATTGTTTGATAGAGGTAAAATTTTGGGATTTTTCCAAAATTTAAAAAAAAAATCATAGAATAAAAAGCAACAACCTGTAGGTATACATTTTGATGTATGGAAACGATGTTGGAAATGGTCCCCTCTATATACCCTACCAGTTTGGCTAACGTTCTACATAACACCCTGTATAAACTAAGCAATAAAGGTTTTATATATAAAGGCATAGGAACCAAATGATTAGTTTTTCTATAACATAGAAAAGAACACCTTTGTTTTATAAAGTAGGTAACTTTTCCAAATAATGCATTTTCATCGATAATTTTTCGTCAAATATTCGCACAATTTGATGATTTGTCAACTAAATAGGTACCTACTTATTAAAAACATAATAGAGTGTTACGAAAAGTAGAAGAAAGGAATTGACGTTTTGTTCTATTCTTAACATAGATTATGATTATTGTGAAAAAGAAAAAAATATTGATAAGACCAATTTTTACACTCTTACTTTCTCAGTGAGCTCAAGTTGGTTAATTGAATTATTATTCAGTGAAAAACTCGAGTTTGAGTAAAAACGAAAGGTCAAACAAGTAGGTAATTCTACGGCTTATTTAATAAATTAATTAAATCTGACGACGAACTTGTTTTGTGTTTAAGAGGTTATTAAGTCATTACATTTTAATAAAGCGTTTTTTCTGTGAAGCACAACAAGAAGAGAAAATTATCTTGGTTATAACGGTGATTATTTTCACCGTCATTTTCATTTACTTTCTTCTTCTTTTGCCTCCCAGTTAGCTTTTTGCATCGTTAACATTGTGTGATCGGAACACAAAATCATTGTCTTTCTTTCATGTCGAGTTCATTTTTTTGGAGGACATGGTTTACAGTTCACAACAGCTCTTGTATCCTCTCAAAAGTAATATTTTTTAATCTTTATAAAATAATTGTTTCAATCTCTGCACATTTTTCTGAATAATACATTCTCTTTCATTTGCAATAATATTATGTATATTTTGATTTGGAAGCGATGGCTATATACTATGAACTTATCTATGGACTCTTAATGAGTAAAAATATTTGATCTTTTTCTACCTGTGCGATATTGTATAGTCTTACCATAATAATTCAGTAAAATTTGGTTAAAATTGGCTCTATTATTTCAACAATATATACATTAAGAACCGGCTTCACATGTGATTTATTTCCCACTACACCGCCATCTCTTGAATTTTTTTTAAAGTAACGCCATAATAGAGGAATTGTTTTGATTTCAAACATATGACCCATCGAACTTCATCCCGCATCCGAATTTATTCTGGGTTAGATCGAAGGTCGACGGGCGGGTCAGCTAGTATTAAATATCTTTTATACATTAAAAAAATAAGTAAACGGCTAGGATACCACTCACACCGGAAAGATGCTTGCCTTAAAAATAATATTGTCTTACTCACCAATCTACCTGAAATTCAATAGCCTCAAATTAAAATTACATGTAAATTGACCATTGTGTAAATATTTTGTTTTAGATTATTATGAGAAATGCTATGATAGCAAGGAATAAATTGATGGGTTTTTTCCGAGCCTTACTAAATTACATCAAAAGGTCTGATGGTACTTTAATCTATTAGAAAGAGTTTTGTTCTATTTCCAAGGTTCTCCTCGTCTCTTAAGGCGGCGAAATCAATTATTTTGTAGGACCAGAGGGAAATCACCGGCCAGTAATTAGGTAGACTTCGAGGAAAGGATTTTTGTTCAATTGCTACTGATGTGAATATCTACCCATGTGATTAGCTCAATAATACTCCTATGTGAAGACATAGACGGCAGTTGTTTGGACTTTGGACAAATAGAGGAATAGTTTTTAGGATATCCGTGAAATAATATTTTTTCATTGCATATCATTCTGAGTAACCGTTGATAGTTTCAGCCGAGGGTGCTTGGTAGTTTACAGATGTAAAAATAAAAGCACCACTCATCAATAGCAAGTGCTACTATGTTCATTTACAACCAAAACCTTTTTTACGCGAGTGATCAAAGGAGGGACAAAACGCCCAAAGATACAAATACGATTATTGCAAAGAAGACGGATTATTCTAGTATGATCATATTATGCAATTGACGCAAGGTAATTTTTAAAGATATGTCTTGGCGTTCACATGCTGCACACTGGGCGCGAACGTGGGAAACTTAAGTACAGCTGAATAATAATAATATAACACTTTTCTATACAAAGGTGTCAGTATAGCCGGCGGAACATATTGCCTGAGGCAATTTTTTCCAGTCAACCGGTCCCGTCCAATCTGAGACAGGCCAACCCCGGGTAGAAATTTCAAGTGAAAAAACACTTAGAAAAACTCTGACCCGACCGGGAATCGAACCCGGGACCTCGGATCTGAAGTCCACGCTAGTACAACTAGGCTACCGAGGTCGGTTTGAATAGTGTGAATAGGACATGAGAATTTGACAGATCTTGACAGACAAGCTACACAGAAGCGGATATATAGGAACATAATATTCACTCTCCCTTCAAACCCCACTCTGGAGCATAGAGATAGGATCTTATAGACAGATTTTTTGCAATAATTTCCAAAAACCACGATTTGCAAATAAGGTTTCCATTATCTCTTTCATTTACATGTTTGTTATTGTACAATGTTTATCATTTTGAAGCGACATCATTAATTGTCTACATAGAGTTACATCATGGTCCAGCCACAAGAATGAAACCACTCCCGTTATTCGATCCCTCGAACTTACTTTAGCATGAAGAACAGCTCTCGGAACATTGGAGCCGTGTATTCTCAGCAGCTCTCAACACTTTCACGGGAGCAATACATAAAGGATCTGCAGGCCTAGATAAATTGCATTTGGCGATCGACTACAAACGAATTCTTCGACAATGTAGAGTAGGAAGAAAATTAACTGTCCACTTTTTATATTTTTATATAAGTGTCTGTGTTTGGTTTAATAATTGTTAATATTTTTTCGCACTATACATTGGCGAAATCTTCGTTTGTAGTTAAACGCCAATTTGAATTTGTCTAGACCGGATGACAACCTGCCACTCGAGGTCAGTTGTTACTTGGCATTTCCACATACCTACGTTTGAAACTTTTGAACTGATATATCTACGTCTGATAAGTGAAAAGTTTATACACTTAATCACTCGCAGCGGATAGTTAGTTATAAATTTGATTATGTTTTATTGAATACTAGCTTTCCAAACAGACGTTGTCCTGTGTGCCTAAATATGAATTTTGAATTCGAATTTGTATGGTGATGAATTAATTATTATCATTTGACCAATGTAATTCCGAACGATGCGTCTGTTTTAAACCATGTATATTCCATCCGCATTCTGTCAATCGCACCAATTGACAATTTCTGTAAAAATTTCAAAATTGGAATAAAAATAATATGGGAAAAAGTACAAATAAGGATGTCTACGTAGAGTTTTCTTGAATTTTCTAATTTTCCATGCACTTTTATTAAATTTTTTTTCTTCTAAAAGGACATTCTCCAGATAAAAGCCTATACACGACAAAAAAAGAATTAGAGAAATCGGTCCAGCCGTTTAGGCGTGATGCGATGACATCGGGAAATAGCTCTCCATTTTTATATATAAGGCAACTGCAATGTTTCACGTAACAGTGTATGCATGCGTTTGGTTGTCAGTAAATCTAAGTAAAGGGTCGCTTTATGAGAAAGCGTAGTTCAACATTGCTAGACGACATTAATGCTTCGCTGGTTGTATTTCCTTAAGTTTATTGCATTCTCTCGTGTATCATGGATCGTAGCTGATATCTATCGCTACTTATGTCTAATTTTGTATCGCTTTGCCTCTGAGCAAAATATATTCCATACTCAGCACGGATGTTATACAGTTCAAGAAGCAAGTATAGTAATTGTACGAAATTGCATAATATGCAGTGAAATTAAAACCACATTGCTGTATCTAATTTTGTGCCTATTTACACAGATTTTTTAAAAAATTATCATAAATTGAAGACAATGTAGGTACTTTAGTAAATTTCATAAAGTAATTACCAAACGATGTTACCCTTTAACTATCATGTCAAGGCATTCGGTTAAGGTAATGTCATAAATAAATAATTGACGCGTCTATTAATTATTTTTCATCTGACAATTTTATCAAAAAATACCTATACACTGCAGTCAATTTATATAAATAAAATATTGGAGTAAAGGGGCAATTTTGCCGCTTGCCGAAGAGTCAAGTCTAACTCTATGATGCAGTCAAAGTGAGGATCACCACAAATTTATAGGTAGGTACTTCTGATTTTGTGATTTTGTCCACTTATAGACAGGGGAAAGAAAGTCGAAAAAGTTGTTAAAAATTACGCGATGAACTCTTATTAACAACAATTATTAATACAGGCTCAATATGTATGTATAATATGCATTTTTGTCTTTAACGCAACAAAATCTGCTGACTAGACTTATTTACCAATAGGTATCTACTTACAAAATATCTTTATCTTTCACATTGTAGGTTTTGGGAATAAAGAAATGTAGGTACCTATGTAGTAGGTATATGAACAGTCCTTGGCCTTAATATCGTAATACCAATATTTAAATTTGCGGACTAACACACGAGTAAGTAGATGAGTATAATAATTGGGCTTCCTCGATAGAAACAATGACCCACTAATGTTCCAGTATCAATTAACACACGTTACTGGTTTTGAAGATAGCTAGGTACGGATATCTCTACCTACGAAGTCTGTAAGTGTTCATTATGTGAGCATGACTATGTATTATGTAGATTAGTCATAGAATCTTTTTCGGCAAGTATAGTATAATAATATAATATCTTGATCTTGCTCACGAAATCAAGGATATGTGGCATACACCAGCAACACACATAATACCTATAGTGATATCGACGAATGGAGTTATTCCTAAGTCTCTTAAAGACAATCTAGGGAAACTTGGCATCTGTTGTGGTCTCAGATATGCCATCCAAAAGGCAGTTCTGTTGTCCTCATGTAGGATGTTAAGAAGGTTCCTTTCTCTGTAGTTCGAAGATCTCTCATGATTACATTACATCGTGATGTATCATGAGAGATAATACCGATATTTTTATATTTAGTATATAGCATTGTATTTAATTTTAATTTATTTTTATTAATTTTTTTTTACAGTGATGTATACTTCATATGATATATTGTGATTTAATGAATAAATGATTTGAAATAATAATATAATTCCTTTATTGATAATTACCTGAGTATAATATAATACAAAATAAAAAAAATTGAGACAAAATCGCTATTAAGTGTTGAAATTCTCCCCGAAAATGAATAAAACTCGTGCTTCGGGGAGGAGTTCGTATGACAATATTATATAATCTTAGGTGATGAAGAAAGTAAAAAATAAAAAAAAAACACAAATACATGTATACAAAGGCAAAACATATATTCTACTTCTTTATGTACCTTGTCGGGTTCCCCTAAAGTTGGCTATCACCGGCGAACATATTCCGTCCTGCTGTCGTTGCCTTGAACAGCTCCTCTACAGCTCGTATACCAGTCCACTCTCTTACTTTGCACAGCCGTTATATCGGTCTCCTGCCATGGCCATTGCCCAGTATGAAGAAGGAAATACTTCTTTCCTTGAAGTTCACATATAAAATCTGAAAATATAAAATAAAGCTTATTTTTTTTCTTTTAGGCATTAAAAAAAATGACTCAATCTTTTCAGTTTTGAGAAAATTTATGATTATTATTTTACCATTATCCTAAGCTTATCAACCTTCGCACCTGATAGTTACATAAACTGTTGAAGGCATTCCCCTCACTCTTCAAAATAAATAAAAGATTTCAAATCAAAAAGGTAGGTAGACATTGAAACACACAAATAAAAATTGTCAGTAGTCAAACAAAGTGGTACCTACGTTTCCGATTTCTTCAGTGGTTCCAAAATGTACATTCTTTGTTACGTCAAACTTCAGATGTACCATTTCCGGTCAAATGTAAAAAGGAAGATATAACATTAGTTTATGATGTCAGAGACCATTTCCGTTTCAAAGTCATTCTGTTAAAAGCAAAGTACATTCTTTGTTACGTCAAACTTAGATGTGCTATTTCTACTTCCGCCCACCTTTCAGTTTTACCCAGCGCAATTTTGGTAACTTTTTTACTCTTTTGATAATGTTCAGCACACCTGTTTCACTCCCGATATTCTATTCCCTATTCTATCTCTGTGACTAATACCCAGCATGGCACGTTCAATCGCTCTCTGGTCAACCCTCAACCTTTCTGTATTTTTTAGAACTAATATAATTGTCTCAAACCCAAAAGTGAGAACTGGTAACAGTCAGGTTTCAAAAATCTTCCGCCTTAAATTGTTAGGGTTCGAGCTTTTAACTATGAAACTTAATTTACCAAAAGCTGCCTACCCCAAGCCAATTATGAGGAATGTCTGCGGTTTGGTTTAATAAAATCTAGATGCTGCTCCGTCTTAATGGATGTGTTATCTGTGCAGATGTTACGGTGGAAGAAGCCGCAACTTTTGATTCTGGTTCATACACAATCCGATATTATTAGACGCTCTTCTAACATCTGATAGAGTAGGCCAGCATTGGCTCCAATGAGGACAATGTTATCAGTTATTTTCATGTGACTAAGGTGTTCTTCGTATAAAAGTATCTTTTGCTTCTCACTCCAGTTCCTAAGCCATGGGTTGATAATTTAAGATAAACATGTAGCCATATTTGAAAAATAATGGCCGATACTCGATAAAAAATCGGTTACGTCAATATTTTAAAATTGTTATTAATGTCACCTTATGGGTCCAGCGAGCAAGTCCCCAAAAAGGGTTTCTTTAAGCCTTCATTCAGTTTCGAGTGTTATAGCCTCGAAAGGTTAAACGATATAAAAAATCTTGTTCATAACACCCAAACATTAACCTAAAAACACATTATACAGCTGTTTAATTCCGTTTTCAAGATCACTTCTAGTCCCTACTCTGTTGAGTTCTGCCTTCCACTGCGCAAACATCTCCATGGAGTGACTACATAATAACGTTGTGCAAATATTAAGGGATACTTCATAGGGTGAGGGAGGGTTGCCATGTAATTTATATTAGCTCTATACATGCGGGTCATCTCATAAGAACCTTTTTGTATTGTGCCTAGCTAGTATACATAATTGAGTGGAGTTACGACACACATCTTATCTAAGGCCGACTGTCCACGGCAGCGTATCGTATGCAGCGCGTACTCGTATTTTGCTGCATGGTATACGATTGCGTGCAGCTGCTCATACATCACAATGAGACTGTGACCACGGTGCAGCAGCGATGCGCTATCGTCGCGTTGTGTAGGATGCATGCATCCGTATTGCTGCCTGTCGTATTGCATGTTATACGTCTGGGCGTAGAGCAAGTGAATTCACGTGTTTTTTTTTGTTCAGATATTTTATACAAGAAATAATTTTATATGGTTACTAGAGGTCCGCCCCAGCTTCGCACGGGTAGATAGATACTTAAAAATAATTTAGTTTTCATACAGATCCCTAACTTTTTCAAAATATTTTATAGCATAATGTTAATCTGGAATAATTGCATTGCAATGTATCGTGTCACGTCACTTTACCACCGTGACTACTTTGCGCGGTATTTCTACTAAACTTGACGTCATGACTCCCCTCAGTGCACTCCCCGGCTCCCGTACGCACTCTGCATCGGATAAGTTGAGATGATAAGAGACTATGCTTTTTTTTCCAATACTCACATTTTTAAACTCGTGATAACTTTCGAATGGAATGTCCGAATTGAATAATTCAAAAAGTTATACAAACATATTGAAGCAGACTTGAATATGAACTAATTTATTTTAATAAGGAGTAATACCAAGATACCAATAAAGAGCCTTTTCTAGAGGTGACATTTTATTGATTTTTTTTAAATAAAAAAATACTTATTGTGGTATAACTATAATAGTTAGACATATGCTGTCGCGATACTTTTTGTAAATAATGATGTCTTCTACAAAATTGTAGTACATTGTTTTATTCTATCATCATTAGTTTTCACAGCGTTCGCGATAAAAAGAATATTTTAGGTAAATTTTTTACACATTGGGTTACATTATTGAAGTTTTCGTAGGTTACCCATTTTTTTTTGGAAATTAAATATAGCCTATGTTCACTGCCGATATTGTAGCTTCCCAAAAGTGAAAGAATTTTTCAAATCGGTTCAGTAGTTTTGGAGCCTATTCGATGCAAACAAACAAACAAACAAAAAATCAAATCTTTCCTCTTTATATATTAGTATAGATATAGATATAGATTATTGTAATTTATTAATGTAAATAAATGAAAATATACGAATTACTTAAAATTGTTTTTTTTTTAATGCAAAATGTATGGACGTAGTACGGATGCAGTACGCGTCGTGGACACAAATGCAAATGCTGCAAGGCGTACGTTGCCGCGTCGCGTACGCTACGCCGCCGTGGACAGTAGGCCTTAGGACTCAAATGTTTTAGAAGCGTAATATTCATAATCTGTGTAAAGATATTTATATGCATAAAATACCGTCCGAATTTGAATATTTTCTTTAATTGTAAGGTTTGAATTCAATTATAAAATATTTGTTTGAATTATCTATATCTATATATTAATACGCGAAGGAAAAACTATGTGACTAATTTTACGAAAATTGCGCAGACGGAGGAGTATGAAATTTCGCACACTTACGAAGGGATGGGAATGGGATGGCGAATGCTAATATTTTTGTAAATTATGCATACAAATGGATTAAATCAATAAAAAAACACTACGAACACTACTGCAATATGTATTTCATACTCACACACAGTTCGATGTTTTTGACATTATTTGACACATATCTTTTGTTTATCTGTGGACAAATTGAGAATAGATTAATATTTTTTTTTGTATTAAATAGGTAACCAATAACCATAGAAAAAACATTGTACATTTCATGATTTCAAATTTGACGTAGGTACCTATCCATGTCATTTTTTTCGAAAAAAAATTGTGAAATAGCGCTCGCTCAGTCTTTGACAATGGAATGTTCAGACTTCTAATTTAATTTAGTTATGGTCGAATTTCGAGCACTGGCTATAACTTATTTTGTGAAAGTTTTGATATCGTTTTCAGTTGTCTAATTTTGAGATTGATATTAGTATATGAGGTCTGTGAGACAAGTGATGATTAAACTTTGTTGATTATATTCCTTTGTATGCAAATTAACCGCTAAATTTAGCGCTCACTATGCGCGTTATTGTGATGTCTTTGTTTGATCATAGTACGCCTGAAAAAAAAAACAGAATTAGGTACACTGGGCGAGTGGGGAGTTCCGTATCATCTAATAATTCTCATACAGAACCTATATCTGGATGGCAAATCTCTGGTTCGAATTGATGATATGTTGTCTGAGCCATTTCATCCGGAAAGAGGTGTCCGGCAGGGGTGCATCTTATCACCAAAATTATTTAATGTATATGGCGAATGCATCATGCGTGAGGCTCTAGAAGGATGGGAGGGTGGAATTTCCATAGGTGGAGAAAAGATAACAAATCTAAGATTTGCCGATGACACCACACTAATTGCTTCAAGTGTTGAAGAGTTGAACCAACTGATGCAGCGTGTAGAACTGGCAAGCGAGAGGTTTGGTCTTAAGATCAACCTAACGAAAACCAAGGCCATGATCATAGACCGTGGGGGCGTGTTGGGAGGTGCAGATCAGCCGTCTGCAGGCATTGACTTGGTCAATGAATTTGTATATTTGGGTTCCCTAATGGTGCGTGTGACCAAGAAGTTGTACGACGCATCCAGATGGCGAAAACAGCAATGACACGCTTAGATAAGATCTGGAAAAGTCGGGACATTGCAAGGGCTACCAAAATGAGGCTGATCAAGTCACTAGCTTTCAGCGTCTTCCATTACGCCTCTGAAACCTGGACTCTGGGGGCCCAAGAAAGACGGAGGATTGATGCGTTTGAGATGTGGTGCTGGAGACGTCTGCTCCGTGTTCACTGGTCGGAACACAGGACTAATGATTCAATACGCAGAGAACTCGGCGTCCTCTCTCATTTATCCACAGAATGTGAGCGGCGCATCCTTCTCTTTTTTGGGCACATAACACGGAGAGGGCCGGACTCCCTGGAGAGGAGGATTATGGTGGGGATGGTCGGGGGCAGGAGGGGAAGAGGACGATTAGCCACGAAATGGTCTGACCTTATTAGGCGGACAACGGGGACCACACTGCATGGGTCCATAAGAATGGCTGAAGACCGGGAGGGATGGAGGGAGTTGGTGGGGATGCATGGCGGTCACGATCCTCGGCATCGAGGGACCGACTGAAGAAGAAGAAGGTACATCATACATATATTGTGTAGTTACGCTATTTTTTCAATCTATGATATTATTTATACTATTGGTCGACCAGTGCTCGAAATTCGACCATAACTTATTTAATTTCTCAAACTCAATTTGGGTCATACCTACAATGAGTTAGAATATCCCGCCGTTTCCCGCTCCATTTTCCATTTGAATATACCGCCTTCAAAAAGCTTTCTGCGTTCATTATGAGTAGATTTTCATTTTAACCCACTTGTTACTACCGTTTGATATACGGATCACCATAGAAATAAAAATATTACAATTAATGTGGGTAATTTTGAATTACATTATATATGTTACACGTTAGCTGAGATGTCCCTTTGTCGGTCAGTTATGCTTTGAGCTCGATCGAGCTCGAAATTTGAACTGTGCTTGCATTGTTATTTA
The DNA here is from genome assembly GCA_963576905.1 of Mystacides longicornis. NCBI lineage: Eukaryota > Metazoa > Arthropoda > Insecta > Trichoptera > Leptoceridae > Mystacides > Mystacides longicornis. The sequence goes on along the minus strand of OY756433.1, from coordinate 14,623,578 downwards.
CTTCAAATTTATGAAGAGTGTTTCAAGGTGAGTGCTGAAATATGTATTTTTAATTAACAGTATTTCATTTCAAAATATGCATAATCTTCTTTCTAATATTATCTATTCATAATTCAACTATTAATTTGGTGTTCCGTAAAAAGAACGCTAGTAATATGAGTGTCGCATTTTTTTCACGTCACAACTTTCGACACTCAATGAAATTATCGAGGAGCTGGAGGCAAATGAAGACGAGTCTTTTCCTGACTCGATTACAATTATTTTCCCGCTGGAAAATTGTAATGCTGACAACTGATGAGGACTCTGGTGATGAAAATGAAATGACCCTACACAACTTTTCTGGGTCATAACTGCGGGCCCACGCAGAAGTTGACGATGAAAATTCTTCGTCAAGTGATGATGAAGAATGCAGCGATCCATTTGCTCATTTGGATAAGCGGCCAAGACTGGAATCAGCTAGTTAAGCGATACATTCAAATTGATCAACCAGCTGCTACCAAGGCTTACAACAATATGGGAGGCGTCGACAGATTAGACAAGAACATTAGTTTATATCGCAAAAGTATTCAAGGCACTTCTGCCTTATTTTGCATTGTCTAGCTAGAAAATATATTATGACTTTGCACAATGCCTGGCAACTTTATAAATCAATGAGGGAGAATATGACCATCTAAAATTCCGAAGGAGTGTTCCAACGAATTTTTTTGGAAACCTATGGTATGGTACCTATGGATGGGTCCGGTTGACTGGAAAAAATTGCCTCAGGCAATAGGTTCCGACGGCTATACTGACACCTATGTATAGAAAAGTGTTATTATTATTAAGTGGATTGGCTTCGGGATAAAAATTCTATTTTATGATTTTAAATTTTATAATTTTATGATTTGACATTTTTAAGTTCTTTTTGTTTTATGAAATTTTTTATTAAAGCGCCATTAACACCATACGCATATATATATATTATTAAGTGAACAACTACGATGTGCGGTATGTCATAAAACGGCTATATTTTATTTCAAAAATTGTAAAATGTCTCTTTATCCTAAAAACTGCTTTTACCTATACAATACTGCTTCAGACTGATTTCAAGTATGGTTGTTCATAGCATTTAAATCGATTTACTATGTTACAAATACATACTTTCAGAAACTAGTGAATTATTTTTGAAGTGTCTAAGTTCTATGAACATCCAATAAACAGTAGTACATATGCATTCCGTATATCAAACACCATTTTCCCGCTTTTCCGTAACATATAGATTTTTTTAACAATTTTTCCTGATTGAATAATGCCTTGATTAGTCTGTGTATCAAAAATCACAGTGATACTACAAAAAAAGTTATATCCGTAACAAGTGGGTTAAATTTGTTTTTATGAAGTTGATGATCTTTATAAGTAGTCTGTGGAAGTGTGTGTGATTATCAAATACATAACATTACAGTAGTGTTTGTGATGTTTTTTTTATTGATTTAACCTATTTTTTATGCATAATTTAAAAAAAAAATAACATTAGCCACTTCTTCTCTATATAGGTAACTATATGTGGGCGAAATTTCGTACACCTCCGTCCGCGCAATTTTCCTAAAAATAGCCACAAAGTTTTTCATTCACGTATATAGATATATAAGGATACTTCTCATATAGAATATATTTTTTAGGTTGCATTGTTAATGTAAAATCAACTTCATTAGTTGAGCAGATTTTCTATTTCGTCTCGAACGACATTACAAATTTCTGCAAAAACCTCCGGAAGAAATGAAAAGAATTCGGACGAATCGTATGGTAAACAAACGAAATAATTTTCAATCCATTAATTACATTATCTGTATGTCAATCTTTTACATTAGTAACTGAAAATAATTTGGGAGTTTTCAAACAAATCAATCATATTGTTATTTTAATTAAAAGTTTATGATGGATCCAAATTGAAATCATTTGTTTACAATAATTTGTTCACAAAACCATTTATCCAACAATAATTTATTAGCTTTACAACACTATTTTACGAATGTAAAGTAAGAATCATATTAGGACTGAGTACCCCAGGACTAATAGAGTCAGAGATGGGTTCATGTATTCGGCTGCATTGTTATATAATGCATTGCCAAATGAGGTAAAACAAATAGAGTCGATAAAACCATTTGCGAAGGCGATGAAGAGATTAACATTGTGTGAACGCGAGTGAATGAGTTAAAAATATACTGTTTGTGTTTTCTCTTTTGCTGGCATTCCATCCAAACATGGATGATTTATGCCCTCACTTACACAGTTTAGGTATGTATTGACATTCATGTTGAAAAGGATTTTTTTCTTTTTTTTTATTAATTTTAAATATTGACAAAGTTTCTTTGAACAAACTTAATAAGCATTTATTATTTTTCTCCGAATTCAAGTGCAACATATAAAACATATTGATAGGATAGTCTACATTACTGAAATTAAAATAGAGAGGCATCACATCTCATATCGGACAACCCAAAATGTACTATTTACCTATAGTAAGATAATATTTGTGCAATATAACGTATTGTAAATGATATTGTTTTCTTGTGTACTGTGAGGGGCATGTATGTGATAGATTAACTGTTTTTTTTTATTGTTGTTATTTATTATTAGTTGTATATTTTATTTATTTATATTATTTATTTTTTTATCTCTTTTTATTTTTGTAATATCAACTGTATTTATTAGTATAGAATAAATAAGTGTGAATGAAAATTCTATGCACAGCTATCGACCCCCTTATACCAGCGCAACATGCTGTCTGGGGGCATTTTGTTAGATTAAGTGTTCGATTGTGCTTGCTTGTGTTTCTGTTTGTATATGTTATGTAACATTATTTTTCTTGAATAAAGATTATTATTATTAAAAAAAAAAAAAAAAGGAAGAAGAAGTAGGTTTATGATTGTAACGATTTCTCAATACTAGAAGTTTGAACTGTTCAATTCAATGCACCATTGCTCGAAAAATACACATTCTTCAAACAACGTGTATCATAAATCATTCCATCTTCTATTTTTGTTAGGTTATGTTTTTTTTGTTTTCGTTCGCGTATCACAAGTTGGACACGGACAAAGAAAATGAAAATATACATACTCTTAAAGTCTCGAAGAATCAACATCACCATTTATGATCTTAAAGAGATACATCATGTCAGTCTCTGTTCGCCTATTCTCGAGAGATGTCATCCCATGGAATCTCATCGCATCCCCGTAATCACGAAAGAACCTACCTCTCAAAAAGCTTAGATGCTTAACGAATCTTCTCTGTACTGCCTCAATTCTATCAATGTACTTAACATACTGAGGACTCCACATGACAGATGAGAACTCCAACTGACTGCGAACAAACGCATAGCACAGAATCCTTGCGGTCAGCGGACATTTAAATTGGTTTACTCACTCTAAGTATGAATCCTAACATTCTGTTGGCCTTTCCCAGATTAAACTCAACATGAGCTCTGTACAGCATCTTAGAGTCGACGACGACACCCAGATCCCTCATCTGCTCACAGCGGGTTAACACCTCACCATCAAATTCGTAATCGAACATAATCGGACGTAAGGCAGTAAATGTCATGCTGTAACATTTGGATTTAAGTATAGTTGGTTTGTACGGCAATAATTCAACAAACGCCCAAGGTCACTCTGCATTTCCTGACAGTCTGACAGTTAATTTTCCGAAAAATCTTGGTATCGTCAGCAAACATTAAAAACTCTGAGCCAAAAGCAGCCACCCATGTCACTGATGTACGAAGAGAACAACAAAGGACCCAGGTGAGATCCCTGGGGAATCCCGGAAGGGCAAGGACGAAACTGGCAAGAATAATAAACAATGGCTTATAAGTCTCGTTGCTCATCCTATAAAATAATGGTGTGATACTTGAAAACAACTTACAAAACGAAGATTTTATCTGCTAATTGTTGGTAGCCGAACGGAATCGGCGAGAATGAGGATTGTGACTGATTTAGTTTTCTATATTCTCTAACTCTGTTTTATTTTGGTAATTGGGTATGATATTTGGATGTTTAAATTTTTTTTTTATTTTAATATAAAACGTGTCAGTCTTTTAAGAGAGCAGAAAATGGTGTCGTTGATGAATCAGAAATTACCAGGAAAGACGTCGCTTTCATGTTCCCTACATATAATCCATAAATTTGATTACCTATAAATTATATTTTCGCAAAAAGATTACCAAATTACTGGCACAAAGAAGTTATTCTCGCTAAAAATGATATAAAAATCAAAATTATGATAAATTATTCAGAGAACTACCCAATAAAAATATTATATTCTCCCTGTTCGTTCTTTGGGTGTTATTTATGACATCTCGTTCTTCCATCTCGAACATATTCCTACGATAATGAAACGCTACATAATTATTGATACGAGTATTATTGAGTTTGTATTATAATATTTCCATTCAGGGGGAGGTCTCACTCGTGCGAGGAGGAAATCACATTGTAACGAATACTGAAGTAACGCATGTTTCAACTCTCTTATCTTTTATATGAAAATAGAGGCCTGAATTTCGTTATTCTCAGTGATTTTTATTACAATATATATTTTTTTAATTTTAAAATTAAGTAGGTAAATAGGCGTTTGCAGAAACTGTCAGTTGTTTGATAGTTGTTGCGATTGACAGAATGCGGATGGAAAATATCTGGCTTAAAACAGATGCATCGATCGGTGCTGCATTGGTTAAAAGGTAATTAATTTATCATTATACAAATTCGAATTCAATAATATTCATATATAGGACCACACGTCTGTTGGGAAAGCTTGTATCAAAATATTAAATTATATTTCAATTTCCACTAATATAACTGTTTGGTTTTCTTTCGTTCATTCGAATCTAGCAATCGTACCAATATCATCCCTACATTTGATTTGTAGCTATCGTTTTATGTCTAAACCACACTCGTCTTCTCTGGTTTCAATATTTCGCCATTGGTTTGCAGCAAGACTCGGCATATTCCACGTTAATTGTCAGTTTCGCGATATTTTTTTTCGATGAATTGATTATCGACGAATTAATTTTCGATGAACTCGTCGGTTACCCATGCTGATAAATGTAAGGATATGGAACAAAATCCAAAAGATTGAAAAACCGGCTAAACAGAGAGTAGGCAGAGCATACGCTTGATTGGAAAGCGATTGTGGGTAATATTTGGGACAGTTTACGGTGATTTATTTGATGAATTTCCTTATCTTTCTGATAAAGCGCCAATGATCACGTCAGGTCATTGTGCTTGCCACTCATAAAATATCTCTAAGTCGACATGGTTTAAGACATTCGTAAAAAATACCTAAGTTATAACGAGTTTTCTTAACCTATAACGAAATTATTATCGTTGGTTGTGTGGATTCGCTATTGGAGCCTTTACATAGTATTATTATATTCTGGTACATAGATATAAGGTAGAATACTATTAGGCTTATCGCACCAGTTACACGGCGCGCAGTAGACCTAACTATCTTTGTTAATATGTAACAACTTTGTTATCATAATGTGTTTAGACAAACAGGTAAAACAGATTAGGATACCAAATAATCGATACGTTTAATTGTAGCTCAAATACAATCACGTCTCCTTTTTATTTACACACAGCTTAAATCATATGAATCAAGCTAATTAATTACATTTTCCACAAGAATGGTCTGAAATATTATTTTGCAAAATTACAATATAACACCATCAGCATGACAGCTTTCGCCTTTGCGCTGATTGTGTTCAAATATTATTACAAAATCAAAAATTTACCATTAGACTTATGCTAGAAATATATCTCTTGTTCGTAAATACTTATTTCTAGGCCTTATAACTTATAACATGTTGAAGACTATGTCAACCTAGGTGCGAGTAACTTGTATATAAATAGATAAAGACGTGATCCTATAACCATGTTTGAGTTTATTATTATGGGGCGCTTACAGAAGATTTCCGCTAGTCTCCCCGTTCAATGCCGTTGCCAAACTTTTCCAATCGTCGTATCGTTTATCGTGAAATTCAAAAGTAGAATAAAAAAATGGTCTTATGATATTACATCGTTTGCAGTTAACTTAAATGAATTTTCAATTTTCTATACAAAGGTGTCAGTATAGCCGGCAGAAATTATTGCATGAGGCAATTTTTACCAGTCAACCGATCCCATCCAATCTGAGACAGGCTAAGTCCAAGAAGAAGTTTCAAGTGAAAAAAAAAAAAACATTGAAAAACTTGACCCCACCGGGAATCAAACCTGGAGCCTTATTGATCTAATGTCCACGCCTATATAAGAAAATTGAAGAATTCTTAACGTGCGTAGGTTACCTTCTTTAGGAAAGGTTAAATTTACTATTGAATTAAAATTATTGATGTTTGACATTGATTGTCAGAATGTGCCCTGTAAACATCGTTTAAAACAGGTGAATCGGTCTGAATTATATTTGTTAGTAGGTATTAATTTATCATTATACAATTTCGAATTCAATATTCATAGTTAGATCATAGGAGAACGTCTGTCGGGAAAGCTAGTATTATCTAAAAAAAAGTGAGTGAGTTCTCGATTTACAAAGTGGATAAATGTCTCATCGTTGCACACAAAATATAAGTCATGAGTAAATTTAAGTGTAGGTATACAAAATTTGACTTAATTGCATTTTTTTTTCAACAAAATTGAGTGTGATACCAAATCGTTCATAAAGAACTTCTAATAATAATACTCGATTTTGTGTAAGACTAATTTTGTGTACCTATGTACATTTAAATTTACACATAATACGTATTTTATGAGCATCAACGGTCTTTCAAGCACCAATAATTGTACATATACACCACCACATCATCCAATACGTACCATTTTATTTTCTTTTCTTCAAATAATAATAATATGTTTACCTTTCAATATTATTCTAATATCGGTAGTAAGTACCTATGCAATATATTCTTCGAACACAAGTTTTTTAAATTTGTTCTCAGTTTGAAAATACTTTATTCACAGTTTGTAAAAATGTTCACAGTTTGTAAACTATCAAAATCTGTTCGTTTGTTATATTTTATTTGAAGTTTGTTTGTATAAAAGTTGTGCGACAAAGACAAAATGGCTAACCGCTAAATTGTACGAGTAAACTTGAATTAACAAAGGTTCAAAGCAAATTATATATGTGTATGAATATTTCTGCCTCTTTTAACATTACACAATATGAAGTTTAATTGGATTAAAATAACCATCCTCAAATAATTATCTTTGCTGTTTTAAAGTCTTTGAAACAAACCTCAGAAAATTATGGCGTTGAAGTTATTATTATGACTTGCTTGAAAATAATTTGATACACAGCTGGGAAAAGTTTATTTTATATCTCACATTTATACTCGATTTTTGTGTGTATCGTTGGTTGGTATGTTAAATGTGAACCGTAATAGTAAGTAACTATTTAAATTTTATTCTATTTACAATAGATTTATTATTAGATACCTTTAACAGTAAGTAAGGGAAGCTCTAATTGGGTAACACCATGAGCAACTAGGGGAAGCATAATAATAATATACCACTACAGGTCGGAGGGCAAAACATCCCCTTAAAAAAAACAGTAAGATGATATCCAAAATTATAATATTGGAATTGTAAAGAGCAGGTTTTTGTATTTTTTTTTGCTACGATTTCCTCAATTTCATATTATTGTGTTGCACCTTCTTTCTTTCTTTTCTTTCGTCAGCCCTCGTGACCATTGTTGGATAAAGGCCTCCCCGCATTCAACCCTCTCCCGGCAATCCAAAAGTCGTCAGACCACCTCGCCTGAGGCCTGCCCACACTCCACCCAGTTCTCGGACGCCACTCAAGAACTTTCTTGGTCCATCTGGTGTCGGTTACTCTAGCCACATGACCAGCCAACTCCACTTTTGTTTTGCGACCTTCTGAACCACTTCGGTGACTCCAGTTTTCTGTCTTATCCATATATTAGTCTTCCTATCACTCAATGAGATACCTAGTATCCTCAGGTGTGTCACCTAACTCCTCGAAACTTGTGAAAGCTATTGTAAAGACTTCTCTACCTTGTTTTACTGGGGATCATAAATGTTATTCCAGTTTTAGTAACATTTTTTGTTCAATTTCATAAAAAAATATAAAAGTAGGTACGCTAAGAAAGTTATGAATTCGACTGAACAACAACCGACTGCATCTTAACCAAGTCACAAAAAAGACATGTATCAGATTGTACAAAGGCTTTATACATAACTATTTTGTATCAGATTCGACAAAAACTTCATTTATGACTGCTTATTACGTATCAGATTGTACAAAAACTTAATTTATGACTACTTATTATGTATCAGATTGGACAAAAACGCAATACTTAAATGATTCACAAGTAGAAAATGCGTTAAACAAAAAGTTCTACCATTCCTACTTGTATATGATTCTATATTAAAATAGTTGGTGAGAATAAATACACCTTGAATGTAAATACTAAATTGTAACTTTTATTGTAGTTGTATATTCTTCAACTTTTCTTTAAGGCTTTTCATATGCTCACTTTTGATACGCCTCTGTGATAATCACATTGAGGCACATTGTGTATTTAATAAGAAAGTGAAGTTTAACATTACATGTTAATCTTTCTCGCTAACTTCTTTGTGTAATTCGCGATACCTTATCAAACAATATTATAATCCTTGTAGTATTGTTTTCTTCAGACAAGGAATCAAGGGGTGAAATTGATGGATAAGTTTATTCCATTAACATTTACTCAGCACGATTGTCCCGTTCTATCATCAATCATCCAATATAAGAATTATGGGATCCTTTTAAATTAAATAAAAAAATACACATAATTTTCTCTCTAAAAGTGATTGAGTCCACCCTGCAACTTGAGACTTTTTTCTAGCTTGTTTTATATTTTGTCATAAGGTTTTATTCCGTGAAAACATCCAAAGAGGGGAACATCATTGATGCTAACTTTAATCCTTGGAAAATTCTAACCTTTTTAATCCCAAAGATATTTTATAATATTATTGTGATGTCATTGCAATTTTATGAATTGATTACTGCTAAGACAGATATTTTAACTAGAAATGTATTAGGTATCGGGTTTCAATTTTCTATGACATGAGATGTCTATCCAAAAGTCTATAACCACATGAGTGAATGTTTTCATATGGAATTTCTACCCGGAGTTGGCATGTTGGATGGGACCGGTTGACTATAAAAAGATAGCCTCAGGTTTTGTCGTTAATTAGAAAACTTGACTCCAATGTATTGATTTTTTTTTAGTTTAAAGAACTCCATCCGAGCTCGAGTGATTTTGAACAACAAGCGTTGATTAATTTTATACATCAATCAAATCTCTCTTTACATCCCACTTAGGGGCATAGGGATGCAACGAGAGCTCTTCATTGGGCTCGATCTTGCGCAATGTTTATGACCTCCTACCAATCCATGTCCAAATCCATCAGCTCTGCGTCGAAGGAACGGAACACGGTGTGAGAGAGTCTGTTTCGTCTTTGGAATCCTAATGGGATCCAGAACAGCGTTCTACTCGACCGGCATTCATTCGGCATCTTCAACAAATGTCCATCTTCTCGTTGAGGTGATGGGCCTGCGCTGGGTGCTAATTTGTTTACTTATCTTAAAATAGCTTACAACCAACTCCCATTGAAGGAGTATCAAAGATCATCGACAAAGTACCCATGCCTGAAATAAACATTTTCACGATTATGACTTTTCTAAAATATCATGAGAATAGAAGAACTTCTTCATAACAGTGCGTGAAAATTCAATTTTCTTTGAACATATTTTTCTTTTATAGCTATGACCCCAATCATAATATATATTTTTTCAATTTATTGCGTGCCATAAGTAAAAAAAAAATATCAAAGGGTGCGGTCTTGCCACCTAACCTACCCCGGTGGTTATCTTTTGACAATAAACCGATAGATATTCCCAGTACACCCTTTTTATATACATAAGTAGGTATCTTATATTCGTACTTTTTACGATTTCTTCTTTTTTACATAACAAAAAAACACGATCAAAATATTGTTGTTCTTTTTTGTCGCGAATGTCATGGATAATTTCTTTCAACCAAATTCAATATTGGCAATCAATCATGTTGTGGTTTTTCCCCTTTTTAGAGAACTAGATTGAAAGCTAGTTATTTAAAAAACGAGGTAGTAAATGTATATAATGCAAAGATGAAATTGCAACGGTGAACTGTCTTTGTGCTTCTCCGAATAAATTTTTTGAACATAGAATAGAAATATGTAATGCATTGTTGTTTATCAGTTCGATATTAAAGAAGATATTTTTTGACGAAGATTATAGCTAGATGCAAATTTGAGAGCTTGTTATTACTAGATTTATCATAACTCTCTGCAGGTAAGCTTATTGTAATAGGGTGAAAACACGTAGAACGCCGATTCCAACCCGCACCGACCGGCGCAAAGAATGATAGGTACTATGCATTTGAATGGGTATACGCACAGCAAAAGCAGAAACCCGCGTTACGACATGCCCAATACAATGCATTGAAACCATAGACAGCATTCTTTGCGCCGGTCGGCGCGTATTTTCTACGTGTTTTCACCCATAGCCACGTCCAGGTGGGTTACACTGGAAACTCAACCCGATCTCAATGTTGACCGTCACTAATTTTAATACTATAAACACTTTTATAAATCTCTATTTGTACCATTTTTTCGTAAAAAATACTAAATTTAAAAAAGGACCTATGTGGAACTACATTTATGCATTGAAACCAAAATTCAAGTGTGATAATGACATCGTTATTTAGATTGAATTTGGATCGGTATTGTGATTAATGCAGAATAACTGCTCTGCCCTATCAAGCACGGAATTCGAACTCCCGCTTGTAAATAGAGGTATGCGAGCCGTGCTTGGTCGGTCTGGACGCAGCCAACGATCGTTCTTTGAATAAAACCAACTTTTAAAACTTCAATAGAGGACTGTCATAAGCACAAAATTATGTTGAACATGTCTGATTTGTCATAAGTTAAAAAAAATATTTCAAATACTTTCTCAGGTTTTGGAGACTCCTACGTTTTCAGTGTATCGATTCTGTAAAAAAAGAAGAATCGATAAATGCAACAGAGATAAATGGATAGATTGTCAGATGCTTGGACACTGTAGAAACAATTTTCTTATGATTCTAAAGTCCAATTTAAAATAGTTATTTGAGTCATCTACAAGTAGCTCTATCAACAATACACGTGCTAGAGACGTATGATGATTGTGTTCATATAGACCAAGTAACATTAGATGTCCACCGGGAACAAATTTCAAGTTAATTTATGTAAATATCACAACATAATTTGTAGCATGAAGTAGGCAGGTAGGTATATGATGGCTAAAATTCATGGAATCGTTACAATAATATTCGTGTAATAAAGAAATCTCTTGGGGTTTGGTGGCTACTCTTGTCTGATTACTACAATAGTACTAAAATTTTTGCCATGCTTCCATCACGCAGTGTTCCAAAAGTGTTAGGCGGAAAGTCCTCCAAATGTAAATCTACGCATTACCTACATATTTGAAGATCGAATTAGAGTGTCGCAGACCTTAATATTTTATTCATGTAAAAAGTGCAATAAAGCTACTGCAAAATCTTAGTTTTTGTTATAATGCTTGACCAATCCCTGACCCCTGTCCTAGCTGGTCGCATGATCGTACGATAAGTAAGAACTTTCGGCAAGTAGGTGTCGTATTAATTTTTATCGATACAACAGAGCAATACAAGCGACTCGCGATCATTTCAAACAAGGAACCCATCAGACGATCGAATTTACGTCTGTCATACAATGTTATATGTTTGAACAGTGCGTCCGCGTTCATGCGATTATCGCAATCGCACGATCATGCGACCAGCTAGAACAGGGCCTGATGAATTTCTATCTTCATAGGTAATAATTAAGTTGCATTTTTTTCGTATGTTGGCACACTAAGCATAACTCGCGAACTTTTATTATGTTCTATGCTAATCATCACTGATTCTTGCAGTTATAAAGTACTGTAAGATATATCATATTTTTCTATTTTATTGAATAAATTATTTAAATTTTTGTAAAATTTCTTAAATTGTGGCGTATTCGTAGTAAGAAATCAAAAAAATAGATACCTAGTCATTAAAAAATTCCTGAAATAAATGTTGAGTGGAATCGAAACTATCAGAATCTATAATGTCAAGCAAAATAAGCTAGAGCAATTACATAAATCAGACATTATATCTTCAACGCTCTTATCTCTACAAAACTAATACCTCATATAAACACTTTATGAAACAATTGTCGACTGTAGAATAGTTTTTTTTCAATGCAGTGTGTTACTAAACACAGTAGTGGGATAAAAATTCTAATTACTCTTCCGTCATTAACTGTAAAATATTTCCGTGTTCCAAATATTCGTAGAGGATGATCCCGGACATTCTTTCCCTCCATTTAACCAATACTTGGGAAATTCTTGAGTAGTTGTGTTCCACGATCGATTATCATAAATTTACATATTTTTCATTCCATTTAATCTTATTACTGTTTACTAAAAACACTTAATACTATTATTAAAATCAAATATTAAAATTTTCCATTCCAGACCCGCAAAATACAAGCGGGTCGTTAAAACAATTGTAACAATTTAATGCACATTTGCGTTATTTAAATTTGAACTCAATTTCAACCTGTGTATAAAGTCAGTTAAAAATACATCTATTTTATATTTCGTATAAAAATACCATAACATTTTATCGAAGGCCTTTTTTATGTTCCGTGTCATACCCCTTGATCTTGTTTTTCGCTGGGGAAAACCTTTCTATCAATCTTTATATTACAGAGCTCTCCAACGTATCCCATGCCCAAGCTCAAACATAGTAAAACCTGATAGCTTATCACAAAGCATCATATTTTCCAACAGCTTTACAACTCCTACGATAAGACTTAGAAACGAATTCGTATTCGTTTCTTAGTCTTATCGAGACTCGAAAAGGCCCAATCCACAAAAAGCAAATTGTGTTCGATTCTGATGCTGCTTCAGAAAACAAAATTTTTCATAAAATAACTAAGATGTAAGTGGAGTTAGAATTTTGACATAAACTAGGTTCCAGGAACTGGACTGTAACATGAGATGCTGGGTCCTAGCAAATTATATATCTCGACAAATTGATTTGACACCGTCTGAGATTAATTCCTTCCTTTGTTTCGAACACGTTGTTGAACTTTCTGCTTCGCAATACTTAAAATATTATAATTTCAATAAACACCAAACTTATAGGATTACAAGGAACTATGCAAATTAATTATACTCATAAATATTTAAAGGTCTTAATACAATATGCTTTTCCCTTCGAGAAAACACTTCGAAATATAGAAAATACAAAAGCACACTGAATTTCTCCGTCATTCTTATACAAAATAGACTTATGTCATATAAATGACATTTTAAAGTATCTATTTATCAGCTTCTATCATCTGTTCAAAAAGTTGCATACAAATCATACAAGAAACTGTAGGTAGGGTAAACGATATAGTGATTGCCCACTTAAGGATACGTTCTCCAACAAATTGCTATAAATTTTTTAATTATTTAAATTAGTGAATACTTAATTTTTTTCTGCATTCTTTGAAGTTTGAGGATTTCAAATTTGATATCAAAATCAAAAAATCAGTTCATCAAAATTTATAAAAAAATACTAAACTCGAAAGTTCAAAAATATATAGTCATGGCCCACCTCTATTCAGAGATGGCCCATGTGACATTACAGTCATGGCCCACTTGCAATTTCTAACAAAACCATATTGAAAAACAAAAATATTGTAATAAAATTATATGAAAAACGATAGCATTACATCAATCATTACTCTTTCTACCCGAAATAACCATTTCTCCGTCATTTATAATGTGTAATTCATACTATTATTACTTTTGAAGTTAAATTTTGGTTGCCCAGTGGTTCAACGGTTGACTTTTATAAGTACTGGCAGTTGAAGATTCGATCTCCAATGCTGAACATATCTCTCATTCATCTCAATAGCTTTGCTCTCAATGTAATATGTTTAAAGTTACTTTTGTAAGCTTTTTTTAAGTCTAGATTCATTGAAAATATATCATCGACAAAATGTTCTATGGTAAAATATGGCAGGTAAATTAAATAATGTAGGAATCATGCTCAGCTTCAATTGAATTGGGAATGTGGTGAGAGGCTAAAATGCACTTATAGTGGGAAGTTTTCATACATACAATAAGTAGGTAAGTACCTACTTTTTTATTGTTAACCCTTTAGTAGGTGGATAATAAAGAAATCCATCTTTTTCTGTTTTTTTTTCTTTTCAACTCTTGTTATGGTATTGTTTCTAGCTTTCACACGTGTTATTATATTCTTCCAAATTTCCCTGTAGGTATGTCCAATGATGTTGCAAGTACTACCTTTTCTTTTACAACTGTTTTCTTTACTTTGATATTTTCGGCCTAATTAAATATTATTTAGGTGAATTATGTAGAAGACTTCGCTTTTTCCGTAAACTTGAATTTTTGATCCCATTCGCTGGATGTTCTAGGCATTAACAATCCTCCTCGTCTTAATTTGTTGTTATTGGTTGGAAATCGCCAAAGATGGCCGCTGGGTTTCATAGGTATTTTTATAATTGACCGATGTGCAGTGGGGAAGCTTTAACTTTTTTTTTGAAAATATGTCCCATAGAACCACCTTGTTAAGAAAGCAAGCAATTTAAATATGTGAAAACATTAATACTGCTGTATTGATCAATTCTTTTTAAAAAATTGACTGCCATTAAATATTAATTGAAGCATCAGACAGTCGTGGCCCATCAAAAATTTAGTGGTGGCCCACCCGGGCAACTACTGTTTATAGTCATCAGAAAAAAAAATTAAAAAAACTGCAGTAAATAGAAAGCATACTTTATGCGTTTATGTAAAAAAAATACGAAATTTTACAATTTCACAAAAGTATAGTCATGGTCCACCCCGGGTAATCACAGAATGCGTGCACTTAAACATTACAGTGGTTGCCCACCCCGCCTAACACATAAAATAATTCATATAATCATAATTTTCAAGCTAAAACACAAACTTGGAATATTTAACAACTCAAATAAGTGATTAAAATGATTATTTAACGTAAAAATTGTAGAAATATTAGCGTTTCAAATTAGCAATTTCCTTAAGAAAAACGTAAGAAATTTGGTGAAATTTCTAAAACGCGCCAAATTTGAACTAATACATCACCAAAAAAATTCTATTGCGACACAGAGTAATGAATTCATGAACTGAGTAGGTAAAATAGGGTCCCAGCTATTTGTTCTAATATTCAAAATAATAAAAATATGGCAGGTTTCCTTATTTTTGAAGAATATTTTTTAAGTGGGCAATCACTATAAGGTGGGCCGTTACTATATGGTTTACCCTATTAAAAAATTGAGTTCTTCCTAACGACGAGCCTTCTTTGATTTTTTTACATTTATGGACAAGATTATAATACTCACTTTATATTTAATTGTGTCCATTTTTTCAGGATTTGTCCATTTGTCTCAAAGCGATTCATGAGCATGTTATGGCCTGTACACATCTGAAAACGCGCGGTAACGTAACCAATGCAACGTATCAAAATTCCATATACGCGGTTAGTGACGAACCACCGCGTACTATGAAAATTTGATAAGTTGCATTGGTTACTATACTGCGTGTGTTCAGATAATATTATGTACACTTCAGACCCTTACATCTCATTCCGCCTTTGGGAAATTCTAAACAACGAATTTACATGCAACGTACACTCACTTGTGCCGCGCTCGCGTAACATTACATCAATTTAATCAAAAGGATGCACGCGTTGCGCTCGTGTTCGATTTGAGAATCACCTACACACTAAAGCCTTTAATTAAATTCATGCATGGTTACACGTTCACGGTGCAAGTGAGTATTTGGCCTAATGTTTGCAATAAAAAGTGACAATATTTTTTTACGCGCTAATCTCCTAAACTACTAATTTGGTTTGAAATATTATTTTTGTATTAAATATTCTAATTCTTGAAAACGATTTATGGTTATTTAAAACTATATAGGTACATCCAACTCTCAACAGGTATTTGCGAATTCATGCTACGCCATTGTAAAATTTACAATGAAACGATTGAACGCA
Source organism: Mystacides longicornis (assembly GCA_963576905.1). Classification (NCBI taxonomy): domain Eukaryota; kingdom Metazoa; phylum Arthropoda; class Insecta; order Trichoptera; family Leptoceridae; genus Mystacides; species Mystacides longicornis. The sequence goes on along the minus strand of OY756433.1, from coordinate 14,607,435 downwards.
TTTAGACGAGACGAAGTTGGATGGGTCAGCTAGTTGTTTTTATAGCTAGGTATACTAGCTTTCCCGACAGACGTTGTCCTGTAGTCATTACTATGAATATTGATTTCAAATTTGTAATTTATACAAAAATACGTTTAAAATATTATGTTAGAATGTTAAAAAAAAAACATTTCTTAAAGCTTGAAATAAATTCTATTAATAATCTGCAAGCCAGTTTTTTGAAACTCAATGGTTGTCAGGTAAATAACAATTTTGTTGTTATGGAATTTTTATAGATGGCGTTGGCGTCACAGGAAATCCGTTACATTAATATTATATTTTATATTATTTCTTGTGCATTTCAACTTTTAATTAGTTTTTCTGTTATCCGGACGGAGAAGAATCCAATAAATCAAACATCGGAAGAATCTGTTAAGCTGATCTCGAGATTCTCGAGTTATAAGGGTTCGCACTTACCCGACTTTCTTTTATGTTGGAGATTTGGAAAAAATGGCCAAGCAACCTACTACTCATTTCTATAGGAGAATCCGTATGTCAAATCTCAAGTTCGTACCATGTCTAGTTTCCGAGATATTCGTATATATTTAAAACATTTTCTATCTATTTTTCATCTCCTTAGGGATGGAATTTCCAAAAATCCTTTCGTAGTGGAAGGTTTTGTATTAAAACCTACCTGATTTCCAAAAATCACTATTCTACGATTAACCGTTTGGGCTGTGCGTTGATGAGTGAGTATGTCAGTCAGTCAGTCAGGCACTTTTCTTTTTATTGATTTTATAGATACACTAGATCTCCCGTCGACCTTCGTCCCTCCTCTGAACCTATGATTTTTTATTTATTAGCTAAATTGCATTCAGTTTATTGAGTATTCAACAGATAGTCCTACTAAACTTTTTCAATTGGAATATTAATATTAATCTTCGCCTTAATGAAATGAACTTGGCCTTGAGTCTATTTGTTGGAACTATGTACATTTTTCAGCATACATACTCGTATTTATTTTTTTTTATTTATTCATGTGTATACGGCACCACTGTGCCTTTAATAGGTTATAAAAAATCAATAAAAACAATTTAAAAATTACAAAAACGATAATTTCAAATAAATAGACATAGAAAATTAATAATTGAGAATCAATACTATGTTTATACATGACAATATATAAGCAAGAAAATGCTGATAAAAAAATAACATAAATGAAAGGCAGTAGATATATCACAATTGAAAAGTAACAGCACACAAAATTACAACAATCACAAAGCATGGCAATCGTGAAAAAATGGATAAAACAATAATAACAATATTGATAATAATTATAAAAGAATAAAAAAAACTATAGAAAAAAATAGATAAATTTAAATTAACGCTAATTGAGCCGACATTTATCAAAGCCAATCAGAAGAGAAAACCAACATAAAAAAGAGAAAATCAAAAAGGGAAAAAAAATATCCAATCAAACGAAGGTCAGGTCAATATCAGTTACAAAAATTACATAAATAATTAAAAACCTGAGCACGCATTAAATGAAATTAGTGTAAAGTCAAAACATCCAAGACATCCACACAATTTGAAACAGGTAAAGTAGATTATAGAAATAAATAATATAGATCAAAAGAATCAAATAATAAAAAGTTAAGGGTATTTAAAAACAGAGTAAAAAAAAAAGATTAATATATAACTGGACGCTAAAATCATATAAAAACAATAAATAATAAAATATTTCAGCAATAATAAGACCGATCGTACACAAAATATTTCGACAACAACAAGATAATAGTATGAGAATCGATAAGAACAGCGACAAGCTGATAAGAAAAGGTCTGATATAAGCCCAAAATAAAAAAATAATAAAAATACAAAATAACATAATAAAAATAATACGAATACAAAAAATCTGTCAAAATGGGGCAATAATTCAAGGCAAAGCGGGCAGTCGGTGCAATGTGGAACATACAGGCAGACAGACAACAAAATTATTGCGATGAGCCACAAACCGCACTCCTCACCAGCGTCATATACTGTGACAATTCAAAACCGAAAACATCAATAGATCCCAGATACTGGTTTCCCAAGAGATGCAAACGGGGCACAACCATATTACGCATATAATTAGTCTGATGAACATCAACGTGGAATAAATCTGTGCTGCGGGTTTTCCGAGTGGGCACTCTAAACTTTATCTCATTCAAGAGTTCTGGGCAGTCATACTTGCAGTTTATTATCTTGTACAACAGCATTAAGTCGAAATATATTCGTCGATTCTCTAATGGGGTAAGACCTGTTTGGGCGAATAGAAAACCATAGTCCAGTTGCTCTCTCGGTATACCTAAAAGGAAGTTAATATGGCGCAGGAACTTTCTTTGTACCCTTTCTAACCTATCGATATGAACTGCGTAGCATGGAGACCATATAGGGGAGGCATACTCTAACACGCTCCGCACCAATGATGTATAAAGGAGTGTCAACGTGTCGACACTTCGAAATCCCTGAGTAGTGCGCAGGACAAACCCCAAAGCCTGCATTGCCCTACTCGCCACATCTGTGACGTGCGCAGTGAAAGCTAGCTTATCATCGAAAGTAACTCCTAGGTCACGAATCTCATTCACCCTTTCAAGCGCCACTTTGTTTATCCGATATTGATAATCTACAATGTTTTTACTTCTCGAGAACCGTATGAATTGGCACTTTCCAATATTTAGGTGCAGTGAATTATCGACACACCACTCATACAACTGGTTTAGGGAATTTTGAACAACTTCACAATCGCTCACACGTGTTATTCGTTTGAAAATTTTCATGTCGTCTGCAAAAAGCAGAACGCGCACATCAGTGAGTCTACTTGTTATATCGTTGATAAAAATCAAAAAAAGCAAGGGACCAAGATGGCTACCCTGCGGCAGACCACTCGTAGCAACGAACGCCTCCGACACAACATCCCGCACCTTCACAGTCAACGTACGCCCATGGAGATAACTTTTAAACCATTCAAGCATACTGCCGTGGAAGCCTAGAGCTTTCATTTTCGCTAATAGATGATTGTGTGATACCTTGTCAAAAGCTTTACGAAAGTCGGTGTAAACGCTGTCCACTTGCAGGCCACTTGAGAGAGCCTCCGCGATATATGTCTCATAAGACGCCAGGCTTGTCACAATTGTCCTTCCCGGTACAAACCCGTGCTGCTCAGGAATTATTAACTGCTGGATTTCAGGAGCAATTTTATTAAGAACCAGATGCTCGAACAGTTTGGCAACCGTAGACTGTATGCAAATTGGTCTATAATTGGCTATGTCACTCTTATCGCCCTTTTTAAAAATAGGAGTAATATTACTCCACTTCCATAGACTAGGAAATACTCCCAAGGACAGAGACTTGTTAAAAATGACAGTGAGAGGAACCAGCAGTGCATCAGCACAACCTCTGAGAAAAATTGCTGGGATCCCATCTGGCCCCGCGGATTTATTGACATCTAGATGTAATAGTCCGCTCATCACCTGTTCATAGCTCAAAATGCAATCAGAGATGTTGGTCGATACGCTGTAATTATAAGAAACCTGACTCAAGTCCCTCTCCCTGTCGTATACCGTTTTAAAAAATTGAGCAAACATGTTAACGACGTCCTGTTTGTTACTAACAACCGACCGATCAAAATACATAGACACAGGATAATCAGAATTGCCTTTAGAGAGTGAATTTTTGAATTTCCAAAGTTGTTTGGAATCATTGACATATTCTTGAGCATTAATCAAGTATTTATCGTAACAAGATTTCCGTAGTTTATTACACACATTTCTAAGGTCGGAAAATCTACTATAATCAGACTGCTTTAAAGTTGTTTTGTATTTGATATGAGCATTTTTCTTTTCATAAATTTTGCGCTTCAATTCCGAAGAGAACCACACAGGGAAGGAAGACTCAATGAACCGCTGGTAAGGAGTGTACAGATTCACCGCCTCGAAAACAATCTCATAGAGCCTAGCAATAATGACATCAATATCATCGCACCTAAGAAATGTCCAATCTGAATTAAACAAGTATTGCAGATGAGAATAATAAAAAAACATAATTTATTGGATACTCTAAAAAAAAATTGACAAAGACTTTTTTCCCTTATCAGTTGAAATGGGAGCAAAAAACGCGAAAACTAAAAACTTAAATTATACCCGAAATATAGTAGATAGAAAGCCTCTGCTTTCATCTAAACCATCCTTGGGTTACCCTCGACATCTCCGATCATTTTCATCGAAATCCGTCCAGTAATAAAGGAGGAGTTAGGTAACAAAGAAAACGGTTAGATTTTTATAGATAAGATAATAATATTACATCTATAGGTACAAAATATTTATTTCTGTTAGAATGTAGGTATTTCCTAATAATATTGTTTCATTTCCGCAGGACCTAATCCTTATGTTCTTGTTGTTTCAATTAAACGATGTGCTGTTATTATTTATTTCACGTAAAGGCTCTTCATTATAACCGTAATATATTTTTCAAACGATAACAAAACCTTGTCAACATAAATCACTATTGGATTTCCTTAGGGAAACAGCGGTACATGTTCGCTTCGTATGGTTCCAACGTGCCCATAGGCAGGCACCTCAATTTAGTAAAATCCTGAATGTATTATTCTTGTCATGTATTAAGTAAATATCCAAGGAAACTAATGTAATCATTTCAGATAAGTCTTCGCTGCTAATAAACAGTTTTTGCAGAAGAGAAATTATTTTATTTTTCATTGTGGTTGCTTTAAAGCCGTGTAAAGTAAAAAAGTACGTACTAGCTCTTCCGATAAACGTTGTCCTGTCGTATTTACAAAATATTGAATTCAAATTTGTGTTATATTGATTTGCAGTTGATCATTATTGATTAACTATTTAATTTTAAATCTATGTGTCGCGCCAAATTTGTAACAACTGAAAATTACATTATATGTCTATTTATATAAGGTTACATTCGAAAAGATAATATTGTCGTTAAGTTTTCTCATATTTTCAAAATGTTTTATTACGTAGGAATCGTCTCTTGACAATAAGCAAAATTGGTCGGGCCGTTAATGAATGATGGATGGGGGTGAGTAAGGGAAATGGGGCTCTTCTTTATTTAAAGAGATGATTATTGCTACACATAATTATTTATTTTATATACATGCTCATGTTACTTTATTGCTACAATATTGCTCCCTAAGCGATGGTTACATAGCCATTTGATGCAGGCTACCTTAGTTGAACACTTCGTGCTATGTTACTTGCTGGCGTTAGCCAAGAAACTTTATTTGAAACTGCATGGAAAGTTTCTTGGAAATGGTTTCCATGTTGTATACGAACATAGGAAGGTTTCAAAACAAGTTCTTGATTTAATTAATATTATGCAAAACTTTAACTAATAATATCGTGCACAAGTTTATATTCTTAAGCATAGGAAAATATAAAGTTATTGATTCATTCCATTCAAATATTTGAGAATAATTTGATTTCAAGATCACGGTTATGAATTATGTATAGCAAAAGCAATTTGGCGATTCATTGTGATGTTTTTTTTATTCTTAAATCAGTTATTCTTAAACTCTTCTTTCAATCTTACAAACTTACTTAATCCACGTACACTTCCTAGGCTTCGCATGTGGTCACTACAAAGTCTGAATAAGCACCTGTGTCATGGGCTAGATCAAGAGCCTCGTTTCAATCTTAGCCGACACCCTGAAGGTCTCCATCGTATTATGCTTTCTTGGTGGTGAATCTTGGTCTGCCACGTCTTCTGGTAGCACCCGGTGTGTAACATAAGCTTCCATAATCTATGGACTCGGGGGCAAGGGCGGATCCATATATGGCACAAGGGGAGGGGGGGGGGGTCACATAGTAAAAAAAAGGTTATTTCCAAAATTTGGTATCTAGAAACTACACTTTTTTGTAAATAAAGGTAATTTCCTAAATTAGATTTGATTTTTTTGATTTTCTTTTTCCTATGGAACTTTGATCCAGGGGGGTCATGGCCCACAAGAAATTATAAAAGAAAGTTAGATATTTTATTAATAAATGTATGTAAGTACTGTACTTAAGAATATATTATAGCCTAGGGGGGGTCATGACTCTCCTGCCCCCCTCCCCCTGGATCCGCGCTTGCTCGGGGGACTTTTATACGTAGGACATATCCGAGTCAGCTCAACCTACGATTCAGAACCACTGTTATCTTCTTTCACTGCTCTGTTCATTCAAATTTCTTCTTGGTCAGCCGCCCTTCCATTGCTGGATGTACATAGGCCTCTTCTAAAGCTTTCAACATTTTCTATTTTGCGGTGTATTCGACCAGATTTCCCCCGCGACAGGAATCACACCGTCCACTGATATTTTTTGCGGTCTCCCAGTCGTGACCTCTTATTTTCTTAGGGTGGGCAGTTTAGGGGTCATTCAATGTCTTGGTTATTTTAAATTTTTGCCACCGGGGTAGTACTATCAAACACAGTTCGCACACCTTTATTTGCGAGGCGAGGCTGCTCGCAAAAATAAGAACCCGACTCTATCACTGTTAAGTTCACACGTAACTCGCGATTCTGTCTACACGTACTTACTACTTGTTACTTAGCACCCACACTCGCACGTACACTTGTACTTCGTAAAGTGGATATGTCCCATTAATTACCCCGTTAGCACACCTCCGCTGCGGATTAGCCGAAGCGACGACGGTCACATCTGTCAGTTTCTGCGCGCCATGTTGAGAGTGAGATAGCATGCTCAAACCCGTACTGTTTTCTATACATTCATCTCTCTCTTGCGGTGTTTCGCCATAGATTACTTCAAATTGTATTCACACCTCCGCCTGATATTTCGCGGATCCGTGTGTTTCGCATTCCGCCCGCTTTTGAAGTTGTCAAAATCGACAGAATTTTGGAGCGAAATTGAAGCGAACGTCATGTTTTCCATAGAAATCAAAGATGGAAAACGTTAATTGCGTTTTGTTATGGGATGGTTTGCAGAAGTTGGATGTGCATATTTTCTAAATTGTAAGTAAAAACGTTGTTGATGTTGTAATATTTAAAAATATATATGAAATGTGAAATAATATTGTGGTTTTAATTATTTATATTTCCCAACAAAACAACCATAGAATACTTACTTATGTGTATTTTTCTCTTTCGCTACTCGTTTACCCGCTAGTGTACTAACACTACCTGCGATTTCGCTTTCTGCAGTTTCGTGTTCCGTGATTCGCGGCGGAGGTGTGCTAACAGCCTTAAAGTACTTTGTGAACCGGAACTATCGTTTTTACTTAATTACATAAATTATAATTATTGTATGAAAACATTTTAAAAGCTTTATTTTAAAATGTTTATATAGTATAATAGGTACTTTTATATTTTTGTAGCAATATTGAACATAGAAAAAAATCTTAAGAAATTTTATAAATTTTATTTTTTACAAGAAATACCTCATATTTCTGAAGAGTACTCACTTCTAGCAAAATTATTTTTCACGGTTTTTCTTACCAGAACTTGAAAAGTTTATAATGACATGTTTACAAAAAATAAAATTCTTGAAAGTAATTGGTTTGATGTTATAATGTTCAGTAGTTATAAAAAATGTATATGAAATTCAATAGTCAGTTTCCAAGGAATCAAATTCACGCTCAGGTAAATTTAATTTCCAGTTCTGAAATATAAAAAATTAATAGTAAAAAAGACCCACAATTTTGTTATGAAATTGGTTGTGATTCATATTTTTTTTTTATCTTTTTATAAAATAATCGTCGTCAAACTTTTGTATTTGTTTTTGTAGATTTATTTCAAAATGATTAATTATCAAAGTTATTTCTATCTGTTATATCGTATTTTATGAATTTATTTTTTATGTTTAAAAAGTCAAAAATAGAAAAAAGTATTGATTATAATATTCATCGGTTTGCTTTCATTTGTTATTCGAGTTTGTAAAGATAAATCACCAACGATTTTTTTGTAATCGTTCACATTTCAATAAAATTCGTGTTTTATGGCAACTCGTAAACAACCTTCCTCAAAGATTAATGTCTATCAATTAATCCAAGACTTGTAACTTGAAAAAAAAACAGGATCATACCAGGAAATCAATAACAGGTATTGTTCGAACAAAATTTTAATTTTTCGTGTCTGTTTACATAATATTATGACAAAATTATAATAATGAAAATGATAAATTGCGTTTCTACGTAACTGAAGCAAAAAAATGATCGATAGATTTTCTTTGTCAACGATCTTTAAGGGCTATTTTCCGCTTTTTTTGTGTACCTCATGAATTATTATTATGCGTAGGTAATACATGAAACCTGAAGATTCAGTATGTTTATACAATAATTAAGACATTATTAAGCAATGTACGCGTGTATTTTTCTATTTACTGTTCAATATATCACGTCTAGGTGATTTATCATCCCCACCTAACTATCTTGTCTTTGATATAATGTAATAAAATGTCTTAGGCAAGGATCCAATATGGAGTCAGCACTTGGGGACGACATATCACAATATGATATTGTAATCCTAGTTGTAATTTGTCTTTGTTGTCAAGTTATGAAGAATACAAGTCATTTGGAAACATGAAAGAGATGGATTCTTATCCTTTCTATCATCTCACTTCACGTATTCTTATGTTTTTCTTTTCTTAGAGACGACGTGTTATTTTTTCACGCTTCACAGATCCGGATAAGTTTAGTGTTCGAACGTTTCGCTGTTAGCTACGAGCGTTTGTAATCGACAGCTCGCATAGCTGATGTATATGGGATGATTTATACTCATGTAGGGGGATCGGTATTTAAGAATGTCATGTATATTGGTGAATGATTTTCAACTTTTTTAGCCAACTTTTACGTCAGTTTTAGAATAAACTGACCAGTCCATCCCTTGCATTCCAGTAGATCTGTAGCACCACATTTTAATAGCTGCTATAGACGCCCAGAAAGCAGTAGGTATATTCCAGACAAGAGTCTTGATAAAATTCTTCCTCACATTGATATCAATATTGCGGGATTGAAAATTTTTTGATCATTATTTTGTTGAGAGCGACTCAGGTAATCGATAGGAATGTGACAATTAGCATACATCCTCATTTTCTCTGTTCAAAAGCTCACAAGCTTCAATTAATCTTTTTCTTTCAATATAATGTTTTTATACTTTCTTTATATAGATAATTTGTTTAGCACATGGATAAAAAAATGAAAATCGTACTGTCATGAAAGACTTTCATTATCTGACCCAGATAAGAAACTATACAAAAACAAACATTGCTGCTCTTCATGCCTTCTAAACGCAAGCTTAACTTTGGTAGTTACCATCAGTTATAATGTTACCATGTGACGGTACTCGTCACCCGTTTTTATGGTTGCACATTCGACGCGTAAATGATGGCTGTAGGTGTAGGTTCTTATAGAACTGATGCCTGGTACTTTTTTTACTTTTTTTTTTACTCATCACGCCGTTTCCCGAAGGGGGTAGGCAGAGAGTACGGATTTCCATTCTTTTCCTATCCAAACAAACCTCTTTCGCTTCTTCCAAACGCATAACATTCCGCATACATGCTCTCCTATTTCTTTTGCTCCTGACTTGGCCCTCCTCTAAGACTGAACCGATATGATCGGACCATGTCATTCGAGGTCGACCTCGTCTGCGTGCACCCATTCTTTCAGATTTATATATCCTTTTTGTCATTCTTTCCTCGTTCATTCGCTCTACATGCCCAAACCACCTTAATTTATTAACCTGGTACCTGTATAGTTATATCGGTGTATCCGCCCGTTTTAAACAACAGACCTCAAACTACACGTGTAGATAGCGCCACGTGCATGTGTGTGTGTGCGTAGGATGTGTGACCCGTGGGTATTACTTGCTTTGGGTAGGCGGCGTTTTCCTACGGATACGGCGCTACTATAAGCAGCGGTGAATGAGACAGTTTAGAACATTGTCAATATTGTTACCGTAGTAAAAAAAACATTGTCATGTTATACATTTTGAAATACTGCCGTCTTGTCAGACGACGGACCGCTCCTTAGGAACCCAGTGCATTAGTGTTCAGGGCTTTTCTAATAAGGATTATACCTAGCTAGTAACCGTACTATTAAACTGTATAGAGTGTTCGCCGTGAACCGTGTATTGTGAACATTATATTCAATTCAATGAAAGCTGAAAGCAAGTTATACGAGTGTACGAGTGTGTCAATTTTCATTGGAGCTTGTTTCTTTCAATTTAAGCAGAGTTCATACAACACTGTACTGAACGTGTTTTACCGTATACATATACCTATCCTAACAAATACGTACATAGAACCGTTCACATCAGTTTTTAACTGCAAAAAGACATACACAGATTACTATACGTCTATTTATGAATATTCAAGGGACTTGTCAATCAAATCGAATGAACTTTATCGTATCCGATTTACAGTGGCGCATGACTTTCACACGGTGCGATGTCGTACATTTTTATGATAGGTTTTAAATATTAAGTTGATAGGTAAATTTTCAAAATGTACAGAAAATTACACATCAAAAATAAGAAACTTGTGCACTGTGTACAGAGTGATATAAAAGTAAACACCCAACTATTTAGTTTAAAATCGGATGTGAAATAAAAACGTTCCGTCTGAACTCATCTTTATTCTTTTAATGCCTTCCTTTTTCAGAAAGGAAAATTAAAGTAATAATAGCTGGTCTTAATATTTTCATCAGAGTGGGATGCTGAGAACAGAACCCGTATATTATTACTCGACGAATAAAAACATAAACAAATAAAGAGATAGCGCTGAAATGCCGCGGTTATTGTGATAAATAAAGTGTCTCAGAAGACTATTTTTTACGGACAAATCATAATAAAAACGATCATTCCATCACGTCTCTGAATTATTTGCGAAACGTAAAAAGCCAAACAATAAAAATGATTGTTTTTTCTGTCGTATCTTAACGAAAATATCACAAAAAAACTCGTCATTAACTTATGCTTATTGTGCCCATCGACACAGAGATGAAATTTGATTATTCCTTAAAAAAAACGTTTTTTTTCATGAGACGAATTTTTCATAACATCCGTCTTCTAGTAATTTTTTTTTATTTAGATAATGATAAATTACATTAGGTACTTAACATAAGATTACTTAAAAATAACGTTTTTTTTTATTTAAAAAAAAAAAATCTCTGCTCTCTCAAAGTGAACACAAATACACTCTTTGACTCTTTCACAGTAAGCTACTTAAAGCTTGTGTAGGAAGATGGTCGGCCCCTGGGATCGAACCCATGACCTCCGATATGAAAGCCGGCGTTGTAACCGCTAGTCTACCAACCACATATTATTCTACTTATACTCTTATTTTCGATCTCAATTATTACTATGAAAGTAATGGACTGAGGTCATCCAGCTTACAATATTAGAGAACATCCTTTCAAAAGAAACGTTTTATATAATTTATCGCTTTGTAAATCCAATATTTTCTAACTTTAGAAAACCACCACGAGTAGGTAATATTATATACTTAACTAGTTAAGTAATAGTTAAGTAATATTATGTAGTTAAGTAGTAGGTATACCTAAGTTTATTACTAGGAATTTAATTCTAATACGTACCTAGGTTTTTTTTAACATTAATCCTCTGAAAACTTATGAAAAAAGCAAAATTTCTTTGTGAATAGATATTGTAGTATGTATTAGGACCTTATTTTTCCAAGATGTTTAATATTATATAAGCCAAAAATCTCATTAAAATACCCTTCAGGATAAATAAGAAGTAACGTAAGAGGATATCCCAGATCCTCTGATGTAGGTATATTATTTTGAATGTGTTGAAAAAAGACCTTCTAGGTTACATAATAATATATTGTTCCTAGAAAGATTGTAAAAATAATTTGTTACATACTTTTTCACTATAAATCAACAGTTTTTTTATGATCTGGAGATAACCATCTGCAACAAGTGATTTTATGAACTGAAGATTTATAGTAGAATCACGGCGATTTATGAACTGAATACGAGTAAGTATATTATGAAATTGAACAATAAAGTATTTTATGAACTAAAGATAGCCAAATAATTGAGTATAATAGAATGCCAAATGATTTATTTTATATTAGACTAGCTTTCCCGACAGACGTTGTCCTGTGGTTCTAGCCCAAAGTGGCCCGTCAATATGTACATAATGTGTAATGCGCTCCCGTAAAACAATACAATATTAATTCGATTGAGTTAAGCTAATAAAATAATAACATTAAACTATATATGGAACATATTCAAAGCTCTGGCGGGAACAATTTGAGAATAATGCGCTCGCGCACACACCCTACCTCGCCTATTACCAACACGAATGTGCCCGGGCTACTGTAAGGGCGTATGCGAGAATGAGAGGGAACTACCCGCGATGGCGCGCCATGGCGTGGGCGCGTCCCAGATAACCGTTTCATACAAACTTAAATATTGTATTTTACATCATTTTTTATAGATTTTTTTACTTTTTATTTGTTATTCTGTTATCCGGATTCGAGAAGAATCCAATAAATCAAACATGAGAAGAATCTGTTGAGCTGATCTCGAGTCATAAGTGTTCGCACTAACCCGACTTTAATTTATATAGTAGATAGGTATGTGTATCTTATATACAACGATCTGGGGTGTATAATATATTTTCATTATCTCAACGAAGTAACAATGATAGGGAGATTTATTCAGAACAGCTGCAGATAGAGAGGCTTTCTCTCAAATGGCCGTCGACGTCTGGGAGACCCATTAGGACACCAGAAGAAAAAGAAGTGTTAAACTGGAAAAAGAGTTGTTTTTTGGACTAGAGATGGATGATTTTAATATCTACTTTAAACAAATTACAATGAAATTTGTAAAGCTATTAGTTGTTACAATCATTCGATGAGGAAAAAACTATAAAAATGCTAATGCGAGAGATATTTGGGTTTAAAAAACATCCATATTTTTCCTAAATTTCTTTGTCACCTGTGACCATGCAGGACCTGTGCCTGCGAAACTAATCAGGGTATTTAAAACAATTATTTATGGAATAAAAAAATATTGTTTCATTTAATTACTTTCCATCCAGACCATCGAAATTTTCAATAATGTGTACAGTTTTGGTAGCAAATTTCCCAACACGGTGTGAGCGAGTGATAGAAATATATTTTACTAGCTGACCCGTCGAACTTCGTATCGAATTAACTATGTATAGGTATTCAAGGTTTCATGTAACAGAGCTTTAAATTAGGTTTTTAGTTATTTAACACGAATGACCATTTGCTGGCATTAACTTTGGCAATTGGCAAAAACTCTTAACCTTTGTTAATATGGTTTGGGAGAAGGTCATAAGCATTGTGCAAGATCGAGTCCAATGGACAGCTCTTGTTGCCTACCTATGCCTCTGAGTGGAGTTCAAAGGGAGTTTTTATTTTGATTGATTTGATGTTCTGATGAAAAAAAAATTAAGTTATGTCATTATATTCGATATTTTAATAGTTATTCTTCTAAAGCCACGGCTAGACTATGGGCCATGCTGGCCAAATAGAGGCTCTGGCCCATCATGGGCAAATAGTGTGGCCGCTCCACCAATGACCAATATCGCCAAATATTTGACATTGGCCATTACTTGTTTACTTGTCGATCGAGTTCGCAAGTATTCACCAATATTGGAACAATTTTGACTGACAGCTGTCATGTCTTCCTTGTTGGTAATTTCATAGTGTTTTGTAATTTTTTTTTATAATCCTGATAAAATAATGGAAGTTGACAATGATAATATCACATTATGGCATTAATTGCAGCATCCTATACAGTGATACATGCGGCATATGCTTTTCTGTTATTAAAAATAATGAAAAACGCAAACGGCAAAGACGGTGGTTGATGCTTTCTTTAAACCACTCGAGTATGTATGTAATGTACCCATGATTCTTGTTTTTTTTTTACCAATATCTTTTATTTTCATTTATGTTATCAATGAGATTTATATTATGTTATAGTCCAAATCAACCTGTAAGAGCTAGGTAAATATATACCTATTGCAAAACAATAAACATCAATAAAAATTGAAGGTTAGGTTTAATAAAATTATGAATGTTTTTATTGTGTATATTTGTGAATTAGAAATTATATTAAAATATTCTTTTTGCCCAGGGAGATAAACTCTCTTGAAATCCGCCACTCAGATAGGAGTATACAGTGAATAATTGGATATTAGAATGTAAAATGATGAATAAAAGCAAGAATTAATCAATAAATCAGTGATAAAAACATTGTGTAGCAGTCTAGCCTCGTGCCAGCTGTCAGAGTTGGGCCAATAGTGTAGCCAGGTGTACAAGTATATTTGCCAAATGTTGCTACTTGCCAATGCTTGGCCAGAGCCACTATTTGGCCACCCTGGACCAGCATGGGCCATAGTGTAGCCGTAGCTTTAGATATATAATATTGATTGATTGATCAAAGTAAGAAATTTCTTCGTACCGATTCAAAATACGTATTGAGTTATCAATACTTTTTTTTACCCATCACACCGATTCCCGAAGGAGTAGGCAGAGTGAATGGACTTCCATTCTTTCCTATCTAAACAAACCTGTTTCACTTTATGCAAACGCATAACATTCCGTATACATGCATTTCTATTGCTCCTGACTTGGCCCTCCTGTAATACGGCACCGATATGTTCGGTCTATGTCATTCGAGGTTGGCCTTGTTTGCCTGCACCCATTCTTTCAGGTTTATATATCATAGCTGTTACCCGTGGCTTCGCTCACAGTCACATGTTACCGTATTTGCTTTCTCTTCCGAAACAGTGCTGAATTATATTCGCATCAAAATTAATTATAATAAGAAACGTCTTGTCTCATCTAAGTCTGAATAATTCTTGTTTTCTAATTTACAATCTAAAATGTCCATTAAAAAATAATCTATTTAAAAAAAATGTGCTTCTAATAATCAGCCCGCGAACTTAAAAATCACCATATTTGGCTAACTTGACTGACATTGTCCTATTGTTTTTAGCTCTGCCTCGTTCATTGTCCTATTAGAATCCTAAAAAATAACTCGAATAACTTTTAAATGACTTCCTTTGTAATCAATTTTATATTGCTGGATATGAAAAAGAAAAATGTTCAGGTTTCGAAAAACAATGAAATTAGTGATCTTTAAAACACTTATTTCAATCTGCTTTGGGCATTTTTCAAGCTACAAACGTTTTTTTAAACATTTCAATTTATATAAACCTCATGGTCGTGATCTGATTTTTCGATTTCCTGCCTCTTACAGGATGCTCAAAAAACCACCAAAAAATAGCAGAGGACCAGTAGGAAGTTATAATTTTTAACCTTAAAACAACATTCCATATAGGTACCTATTTATTTATTTATTAAAAATTATATATTTTTATGTTTTAAAAAATCGCATTAATATTTATGAGAAAATATTCACAAATTGTTCGATAAAATATCCTTTATCCAGAGCACAAATTGTTTGACCTTGTGCCGTGAGAAATAATCGTAGGTATAATCTATACCTACCTATCTAGGTAGGTACCTATGTGTTGCAAGGCATTATCATCTCATATATAAACGTGAAACCCTATTTTTTGTGGTCACGATTCGATATCGCCTATTCTTTATTTGTCGTGTTTGCTTTTGTCAGAAGGTTCTTATGACAGAAAAAAGTTGCACGGAATAAAAATAAAACTTAAAGCAGGTAACTTTCTCAGAACTTTCATAATACATTTTTTAAATTTTGAATTTAAATCAGGCGTTTGACAGTAATCAGTTGTTTGAAAGTTGGTGCGTTTGACAGAATGCGGATACAAAATATAATAACATGATTTAAAACAGATGCATCGGTTGGAATGACTGTAGTTAAAAGGTAATTAATTTATAACTAGTTGCATGTAAACATGAGATCCAACTGTCGATGGCCTGAGTCGGTATGTTTATTGTATGAAACGATGTCGTCAATAAATTAAATTTTTACAAAAAATCTTAAGAAAAGTTTGAGATGTACTGATATAATGTATGTATTTTTTATAGAAAATTAAATTATCTAGTTGATGGGTTTCGGCGTTTTTCTATATTTTTTAAAAATTCTGAAATATAGGCATTGAAACTCGTAAATTTGTCATAAATAAAAATATTTATCTTTATAAAAAAAGTTTGAGAAACCCTGGAACTTTTTCATTAAATTTAATTTGAGATATTGTATTTTTCTATATACATACAAATTTTTAGGGTTCTAGCTTTTATAGTTTTCGAGATATATGCAAAAATTAAGTAAAAATTCAAAGGTTGATTACCCCTGACTGAAAGAAAATTTCAAAATTCTGAGTATACAAGTTTTGTAGACTTAAAGTATTAAATATTTTCTGAAATTTTAGGATCTGTCCATCAAGCGAATCAAAAGTTATAAGGGGGGGACGGACACACACACACACACTAAATGTTCTCCTCCAAAATCTGAGTAAATCCATATATGGAACATATATGCTGCGAAGCCTCTAAGTTGGTGTTTTTTGTCGTCAAAGTTTGTAAAACCGTTTAAAATGTAGACCTGGCAATACAAATCTCACGTATCTTGGCTTGATACTGCCGATCTGTCTCGAGAAATAATTTCTCTTCAACAAATCGACAGTTGGATTATACAAACAAAAATGCAATATTCATAGTAAAGACCGCGTTTGTCGAGTAAGCTACTTTCTGGTAAGGCCATTCGTGTTAAATAAAATAAAACCTCGAATATAATATTATTTATTTCAAGGCGGGACGATTCGATGGGTCCCCTAGTAAAACAACACGCGGTGGCGAATTGGCGATACTCGCGATAGGTACCTACCTACCTCTGTTCTAACGCTGCCGTAGTCGGCTATTGTGTAGGTACATCTATAGGTACGTATTTGTAGGTATTATTATTCCCATTGAACGCGTACGTAAGATTTGAAATTTTAAAAACCCTTCTTCTTCTCTCAAACTGAATCATTGAGTCTTAAAATACTTATTTTATGTTTATTTTAAAGGAAGAATCTTTTAGTAAATTTACAGCTTTCTAACTTCATTAATCTAAGAGATATGGTTGTTCAATAAAAAACGCCCCCCACCCCCTCCCCATTAATTAATATTATATTTTGAAAACGAAATAGTAGGTTTTTGATTCTTTATGAATACTTTTATTATTTTGAAATTTCGATAAAACCAGTTTTGAACTTATTAGGAGCTACTTAAAAATCATCCTTTTTATATGTTCCCTTTTTCATCCCTTTTAGTAACATTTTGGAAAAATTGCCGAATATGCTAACACTCATTTCTAGTGAAGATTTCATATGCCAAATTTCAAGTTCGTACCATGTCTAGTTTCCGAGATATTCGCATACTTTGAAAAACATTCAACCCTATTTTTCACCCCCTTAGGGATGGAATTTCCAAAAATCCTTTCTTAATGGAAGGTTTTGTATTAAAACCTACCTGATTGCCAAATTTCACTTCTCTACGATTAGCCGTTTGGGCTGTGCGTTGATGAGTGAGTATGTCAGTCAGTCAATCAGTCAGTCATGCACTTTCCTTTATTATTATAGATTAAATAATAAATCACAAAGAAGTAATAATAAAATCTTTTCTGATTGATTGTCTATATGTGGGATGTACCCATGTCATATTATGTAGGTACCTTTCGAATTCAAAGGATAGAATCCCTTTCGAAAAAGATTTGAAAATCGAATAAGGACTTTTCTAAGTAAGATATTTAATATGATTTCTTAGAAAAAAAGTTTCGAGTGAATAGCACAGCCCCTTTATTAAGGAAATAGAAACGTTAAATCAAATTTGATAAAACCCGTTCATACTCACATTTGACGGCTAAATTTATCTTTTAAGAACCTTTTAAATCCACTTATGTTGAATTTATTTATAGAATTCAAAAGGTAGATTTATACACCTGATACGTTTTACTAGACTTTTTGCGTTAGGAAACCAAACGTCCACATAAGCATACATTCTTTTGATTGTTTGAAAGGGCTTACCGCGTCTGCTATTTATTGCCTTCAGGATCATTTTACAAGTCCTCTATAAGATTCACTGGGGCGTGAATAAATCACAAAAATTAATATACTATAATACATTTCATAATATTTCTACATTCTACTTTTATGACCCACTTATGTATAAATATATGAAGCACTTAAGACTGTCCTTTTATCTTGTATGACATCAATGAACTCAAATCACTTGAGTCGACTCAGATGAAACAAAACACAGAAAATATTTTTCTCATCTTTGAAATTAGAGGGAGGATTATTTATGGACATTGTGAAGCTGTAGATTTCTATTAGAGATGAAACGATATATTTGGATGATAATTATCTTTGCATATGATTCGTTGCATAGTTGGGTAACGCGTCGATCGCCAAAAATTCTAGTGAAAGGATTTTTAGTTACGGTAATTGTTTTTTTTTTTAATAATTAAGTTTAGTTAAGTTATAAAAGAAGGTTACGACATATGGAAATTTAGCCACTTTCACTCGAGCCTACATACAGAGTTCATTCTCACCCAGTAAAATAATGAATGCGCGAGTGTAAGCTGAATATGTGTGTCATTAAGCTTCACTTTCATACCGCAGTATACAACACGGACACTGAAATAAAATGTATGAACTAAGTCAAAAGAGCTTTAGACAAAAAAAAATATTTAAGTGTCAGCTAACGGTAAATTGTTTCAAAATATACAACATGCGTTTTCCCTTGACATTTCAAACACTGTTTATAAGGTATAATATTTGGTGCGTAATTAGACCTTGCGGGTAGGTTAAAAAAACAAAATTAAAAAGAGTCACATGTCGGATAATATACTTGTTTTGTATGTTTTTGATGGATGTCAGGTTTATTATGTGACATTTTGAAAACGGTCTGAAGCCTGAAAGAAATCTTTTATGAGAATACAAAATACGTGCGTTATTTCAAAGAACTATCTTGAGTACCCAGTTACTTTTAAACTCCGATATTACATTTCAGATTTCTTAAACATTGTTTGGAGTAAGGTGTGCTTTTTGTTGGTTATAAGTTTTCAAAGTTTTGTAAGTGTTTCATCAATATCCTAATAGCCCAGGACACTGATCGCCACCTTCCCAAAACGAAGCGATCCACGTCATGTGTTTCATCAATATCCTAATAGCCCAGGACACTGATCGCCACCTTCCCAAAACGAAGCGATCCACGTCATGTGTTTCATCAATATCCTAATAGCCCAGGACACTGGTCGCCACCTTCCCAAAACGAAGCGATCCACGTCATGTGTTTCATCAATATCCTAATAGCCCAGGACACTGATCGCCACCTTCCCAAAACGAAGCGATCCACGTCATGTGTTTCATCAATATCCTAATAGCCCAGGACACTGATCGCCACCTTCCCAAAACGAAGCGATCCACGTCATGTGTTTCATCAATATCCTAATAGCCCAGGACACTGATCGCCACCTTCCCAAAACGAAGCAATCCACGTCATGTGTTTCATCAATATCCTAATAGCCCAGGACACTGATCGCCACCTTCCCAAAACGAAGCAATCCACGTCGTGCGTGAGTTATGTTGTTTGAAACGGGCGAATTCCTCATTCATTTATCGCCTTATGTCTTCAAGAACTTTGAGTTCCTATACTACAGCCTTCATCTCCGCGTCGAATCGAATTTTTAATTGAATCACACGGTGACCGTTGACTCCTACCCAGTAGTTAATATATATTTTACTTTACTTAATATATAATTATGAATTTGTTTGTTTTGGGAGATTATTTTTTTTGGTCCAGGATGTTCTAAATAAAAATATCAAAATGATACGCTACATATTTGACGATGAAGGTCAACAACGTTAAAAGAAATTACCTATATTAAAAAAAAGTGAGAAAAGGGTTTTTTTTTTGTATAAAAACATTTATTTTGGGAGTATCTAGGTATATGCTCCCTCTGAGGTGACGACATCCGAATTAAATGTCGGATTCGACACACATCATAGTGGGAACGGGCAGTTATTAGAGCAATCTACATAAAAATTCAGTTATGTATGTCTATATATTTATTTATTTGTTTGTTTCTATTTTTGTATATTGGCACATCACGCATAATCCGCAGACTCTAGGTTTGATTTTAATCGTCGTGGATCCTTGCAGCTATATTTGTTGTAATCATATAGAGGTACTAATTTTTCCAATTTCTCAAATATATTTAATGTTATTTACAAATTTCTAAAAATTTTAAATTTTCATACAAAAATTTCAATTATGTAATGAGATAGTCATGTTTTAAAAGTAAAATTATACGTGTAAATTTTGTGTAGAACTGTAGCATTACGGCATGAAATTGTATAAAATCGATTGTAGTTATAGTAGAAGTCTTATAATTCTTATTTTATAAAAATTTTAACAGAAAAATATAAAATAGGTACACCATGACAGATGCCTAAAGCCGGTAAAGCAGAGTTCGCTTGCACCTTCTCTCTCTCTTTCGTATGGTACCTCAATTATCACGACAGTCTGTTAAGTAGGTCAAACTAACTATACATAATAATAATATAATAGGTAGGTAGGTATTTATATATACACACAGTATGGAGGACTCGCATTACGTAGGTACTACAAAACCAATAGAGACATTCCTTTTTTATTTTTTTCGCATATTTACGTAGCAGTATCTCTTATTTTTTCCTTCTGAAACATTAAGATAATATATAGACTCCTGGTCCTGAATAGGGGAAAGCTGCAGACAAAACCTGTTCAATAACCTACTGCTCAAGTCTGACTAGCCAAATCAACAACGTAAAGCAAGACGGGTATCAGCTTCTTGCAAACATAAAATCCTCTAATGGAAGGGCACATAATATTATCAAACGGACTCATTATATTGTTTTAATGTTTTTATTAAAGGGAACTTATACTTTTTTTATAATATGTATATTTAGTAGAGTTTTAAATTCAATTCGATAATTTTTATATTAAAATTGTACGTTTTAAATATCTAATATTTTGCGAGAAACTCAATAAAAACTTATTATTAAAACGAAAATTGTTTTGTTCCAGAAGCTGTTGTTAAAAGAAGGTAAGTTTGTCTACATTAATAATAATTATTAATAAACAGAAGGTAGGTAAGTTACAAAACAGTTTGAATGGAAATTTATTCACTTAGAACCTGTTGATAGTTTCGGCCGAGGGTGCTTGGTAGTAGTTCATTTTCACTTATGTAAAAATAAATAAGGAGTCTTCAGTTTGTGCTACTACGAATTATTCGTAGTAGCACAAACTGAAAACTCCTTATTTATTTTTACATAAGCACTTAGAACCGTTTGTTAAACAATTATTTTATTCTCCTTCGTTTATTGTTATTATTGAGTCGATATAACATTTTATTTAATAATTAATTAACTATTGTTTGAGAACTAGATATTTTGTTAAGAAACTTTGAATTAACACTAACCTCATTAAAATTTCATGTACAAGTTATTTATAAACAAAAGGAAACTTCCACAACATTTTAAAATAATTCCGAGAGACTAAGCCAGCCTTCGAAATAACAGTAGAAGACGGTCGTAAGCCCGTAGTGGTTTGTTCATACGATATAAAAATCGAACATCAGTAATGAATTGTAAGAGTCATTAGTTGTTACATATTCATTAATTCCAAGAGAATCATAGATCTTTATATATAAAGAATTGCAGTTGTTCCTGCTAGGTACTGTCAGCTACCCCGCCAGCGTTTCGTCCGTAGGTCGTCCTAAGAAGTCTGTTTCCCTGTGCTACCGATAGTGTTTCTGACAATTTTTATGGCTCATGCATCCTCCTTTCTCGAGACATGGTCGTTACAAAATCGTCTTCTCCGTGTTTCGAACTCTATCACGAAGGGGGTTTCCGGTTTTAAGCTCGTGATATAATTTTTAAATTTGGAGGTTCATGGTTGAGACAGTGTCGGATCTGAATTCTATACCATAGGTCAACATAATTGGACAGACGCAATCGGACGCTTCATCCCATTCGAATACGCATAAATCTGAACAAGCGATTTGATAAGAACTGACATGTATGAGAAATTGTATGACAAAATATTTCGTCTAATTTTGTACTCAAACATATGTAATAGGTATCATAGTAGGTACCTAAAGGTTGCGTTTGTGTGTTATCTGAGAACTAGAAACATAATCATTTGCTGCGAACGTGAGGGTACGGCTTGTGGAATAGACGAGTGCTTCTCTGAAACATCCAACTCTCTCTCTGTATCGAGTAACGAGATCTCAAGATTTACTAGATTACGGCTGTAATGTTCTTCTGATGGATCTCGCTTTTGTATGTACTTTTCCATTTTTCTTATCCCAAAGTTTTCCTTTGTCGTCCCAACAATAGGGCGAATAAGTTTTCTGTTATCTAAATAACACTTTTGTATTAATGAAAATGGGATAAAGAAATTCCTTCCAGCCATTATTGTACAGCTTATTTACATTGTGCTTAGAAATACCCAGTGTATTGTTTAGCAGAGTTAACCACAAAAGCCGCTTTATAAGGTGAATTTTATGAAAAAAACGACTAAAATATTTCTGTAAAATTATTTTCAACTTAAACCTTAACTGTAACAATACAAAGCAAACAATATGTATAGGCTACTATCATACAAAATTGAACAATTATGACGACAGACCACTGTTACTTTGGATAAATCCCTCCTAGGGTCTTAGTTTATAAATATGGTTCAAGAGTTCTCCATTGCGCTCGATCTGTATGTTTTCTGACCTCCTCTCAACCACTCATGTCCAAATCCCTCAGCTCCGAGAGGGTCTTCTTAATATTAGGTTTAATTGACATAAAGATTTAATAAGAAAGATTTACAAAATACACTAGTATTGTAAATGTGTTTTCAAAGGAAGAAGCGACCGCAATTTATAAAATAGACACAAGCAATAATTGTCGGACTCATCTAATCATGAAGGAAATGTATAAGCAGGCAGGCACTAAATGATAGGGCAAACATCGCTAAACATCGGTAATATTAATCATAAACAGGCAACTACACCAGCTCAACATGAAATTTACTCAACGTTCAATGTTTTCCCAAGCAGACAGAACGTTATATTCATCACGAATTCCCAGTCAAAATAACACGCTACAAAATTACATCCACCTGAATAATTATTTTTATCAGACAAAATAACACAATCTTTTAGTAAATTTACAGCTTTCTAACTTCATTAATCTAAGAGATATGGTTGTTCAATAAAAAGCGCCCCCCACCCCTTCCCCATTAATTAATATTATATTTTGAAAACGAAATAGTAGGTATAATTTCATTCTTTATGAATACTTTTATTATTTTGAAATTTCGATAAAACCAGTTTTGAACTTATAAGAAGCTACTTAAAAATCATCCCTTTTTATATGTTCCCTTTTTCATCCCTTTTAGTAACATTTTGGAAAAATTGCCGAATATGCTAACTCTCATTTCTATAGAAGATTTCATATGCCAAATTTCAAGTTCATACAATAAAATACAAACATTTTATTCCGTTCAAAAAATATTTCCTATTCTTTTTGCAAAGTTGGAGAATCGTGTTATTTTGTCTCTTGAGATTTTGTCGAACCTAGAATATTACGCGATGTGTTGATACTCGTCGTGTTGTATGTGGCTGAGGAGGATCTAGAATGAACTAAACACAGAATTACTCAGCTATTCTCCCAACATTCAACGAGTCTATTGACATAATAATATATTGGATCGCAGTTCAGCGTAGGTACTTGTCTCGCCTCGTGTTTCCTTGTGATGTTTTGATCCATTCTCATAATATCCTCTTTTCTTTCATATTCTTCACACACTTTTTATTTTCAATTATGGTGTTTTTATATTCGCTTCGATATGTAAGTACTTCTCTATACTCGTGCATAATGTAACATTTGTGTTCAGATGCCAACAAAACGACGGATGACTCTGGAAAGGATGATTATTTTGATATCAAATGAGAACATAAACCAAAATAAAACACGGTTTTGAAAAATTTCTTCATTAAGGAGTTCAAAATGTGCTGTGGGTACCTACACTATACATACCTACTCATGAAACTCCAATATTTTGGAATCCTTTCCAAAACTTACGTTAAACATTTCATAAAAGGGACTCTTAAGATACGGACGTTAGGGAAAATTTACTGGTTGCACTCCAAAGTGTTGCCTTCAGGAAGTTTTCATGCACCTATTTTGAAGCTTAAAATGTAAAACAATATAGTTTCTTGTTTGTACCTTTATCTTTTTGAGACATCCAATATCCTTTGCAATATGTATCATTCGACTACACACTCGTATTTACTTCAAAGACCAAAGATTGAGGGAACTATATTTTTAGAGATCGATTTTTAACGACTTTGGATTCTAAAAGAAAAGCGCATAGGGACCTACCGCCTTATGTATATTTGCGTTCGTAATAGGATATTTTGGCTACCTCCAATTTACGAAAAAAGCTTATTTTCAGCATTAAATGATCATTGGAATAACAAATAGACTTATTTAGATACTTAAGTATTGTTTTATTCAAATACGTAATAAGCTACTTTGAAAAACATAGTTGTTTAGCTGAAGATAATATTATTATAAAATAATTTAATGTTTTCGAAATTCGTATCGTAATGATCATTACTTTGGTATTAGACTCATTTGTTGAAAAAGTAACAAATTAGATTATTTTTTTGCAAAATCAAATCATTATGAAGTTGTTGGTAGCCTGGCATCCCAGATGCCAACCATTTTCCTGTTTTACAACACAAGATTTTAGTAGCTTATAATATACTGTGAAAGAGTGTATTTGTGTTCACTTTGAGTTGGCACAGATTTAAAAATTATTAAGCAATTACTTACCCACTGCCTTTTTTCATACAAATATTCACCTTTTTGTTTGTTTTAATCGTACTTACGTTACTCATTCTTTAGTCGGGGTGCGATTTCTGGCCTTACTCCACACCACCACCACAGTAATCTTGTCCGTCTATATCGATCCACTCCTAGACAAAGGCCTCCTCCATTTCTTCCACGCTGTTCTCTCTTGGAATCATAGGATCCAGTTAACAACGACGTGTTTTACTAGGTCGTCCCTCCACCGTAATGGTGGTATCTCATTGCTCAAAGCAAAGGTTTTGAGCATCTTCGACCAATTTTCTTCTTGGTCTCTTCCTATTTATAACATGTCCCTTGCCATTTGGAGAAGCGTTTTTTTTTTGGAAATATTTATGACTTTTATTGCTATAATAATGACTCAGATAAATCATAAGTTGGTTTCCCCTCATCAATGATGATTGGTCATTCTATTATGAACAGATGGCAAATCTCCTGAAATCAATGGCAATTGGAGAAAAACGTCATGTTCTTTCTAAAATCACGGACCTGAAGACAAAGAAATTCCTCAACTTATGTTGAGGGTTTTGCATTGATCGCAATAGAAATTCATTGAACCTATATGTACCTACCCCTGTGTATTAGAAGAATAGTAAATTTTCTTTAGAACGCTTTAACGTATGAATAGTAAGTTTAAACATGTTAAAATGTTACCTTCATTACTTTAACTTTGAAAATACTAGCGTAATCCACCAACTTGGAAGGCAAAATATCCTTTAAGCTTTCTCGAAACAAAGTTTTGAAGTTGTAATACTTGAGGTAAACGATGTTTACGATCAGCAACATTGTCCGAAGAACTTTTTGACAATAAGTAAGCCCCTAAAGTTGTTTTAAAAAAAATTACGTTTCGATCAGTAATAAAAAATATTCAATACAAACTTCTCAACAAAACAAAATTACGTATTGGCGAAAAATTTTGTTCCATTCCACCTCAATTATTAAAATATTCAAAGATTCTTTTTTCACAAATCTATTATGTACAAGCTATTTAAAGAACTTGCGTAATTATTTGGTTTAATTCATTCATTGTAGACGGGTGAGTACCTACTTTATTATCATTTCAAGCTTCATAAATTCTTTGTTTAGTCGCCTATTTATAACTGTATCGAACGGCAGTATGTGAATGACGTCATGTAAATACCTATCAGGTATGGGAACACGAGGACCCGAATTAAATGACGACCGCGGAGCATGCACGCCCGGTGGTGCACCACGGGGCGCCCCGCACTAGTGTGTCTCGGGGGGGCCCGCATAACCGCGGGCCGTCGAGTCTCGTTGAACCTCGCCTCGTGTCCCCATACCTGACGATTAGGTACATACCTAACGATACTTTAATGTACATTATATGTGAAAATTGTATTATCGTTGCGTCCCTCACCTCGGACAATCAATAAAGGATGATTTCTCCCTTGTGCCGAGGTAGGGGGCCAGCTTAATGTATGTAATTAGATCTCTGTAGGTATAAGCTTTGAGAGGAGGTACCTACCTATGAGCCTTACTGAGAGAAAGCCCGCCAGTGGAAGATACACTGGCGGGACTAAGCATGCTGTGACTGCGGTTGCGCCATGAGACGGCAAAACAACCCAGCACATGCACTACCTAGAAGAGGGTATATAAAGGAGGTACCTACCTACTAAATACTAAAGCCTCTCAGTCGATGAGACACTGACGAGGCTGGGCATGCTGTGGTTGGGCTATGAGACGGCCAAGCAACCCAGCAGAGACCCCTGAAGAGCACACCAGAGGTTGAGACCCTGGTGGTGCCGAGCATGTAGCATGTAGTGGCTCATGCCGATACCTGGTGGTATCAATATGTCTACCTGCTGGTGGACATATCTGTTGGAAAGGCACACCAGCGGTTTGAGACCCTGGTGGTGCCGAACTTGGAGCGGCAGTGGCCATGAGTGGCAGCACGGCTCTCATAAGAATAGTGTAGGCCTATGTGCATATCTACCGGCAGGTAGATATGTACATACATTATGAAATATGTACCTACATTATGTGTAATATTGTAAATTGTGTAGCTCTATGTCGAGGTGCGCTGAGCTGGTGGTAATGGTTTGGGCGGGAAAAGAGTTTTGGCGGGAAAATATCTCGCCAGCTTACTTACGTCGCCAATTCCCCGTAGCGCGAACGGGATGTACTCCAGACCATTTTCCACTAGCGCGCGGTATTGTATAGCCGCAAGCGCACTTCGACTAGAATTTAAGAGACCATATTTGTGCAATATATTTATCATTCCTCGTATACACTTGGTGTTTTATTCTACCTACCTACCTGCCTGCCTGCCTGACTGCCTGCCTGCCTACCTGCCTGATCTGACCTGGAACTGCCTGACCTGACCTGGACCTGGAACCCCTTCGCTGACCTGTGTGACCCCTCTGATTGGATATTGGACGTGGACTGGACCTTTGCTGTGGACCTGGACAACGACCGATACCATTGGACCGAGGCTATTCTACGTACGCACCGACGTCTGAAGCTTTAAGTGTTCTGAGTAGATTCCTGGTGTACGAGGCTAACCAGCTCTGATCTTTGATCTCTGTCTGGGGACTCTACAAGCCAGGGGACGAAAAGCGCAGCTGACGACCGACGTGTGAGACGAATAGTTTCGTCGTGGGCGCAGGGCGAAGAAGCAGACGCGAGAGCCGCCGGGCGCAGAAGCAGACGAGAGGCCATCGTACCGAGCACTGGGTGCTCCACCCGCGGCTGTAATACATACCCTTTTTTACAGTCCCTTGTGCCGCAGCTGTGCGGTACAAATTGGTCCTTCGAGCCGGATCACCCACTGCAACCTACGATGCCCATGTCGCTGAGATCTGAAGCCGGACGGAGTGAAGCTGCTGAACGCCGAGACTCCGATGCCTCTTCAGAAGCGAGCTCTAGAACATCGAGGACTGATGACACGGTGCACCAAATGCTGAGACAGATGGAAGAGCTGCGGAAGGCGCTGGCGGCTAGCCAGGCCGAGCTAGCCACCCATCGTGCAGCCCGTGCACCCGTGTACCACGAGCAGGCACCCGCGAGTGCCCCTTGTGAAGCAGTGCCCGCGAGCACTGACGCGAGTTTGCAGGTGAATATTGCGGTGCCTCCTGGCCCGTTGAACAATTATTCCTGTGAACAAGTGAACAATACGGACCCGTCTGGTCCATCAGTGATTAGTACGGTGCATCCTGGCCCGTTGAACAATTATTCCTGTGAACAAGTGAACAATACGGACCCGTCTGGTCCGTCAGTGAATTTTGCGGTGCCTCCTGGCCCGCTGAACAATTTACCAGTGAATTATGCGATGCCTCCTGGCTCGTTGAATAACTCGCAAGTGAACAAGGCGGACCCGTCTGGTCCGTCAGTGAACAATGCGGTGCCTCCTGGCCCGTTGAACAGTGCAGAAGTGATGTCCGCGGGACCTCCTGGTCCGTCGAACAATGTTTTTCCGAGAGCCGCTGCTCTCGAAGGCGGCATCACCGCGCCCGCCCGCATGGCAGCCCCCGCCCGCATGGCGGCCCCCGCCCAGAACAGTGTTGTGCGTGTGCCCCGAGGCGAAAGTGTCGTGAACAGTGAGCGTGTGTCCCGTGTCGTGGCGCCTGTAGACGGCATGTACCGCGTCCCGGCGTCTAACGACGCCCCCGACGCTAGGTACAGCGTCATGGCGCCTGTAGACGGCATGTACCGCGTCCCGGCGTCTAACGACGCCTACGGCGCTAGGTACAGCGTCGCGACGCAAAGAGACGGAATGTACCGCGTCCCGGCGCCTAACGACGCCCTCGAAGCTAGGTACACCGTCGAGACGCCCAACGACGCATTTTACCGCATCGCGGCGCCCAACGACGCCCGTCTAAGCGTCCCGGCGCCCGATGCTAGGTACAGCGTCGCGACGCCCAACGACGCTAGGTACTTCATGGCGGCGCCTGCTGGCGCCGTCGATGATAGTCACCGCGTCCCGGCGCCTGCTGGCGCCGCCACTGTTCTCAATCGCTGTGCTGACGATCATGCCCGTGGTTCAGTACCCGCGGGCACTCGGAACAAGAATAGTGGTCATAAGACAAATATCGATAACGATATGTGGCCCCCGGCCTTACCTACCGCGCGCCCCGCACGGGTGAGTGCTACCCACGAATGGGTAGAAGCTGGGGCCCGCCCCCCTCGGTACGACGATGTACCTCGTCACGGATACGGTGTCCGAGATCGTGACAGTGAATGGCGGGACAATGTGTTGGCCCGCCAGACGGGAGTGAGAGACTTGCCGGTGTTCGACGGTAACCCAGCCGAGTGGCAAGGGTTCAAGTTAATATTCGAAGAGACCACTAAGACCTTCGGATGGACGGACGCTGAGAATCGCGCCCGTCTGAATCACGCCCTGCGAGGAGAAGCCCGCAGGGTGGTAGGCCCGACCTTATATTGGTCGGGCTCCGGGGCCGCTGTCAGAGTGATGGCGGCCCTCGACGAGCATTACGGCGGTAGCAACACCGCCGAGGCCATCGTCAAGGACCTCCTTCAGAGATGCAGGCCACGGTCTCTCAACACCGTGTGCCTTGAGGAGGTCCACGAGTTCTGCCTGTTGGTGGACAATGCGGTGTCGACGTTGGCACCTGTCAAAAATGGAATTTTGTTGTCGGACCAGAGGCTGCTGGGGCAGTTCCTCGAGAAGATGCCGGCATGGGAGTGCGTCAAGTGGGCTGAGGCCAATGAAGGCAGAAGGGGGGAGCGCTCCCTCCTCGAACTCAGTGACTTCTATCACGCATGGAGGGAGACGCTGAAGAATGCGGGCTTCGTGAGGGAGCAGAAGCTCCCCAAGGCGAAAGCACGCCCAGTGATGGCGGCCTACGCTGAATGCGTAGAGGGGGGCCCGGCCCCCCGACCTGAGGCGCCGCCAAGACGTCAAACTCCCCGAAAGGCACCAAAAGGCAGGTGCTGCCTGTGCCAGAGAAGGCACCCGACAGCCAAGTGTCACGAATACATCGCAAAGGATGTTCAAGGGAGGTGGGCGGCCGTCCGCTTGAAGAAGTTGTGCTTCGCGTGCCTGAGCAGCGAGCACACAAGTAACAAGTGCCTCTCGAGATGCTCAATAGAGGGTTGCGGCAAGCCTCACCACCCAACGCTCCACACTTCGAATAGTGTCAGTGAGACAGTGACAAATACCTGGAGGGCCGAACTACCGGTCCTCCTGAAGGTGCTACCAGTGACAGTTGTGGGCCCCCGCGGGGAGCGACAGATATACGCGCTCCTTGACGAGGGGTCCACGGTGACTCTCCTAGAAGAGGAGGTTGCCAGAGACATCGGGGCCACAGGGCGCAGCTCCAAGCTGAGGCTCAGCGGGGTGCAAGAAATGAGCACCACCGAAGTGGCCTCGATGAGGGTGAAGGCAAAGGTGCGGGGCGATGGGCCCACGTACGCTATTCAAGCCAACACCATCCACGGTCTACGCCTCCCGAAGCAGATCGTCGCCACCTCAAGAGAGCAGCTGAGAAATCCTGGTGAGCCCGTGACGCCGATGATGCTGATCGGGCAAGACAACGCGCACCTCATAGTGTCTCGTGAGCTACGAGAGAATGCAGGGGACCCCACAGTACTGTCGAGAACAGCTCTGGGGTGGACGACCCACGGGGGGGCCTGTGAGGCCCCCAGATTAGCCGTGGCCCTCTGCTTGCGTCGCGACGCCGAACTCGACGCCCTAGTGCGAGATCACTTTGCGATTGACTCCTTGGGAGTAACTGCAGCGCAACGCACCTCGGCCGCCGAAGAGCGAGCCCTGAGGTTGATGAAGCAAACCTCCCGGCCCACAGAAGATGGGCGCTGGGAGACGGGCCTCTTATGGGAGAGGGACGACAGCAGGCTCCCCGAGAATCGGGGGGCCGCCATGAAGAGGCTGTTATCCCTCGAGAAGAAGCTGGGTGGCGACCCGAAGTTGGCCGCCGCCTACAAACTCAAGATGGCCGACTACGTCAGTAAGGGCTATGCCCGGCCCTTAGAAAGCGGCGAACATGAAAAGGGGGCGGGGCGAAGGTGGTACCTGCCCCACTTCGCCGTCCAGAATAAACCTGGTAAAATACGAGTCGTGTTTGACGCAGCGGCCGAATACAGAGGGGCCTCTCTGAATAAGAGGCTCCTCACAGGCCCAGACCTCCTCTCATCCCTTGTGGGAAATATCTTGAGGTTCCGAGAGGGGAGGATTGGGGTGGCAGCCGACATCGAAGATATGTTCCTCCGCATCAAGATGAAGGCGGAGGATCAGATGTCCCAGCTGTTCCTCTGGAGGGACACTCCAGAGGCACCCCCCACCACATATGTTTTCACCAGCGTGCTTTTCGGAGCCAAGTGTTCGCCGGCCAGTGCACAGTTCGTAAGAAATGAAGTGGCAGAGAGTCAACGTATCATTTTTCCGGCTGCAGCAGACGCCATAAAGAATCGGTTCTATATGGACGATTACTTGGAAGCGGCGCACTCGACGCAAGAGGCGTCGAAGAAAGCATTAGAGGTACGGCAAGCACTATTAGCCGGGGGGTTCCGCCTTGTGAATTGGGCATCGAACGACCCGGCAGTGCTTCAGGCCGTACCTAGTGAGGAGAGGGCGAAGTCCCTCATAGAAATTGGGGGTCCCGACCAAGCCCAGGAAAGGATCCTGGGCGTGAAATGGGACCCCGCAGACGACGTGTTCGTCTGCCAGTGGAGCCAGACCCGAGAGACGGCCTGGCCCACGAAGAGGGGCCTGTTGGCCTCAGTGATGCGAGTCTTTGACCCTATGGGGTTCATTAGCTGCCTCACGGTCCACGCAAAGATCCTCCTACAAGATGTGTGGAGGGCGAAGACCGGTTGGGACGAGAAGCTCACCGAAGAGCATGCCATACGTTGGCGTAATTGGCTAGATGCAGTAGAAGCAGCCCGAACGAAGATACCACGGTGCTGCAGATTCTACCCCAAATCTGAAGCGAGTCTTCATGTATTTGCAGATGCATCGGAGCAAGCATGCTGTACGGTGGCCTACCTGGTAGAAAAACCCACAGAAGGTGGGCCAGCCAAGGTGTCCTTCTTGGGGGCGAAGACAAAAGTCGCCCCCCTGAGGCCAGTCTCCATACCACGCCTGGAGTTGCAGGCGGCCCTGATGGCGGCTAGATTCGCCGCAACCATCCGAAAAGAGATGGCTACAGAGGTGAAGAGAACCTGGTACTGGTCTGACTCAACTACCGTCCTGCAGTGGATCAGGACGGACCCCCGGACGCACACAGCATTTGTGGCAAACCGTCTGGGGGAGATAGATGAAATAACCAGTCTGAAGGACTGGAAGTGGGTCCCCACCAAGATGAACCCGGCAGACGTTGGGACCCGGGATGGGGACCTACCAGACCTCAACCCCGATGGTTTGTGGTTCCAGGGACCAGCCTTCATCCGCGAAGAAGAGAGCTCCTGGCCAGCCGACAAGACAGTGCTTCAGAAAGAGGACCCCGAGAACTTCGTTGGGGGGGTCAGGAATGACCCCCCAGTTATAGACCCCGATCGCTTCTCCAACTGGCAGCGACTATTGAGGGTCACAGCCTGGGTCCAGAGATTCATCAAAGGGTGCCGCGGTCAGAAGGACCGCGGTGCACTCACCGCCCACGAACTGCAGAACGCAGAAAAACAGTGGGCGAGAATTGAGCAAAGGCGTGCCTTTGCCACCGAGATAGACACTCTTGCCCGCTCGAAGCAGGTCAGGCTTGATAGCCGATTGGCTGGCTTGACCCCCTTCCTAGATAATGACGGTCTCCTCAGAATGAGGAGCCGAGTGCAGACTCTCCCCCCTGAAATAGAGGGGGAGCATGGTACGCCCATCATCCTTGATGGAGATGGGCCCTACACGAGACTACTCATCCGCCACCGGCATGAAATAGCCGGCCACCTAAGTGCCGAAAAAACGGTGGCGGAGCTACGAAGAGACCTGGCCGTCCTTAGATTAAGGGGGGCGGTCAGGCAAGTAGTCAGCAAGTGTCTGCAGTGTCGACAGCATAGGGCGAAGCCCAAGCCACCACTGATGGGGCCTCTGCCAGAAGGGCGGCTGGCCTACCAACAAAGGCCGTTCACCCACTGTGGGGTGGACTTCTTCGGGCCGATGACAGTGGTGATAGGGCGCCGACACGAGAAACGGTACGGCGCCCTGTTCACGTGTATGACGACAAGGGCTGTGCACCTAGAATTGGTGCACAGCCTCGAGGCGGACGCCATGATAATGGCGCTCCGTAGAATGTCGGCCAGGAGGGGGAGCCCTAAGATAATGTACTCAGACAATGGTACGAACTTCCATGGCGCCAATAATGAAATGAAAGGCGCCATAGAGGAAGTCCTGGCCGACAAGAAATGGCAAGACAGGCTGGCAGGGGACCGCATAGAATGGCGGTTCATACCCCCCTCCACCCCCCATATGGGGGGAGCCTGGGAGCGCCTGGTGCGTTCAGCCAAAGAGGCCCTCCGCCTGACACTGGGGGGCCAAGCCTTGAAGCAGGAGACCCTGCTTACGGCTCTCGCAGAGGCGGAGCACACATTGAATAGCCGCCCTCTGACGCACATATCTGCAGACCCCCTCAATGATGAACCACTGACCCCGAACCACTTCCTCATCGGTTCACCGAGTGGTAGACCATGTTTGGCCTACTATGGGCCCGAAGCTGACGATGTCTGCCTCAGAAAGCAGTGGAGGTTGGCGCAGCAGCTAGCAGACAAGTTCTGGCGACGATGGCTGCGAGAATACGTGCCGACCCTTCGAGAACGCCATAGATGGAAGACCCCTGCCCCCCCCATCCAGAAAGGCGACTTGGTCTGGCTCCTAGACCCGAGCCAGCCCCGAAATGTGTGGCCTAAGGGGGTGGTAACGAAGACCAGCGTAGCAGACGATGGGCAGGTCAGGTCAGCAGACATCAGAACAGCATC
The DNA here is from genome assembly GCA_963576905.1 of Mystacides longicornis. Classification (NCBI taxonomy): domain Eukaryota; kingdom Metazoa; phylum Arthropoda; class Insecta; order Trichoptera; family Leptoceridae; genus Mystacides; species Mystacides longicornis. Next base: position 14,573,672 of record OY756433.1, on the reverse strand, counting down.
CGGCAACTACACCAGACCAGCGACGAAGCTGATCGTGATCCCCGGGGGGGAGATGCCGTCGAGAACCAGTGGTGAGGCAGAGCACTCACGGGGGGAGTGTATCGAACGGCAGTATGTGAATGACGTCATGTAAATACCTATCAGGTATGGGAACACGAGGACCCGAATTAAATGACGACCGCGGAGCATGCACGCCCGGTGGTGCACCACGGGGCGCCCCGCACTAGTGTGTCTCGGGGGGGCCCGCATAACCGCGGGCCGTCGAGTCTCGTTGAACCTCGCCTCGTGTCCCCATACCTGACGATTAGGTACATACCTAACGATACTTTAATGTACATTATATGTGAAAATTGTATTATCGTTGCGTCCCTCACCTCGGACAATCAATAAAGGATGATTTCTCCCTTGTGCCGAGGTAGGGGGCCAGCTTAATGTATGTAATTAGATCTCTGTAGGTATAAGCTTTGAGAGGAGGTACCTACCTATGAGCCTTACTGAGAGAAAGCCCGCCAGTGGAAGATACACTGGCGGGACTAAGCATGCTGTGACTGCGGTTGCGCCATGAGACGGCAAAACAACCCAGCACATGCACTACCTAGAAGAGGGTATATAAAGGAGGTACCTACCTACTAAATACTAAAGCCTCTCAGTCGATGAGACACTGACGAGGCTGGGCATGCTGTGGTTGGGCTATGAGACGGCCAAGCAACCCAGCAGAGACCCCTGAAGAGCACACCAGAGGTTGAGACCCTGGTGGTGCCGAGCATGTAGCATGTAGTGGCTCATGCCGATACCTGGTGGTATCAATATGTCTACCTGCTGGTGGACATATCTGTTGGAAAGGCACACCAGCGGTTTGAGACCCTGGTGGTGCCGAACTTGGAGCGGCAGTGGCCATGAGTGGCAGCACGGCTCTCATAAGAATAGTGTAGGCCTATGTGCATATCTACCGGCAGGTAGATATGTACATACATTATGAAATATGTACCTACATTATGTGTAATATTGTAAATTGTGTAGCTCTATGTCGAGGTGCGCTGAGCTGGTGGTAATGGTTTGGGCGGGAAAAGAGTTTTGGCGGGAAAATATCTCGCCAGCTTACTTACGTCGCCAATTCCCCGTAGCGCGAACGGGATGTACTCCAGACCATTTTCCACTAGCGCGCGGTATTGTATAGCCGCAAGCGCACTTCGACTAGAATTTAAGAGACCATATTTGTGCAATATATTTATCATTCCTCGTATACACTTGGTGTTTTATTCTACCTACCTACCTGCCTGCCTGCCTGACTGCCTGCCTGCCTACCTGCCTGATCTGACCTGGAACTGCCTGACCTGACCTGGACCTGGAACCCCTTCGCTGACCTGTGTGACCCCTCTGATTGGATATTGGACGTGGACTGGACCTTTGCTGTGGACCTGGACAACGACCGATACCATTGGACCGAGGCTATTCTACGTACGCACCGACGTCTGAAGCTTTAAGTGTTCTGAGTAGATTCCTGGTGTACGAGGCTAACCAGCTCTGATCTTTGATCTCTGTCTGGGGACTCTACAAGCCAGGGGACGAAAAGCGCAGCTGACGACCGACGTGTGAGACGAATAGTTTCGTCGTGGGCGCAGGGCGAAGAAGCAGACGCGAGAGCCGCCGGGCGCAGAAGCAGACGAGAGGCCATCGTACCGAGCACTGGGTGCTCCACCCGCGGCTGTAATACATACCCTTTTTTACAGTCCCTTGTGCCGCAGCTGTGCGGTACAATAACAGTCTGTTATAATATCGTCTTCAACTCTTGTTGGATTTTTTTTAATAATGTTACTGCGTCCTTTTAATGCCCTTCGTTTTTCGCAAAATCTTCTTCCGATTTTCTAACTTAGTATTTTTAATGACACAAATTTGCGATTTCTGATTTTGTTAGTTTTGTATAATGATCTTAGCCGGGAGCGCGAGCCGTTGCATCGAGCTCAGTAAATAGCTACTCTAGCCTATGTACTCCCGTGTATGTGAGGTCGGAAAGAGAGTGTCTGTCGCGGGACCTTTTCTGGAGCTCGACGACCCAGGAAGATCACATTGACTTTACAGTTTATGTGATCTTCTGTCGATTGGCTGTTGAAAAGGACTCCAGTGGCCTTTTCTCATATCTTCCCACCTATGGTCTCTGTAATATCTCTGGGCTGGGTTAAATAATCTGTCTCAACAATTCTCTTGGAGAGGTAAAGGATACCAATGAAAGAAATAATTATAATCAGTACAAATTAAATAACAATGGTTTATTTAATAGAATAATAAAATTCTTAAGCATGGATGTCTGAAATCATTATACAAGTAAACTTACAAATAAAGATTAATATCCAACATAAAATGTATTTTAAATTATTATACCAATCTATTTGTCGACTGAGACCAATAAAGGGTAACAAAACTTTCATACAATATATGTATATACAGGGGGATAAATAATATGATTAGTGCTACATAGATAGTTACCCTGCATTTATATGAAAGAATATAACTTAATAATATATACCCTCCAAATTTGAGGATAGCCTTTTATCGGCACTCACTTTTAAAAGTTGAATTGACTCTTCTTTGTACATTTATTAACTTGATTAACTAGGCGAATAAAACATTTATTCAAGTTAAATTCAACGCTTCCCTTATGGGCTCTCTAATCAAATTAACATAAGAAAATCCAATATTCAATTCCATGCTTTGATCGCATGCTAATGAAGAAAGATTGCGGTTATATACTTAACTCGGGTACGTAGAATTACTCAGCTAACAGTTTTGAAGTGGTTGGTAGCCCAGCGGTTACGACGCCGGCTTTCGTACGGTTTCGTTCGGAGGTCATGGGATTCGATCCCAGGTGCCGACTTTCTTCCACTTTCACGACACAAGCTTTAAGTACCTAGCTTACTGTGAAAGAGTCAATGAGTGTATTTGTGTTCACTTTGAGTGAGCACAGATTCATTTAAAAAAAAAACAACAGTGACCGCTAGTTGATCACCAAAGTTCTCCGAACCTCTTAACGGCTAGGGGGTCCCTCCAACGCCTGGCATTCATAATCTTCTCTGTAATGTTCCCAATAACTTGGGTTGAAACGACTTCGGCTTTGAGCTTGTCCCTATTCCATATAATCCAGTCAGTCTCATAAAATATGCGGTCACAGAGGCAGGAATTTTACCCGTGATTAGGGTCAAATTATATTGCAAATCTCCTAAATTTCGCTTGAATCATTATTTAGTCTTGCGCCCGCTTTTCTGTAAATAAAGTTTTGCAAAAAGTGTCACTCATTGAAAAAAATAATTGTCACCACTTCCCCATCACAATGATTTAATCTCAAGAAAAATTAAAAGACCCAATCTTTAAATACACGAATTTCGGACCTTTTCATTATGCAGGACGAATTTACTATAAAATGCACCACACCATTTAAATTTATAAATTAAAATTACATTTTGTCTGCGATATGCCGGTCACTCCAAATCTTAGTGCATGTACGTGTCCGTCTGTTCTCGTTTGAAAAATTGCCGACCGGCCATGTTCGCATCAGCCTAGGTCTTAAAGTTTCGTAAAACTTCGTCGTTTCGGTGCTCGCCGACTGATTAATCCATGACACGGACGCGGGACAATCAAAATTTCTTTTACAAGATATTGAAATATTGAAGTCTTAAGCCATGTGAATACTGACCATGGTGGCCTACGAGACTACCAATAAGGTAGGTACTAACGCCTAACTTTGAAGTCTCGAGATCCATTCTCGATCAATTTCAATTCTATGAACAATAATTAATAGTAAACACAACACAATAACATAGCATAAAAACAAAATTGCATCATGCGTGTATACAATGCAATTTAAATAGGTAAGTGAAAAAGGTACGTTAAAAAATTAAAAAATTATGTCAAAAAAACAATGCAAGATAAAATACATAAAAATATAATAAGTCAAACAATAAAAATCACAAGAAGTCGCACACTCAAAATTCACAAAACAAAACTAAAAGTCTTTTAGAAATAATGCGTCATAATATTTTTATAAGATTCAAGGACGTCATATAAACACAAAAAATGACATATAAACACACAATACAATCTATATTATAAAAATGGAGAGCTATTTTCGGTGGTCATCACATCACGCCTAAACGGCTGGACCGATTTTGCTAATTGTTTTTTGTCGTGTTGGCTTTTATCAGGAGAAGGTTCTTATGAAAGAAAAATTTAAGGAAGTTGCATGGAAAATTAAAGAAAACTCCAAGTAGGTAACCTTCTTAGTAATATAATATTTATTCCAATTGTGAAATTAAATTGGCGTTTGATAGAAACTGTCAGTTGTTTGATAGTTTGAATGATTAATAGAATGCGGATGGAAAATTTATGGTTTAAAACAGATTCATGGGAAGGATCTATGTTGGTTAAAAGTTAAGTAATTTATTTTGATGCATATTGAAATTCAATATTCAGTTAGGACCACAGGAAAACGTCTGTCGGGAAAGATAGTCTATACTAATATATAAAGAGGAAAGATTTGATTTTTTGTTTGTTTGTTTGTTTGTTTGTTTGTTTGCATCGAATAGGCTCCAAAACTACTGAACCGATTTGAAAAATTCTTTCGCTTTTGGGAAGCTACAATATCGGCGGTGAACATAGGCTATATTTAATTTCCAAAAAAAAGTGGGTAACCTACGAAAACTTCAATAATGTAACCCAAGGTGTAAAAAATTTACCTAAAATATTCTTTTTATCGCGAACGCTGTGAAAATTAATGATGATAGAATAAAACAATGTAGTACAATTTTGTAGAAGACATCATTATTTACAAAAAGTATCGCGACAGCATATGTCTAACTATTATAGTTATGCCACAATAAGTGTTTTTTTATTTTAAAAAAATCAATAAAATGTCACCTCTATAAAATGGTTTTTATTGGTATCTCGGTATTACTCCTTATTAAAATAAATTAGTTCATATTCAAGTCTGCTTCAATATGTTTGTATAACTTTTTGAATTATTCAATTCGGACATTCCATTCGAAAGTTATCACGAGTTTAAAAATGTGAGTATTGGAAAAAAGCATAGTCTCTTATCATCTCAACTTATCCGATGCAGAGTGCGTACGGGAGCGGGAGGGGACTGAGGGGTGTCATATTATCAAGTTTAGTAGAAATACCGCGCAAAGTAGTCACGGTGGTAAAGTGACGTGACACGATACATTGCAATGCAATAATTATTCCAGATTAACATATGCTATAAAATATTTTGAAAAAGTTAGGGATCTGTATGAAAACTAAATTATTTTTAAGTATCTATCTACCCGTGCGAAGCTGGGGCGGACCTCTAGTCTATAATAAAATTTCAATGGGATGTTTTTTCCATTTTGTGCCACCAGAGGCGCCCTTGCTAATCCGGTCTATTGTCAAATTCAGTGTTGCGAAAGGGGGCGATTTACTGCCGTTTGGGCTATTTGGAACGAGAATAGGCGACGAAAAAATCTAAAAGTCGACAGGTAGCCAGTTACTTCCCTTTTAGCGAATTTTCACATTTCCGGATACTAAATGACTTTTTTTTAGTGAACTCCCACCTCTCTTCGGATACTAAAATTTTCGGAATGATCGCATACCAAATTTTCAGTTGGGCTACTTTGCGTTTGAAAAACGGCGTTGGCAACACTGGTCAAATTAACGTTTATAACCTCAACCATATGAATGTACGTGTGTGTTACTGTGTTATGGTCGGTTTTGTCTTTCGTAAATAAATACTTTAAACTTTTTGTATATATTTTGTGTTACAGTAAAAATGAAAAAACAATTTATCATTCTAGTTTATTTCAAATTAAACAACTTATATATTATTGAAATAAGATTACTAATTTGATTTGTAATACGTTACATTTTTTTTTTTTATTGTCTTTATACTTATATTTATATTTTATTTTGCTGTTTTGTAAAAGGCACTTGTGCCGTATGATTATGAAAAATAAAATAAAATAAATAAATAAAATATGTTTATAATAATCATTGTACATTTCTTTTTACATACTATTACAAATAAAATTAATTGTTTATTTTATTTTATTATTTACTAGAGGTCCGCCCCAGCTTCGCACGGGTAGATAGATACTTAAAAATAATTTAGTTTTCATACAGATCCCTAACTCAAAATATTTTATAACCCTTGCGCACTCTGCATCGGTTGAGATGATAAGAGACTATGCTTTTTTTTCCAATACTCACATTTTTAAACTCGTGATAACTTTCGAATGGAATGTCCGAATTGAATAATTCAAAAAGTTATACAAACATATTGAAGCAGACTTGAATATGAACTAATTTATTTTAATAAGGAGTAATACCAAGATACCAATAAAGAGCTTTTTCTAAAGGTGATATTTTATTGATTTTTTTTAAATAAAAAAACACTTATTGTGGCATAACTATAATAGTTAGACATATGCTGTCGCGATACTTTTTGTAAATAATTATGTCTTCTACAAAATTGTGGTACATTGTTTTATTCTATCATCATTAGTTTTCACAGCGTTCGCGATAAAAAGAATATTTTAGGTAATTTTTTTACACCTTGGGTTACATTATTGAAGTTTTCGTAGGTTACCCAATTTTTTTTGGAAATTAAATATAGCCTATGTTCACCGCCGATATTGTAGCTTCCCAAAAGTGAAAGAATTTTTCAAATCGGTTCAGTAGTTTTGGAGCCTATTCGATGCAAACAAACAAACAAACAAAAAATCAAATTTTTCCTCTTTATATATTAAGTATAGATATAGATATACACACTATGGTTTACCTCCTAGAAAAAGCCACTTTTGCAATCATTATTAATTAAAACGTTAAATTGTTTAATTGAGAAAACAAAAAAAGAGAGGAGATATATTAGCATAATATTCATCAGTCAATGCTAGATGGTATGTTTGACAGCTGTCATAATTTGACATTAGACCTGATTAGAAACCCTGCCACCTAGTGTGTCCTGTCGGAAGCTCCCTAGAAAACCTCCCATTGAGTCACAGTGCAATAATATAAACTAAATTAAACAGTATTATTCCGAAACAGCGCCGTGTGTAAGTACACACATACATAATAATGTAAATACAATGTTCTAATTACATGCTGCCTCACTAGGCTTACGCCTGTGTCGAGACCAGTTCTTAATATCTACCATTCGCACTATATCAATACATAAAAAAAAAACAGCTTCATCTGTGATTTATCTCTTCCAGTAGTCATCAGCCATTCATCAAGACGCTTTGCATTCTCTTTCACACTCTCGCAAGCTCTCAACTCATTCGGTAACCTATCGGTTTAGAAATTCGAGTATTTTTCACTTAAAATTTATACCCGGGTTTTGTCTTTCTCAGATTGGATGGCACCGTTTAGCTGAAAAAGTGCCTTAAGTTATAACTTCCGTTGAATATACTTCACGGTATATTGTCGATTTCATTTAGTTTGTGAGACCAACGCAAAAACTCTTTTTCTTCCCCTCCTAAAGTTGGTCTGTAATTTTGAATGTATTCTTTCTTAACTTAAGCCAATTTGTTAGTTTTACATTAGAAAAACACTCCCTCCTTTTATTCCAAATTAACATAACTGTTATTATACTAACACTCAAGTTAGTAAAACAACTCCTAAGATCTCTTTAGAAGCAGCGGAGAGTACACCGGCTATAATCATAAACGACAGTGACAGCTGTTTTTGTTCTCACACATTTTCTATGACCGCGCAAGAAATTCTTTTCTTCATGTTTTTTTTTTTTTCAATTACTGGGCATGTCAGCTCGATATTTAGTAAATATAAAAAATGCATATTTCGTTTGTATAAAATACTTTTTTCATAGTGCGTATATAGTTTTATTTCAATCTGATCCAAATGTAACGAACATTTTCCCCTATCGATGACATTTTACAGGCGTTTTTAATATATTTTTCTCCAACAAGGAAAATACATTTTGTTCTACTCGACTATAAATAATTTGACAAAAAAAAACCCTACTTATAAATATCGTCATTTGAATATTGAAAAAGAGTGCACAGATCCGCTGGTTCCGATTTGGTGAATACACCAAAACCAACGATTAAAAAATTACGAACCTTCAGCCAGCTTCGTGCGAATACTCGTGAAATACCTAACTACATAGCGAGGGATTGTGAAAAAATATACATATTTGGTGGCAAATAGTGTATTATTGATTGGTCACACAAAAAATAAAAGAATTGGTTTTGTTTTAAATGTTTGGAAGTCTATAGGAACTGAAAGGAACGATGGCGGAAGTAAAGACATTGCAAAGCTATCACTTTGTACTTTTGACATCATGAATTAAATTATAAGTTTGTTAATTTAACAAAGCTATAAGATATTATTATTTTTTATTATCAGTTTTATTTATTTAAAGAATAATAATAATACAATTTTTACATAGATATATTAACATACAATTACTTAATGCTATTTATACAATATTTATTTACTGCTCCATTGTAAGCATATAACTTGTGTTTGGAGCAGAGGTACATTTTTTTGTTATAATATGTTAGGTACCAGATAATTTTTTTTACTAGACCTCAAGAATATTTTATAAGAAGTGAATTGTAATGAGATTTATTATAGGTATGAATTAATTTACAAAACTATTGAGATAAATACAAAATTTTGTTATCGTTAAGATTATTCTAATAATATAATACATTTGTGTGAAATGTGGACGGTATAGATAGTTTTCTATAATATTCGAATAGTTTTATTATGTTAAAGTGATTAGGTATATGAGCATTGAATGAAGTGACATAATGCATGTAATTTATTTTAAATAATGAAAGTAATAAATATTGAGATACAGATAATATTTAATTTATTTTAATTTGTTTTTAAATGCCTTATATATTTTAATAGTTTTAATATAGTTAGGTTGAAATATGTAATACCTATCTAGGTATTTGTAGTGCTGCTGTGAAATTGTTTTTTTTTTACATAATGGTATAGTTAAATTCCCGGAGATGTGAGATTATAATATATATTAACTTATGCACGGCAACCCATTTTAAAAGAAACTCTAAGTACTTACTTAGAATTTCTCATGGGCATCTCTTCTTCAGCAATAGGTATGTATACTGTATAGTGTCATAAGTACCTTTCAATTATTATTTCGTCTGAAGTTATTATGACTACTCTAATATACAAAGTGCTCAAATACAAAATAAATAGTAAGTATAATCTTTGGAGGGAAAAGCATCGCATTCTTTTGAGTCAATTCGAGATTCGTTCAGGATCAGAACTTTATTAGCGCAGATATCTTTCATTCTGTTCAAAACGGAGGGTATAAAGAGGTACTTAATCGAAACCAAGAGTTGTAAGAAGCGTACACTTCAATTTGAAATTCAAATCGACCGAGGTTTCCTTCAAAATATTTTCGAATTCAAGCGTTTGTAAAATATAAAGACAAAACAAAGTGTGTATAGATGGATACGTCGTCTGTCTTCGGTTTTTCTTATCTTTCCTTTTACGTTTTTTGATACATTTTTTTCTCAAAGATAATATTTACTTCTGCAGGTATGATATCCTCTGCACAGCTGTTCCCTTACACGGCTGTGACATTATTATTCTGAAGGAATTATTCATATCTGAGGAGTACACTTTGTTCCATTTTTTATAATGTCGTGCGGGATTTATTTGGATCCTCGTGCATCTGTCCTGACGTGACATGAGATCAGATGTTCAAATTAGTAAATCTTAAAATGGGAAACTTACTACTGTACGTGCATTTGTAGAACTCACAAGCAAATTATTATATAGTTCTTGGATTTTTATATAGTGTATAACTAGCTGGATGGAGTACTCTTATTTTTCGTAGCAAAAATGTTCAGCCTCATTGACAGACAAATTTCAAAGATTGGTTGGCAAAAATGAATGGCCAATCTGAGACAAGCCAACCTCGGATAGAAATTTCAAGTGAAAAAACTAATCTCCAGTCCACGCCTAGATACCACTAGGCAACCGAGATCGGTGTTGCTTAGAGATTCGTTAGTTAGTATTATATTTAGAGTAGGTACACTCGACTCCACTGAAATATAACAATTTTATCAAACATTGAAATATTTGGGCTTATGTTTTGAATGCGATTCCGAGTTCTAGGTTTTGTATAGAATTTTGTGACTTGATGATATAATAAACCGTTATTTTCAAATGGATCGTTGCAAAAAAAAACTTATTTAAGAAAACCCTTATTTTTTTATTTAATTAAGATTATTTTCCAAAATATGTAAGTAGAAGATATGTTAAATATTATTGTTCACGTATACATAATGTTACATATCGTCCATTGTACAGTCGGGACAACTTATCGCATGTGTACAATAATTGTACATTCAAATAAGAAAATATTCCATACATATTCGATCTATCAATTGCTGGCGTACATGACTCTATTAAAAATACCATAAAAATACAAGAATTACGATAATATTTACGGACGAACACATAGAAAATCCAAGAAGATTTGTTCTAAATACTTTGCACATTAAAAGATTGAATTCTTCTTAATCATTTGATGCCCAAAGTTTTAAAAAAGGTAATCAAAATATCTAGATTATCTTTTTCTCTTACAACTTGTTGAACGCGTTGCTAACTCCAAACAATTGAATGATTTCTATCTGTTGATGTTGATACGAAAACTTTGACTATTTTCCAATCATTTATTAGGGAATTGATCAATAAAACTTTGTCAGCTGGATCAGCATTCATTCCTTTGGTGTCATCTCAATTTTTATTAGGATATTATTGGAGGGTCTTCTCTAGTAAGTAGGTACCTACCCTCCTCAATATCGGAATTAGGAAAATTCCAAACCTCCGGGAATATTTTAGCACCTATATAATCATTATACCCCTGATAATTACTGAGTAAGATCCCGATATTATTAAGATTGTTGATGGGTCGTCTATCCGTGTTATATAAGGGTAGATATTTTGAATAAAATTCGTTGTATAAAATATTTTACCATATTTAATTCACGTTTACTGAATAGTTGTACATTTTTGTAGTTTTCTAGTAGCTTTCAGACCATAATTTGTTGATAGTGTCTCAATTTTTTTAATGATTTGCTCTCGAGTTTCCTATTCTACGTGATAAAGTTGTTTTCTTCTCAGATTGATAGGAATATGAGATCGCGAGAGATGTTTGAAGCTGAATTTACCGTCAGATGGTGCAGAAAGCGAAATAGGGAATGGTATTATAACCATGGACGATACTATACTCCCATCGTACATCGCATAATACAACCAGCCACACGGAACTCGACCTCGTGGAAGACCTCCGAAAATATGGAAAGATAGTTGGAGATCAACGTCACAGGAGGAATGACTCTGAAGAACAGGCCAGCATGACTTAAATCAAGGAAGAAGAAAAAAAATAACAATAATAGTATTATAAGTAAATAATATTGCAAACTCAATGTCAATGTCGACGGTCAATTCTGAATGCCAATTCTGAACGTTGTCGTTGGGTTATTAATGGCTTTCATTATGTATGCAGACTCGACATTTGGTCTGTGTTGACCTTCAGAGGCTGTTGTACACAATATACATAACTACCTACAAGATTTTTGTTCAAGGTTTATCGAAATGAAAAAAAAATCCATTTTAAAGGAACACAGATTCTTAGGGCAATGATTGTTGATGTTGGACTTTTCTTCATATTGGAGGTTTATATTTGTTAGGAGAAACTTGAATGTCTATGTGATTTGGATATATACTTAGTTAGGTATGATATTTTCAAACTGATGAGTATGATAATTTATCTTTTCGACCGTGGCTATTTGGTGGAACATACTTCGAACTTATTTTAAAGAAACAAAATATTTAGTTTTTACCACAATTTTATTCAGCTAACCGGTTTTCGAAGACCGTAGTCTTCTTCGTCAGGCTAGTAGATGTTAACTAAAGAATTTAGAAAAGAAAGTTTTTTTTAGAAAGTTTCAAAGAATGTTTCTAAGTCACCTGTGACCACGCAGGACCTGTTCCAGCGAAACTAGTCAGGTAAATAAATATTGTGGAATAACAAATCAATTGTTTTATTTAAATTATTGTGATTAAATAATTCCACCAAGAATGCACGTTCAATTCGTTAACTTTATTTAGTTTGATATTGAATTGGCTAAACTAAAGAATTTAGTTAACATCTACTAGCCTGACGAAGAAGACGTACGGTCTTCGAAAACCGGTTAGCTGAATAAAATTGTGGAAAAAACTAAATATTTTGTTTCTTTAAAATAAGTGATGAGTATGAGTCTATATATTAGCAACAACATAATGAAACAGCTTTGCACAAAATAAAAATTACTGGATTTTTTCGCCATAGTTTTTTTGTGAACACGAAAAGATATTTCACAGTAAGCTTATGTCGTGAAAGAGTAAGATAGTCGGAATTTGTGATCGAATTTTGTACGTCAATTACAAAAGTTGGCGATGGAGCCGCTAAGCTACTTATCACTTCTCAGCTGCCAACAAATTACTGTTCAATTGGATACAAAATATTTTGTTCAAACGTTTGACGTCTACTAGTCAAAACAACAATACAAGCTGGAGCCTTATTCCCGTAATCAATCGCATTTAAAAATCACTTAACGATTAGATTAAGACATGATCGCAATCAGGTCGTCCTTGAATTTGACGTTTTTAAGATAGTTACGGGAATGCCAATTACATAGAATTTCAGTTTAATATTTCAAACATAACGAATTTTTAAGATATCTGCTAGATATCTTGTTTTGTGAATACCAATCCGCCGTTTTAATATTGTCAATCAAGATGGGAGCGTATTAAGACCGCTACGAGAATAACCCTACTGAAGCTTGTACGCCCATTGTTGGTTCAGTTTCATGGAGATAACCAAATATTGCACCTATTCGTTTTCCATTCGGTTCGTATAGTCAAAAAGCATGGTTTTGAAGAACGTCAAGCTACATCACCGAGCTAGCTTAGAGGGTACCATTTTTTCCCAAAAACAGCAGGATTATGTTCCGTCTGAAAAAAGAAACAATTTGAATCAAAAGACTAAAAGAAAACGTTTCATTTATTATGTCCTTTTTTTGATCAGACGTCTGTAAGCCAAATTAACTCACACATGATAAACGTGTCTGGAATAACCTCAATGTCATTTGACCTTCAATATTCAAACAAAAACAGTATTTTTCTCCGATACTGCGAGCATGTATACAAAGATGGTTGATAGGCCCTTTTTAAAATAAACCTTCACTAATCATACATCATATTATGTCGTTAGATTGAATGAAGTTTAAAAACTGTTCGATCGATTTCTGTCTAGGGTGTGGTCACCTTTAAAAAGTAGGTACCTACTCATCTACAGGTGGTCATTTTAATAATAGAATAATAACATCAATTATTTTTGTCTCCCTAGTTGGGTGGGTGGTTAGTGGTTACGTTCATTTTAGAGACAGACTATGTATATGGGTCAGTTACTCAGAAAATTACACATGTATAATCCATTAAATGTTACACCCCGATATCATGGAAACTAAATACCCTTTTAACTAATATTGTTATTAGTTTTACAGATAATGAAATTTGCATCTAATTTCTTTATGGTACAACTTTGACTTTTTATTTTCATATATTTATGAGTAAAATGATATATGAGTCTAAATTATTGTTTAAATTACCGTATGCCGATCATTTTTTTTTTGTTTCACAACACAAACATTGTATTCTGTGAAAGATGTCAAGAGCTTTTTTTTGTTCACTTTGAGTGAGATCTGGTAACTCAATTCTAGATAATTTTTTGATTTTTATTCCATACAAACCACCAAGCACGTTCCGTCCAAATTATCTAAGAATCAAAAGGAAGGTTTAAATCTCGATATTAAAGTATGTGTATCGAATTTTTCATTAGAATAATACTTAGGTACTCCACTTGTCCGGAAACCATCAAATGCGTAACATCTCGGCCAACCGTCATTATTTGTCCCTGTCTCCCGAGAGGTATGTGCATGTTTTAGTATTCAGCGGTTTGTAACAACTCGTTGTCATGTCCTTTACTCTCTTGCTCCAATCAAAGACCTGAAACTATGGTTTACAAGAATTTATGGAGAGTGATCTTACAAGTAACCCAATGCTTAATAGAAATGCGGGGATATTTGGGAAGTTTCTGAAAAAATCAACAAGGACCGTCAGTAGAAACATTCCTCTGTTGGGGCCACAAACTCTTTGAATGCAGCAGAAGGACAGAGAAAAGAACCACGCTGTTGGGAGATGTGAACAGAGACTTAAATGCGGATACAATAGTGGGGATAGTGCTCGAGTCTCCAAGAAACGGGTATGCGGTGGAAACCTTATTGGTGGTAAACGTTGGAAAGAGGAAGATGAGAACTACAAATAATTGGACAATTTGCAGCAGCGTGGTAGATTGCAAAACAGGGACACGGCGACAAAGAAGAGGAAGGGTTTTAGTCGATGAGTCTGGCACTACCTGGTCGGAAAGGTCGGGTGTCCAAAGGTGCCCCTCACAAAAATATCTATATAGCTCCAGGCAATTCTTCTGAAATCATACTGAAAACCTCTCTAATGCCTTTGACCATTCCCTATGTATGAGAATAATATTGTGTGCCTTGCAAATGCAAGAATGTTCAGTAGGTGAAAGACTTCTTATTATTTTACGAAACACGTAATGTATTGTAGAAGAAAAGTCTTATCGAATCCACCCACCCACTTTGAAATCTATTATCCATTGATTGATTTCAAGACTCTGAAACTCAACTCAAAGGAGATAATAAAAACATTACTTTAGACTAGCTATGTTTCAACTCTATAAGTTAATGTTATCACAGCATAGGTACGATTATACTCTGCGTAGCTAATGTCTCACCAAAGCATAACTGTTAAATTAGGCAGACGTTATTATCTAGAAGGATTGCGTGGAGGTACTTGAGAATATTGAAATGAATCGATTAGTATGAGCTCTGACGTTGTCTACTGAACGTGCCAATTATACCTTTATGTTTGTCTATCATTGTGTGACTGCGAATTTCAATGAGAACTGTTTTAACACACACCTACCTTAGTTTGCACGCATCCCCAAATACCAGATACCTAGTTTTAATAACTTCAGCCCACTTGAAACTAATACAATAGAATTTGTTTTTACAGCGATTCAGTATTATTTGATCTCATAGGCTAAATATTTCAATTGCGTTTTCTTTTTAATTAAATGGACGTCTAGATATTTTTATGAACTGAATATTAATTTTCAATCAATCAAACACTTAAAGCCCAGACCATCTTTTTTAATACCTAATATTACTCAAACAATGAAAATATTAATAAAATAGAATCAAGTGTAAGCTTTGATTAAGATATGTACCTATTTGGATTGCTTAATACATATGGTTGATTTTAGCTGATGATCTCACTAAATATATGTGTTAGTAATTAAGAAAATAATTTATTTGCTAATAAGCGTATCTTATAATTAATGATCTAAACCTCTCGTTCAGATTTTATGCCATTACTTAATAAGAGTATCAAATAATAAACATGCTAGTGAAAAGTAAAGTTCACATTGACATTTCCTGTATCACAGGTCTATATTAAGATCTGCAAAGTCTAGGTGAGGGCGGAGACGGATAAAACAAAAAAGCTTCTCCGAACAGCGGAAATTAAGGCTCTAAGACCTATATACTGGCCAAAACACTCAGAGATAGAATTTCAAATTAGGACATTCGCAGGATTTGAAACATTCGAGATGTTGTAAGGTGGAGTTGGGTAGTGGAGACGTCACTATTGACCACGTTGGCATAATGGGTCCAGGAGGTAGACTTTCAAAGATAGTAACGGAAGAATTAGTCTTGTATTGATAAAAGAAAGATAAAAAATACCTAATTTCAAATCATTCGCGATCAATTTATTGTTATACTAATTCAACTGCAACTTTTGTGTTTTCAATCTCAGACCTTTAATAGACAGTAATTATATTTCAACGAACTGTCATTGTAAATCCTTATAGTTAATGTTAATAGTATGTATCGTTATATTTTGAGAAAGAGGATTACAGTACTTATATACTTTCGTTTACTGGTGATTAATAAGAGACTTTGAAAAGCATCCAAGGTAGAGAATATAATCACATTAAAGGGTATAAGCATTTATTATTACGCCCAGAGGTATTCCATTATCTTTTACACAAGATATAATTTTCCGAATAGTTTTCTTCTCAGTATCTTGTTAATTACTTTAAGTAGACCATTGGTGAAACGGTCAAATTACGCGATTATCGTTGGATTCCTTTTTGGTATCAAGTGTATACCTAATTTCTTATTTTTTGGTACATTAACACCAAATAATATAGACAGAGAGAAATAACTATTTTGTTGTATTTTTGTTACTTGATATCCTTCTTTCACTTACAATGACATATTATTTTTAGTAAGATTAAAAACGGTACGTGATATGTTTTTTTTATGGTTTTTATGAAAAATATTTCTGGATGCGATCTTAGCACATTTGCAATATACGACATAAAAAATGACTTTTGGCAGTAGCGAAATACGTAGTGACCATTATTGCAAGACAGAAATTTCTTTTAAACCTAGCCTAGAGCCCACTTACAAAAGAAGGCCTTAGTGCTGGCGGCCATTTGGCCTCTAACGTCACACCCGAGGCCCAGGCCGCCGCCGCCGAAGCTGTATGAGATATATCATAGAGTGCAGGTACAAGATCATACAGATATAGGCAAGTGCATACTGGGCCTTACAATGTGACGTCACAGTCTCAGCGCTAAGGCTTTCTTATATAGGTGGTGTTGCTAGAGCTCTAAACCCTCAATCCGAAATTTAACAGCCTCTGAGAAAAATCTAAATAATTACTGAATTAAAAAAAAAAAGAATACTTTCAAGTAGGTAGGTGCCCACATATAATTTTCGGGTTGGACGCGATTTTTACAAACGTACATACCTAGTTACATTCATTATCATTCATATGTATAACTTAAGGGAATATCGGACATTGTATTAAAAGTAACTTCCTATAGGTAGCCGAAATTCCAAAATAAACCGACCCATATCATTTTACATGCAGTCCACATGGAGATACGATTTCAAGCGTTGCAATTTATTTTTATATCAAAATTTAAGCATAACTTTATTCTCTAGAGAACTCTGTAACAAAAATATCGAGCTTTTTTTTTACTTGGTACCGTGTAGAACTCGCTTTGATCTCGTTTTTTTTTCGAATTATTTTTTCACGGATATCTCGGAGTTTTATTTTGATATCTTTAACACCAATTTTTTTATTCCAGTTTAATCAAACCACACATAATATTATTTTTGGGTTACCTACTAAATAAAGTGTTATTTTTTTTACTTTATAAAATGATTTTTAACATTTCCGTACAGGACAGGGTAATCTTTACATTTTTAGATCGCCTAAGTCAGTTTTTCCGAATTTTCAAGATTGGTTTAAGAACATTCATTGAAGAGGAATATCATAGTATGCACCTAAATACTTTGTTCCCATGCGGTATGGGTATGGATATGCAGAGAGAGCCCTAAACTTTGATCTCGAATTGCCAAATTGCACATTCAGGAAATGCCAAAAATAGGTACCTACCTACCTGTTCAACTTCAGTATTTTTATAAAAAAAAACAATACAGACTTTGTCATACCTTCGTAAAAGGAAAACAGAACGTCATACATACATACATACATTCTCCCTTTAAAGCACACCGCAAGCCAACCCGGCGGAGACCAATCCGCAGCAAACCCGACCCGCACGAAACCGACCTCCTAGCTCGATCGAAGCAATCAAACCAAAAAGCCGGCCCCGGACAAATCAAGCCCGCCGCGAACTACCCCCAAACCAACCAGCAATGCGGGGGCCTAAGCCCCACTCGGGAGCATAGGGAGGCATCAAGAGCTCTCCATTGCGCTTGAAGGCGTCCGAGGCTCATTGTGCCTTTTCTGACAAGTTGAGATTTAAGGACGTGAAGTGGTCAACCTCACGGTCCCGATCTGATTTTTAGATTTCCTCCCTCTTACAGGATGCTCGAAAAATCAGCAAAAAGAGCAGAGGTGCTATTATTCGCCGGCAACCTCACGGCAACCTCATAGTGCCCGTAAATCCCAATGCTTAATAACCGGCAACTGGACGATATTAATTCCTTTGATCTACGTGATAACCACATTTTGTGTATTATACTACTTCTAAACCAAAAAACTATATATATAATTTACTACAAACATTCACCTTCTGCCCAAAACATCGCACTTAAACAATCTTAATACGTAGAAAAATCTAATATTCAATATTACCAACTAAGTTCAATATTGCAAAAGTTTTTAAAATTGCACTTTTTCATTTTGATTTGTTACATTGCGACTCTGTTTTTTTAGGTTCTCCTACTAACTCATAGCTACGATTTGGGAAGAGATGTCACTTCTAGTACATGATACATATTATTATAATGCAATTTTTGTAAACCAAGTGAATGCTGTTTAACATTTTTTCAAGATCACTAAATTAATTTTTGACCATTATCATTTATTCTTAGGGTATGCATTGAATATTTTTATCATTGTTGTTTTTACGCCTCTGGTTTTGCCTCTGAGCTACCATTAGATAACGTAGACGTAGTTTTATAGATACTGAACGATTTTGTGAACTCCCTGTGTAGACATAATCATTCCAAGATAATCTTTATCTTTCAATTAGTAAGAATCTCACGTCACCGCGAGCCATCCCTAGACATCGCAAAGGACACAGACTTGGCGGCGACCATTATTATTGTCATCGCAAATGTCAGATTATTGCTTGTGCAATCCCTTTTCTTCCATGCCAAGATACCATTAATTGCATTTCAATCCAACGGATTTAATTTTCAAGTCATTTTTGGCGTTTTCGTTTTAAAACCAAAAAATAAATATTCATTATGTATTTGGAAGGTTTTTGCAATTTTTAACAATGATAGAAAAAAATTAGAGTGAAAGAAAATGGGATAACAGCGGAAAAATGAGCATTTATTTATTTATTTGTATATTTTCTTATGTTGGCATATCTTGCATTAATCACAGACTACTGTTTTTTTTATATTTAGATTATGAAGTTACAAAAATTACATATTTTATAACTTAAAAATAACAATATTATTCCACTAATATTATACAGATTTGGACGCCACCTTTCTGCAACATTCACATTATTAATCTATGCTTATCACTACTCTTCATGGACTTCCTGTTGAGAAAGTCCATGCAAGGAGCAAGAGGTATACCGATAACACAGAGAGATGGTCTAGGGTGAACTGTGCGATCTGGAGTACGCGGACGACCTAGCGTTGTTCAGTACGACAGTGGAGGAATTACACAATTACAGCACAGTGTTTCAAGACTCTGCGACGAAACAGCACGCCTCGGCCTTCGAGTCAATGCCAGTAAGACGGAGCTCATGGCGAATAATGCCTGCCCCGATAATCATCGATGGTCACCAGGTCTCCCGAGTGGATAATTTTAAGTAAGTAAGTACCTGGGAGCAACCATTACCACCACTGGTGACCTCGGGGCTGAGCTCCCGATACGTATCGGTATGGCAAGTGGCGCCTTCAACAACATGACCAAGATATGGAAGGCGTCGGCGTTTAGTGTCGAGACGAAATGTAAACTGTTTGATGCGTGTGTGTTGCCCATTCTCCTAGTCAGGTTATTAAAGCTGTGGAATAACAAATAAATTAGTTAATTTAATTGACATGTGTTAAGGGTGCCGCATGACAGTTAGCCGAGGAGAGCGCTGTTTTCCTCCCATCAGGGTCTCGAAGACGTGAAAGACCCGCTCATACCGTGTTCCGTTCCTTCGAGGCAGAGCTGAGGGAGTTGGATATGGTGTGGGGGAGGTCATAAGATTTGCACAAGATCGAGCGCAGTTGAGAGCTCTCGTTGCCTTCCTTTGCTCCTGAGTGGAGTTCAAAGGGAGTTATGATTTGATTGATTTGAATTACCGTATTAATTTTTTTATTTTTTATTTATTTTAAACATTCTTTTGTACATAACAATATATAAAAAGTATACAAATGTAATATATTGTGATTATAGCTAGGGAGCAAACCATTGTATAGTATGAATATTCTATAGAGGGCGATTATTTTAATAAACATTAAAATTAAATTAATAAGAGACGCAATTGATATTTATTTCTTGCTAGAGAACGTAGAGTACCCAATAAGTATTGTCTATCTCCTTGGACTGAACTCTCATCAGGTCAACGAACTTATATTCCAAAGTGTCCAGATGAACATGATCCTAATATAGTCATATATTCTAGTGTTTGTTAAATTTAATTTTGTTTCATTGCCCGTTTTTTTTCTTTTCTTATGAATGTATAATAATATATTCTAGTGTTTGTTAAATTTAATTTTGTTTCATTGTCCGTTTTTTTTCTTTTCTTATGAATGTATGATTTTCGTGATTTAATAGGGCCATAACATCCAGTTGGATGAGCCGCCAAAAAAAAAAAATTTTTATTATTAAATTGGAACAATAATCACAAGGAGATGATTATTGTTAAATCAAAGGGATTTATTCTGAGACTATCGATTGGAGCGATAAGAGCTTTTTTTGTGACATGTGAATATTTTTTACTTTCTTATTTAATTAATAATAGAATTATCAAGTGAGAGATATTGTGTTTTCTTTAATATATTTCGGTTGTCGAGAAGAACACCGAAATATTACAACAAATAAACTTAATTAGTCATGAAATTCGCATTTTTTTTCCACCTTAAACCACATTATTCTCGTTATTTGCGCAAAAACCTCGATATTAGCGAAAAAAAAATCGTTTCATCGCAATCGCGAAATTTTCCAGTCTCTACTCATTACTAAGCGAAATGAAGAAAACGTGGAAAAATTGGCAGTCGTTTGTGGTGCTGAAGGATATTATTTATAGACTTAGGAGATCGCCCACCAAATGAGCAGACCAGCAAATAAAAAGAGTAAAGAAGGAAATGAAATAACAGTAATTTGTTGTACTTTCTCATGAGATCGCAACTTTTACTTAGTAATGTTAATTAGGAAACTTCATGTAAGTATCAATGACACTGTTAAGTGAATGTGTCTTTTAACCTCTTTTTCATGTGCAGATGATGCATTTATACTCTGATAGCCTAGAAAATATTTCCCTAAAGGATGATTAGACTATTGTAATCATCCGTTAGGGAAATATTTTATGTAATTGGTGGTGAAGAGAAGTTCTTCGTGCATTGTTAAACAATCATTAGTTGTGCAAACAATCCAGAGGAAAGTCTCAAGATGCGCGTCATAAGCCCGTCTCATCTGGCGTTTAATCTCCAAGAAGCTTTGTATATCTTCACGCTAAACTCGTTAGTGACACTCAATTTACTTTTGCACTTGGTGCTGAACTACCAGGTACTTTAAATATAGGGATAGGACTAATATAAAAAAAAATATAAGTTGTTATCGTATTTTTATACATTCATCATGTTTTTAAAGTGATAACAAAAAAAAAATTTATGAACATACAAGTCCTTTATTTTTTGTTGTTGTTGATGATTTATATAGCGCCGTTTTGTGAAAAAGTTCCACCTCAAGGGCGCTCCCTGCCAACTAAGGTCACATTATGATTGATTTCCTATTCTTTTTTAGATGTACTATAAAATTATTATTCTTATTAACTAGCTTTGACGTTGTCCTGTAAGTTGTCCTTTTATGAAGTACAAAAATACGTTTAAAATATGTTTGAATGTTAAAAACGAACCCTAATTTCTTTTATATTATAGAAGATTACTTGTACCTAAGTTACACAATGACTGGTATTCTCAAATTCACGTTCCAACTCAACGCAAGAAGCTCTTGCATAGAACTTAATCGGTTGCCAGTAGTTACGTAACTAATGTATTGGATAAAACATTGTCTAAATACAGAAAAGTCTCAATAAAAATTGGATACGACGCAACTCAATCGTCTGTTTTTCATTTCAGAATAGCCGTCAATATGTTGCGACTTGATATCAAAACAAAAACGACACAATAATTAAATAGAATAAAAATTTTCATATAATATCAAGATTCATGAAATATGAATAAAGAAAAAACACTAAAAATAAATTTCATCACAATTTTTAAACTATTTTAATAATTTTGCAATTTTTGTTTAGGGATTTATTCAATTGAAAGGCTTCGGTCTCTAGAAGTCGTGTTGTGAGCGCCATAACAAAAAAAGGAAACGGAAAATTGATATATTTCTATAGATTAAACGTGAACTTTTTTTTAAATTCATATTATCGTCGCGTCACCCTGTTACTACCAACAACAAAAAATATAGTTTTCCAGGAATGCCAACTGCTTCCAGACGTTTTTATTACAACTTTTCATTAATGCTACACGGAGTGAGACATTCCTCCAAAGTGACTCTCTCCATCTTACCCGGGGAAACTTAATGGATTTTTTTCATTTGAAATATGCAACATTTACCTCGCAAGAGCTTTAAGTCGTAGAACGTTTTCTCTGATTTTCAGGTCATAGTCCTCTTTCCAGATTCAACACGTTTTGATACATAATGTTATTTTTGTTAGAAAACTGGGAACATAAATCCTCAACGATATGAGAAAATTCATAGAATGTTGTGCTCCAAACTTTCTCAGTTATCTTAATGGACTTTCTTATTAGTATAATAATTAACAGCTACTTATGAACTTGTGAGATTTATAAATAAAATTTCAACGATTATTTTTTATTACTTTCTTATATTTTTTTGTGTCACTGCTTTTAAACATTGTGAATAATTTTTTTTTAATATAGATGCAATGTCGTAATATAGATGCGGTGCATAAGATTGAGCACAGAGTTGGGTCTTGTTGAATCCGATTCCTTTAAAAGGGAGATAAAGTTAATTGATGAATTTGATATCTTCTGCATCTGCCTTATTTTTTATCCACTTCTGAACGTTAGTTTCTTCCATACTATTTCACTCCCACAGACTTAAGCAAATAATGGAAGATATCAGAATCAGTTACTTGAAACAAGCCCTTGCAGAAGACCTCGGATAAGCTCACAATGGTAAACACAACTGTCTATCTTGGCCTTCATTAAGGAAGGAGAGTATTCTTGAATCCTGGAAATGAATGGTTCGAGTTTGTGTCCAACCTACCTCTCTTTTTACTGTGCCTAATTCTGAATTGTCGGTTGATCTACATCGGCTATATACTATGTATGTTCTCCGAGTGTATAAAATTTGGAAGCCTATCTTCCCTCAAGGTTGCCTCAAGAAAACTTGGGAGACCAACATTTAAAGAGAACATTTTTGATGCAATCAATCAATTTTAAAGAAATCAATCAAAGTGAATACAGCTGCAAGTAATTTCAAACGAATGATTTCCTCGTGTCAAAATTAACATCATGGCCGCCAAATTTCCTTTTTCTCAAACAAATTCATCTTGATCAAGAAATATAACCACTATTTACGTAACTTTTATGATGACAACAAGAGAGGAATAATATTTTAACTGAAAATAATATATTATTTTGTTTTGATTGTTGTTTTTAAGAGAGGAAGGTATCTGAGAAAAAAATTCACACGAGTAGTGTTGACATATGACACAAGCGGTTTCTCTTTTAAACTTTGGCGTATCTTTCCAAGGTGCCGCTTAAACTGATTGAATAACGGGTCATTTTAGAGGAATTGAGATTACTATTGTCATACATTTTTGGCGAATACTATAAGCATTAGCGGATCTGATAGGGAAGATCGAGGTATGAAAGGGTGGTGGCCCTGGAAAGGGTGGCTTGACGAGATAGCGCCCACATGCTCTACAATTGAAACGAAGTGTATAAGAAGAAAACAAACAAAAAATATAATGCACCGTATTTTTTTTTAAATTCTAGGCGTTTTATAATATGAACACTCTTATCCTAGATCAGTTTTAATAATGCATTAAACATGTTTATACGATGATCCAAACAGATCTCTTAATCTCCAGCTCGTGTATATTAGAAACCAAAAGGCTTTTCCTTGCCGGAAATTACGGAGGATGTCTGAAAAATAGCGTTTAAACATTTATTAAATTTAACCTACACTTCAGCATTATTTATGCAAAGAAAAGCACTGCAAGTGCTTTTCTTAAGTTTGTATATTATTATATTTATTTTGATTTTTGTTCGACTTTCAAAATTGACAGTTGATTCAATATGATTTTGGTTAGGTTTGGTTATAAGGTATTTACATAGAGCATTTGATAAAAATAAGGGACATTAAATAAAACATGTTGTTTTTCTTTTAATTGTGAGTGATTTTTAATTTAAATTTAATATTATTTATTTTTATTTTCAAAATATGTTTTTTTTTTAATAAACTTCTTTTAATTTTAGAAAAACTACACCCTTGTTTGTTATACGTAAAGAAAAACTATCTCATTACTTATTTAAAATATTCTAATTCTATCCTCTATCATAGACCTGATAAATTTCAGGCAAGTTGTTTACATATATTTGCAATCTTCTACCAAATATCTTTTCTATTTTGAAACTGAATATATTTTACACTTCAAACTTTTTTTATCGTTAATTAGGAAGTCCGCCCTCTAACCATCTTCAATCGACTATTGGCTTTATTGACATTCACTTAAGATCAGTGAAATATTCAGTAGGTATGCCATTATAATAGAACGGATGGATCAATTCAAATATCTCGGTAGCAAAGTGACCAGTTTAATAGAAAAGTAAGGTCACAGGTAGATAAAGCTGTAGCAAAATCAGGCTGCTAGAAATTTGTTGTTTGGAGAAAGCAAACATATGAGATAGGCTAACCCCGTGTAGAAAATTCCAGTGAAAAATACTTGACCCGACCGTGAATCAAACCCCTGCAGGTAAATCAATAAAATTAATAAGTATGAAAACCACCTTCCGAGGATGTTCACGAAACAAATTCCATGTATTTCTTACACATATTTTAACCAAAATCAATTTATTTGGGAGCTACATTTATGGCTACGTGATGAATCTTACAACTGAGAACACAAAAGATTATAAGTAGGTATTTCATATTATTTTGGTTATCTGTGAGCTTTCGTTTATTACAAAGTGATCCTCATATCTATTGCAAATATCTGCGATAATCTTATTCCGACCTCTAATCGTTTGACAAACAGATATTGCGTCACATAAATAATATTATCAGAGTAGGTACCCTTAAAGTACGTAAATACATAGATACTTCGCTTGAAGCTTTTACGGTATTTCTTCCTGAATTAAAACGGATATTTCATTTCCTGTATTAACAAAATGATATATATTACTTGTTATATCAAATATACCTAATCATTTCGTATCGAAAGGATGTAAAACATTTAAATAATATTATCAAAAGTTTTAAATATTATTCTTGAAAACCTCCAACGGGTCAAAAAGTTTCCTTACCTAAAACAAATTATGAACAGAATTAATAGTTAGATATTATATAAAAAATAAATAATTTTACTACTTATTAATTTATTAATTAATTATTAATAAACCGCATAACTAATTCTATAGAGTATAGGCTCATAAGCAATGTGAAAAAAAATCTGTAGAAATATGCTGCAAATATACCTATTGTAAAATTATCGCAAAAGACTTGAGATATTTTGTTTGCAACTATTCCTGGAATTGGAAGAAGTCTTAGAATTCATCTGAGACGATGTAAAGTTTACTTTTCCATGACAAAACTAATAATAATATTTCCACTGTTCAAACTTTACTTTGGATTCACAGAATGTTATATTTTATCATCGATGGATACTAAGCCCTATAGTATTTGAATAATAGTATTCGATTCAAAATAAACCACATTTTTGTTCGTGAACCAGAATAAATTAAATTTATTATTAAGAAGGTAGGTACCACGTACCTAAATAGAACGACTTCAATTTGGTACTTATTCGCGTTTTATTTGTATTTGTAAATCGTTCATGAAGAAAATTTCGATTGTTCAATCGATCAAAAAGTGATGTGAAGCCTAGCTGTTAGTCATTAGTCATAGACTTTTGTACTGATTGAAGTCGTAGGATCGATTCCCGGTGCCGATTACTCTTCTCTTTTACACATCACAAGCTTTGATTTTTTTGTGGAAGATGTCAAAAGTGTATTTTTGATTACTTTGAGTGAGACAAGATTCATTACTTTTAATTTAATTTTAATAATCACTTTTAATGTAAATTTATGTTCTTTTAATGTAAATTCATTCTTTCTTATAGATACCACGTCGGTTATGTTTTCTTGTTTAGTTTTAACTTTTTAATATTTATACAATAACAAAAACCCCTTAGTGGTTTGTTCCATTTAAAAATCGAACATCAGTAATGAATTGTTAGAGTCATTAATTGTTACATATTCGTTAAGATTAGTCCTGAAAAATGGTCACAAGAATCTAGACATAATTAGAACGTTGTGCACCAACAAAGCCAATAGGCAATAAAGATGAGACATTAACAAAAATGGATAGATATATCCATTTTTGCAAAACATATTATTGTTAGCATAGTACAAGGCTAATATCATGGCCACCCGTAGAAAAACTTCTGAGGGGCAAAATATTTTTCACACTTTTTTCACTTCATTTGTGTCAACACTAGGTGCATGTTTTAAAATAACAGTAATGTAAGCCCGTAGTGGTTTGTTCCATTTAAACATGGAACATCAGTAATGAATTGTAAGAGTCATTAGTTGTTACATATACGTTAAGATTTTTTTTCCCCTTAACGACGTTTCCCGATGGGGGTAGGCAGAGAGGGGATGGCTGAAAAATGGTCACAAGTGGTAGACATAATTAGAATGTTGTGCACCAACGAAGCCAATAAGCAATAAAGATGAGACATTAACAAAAATGAATATAGTCATATCCTGGCGCCAAATACATGACAGCAGTCGCAGTCTTTAAATTTGGTTGCTCTCTTGTTCTCAATAATTTCCAACTTTCATCTTTATATTTCATTAATTATTTAAATATTTACTTGTTGTATGCATGAGATTTTTCGACATGTTGAACATGTCGAGAATTCTCATAATTAGGAGTTACGGAGACTTAAACATTACCACCTAATGGCGAACGTTGTTAACGTAAAGTGATCACACTAAGCCACTCTCGAAGTAACAGTAGGAGATGGTCGTAAGCCCGTAGTGGTTTACTCAAACGCGGACGGATCGTTCAAATTGAGAACATTGTATGATCGCTCGACGCTCGGACGTGCGATCACTTTTCAATTAGGACTGGGCCTTAAATTTGCCTATATTGTACACTTGTATTAAACTGCGTGGAAAAAATCTTACGTGAAAATAAATTAAAATGTCTTAGGCCTGCCGCGCAATGGCAACTTGTATAAAGCAACTATTTATTTGCTTGGAAGAAGTTCGTAGAAAACAACCGCAACTTAAAAGTTGCCCGTGTGCGGGGCTGAATTCAATACCTTGTGTTTCATTGGAAGCAACTAAATAGTCCCTGTCAACAAGTTGCCAGTGCGCGGCAGGTCTTAAGCACAACCATGATTCGTGTGAATAAAGGACTATTTTCCGAATGAATATTCTTTCTCGTATGTGTTTTGAATTAGGTATAATGTATGTATGTGCGTAAGTACCATTCTATAATACCAGCATTACAAACAGTGTAAACATTATGCAAAACGTAACCTCCACTCATGCATAATAAGGTTACTTTTTGAATATCCCAAACATACTATAAGGTATGTATATCATTTTCATTACAGGATGTTGTTGGTGAAATTCCCATTATACTAGAAAAGCCTCTGATGGACTGGTTTAAACATCCGTTCTTTGTTGGACATGTAGTAAAGAAACGACTTAGACCTACAAAGGATAATAGCTCTTATTATAAAGTAGGTACGCTAAAATATAATATTTCGTGTGAATCTAGCTTCTGTGAGTTTTTGTAATTATATTGTTATTTGTTTGTCTGTGAAATGAGAAGAGGTAATGCGTACTTTCAAGACTGAATTATTTTGTGTTCGTATAAATAAAATAAACAATAATTTTCCTGTAATAACATTTCAAAACTTTCTTCATTTAGTTGTCGGTTTAAGATTTAATTTATGAGTACTCAACTGTTTTGATTCCCGAATGGATAATAAGTTGTTGTGTACTTTAAGTTTCTGCTCATGAAGTGAGATGTATGTAAATATTTTTTATTTAAAGTTTATTTTTTTTCCTAAACTTTCAATTCCAATTTATTTCAATTCAATGTACAAAACAGAACACGATTATAAAGAATAAAAACAAGATTACATCTTGCATGTATTCAATACAATTTAAATAAGTGATATAGGTACCTACGTTAAAAGATAAATAAATGAAGTCATAAAAACAATGCTATATAAAATACATAAAAATATAAATAAAATATATGATACATAAGTCAAACAATGAAAATCACAACCAAGTCATACCTACTTTAAATCTAAGGTAACCTTTCTTCTTCTTCGTCAGCCTGTCTACGTCCATTGCTGAACATAGGCCTTCCCCCTCTCCTTCCAATCATTCCTGTCCTGAGCCTCTCTCATCCATGTGCGGCCTGCAATATTTGCGACGTCGTCCGCCCGTCTGGCCTGGGGTCTGCCGACATTTCTTCTGCCTTGTCTAGGCTGCCACTCCACTACTCTTTTGGTCCATCTGTCGTCCGGGCATCTGGCCACATGGCCCGCCCATCCCCACTTCAGGGTGGCAACTCTCTCCACCACATCAACAACCCTGGTCTTCTCTCGTATCCATGTGTTTGTTCTCCTGTCTCTTAAAGAAACACCCAACATCTTCCTCTCCATGGCTCTTTGTGTTACTGCCAGTTTGTGTATTATCCTTTTGGTTACTACAGTTGTTTCCATTTATTTATTTATCGTATGGTCTTACAATGTATGTCACATTTCATGTAGGTTAATATTTTTTTTTTCAAATAAGTAAGAATACATAAAAACAGCAGTTAAAATATTAAACAGTTATATCTCCTATTGAATTGTCAAATCAGTAAAATGAAAGTAAATAATTTAAAAAAAAAAAAAAATTATAAATAATTATGGTTAATTTAAAAGGTTAAAAACAAACAATGGTATATTGCAATTGTGTCTCCTTGTCAAAAGTTAAAATTGCTGTGGTGTAAGTATTCAATCGCCCTTTCGTTTAGATGAATGAAAGTTGTTTCCATTAGGTACATATATTAGAACTGGGAGGACACAACCATCAAAAAGCTTTTTCTTGTGTGGATGTGAGTATTTCGGAGACTTCAGGATATGTGAGAGATTGCCAAACGCCACCCAGGCGAGACCACGTCTTTATTCTATCTCTGCCTCTTGATTTTCCCTGCCTAACTTTATCTTGTGGCCTAGGTACACATAACTATCGACCTTTTCAATAAGTTTGTCATCCACTTTGATATCGTGATGTTGGGCTGAGTTGCTCAGTTGTCAACCTTTAATTCCATTCAATTCAATTTCTATATATTTCAATTTCAAAATCATTAAAAATACGATATGTACAATATTACAAATTTTATTGTCACATTTCAACTCTTCCTTCAATGTTGTTCCAAAAACAGGCTTTAATGTGTCGGTTTAATCGTTAAGTCATTTTTACCTCTCTAGGTGGAATTAGGTTAGAAAAATGCTCGTTTTTGACTTCACCACCACAAGAATTGAGACTAAGAACTAGTAAAATGTTTTTTCCGGTAATAGGTACTTACTCGTAGCCTAGTTGTACTAGCGTGGACTTCAGATCCGGGGTCCCGGGTTCGATTCCCGGTCGGGTCAGAGTTTTTCTAAGTGTTTTTTCACTTGAAATTTCTACCCGGGGTTGGCCTGTCTCAGATTGGACGGGACCGGTTGACTGGAAAAAATTGCCTCAGGCAATAAGTTCCGCCGGCTATACTGACAACTTTGTATAGAAAAGTGTTATATTATTATTATTATTATTATTACTCGTACACTTAGCTGATTCTGAGACTGATATTCTTTGTTTAAGTTCTGATTTATCATTGTTATTCAATTATTAAAAGTAGGTATAAAGAACAAACTATTGTAATCTTATTCTTCTTCTAATATCCTACCGGGTCTTCTGAGAATTTAATAGAATCGGTTAGAATGAGCTTTCGACCCACGTAGTCTTAACACACATTTATACAATCTGCGATGTTCCAAACAGTATGTTATGCTCACGGCTAGACTCTAACTTGCGTCAAACTGTCTTCAGGCCTGAAGTGAAAGACCAACAGTTATAATTAGATTTATCCTGCTTCTTTACATATAAGGACTCGCAAGGGGGTTTTATTACAATATTTTCAAAATCACATACGTGAGGTTGAAGGCCTTGATCTAAAAACTATAAACAATCATATCTATAAAGTAAATAATTCATATCGTCTTTACGTTATGGCTCTTTAAAATATTGCTTATGCTCCACTCGAAGTTTCATTATCTTTCGTTTTAACATCACCATCAGGCAAATGATTGTCCCAAAAGTATGTCAAAATCATTCATGTAGGTTAGGCATTTTAAAATAATTGCGGTGGTGTGTAAAGACAGCTCTTCATATACCATTTTTATGTAAATAATGATACTTTTTACGTATGTTTTAGTATTTCAAATAAGTTGTAGATAATAATATGATATCTGAAAGTACCTACAAAATACCTAATAAAATAGAACAATTTAAACTTGCTTCCAAAATTACATAAAGCATAGAAATGTTTTATAAGCTGCCCCGTAGACAAATTCAAACTGGCGTTCGACTACAAACGAAGATTTCGCCAATGTATAGTGTGAAAAAATTATCTGTCCACTGGAACGTATAAACAATTATTTAAACCAAGCAATGACACTTATATAAAAATATAAAAAGTGGACAGCTAATTTTCTTCCTACTCTACATTGTCGAAGAATTCGTTTGTAGTCGATCACCAACTGTATTTTGTCTAGGCCCTCTGCTAGCAAACTCGATGGCTTGTAGCTTTTAAACTACATAGTTCCGTCTCATCCGTGCTTGAGGGTTTTCTGTTTTTCATTTGAGATAAAAAAAAAAAGTTCACCGTATCATTTCTCAACTGAAATGTGGTTCGTGTTCTTGTAAAATGAAAAACAGAAAAAATGATAATGATTTCTTACTCATCAAGCCATGTTCCAATAAGGAATACATAAATAGATTGGAAACCTCTAACTTATTTTCTTCCAGTATAACGTACTTACAGTTACAATAACGTACTTACAGTTACAATAACGTACCTACTTACAGTTTAACTTAACTACGTGTAGTTTCTTCTGTAAGAGCACAGAAATTTCTGTAGTTTGATACGGAAAAACACCTCTTAAAGAATTAGGGATCCATATAAAAATGGATCCCTAATTGGTTTGGTCACGACATCACGCGTGAACGCCTGGACCGATTTCTCTAATTCTCTTTTGACTACGTTTGATATTGTTAGGAGAAGGATTTGAATTCTTATGAAATAAAAAAATAAGAACGTTGCGCAGAGCATTAGATGAGTCCTTTTGACTATTTTTGAATTTGACATCTGTCATTTGTTTGATAGTTGGCGCGATTATCAAAATGTGACCTGTATGCAAAAAAATAACATAGTTAAAAACAGATTAATCTTTAGGAATTCAATTGGGAAATATCTGTCGGTTATGCTTGTGTATTAAACAAGTAAGTGTGAGTATAATATACTTTTCATAAGGTAGGCGTACCTACTTATTGCGGATTAAATCAGACTATTGAAAATACAGTGGTGCTATTGATATTTGATTTGAAAAAAAATCCTATTCTCTTCAAAACATTTTTTTTTTAAATATTTATTTACATATTTCCCTATTTACATTTTTTTTTAATATTTAAACAAAATTCAATACATGATGATATAAACATATTTGATAGCCTCACTAGGCGAATGCCTGTGTTGAGGCGGTTTGAGCACAATACATCATACTGAATCAATTCAATTCAAATTAACATTCATCTTTCACTCTATCTATACTAATGTGTGAAATAGTTCAGTCTGTGATTCTTCCCTTCCAACACCAAAATGATATCAGTAAATAAAACTACGTTCATTCTGATGATTCACGCTTGGAATCCTTATGGAAATAATACAATATTCTTTCTTACGATAGTTCCATCAAAGTGGATAGAACAAGAGCTTTTAAGAAAATCATCACCCTACTCTACTCATCTTTCCAATAAAATTTGCAAAATGATTTGTAACAGGGCTGGCCTTAGACGAATATTCTCGTTGAAAAATTTTCAACAACCAACCCCTTCATAGTTTTCCAGCCCTTCAAGAAGCTTGAAATTATTAACTGTAACTAAATGTACCTTAAAAGAGTTATACGTTCCACAATCATATTCAAAAGATTGAATAATCGTAAAAAAAATATTCAATATCATACATGTAATTACATGTATCCCCTTGGATCTCATATCGTGGACATGAAATATGTGATTTATACAAGAATACGTGTTTGAATGTTAAAAAAAAAATGTTTTTGAAAGCCCGAAAAAAATGCCATAAAAATATGCGAATCAATGTTTTTAACATCAATGGTTATCAAGTAAACAATAATTTTGTTGTTAGGTATAGAATTTTTCATAGATGGCGTTGCTGATGGCATTATTTCTTATGCATTTTTCAACTTTTTAATAGTTATTCTGTTATCCGGAGCGGCGAAGTATCCAGAAAATCAAACATCGGAAGAATCTATTCAGCCGATCTCGAGTTATAAGTATTTGTACTAACCCGACATTCTTTTATATAATTGATAAATCAATAAAAATACTCAAATGCTCCCTGTCTGACTCACTTAGGAGCAATTTGTGGTTTGAATACATTTCACAAAGTATAAAGTAGTAATCTTACTGAGTTTTGATTATCTTTGTTTATCTTCAACTAACTAATGCTCAACTAATTTGTGTGTTTGTTTTCAGATTTTCAATTGGAACCACTTTTGGTGAGTGAAATATTATTGTTAATATAGGTAGTTATTATTTAAATATTTTGTCAAGGTATAATTATTAATAAGACGCCTTTTCGTGCCGACCATCTTCCTCCTTCGCCATTCATGCTTTAATTAGCTTTCTGTGAAAGAGTCAAAGAGTGTATTTGTGTTCTCCTTGAGTGAGCACAGAGATTCATTTTTTATAAAAAAAAAATGACTACGTGTCAAATTTCATTTCTGTAATCAAGACCGGTCTTTAATTTGGGACAATCCAATGGAAAGATAAACAGTTTCACCAGGATTTACTGCTAATTGTCCAATATATGATAGCGTACGATATATCCATTAGCAAATAAATAATCCATTCAAACAATATGTACACAGATTATTAGTATTTATCCAGGACAATAATTTCAGATAAAATTGTTTATATTACTCTCTCTCAACCAAGATACCTACGTAGTTCAAACAATTATATATTTTGTGTGCGTTTATGTATGTCATAAGATAGGGAGAACTCCTGGATCGATCTTTTTTCTATCCAACTTTCTTGGTTTCTTTCACAATGATTCATCTGTTTATTTAACTTTCTAATCTGAAGATTAGATATTTAAAAACAGATCAAAAACTGTAAGTCATGTTTTCAGTACCTATCCATTTGGTTGCGAATCAATAACTTTGATAAAATTACATACATATGTACTTACATATGTGACGCTACAACCCTCTGAGTGGGTCTAGCTTCCCTCAGCAAACTTTTCCAAGCCACCCATCCGCCAGTTACCAAACCCCGAAAACCCCAAATCCCTCTCAGCGCCATCCAGCCATCGTAGCTTTGGTCTTCATATGCTCCTCCTTCCTTCGGTCTCATGCAGAAGATCCTGTTTAACAATCTTGGTTTACTCACGATATATGACCCAACCAACGGAGCCGGCCTATCTTTACGAATATGGACACTTTAATCGCATTGTACATTTCATAAATCTCACGGTTGTAGCTGATTCGCCAGTGATCTCCATCTTTGTCTGGTCCATACATCCGGCGCAGGATCTTCCTTTCGAAAACGTCCAGTTTGTCCTGGGGGCGTATTTTCATTTCGTGCGATAAAATATCACACACTTTCAAAGTATGCGATATTTTATCTATCACTTTTCTTTGTTTTTGTGTATCGATATCAGCTTTGCGTCGAAAAGCGTAAGTATTTTGGTATTTGTCGTCGATAATTATCTATCACATTTTGACCGATAATTATCTATTGATATTTGTAGTAGATAACAGGGAAAAGTGAAATATTTTTTTTTAATAAAAACTGAATCTGTGCTCACTCAAAGTGAACACAAATACACTCATTTACTCTTTCACAGTAAGCTACTTAAAGCTTGTGTCGTGAAAGAGGAAGATTGTCGGCACCTGGGATCCAACCCACGACCTTCGCACGAAACAGTGTGATAGCCGGCATCCTAACCGCTAGACCACCAACCACTTCTTAAATAAAGAAACAGACGGACCCCGACGAAAAAAGTCGTAGACAGTGACATTCCATACAATATGAGGGAAAATTCAAAAAAATATCGCACATGATAAATTTTCGCACGATA
Source organism: Mystacides longicornis (assembly GCA_963576905.1). Lineage (NCBI taxonomy): Eukaryota > Metazoa > Arthropoda > Insecta > Trichoptera > Leptoceridae > Mystacides > Mystacides longicornis. Next base: position 14,539,094 of record OY756433.1, on the reverse strand, counting down.
TGAAAATAGGCCCCCTGATCTCGTTGGTAATATTACTCATTCAATATTCAATTTTGAATTTCTATAAGCTATTTTTTTATTTACAAATTTTGATCATCCCCCATTGAGATTCCACTAAAAACTCTAACAGATGCTGGCACTTACCTCATCCATAATTTACATTCTAAAACTATCACAGAAATATTTTAATTGATTGACGCCGTTGGTAAGTGGCTGTCGATATCATATTTCTTCACAGAAATTTGAAATGTCGTAAATATTTTCTCCCAAAACCAAAGTGACATAAATCAGCTGAATATTTTTATTTTTCTGAATGACATTAGTCGACATGATATAAATTGGGAATTAATATTTCTGACTTAAAGGAAATGAAATTAATTTTATTTAGAACACAAAGTTTATATTTTTATACTTGTATTTAATAATTTATATATTATGGCTTTTAAAAAAAATATACCGTTTTTAAACTTTTATCGTAGGTGAGCTATGGAAACTACACTGTTGATAGTTTCGGCCGAGGGTGCTTGATGATAGTAGTCCATTTTCACTGTTAAAATAAAATGGGTCTTCTATTTGTGCTTGTTAACGCATGTAGCCATAAGAAAAGGAGTTGGGTGTGGACTGTAATTAGAAGAGAGATTGTGCGACCTACCTGGGATGCTGGATACGGATGTCTTCAACCGGCCGGTTCTGTAATTCTTCAACTGCCTTCATCAATAGTTTTTCATAAAAAATCACAAATCTGTTTCACCAACACGAAACCAATGGAACCATTTTCCCAACAACAACATGACAACCCAATTTTTCACAATGAAAACAACAAACGTTCCATTTTCAAAAATCCATGTAATAATTTTACAATAGACAATAAATCCAAATACACGGAAGGAGCCTCCACGTAGATTGAACTATTGTAATAGAGCGATCGGGCGTCCCTGGAAACGACACCATGTCGGCCAATCCTTCCACCACCGGAGAGACCAAGAACCGGACTCGGAAAGTACAGTAGGAGGTAGGAACCGGGAAATAGGTAGGAACTTAGAAAAGGAGGGATTTGCGTCTACAGCGCTACTATACAAAATAACTTATATTATTGCCATAAAAATGTTTTCGGGAGCGTTCGTTTTATTTTTACATCTATGGAAACTAATTTTAATACTGTAATAATAATTATATACCTAACGTTGTAAAGTGTTTACTTTATTTTGTATTTTAAAAAAATGGTTAAATGTTTGGATGCGTTCAGATAAGTCTTAAAAGTATAATAAACTGAAAATAATACAAAAAATATATATTTATATATTACACAAAGGTAGTAAAGATACAGCCCCCAAAAAGAAATTTTACCGCGTTAATACAAGTATTTTGATATTATTCAATTTAAAACAGCAACACGTGTACGCTGGTGGAAGAATTAAGACAAAATTAGACAAATAATTTAAAGTAGATAACGCGACGACTTGGACCGCGTCCATTGATGATCCGTTTGGAGTGATGAACGAATCAAATCACTCCTCATCATCCATTTGGTTTTCACCACTCATGGTCATTTTTGGAGTGACATCGATTGATGATTTAGACGGATGGATTTATCGTGAATGGATTTACAGACGGACTTAACCAGTTATAATATAGGATAGTTTGACGACTATGAATTGCCCACAATTCATTTTATTCTGTGTGGGTATAAGTCCGAAGATCTGACCAGAGTAAAACCCTCAGAAAAGTTATGGGAATATGTTGGTACCTACCGCATCACGAACGTTCATGATTCAGTACCAATGGGGTGGCAATGATACTAACTATCTTTGGCGTGCTGAAGATTGCATTGAATTAAAGGAAACTGTTATGGAAAAATGCTGTTATGGAAAAAGACTCTCAATACAGTATTAACGAAGAAAAATTGAAGATCATAAAAAAATCAATTTAATATAAAAATAAATTCAATTTAAAAAACACCCCCGTTCAGACGTTATGGTTAAACATTCTATGAATTCCCATTGGTATATTATGCTCTTGACATTTCGATATTAAACTTTGTATCATTCTTTGATAAATAAAATCGAAGTTCAATTTTGTGTTGTGAACCTGTTTAAGTTTAACCGAGGAAACGATATTATATTAATATGTACAATATTTTGTAAGCTCTGTATGTCAAAAGCGGGTTTAATTTTTTTTAATTATCTGCGATATGTATTGTGTAGTCGTATTTCCCGTTCATGTTAATATAACTGAAAATTTCCAACCAATGCACGTGGCCCAAACAGCGAAGTTGGTTCACCGCATTGCTTATTATACGATATTCAAATATGTAACCACTAATCATAATACTATATCAATGAATAAAAACTAAAAATGTATCACTGATACGAATAGGTAGTGGTCTGGCATTCGAATCAAGGACATTTTTTTTACATTAAAACTTTGTTAAGACAAAAAGCTTTTATTGAAATAAGAATTGAAAACTGCTGTTATCGACTTTTGCATTGCTTTTATGACGTGTCAACTGTTAACTACTTGAAAACTTATTTAATTACTAAAGGTCACTCGTCACTATGTGAGGGATTTCGGCGCACGTTTTTTCGTTGATTTTCGATAAGACACCTATATTAATGATGGTTGTATGTACCTGAAGATCTTTTCTATGCAAACTGATAACAGAACTGATGCGGTACATGGGGTATGTGTCTGTTTTTTTTTTCAAACAACAGAACTCATGTGCACATTACAACATAGAACACCAGATATGTATTTGAGTGCATGAAAGTTGAAAATGCGTCGGGTTTGGGTAGGCGGCTTGAGTCGATCACTCAGCCAGTCATGTCAGTATTCGGCCTATTCTTATAATATGTACATTTTGTTTCAACTTGATATGTTTACATAATATAATGTACCTACTTATTTACACAGTTTTCGTTATCTTATGTAATGTAGTTTGACGCACTGGTTCCAGAAGTTCTTCATCGAAAAGTGCTGAATATTTTAATTTAAATATTTTTTAGGATCAAAATTGTGAGTCCATTATTTTAAGAGTGTTTTTAAATCCATTTAAAAATTGAAATAACTCAATTTAAAGCAAATTATACACCCGTTTTCCAGTTTTCCCTACGAATTTCACATTTGAAAAATTATTATTATTTACCGACGTTCTTAAGAAGTGTCGTCAAAGATATTAGAAATTATTTAATGCGAGGATTTTTCTTTTCTTTGTAAAATTCAGTAAACAACGTCTCTTTTAGGCAAAGAAAAGAATAAAAACTTTGATGAAAGAGAAATTTTCGCGCGAGACAATATTTGTCCAGGTTTAACGAGATGAGTAGATGCCATCACTCGAATACCTCCAATTTATAACAACTGTGCGCGCTGTCTTTATGTTTGTGCTTTGAACGCAAGAACACACTTAGGTTTCACAATTTATTATTCTGAAACATATCACGGTGATGTGGTTTGCCAAAGTTACCCGCATTTACCTCCGTACTTTTGCTAGTTGCCGTACCCCGTAAGACGGATATGTACTTTTCTCTCTGTAAACTTCTCTTATACAAAGCAGTCACAACTAACATTAGAGAATTCTTTATAGATTTGAGTGGGTATCTATACATATATTAATACGTGAAGATAAAACTTTGTGACTATTTTTACGAAAATTGCGAGGACGGAGGGGCATGAAATTTCTCACACTTATAGTTTATATAGAGAAGGGGTGACAATTACTAATATAATATATTTTTTATCGTGCATAAAAATAGATTAAATAAATAAAAAAAAACACTACGCACACTACTGTTATGTATTTCATACACTCACACATTTCGATGTATTTGACATTATTTTACACAGATCTTTTGTTTATATGTGGTAAAATTGAGAATAGATTAATATTTTTTGTTTTAAATAACCATAGAAAAAATTTTGAATATTTCAAATTTGACGTATCCATGTGATATATCCATTTGACGTATTTAAAGAAAATAGTGAAATAGCGCTCGCTCAGTCTTTGGCGAAGGAATCTTAATAATGTTGAAACTTATAATGTAAATTAGTTATGGTCGAATTTCGAGCACTGGTCGACCACTAGTACTAATTAGTAATTATTATACTTGCTCTTTTAGATGCGAGTTATAAATCTAAAGAACTAAAGTTCGCAGATAGTATGACATATTGCAGTTTTAAAAAATGTGCAATATTTTGTAATACTTAAGCACATTCCAGTTGTATAAATAATGTACTATGCTATGGAATATTAATGATTATTGTAGAACATATTATTATTATAAGAGGAGTGGATTAAAATTTAAAATACACCTAGATGACTGAAACGTCAACCTCCCCAGAATGTGGAAACGGCGACCGAACATCGGTGATATACCGTTATCGCCCTAGTAGAACATAATCGGTATAATAGTAAAGAAAACCTGTAACAAACCCATTCCAACCCTTTTGTACAGCGTGGTACGATATCACTTTCGGAAAATGTAAAACACCCCCTACAAATCTGATTAGAGGGAGTTTTGCAGGGACCGAAGAAAAAATAATATAGAACGTAATTAAATAGCAAATTAGGAGATTATAGTAAAAAATATTAGTTTGTTACCTATATCAATTCCAAAAAATAACGCTTCTTTTCTATGCGCGATAATAAACATTATGTTTTACATACTTTTCAAAAATTCATCGGTCTCGGTGGCTATGTGGTGTTAATGGCATTAAAATGCAAGAGTAATTAAAATGGCTTAATCTTGAGAAATTTCTTTCAGAATAGAAAAATAAGCTAGACGTTCCATTCCAACATAATCATTGTAGGTAAATGAAAGTTTTAAATAATTCAATCTATATCTATATCAGTGGCGGATTATCCTTTAGGCGGACTAGGCGGCCGCCTAGGGGCGCCAGTGTTGCCTAACCCGTGCTCAAGAAATATTATTAATTAAGAAACAATTCAACAGTAAAGTTTGTGTTCCCGTCATCCCGTCAATTGCCGACGCAAGGCGATGGAACTCTCGTTAGTAAAAGAATACGAAAAGGGCACAAAAAGAAAGCGAAAGAGGAAATTCACACCAGATGATTCAACAGAAGATATTTCTTCTTCTCTGTCTGCTCTTGAAATATTCAAAGTGTCGGTGTTTATGGTCATAATAGACAACCTTTTAGCGGAACTTCAAAAAAGACGTGATGCGTACAAAAAACATTATGACAAATTTTCGTTTTTGAGTGATTTAATGAATTAGCTGTAACCAATTGTAGCGGTGAGCAGAGCTTTTCTTGTCTAAAGACAGTGAAAAACTACCTTCGTTCCACGACTTAACTCGAATCAAAGTTAGTGGTTTCTTTGGACTATGATGATATCATTAATAGTTTCGCAAGACAGAAAATGTAGACGGAGAGAATTTCAAAAAGTGTACATAATAAATACTAACCTCCTTGAAACATTTTTTATTTAGGACAAAAATTCATTTTTTTTAAATCGCCCATATACCTAGTAACCTACTCCTCGATGATTATTGTGCTCAGAGGGGCGTCAAGCGCTCTTTGCCTAGAGCGCTATTGATAGTTAATCCGCCACTGTCTATAATTGCTAAGTGCTAAGCTATAATTGCTTTAAGCCCGTATTGCCTACCACTAGAGACATAGGGACGCAAGTGTAAGTCAAGAGATAGAACACCTAAAGGGCTATCCAAATAACTCAATATATTATGTTCAGCGATTTTTTATAGTTTTCGAGTTATTTTATTAGTACTTTTTTGTCAAACCCTGACTTGCAGAATATAAATGGTTACAGATACACCAAATTTTGAAAAACAGTTTTAAAAACACCTTTTAGGTATGATGCTGTGTATATTAATTATATTTGCTTTAATATAAAAGTCACAATTTTTCTAAAGTAGGGTTTAAAGTTTTGTAGAGAACTTGAACAACTTTGCTTGAATCTTCTTACTACAAAAATTGTAAGTGACCCAGTTTTGTGAATCAACGATCTTAACCATTCTTTTATAAATCGATTTATTCAATAAAATTCAATACACGCGCACAAACATAGGTATGATAATATGCTTTAAGTGCGTTAGCAATAAGACATGCGTGTACAGAATACTATTATACTTGATGGTTTGTCAGGCGCTTTAAAAAAATTATAAGATAACAAATAATATTTTTAAAATCTTCTAAATTGAAGAGTTGAAAATTTGAAGGGAGCTACTTCACATAAAACTATTACATTATCAGTAAATACTTGTGGTTATTCAATAACTATATTATTAGTAAATACTTGTGGTTATTCAATAACTATATTATTAGTAAATACTTGTGGTTATTCAATAACTATATTATTAGTAAATACTTGTGGTTATTCAATAACTATAAGCCATTAAATAAATATAAAGAATTAGTACTTATGCATTAAAGAGTATATTATAAACCTAGAAAAAAGGCGATTACGATTTTCCTTTTTTTTTCAAAAGGTTCCATAAAGATCCTGGACCTTTCTTGCTTTTCAGACTTCTATTTGCACTTGAGTTATTGAGAAACAAGATGAAGAATGATCTGCGCATTTAATTATATTTACCTTTGTATCCAACTCACTGAGCTAACATGGGCTCTCCAACTTGTGCAGCGTTTTATGACCTCCTCTAACCCGATGTCCAAATTTCTGAGAACTGTTTTTAAGAAACAAAAAATTTAACTACTCCATTTTAGACAGCTATCGTTACCTTAAGAAAAACTTAACTGATTACAACAACTATGATAAAAGTTTGTATTTAAATTTTTCTTAACATTACATACAGCTTACATACAATTATTATTATTTAGGAAAAAAAAAAACTTTGTTCCAAAAGTGTACCTATGTATTGATTGTCCCAAAAATTATCTTAAACTGTTCAAACAATAACGGTTTATATGTTTGAGTGAAAATATGTTTTCTGTACGTACATATTGTAAACTGAATTTGACATGTTATTAAAAGTTGGATTTTTACAGCTCTAAACTCATAGATATGTTGTAGCCTAAAGCAAGATTCCTGGACCTCTTAGAATCGCAGTTGAATAAAACATTGAGAACTTGCCACGGCACTTACTTTGGCTTCAAAATTTTCGCATGTCAAGACAAATACAGTGACACCTCTATGAACATTTCTTAGATGATTCGGATAACGAACAAAATATAACATTGTGATAATCAGGATTCAGCTTCGCGTCGCTTAACGAACAACATTTCTAAAATTTTCACTTGATTATCCATGAGCTGGGACTTCTTTGCGCAGTATGTGACATGAAAATTAAGTTGTTATTTCCTTTGGCTTTTGTTCAGCAATCATTAACTGTAAAGAAGTCGAAGAGAGGAGAGGTGAGAGCCTAAACTATCACACCCATTTGCATCCTGTTTTTGCTAATATCCCGATAATTACTTTATTCTTTTGTTAGTCTTGAATTTCATTCATAACAAAAGAAAACATGTCGTTTGAATTTTATGCTAGGTTTTGTGATTATTTAGTCAGAAGTGAATGTTTAAAAAAAAAAATAATTATAAAAATATGGTGTCGAAATGCGCTTACTTACTTACTTGCGACGGCCATACAACACCTGCAGAGTTTTGGCCTCCTGAACAATGTTTTTTTCCAAGCCATCCTGTCTTGCACAACGGACTCCCGGTGATCTCCCACGCTCAGTACGTCCAAGTCACGAAGTGCGCTAAGATTTGAATTATATAGCAACAAGATCGTATTGCGACCGATTTATATACCTTTTAGACAATAACACTCGTTATGAGAGGTACGACTGCATTTTGTTTGGAGCACTGCTCCCGAATGTTTTACACGCTCGAATAAACAACGTATTTCTCGCTAAACTCCATAAAACATTGTGATCGCATCAAATAAACATGCTCTATTTTTCTGCTTTTATTTATCTTTTCCCCACACACGTTGTTTGTCTTGTATAACCCTGCCGTTGTTCAATATTGTTGTTTACACATCCATCTAATTCACACGCCAGTAAACATGTTGTTGCAATTGTCAAGACTGTGAAATTCCAAAAATGAAGCGATATAATAATACCTACATGAGTCGCAAAGTGCTTTACAAAATAATTATTAAAAATTTAAATAAAACGATTTTTATCTTTTCCACAATTTATTTTTTATTTTAAATATTTTAATTTGTGGAAAAGATAAAAATCGTTTTATTTAAATTTTATTTAAATTAATTCCACCAAGTATGCATGTTCAACAATTAGTTAATTTTAAAATAATTATTATTTTTATTATTCTACTTCTAGATCTTGCGATCTGTTCTAATCAGGTAACTCTTCCATTATTATTGTTCCGAATATTGAACTAACTGACAAGGTCTTTGAGGAATTGTTTACATATTGTTCAGTTTTTTATCTTTTATAGGTAGGTGTATATTATATAAGGGACCGTTCAAGTATTACGTAACGCATTTTTTTAACATTATTGACCCCCCCCCCCCCCCCCGAGATGCACCGTAACGCTTTTTGTTACCCCTCTTCCCATTCTCTAAACGTTGCCTAACGCACATATTACAAATTACAACTATGCATGCCTCAAATCACAATTATTACTGGAAATTCACTAAATACCTTTGTTGCGGCGCCGGTAATACAATAGTAACGTTTTACAAGAAAACCCCCCCATATTGCGTTACGTAATACTTGAACGCTCCCTAAGTACATATACTTTTTTTACGCATATTATGCCTATTTCATGGAATATTTACAATCTCTTATATAATTAATGAAAGTCGGGTTAGTGCGAACACTTACATATAACTCGGGTTCAGATTCTTCCGATGTTTGATTTATTGGATTCTCCTCCGCTCCGGATAACAGAATAACTAATAAATTGTTGAATAAATAGCTAAAAATAACATAAAATATAATATTAAATTTAGTATGGAATGGCTTTTCTGTTGGGGACATTACCGCCATCTGTTGGGGAAATAGGGAGATGTCTGGTGGATTGATATTTTGGTAGAAAGATTCTATAGATCAATGTTTTCCCTATGTTTCCACAGATGGCGGTAATGTGACCAGTGTGACCACCATTGAAATTAAAAATACTAATACGTACGAACATTTTTAATGGTACTTTTTCAAGCTTTTTAACAATTTGTTAACATCTACCTAGCTATAATATAAAAGAAAATAGGGTTAGTGCGAACACTTATAACTCGAGATCGGTTGAACAGATTTTTATCGTGTTTGTAATAGTCATGTATGTAAGCTATCTTATGTTACCCAGAAATATTTTATTGACTTTAAGGCGAGACGAAATTCGATGGGTCAGCTAGTTTATATTAAAAAAAAGGAAATACCTCACTAAATTTCTCTTTAAGGGAAGAATGCCGAATAAAATAAAAGAAAATAAAGTAAAAACCACAATCTGTATAATATAAAAGAAAGTCAGGTTGGTACGGACACTTATAACTCGAAATTGGCCGAACAGATTTTTATGAAGCTTAGTTTATTGGATTCTTCTACCTTCCGGATAAACTAAACTATATCTAATAAAACATCGAAAAAGGAATTGAAAAAATATAAAATATAATGTTAAATTTAGTTTGGAACGGATTTATTGAAAACAACGCCATCCGTGAAAAATTCCATAACAACACAATTTTTATTTACTTGACAACCGTTGAGTGTCAAAACGTTGGTAGGTACGCAGGTTTTGATAGATTTTTTTCAAGCTTTCAGTAATAATGTTTAACGTATTTTTTTATAAAATAAATATTCATATTGTCACTACAAGAAAACGTCTGTCGGGAAAGCTAGTATTATACAGGGTGTTATGTAGAACGTTAGCCAAACTGGGTAGGGTATATAGAGGAGACCATTTCCAGGATTTTTTAAAAAAAAATTGGAGAAATACCAAAATTTTACCTATTAGTGTCTATAACTTTTTTATTTATCAACCAATCAAATACATTTAAATTTTAATATTATTTCAAGTACTTACATGCACATTAAAAAAACATAAAACCACTTTAAAACATCAACGCTAAAAAATATATGATCCGACAAAATTCGAAAAACGCTCTGAGAAAAAAATTAAGTTAATTTTTAAGTCAATTTTAAAAATATTCAGAACAATAGTTGAGTTCTTAATAACTTCTCGGAAGTCTCCTCTTTCAAATTATATATTGCATGTGTGTATAACATACTCAAAAACAAAAAATAAAAACCAAAATCTGAACGATAGTCGCTATTTCATATAAGCCATTTCTTACCATAGTATAATTTTATACGGCGGTAAATTGTTCGTTTTTCACATACCTTTAAAAAAATAGAGAAACCCAGGTAAATATAATAGCAAACAATAGTAAGGACACCACGTACAAATAAAAACAATTGCCGCCGTGTGTTATCACCAACTTATTATTTCCCTGTAATCCAAGCAATGCCATTCAAGATTTTTATTTAAATACTTTTTCCAAGAAATTATGTTTTAAGTAAGGGTTTTTCTGTGACATGTAAAATGTCATTGTCATTGTGTTGATTATTTACTTTTTAAAATTACTCAAAATCATTAAGACAAATTACAAAAATGTTATGAACCCCTGGGATCCACCGAATTCAGGTAAACAGTAAACGTTTTTACATTATTTTACCGAGTGTGAAAGAGATAATCTTAGTGCCAGAAGAGCAAAGCACCTCAACAGACTTTCTAAAACGGGAATAGTATAGGCTCTCAATTCAATTCACCTTTTTTAATGTTTTAATAAGTAGGTTAGTACCTACATACTTCCTAAGTTTGGTAATGTCAAAACATTTCGATTCTGAAGCGACAACAAAACATTATTTTATCCTCTGTGGAACAGCGAATTTCAAGGAAACATTAAAATTAATACATGGAGGAGTTTTCAGTCGAAAATAACATTTCCCCCCTCTTGGGATTAATTTACTTAATATCCGTACGTTACAAGGTTGTGTTGGGGCGTCGGAGACGCCTTTGTGTTCAAATCTTTTCCATTATTTATTGTAACGTATGATCCAAATTTACATACAAACACACACACACCGATTACAGCTTAATTAATTTTATGGGATTTTTTTCACGAGAACCTTCCTTTTTTTCCTTAATACGAACATCGTAAACCCGGTTATTTATATCGTTAATTTCCAACTATTCATTCACTTCTTCTTTTCTTTCTATATTATATTCTTAAATGTATATTAAACAAATTTTATAGAATTCATGTCAAACGCAAAGCTTAAACTGTCCACCTATCTTTAGAAGTCTTTCGGAAGGGTGATTGCACCATAATTTCTCTCTCAATGTCTTTCTTAAACGAACGATTAATTTCAGTATTCTTGTGTTCAACTTTGAAGCATTTTTCCGTCAAATGAGTGGTAATTATTTAAATAAAACGCTGATACAAAATAAACAAAGAAGTACATAACCTTGTAGGTTTTACATAATATCGGTGCTTTTTTTCTTTTTTTTTCACGCACTTCTTTTAAAAACGTACGTTGTACGTCTACGCGTGTCGTTAAATTAAGTAACACAAAAATGTAACAAAGATCTGATTGATATAATATGTAATATTATATTTTTCACACTGGCGACTTTCACTCTATGAATTACGATTGGACCTACATATTTTAACATGGAATTTTTGTCTCCAAATAATATTTTTTTTGACGGGTTGTATTGAAATCTAAATGCCGCATACACACTCTCCACGAGCCTACACGAGTACGAGAGTGTGGTCGGTGCGCTCGCCTTGGCTCGTGTCGGCTCGCCGTGGCTCCGTTTTGTGTCGGTAAACGACGCGAGTCAAAGGACACGAGAGGGCGAGGCTCGGGTACCGTCCACACTCTCGCCACGCTCAGTGCCGCCTCGCGGAGCAGGCTCGCGAGAGTCTGGATGGGGCATAAACAACAAACTATAAACTGTTTTATTATTTTTTTCAGGTAAAATGAAAATTATCGTTAAAAAGTATTCGTTTAATAACTGAAGGCTATAGTGGGGATTGTTAAAATGTTAATCCCCCGCATTAATTAATCATTATTGGATGGCAATTGTGTGCAAGTATAAATTTATTGTCAGAGGTCACGTATTGGCGATATGAAAGATAAATGGGAATTTTAACTGCCGATTCCATCCTCTGTATGTATAATAAGGAAAAAGATAAAACCCATTACCGAAAGAGTTGAAGGTAGTTATAATTACGGGGCAGAAATTATTAATACAGAGATTCTCTCAACCCTTTATATCTAACTTAAGTAATTACTTATTGGATTGGTAAAATATGAATACATAGCTTCATAAACACAGTTGTCTGCTTACTTTAAAATTTAAACAATATTTTGTTTTAAGAACGTAGGTGTCTAAAAATTAGACCGAAAGACAGAAAGTTAGACCTGCCGCATTCAAGATCACTCCATCCGTCTAAATGGAGCGCTGTCACTCCAAAATAGGACTGTGTGTGGGGAAAACCAAATGGATGATGTGAAGCGATAGGGTGAGTCGGATATACATCAGTCTACATTCAATCTCGTCAAGCCATTCGTCCATCACTCCAAACGGATCGTCAATGGGGAAACTCAAGTGGGCGTGGTCCTTATCACTACTTGATTGTCAGTGTTAAAAACGTGGTCCAACTTCGTCTCATTTTGTCATAATCCTCACACCAGGATACACGTGTTGTTTTAAATTTAATAATAGTAAAATACTTGTATTTTTTTTTTAATAAATCACTCAATGTGAATACAAAATACACTAATTGACTCTTACACAGTAAACTACTTAAAGTTTGTGCCGTGAAAGAGGAAGATGGTCGGCCCCTGGGATCGAATCCACGACCTCCGCACGAAACCGTACGAAAGCCGGCGTTGTAACCGCCAGTCTACCTAACACTTCAAAGTGTGCAGTGGCACATCTGCCAAAAATGGATGTTATCTATTTTGAGTGATCGTTATTGGCACAATTTTTTTGGATGTTATCTAATGGACATTTGAAGTGATCATGAATGAAGGAACCCAGTCCACGCCCCTACTGTCTCGGTTCACGCTAAGGTAAAAAAAGGATGGTTATTTTTACCCGGCGGTATTAATTATCGCATCTTCTTCTTCTTCGTCAGCCTGTCTCCGTCCATTGCTGAACATAGGCCTCCCCCCTCTTTCCAATCATTCCTGTCCTGAGCCTCTCTCATCCATGTGCGGCCTGCAATCTTTGCGATGTCGTCCGCCCATCTGGCCTGGGGTCTGCCGACATTTCTTCTGCCTTGTCTAGGCTGCTACTCCACTACTCTTTTGGTCCATCTGTCGTCTGGTCCACATGGCCCGCCCATCCCCACTTCAGGGTGGCAACTCTCTCCACCACATCAACAACCCTGGTCTTCTCTCATATCCATGTGTTTGTTCTCCTGTCTCTTAAAGAAACACCCAACATCTTCCTCTACATGGCTCTTTGTGTTAATGCCAGTTTGTGTATTATCCTTTTGGTCAGTACAGTTATTTTCATAACATATGTTAGATTTGGGAGGACACAAGCATTAAAAAGCTTTTTCTTGTGTGGATGTGAGTATTTTGGAAACTTCAGGATATGTGAGAGATTGCCAAACGCCACCCAGGCGAGACCACGTCTTCTTTCTATCTCTGCCTCTTGATTCTCCCTGCCTAACTTTATCTTGTGGTCTAGGTACACATAACTATCGACTTTTTCAATAAGTTTGTCATCCACTTTGATATCGTGTTGTCGGGCTGAGTTGCTCATGTATTTTGTTTTGGCTTTATTCGTTTTTAGGCCAATCTTTTGTGCGGCTTTATCCAGTTCGTTGAGCATGTATAGCATTATCGCATATTTTACCTTAAAAACAAAGTTTCAGTTGATGCATAAAACATGTTTTTAAATATTATCTTTTCGATTAAAATAGACTTTCTAAATTAGTTACTCACAGTTTGGTTCAAAAATCTTAAGGTTAGCGTAAATCAGTTACCCCATACTGTGATGTTTTGAAAGAAGGAGAGGATTTAATAAAAAAGGAAAATTGAAATTAATAATATAATTTTGACTGGCTTATAATGAAAAGGGTAACCTGCTCAGATGAAAAAAAAAAACGTATTGAAACATTGAGCTACAGACCGTTACCAAAATGTTAACTGACAAACAGAAACGTCATTAATCATCTAGGTCAGTGGTTTTTTGGGCACAGCTCAATAAAACGGTGATTATCTGTTTTAAATTTTGGCTTAAACGCTTGGTTGGTCCGCTTTATTATTCTCTACATATCTCTACTAATATATAAAGCTGAAACCGCTTTATGATCTCAAAGACCATCGCATAAATATTTGCTTATCCATCGATTTAAGCAAATATTTATGCGTTTGATTTCATGTTTTTAAGATATGCAATCCTGATTCCATCCATGATGTATGGTAGTGAAACTTAAAAATGGACGAAAAATCTGGAAGTTGGAATAAATGCTGTGGAAATGAGGTCACTGCGTAGGATATTCGGAAAGCGACTGATTGATAAGGTGAGGATGAAAATATTAGACAGGAATGTGGAGTGGATGTAAGCGTAGTGACCAGAATGAAAGTGAATAAATTAAGGTGGTTTGGGCATGTAGAGAGAATGAACGAGGAGAGAATGACTAAAAGGATATATAAATCTGAAAGAATGGGTGCACGCAGACGAGGCCGACCTCGAATGACTTCTCTAGAAATTTACTGTCCTTTTCCACTTCTCGTGTGTCGGTTAGATTATTAGCCTGCCTAGGCGGCCAACGCACTAGCGGTTGGCCGCCTAGGCAGGCGGTTCGTTTGAGCGGTCCAGCAGCCTTCAAATTTTGTGGCGGTTAAGTGCGTACAATCATAGAGTAAGAACACGTAGAAAGCCGATTCCGACCCGCGCCGACCGGCTTTTAGATTGTTGTCTATGGTTTCAATACATTTAAATGGGCATGCCGGAAAGCGGGTCCCTGCTTTTTCTGTGGATATCCCCATTCAAATGCATAGTAATATTCTTTGCGCCGGTCGGCGCGGGTCGGAATCCGCTTTCTACGTGTTCTTACCCATAGGCGGTTGCATATTGTATAAGCGGCTGGCCATGCGGCTAGCCGCCTGGGCGGTGAACCACTAGTGCGTAACGGCGCTTAATCGGGTGCTCTATCGGCGCTTAATCGGAGTTGTTTAAATCGGCGAATGTCGGGTCCGAGTTTTCCCAAAATTTTCTGTCACCAAAGCGTGACAAGTGGAAACGGGCAGCTAGGCTAAATTATTGCAGAGAAACGTCAAAAATATAATTAATTTATAATATGGCAGAACAACATTTGGGGGATCAGCTAGTATTAAATATTAATAAGTTATGAGAGGACGTATGGTCCTACGAAACACGTGGTTAGAACATTATCCCCGTTTGAAAATCATTCAAGGGTTATTAAATGGTATAAAAGCAATTATTAATCAACAGAGAGATTTGGAAATAATTATTACTGAGGTATAAATCAGCAAACCTAAATTATTGCGAGGTAAAAAATTGTTTCTAAAATGAAAACGGTTCATTTCGTGATAACTTTCCGACGGCACTTCCTGTAAATTTAATGATTAATTTCTTTAGACGAGGCGAAAAGTACGTGTGAATATTTTTTTCCCTTATTATTACAGTGGACTTGGGTAATTTTATTGTGTTATCTTGACGGCGTACTCTGACATAAAAGAAATAAAATTTACATATAATTTACATGAATCAATGCCCTTTTCTTCACAATAACCTCGTTTGCTTTTTGAAGCCATTATTTGAATCATTACAAAATGCAATAATTTATACATTAATAAATATTTTTATCGATTCTTTGATTTGATTTGGGTTGGCTGGAAGAGATCCTGCGGGATAAGTCCGCCCTTTGACTCTCGTGAATGGATTGTATCAGGACTGCATTTTTTTGTAACAATAAAGCATTATTTATTTATGAAGTGGTTGGTGACCCAGCGGTTACAACGCCGGCTTTCGTACTGCGGACGTCGTGGTTCGATCCCAGGTGCCGACCAGCTTCCTCTTTCACGACACAAGCTTTCAGTAGCTTACTGTGAAAGAGTCGAGGAGTGTATTTGTGCTCACTTTGAGTGAGCACAGATTCATTTAAAAAAAAAAAAAAAAAAAATATTTATTGTTCGTACAACTTATAAATAATATTTTCAATACCTTGTCATTTTGATGAGGAAATCCTAGCCTTTTCGTCCTCTTTGTCAGCCGTCCCTCCACCGCTAGATTCAGGCCTTTTCTAAAGTTTTCCACCTTTTTTCTATTTTGAGCTGTTCTTAATCAGTTTCTCCCCGCGACCGGAATCATATCGTCCACTCATCTTTTTGGGGTCTCCCAATTGGCCTCTTATTCTCATAAGGTCATTTTCAATTCTGGGTTGCCATTTTTGTTTTGCGACACGGTATATCTGCGTCTTTTGTTTTTCGCCTGATCTCTTCATTTCTTATTATGTCTCTCACACTTGTCGCTCCTTTGTGCCCTACCCTTTGTGCTCATTTTAATGTGTGTATTGTGTTGGCTGTGAGTGACATTGTTTCCATCCCGTATGCCGTATGTCATTACTGGGAGGATGCACATAACGAAGGTTTATTGGAAAGTTTTCGTCTTTAAAGATATCGTCCAGTTTACCGAAACTTAACAGTTGATTTTATCTATACAATATACTCTTATAGAGTATTAAAAATGAATGTGGAACGTTATGCTCTTGATTTGTCTGGATAGGAATGAATGGAAGTCTGTCCTCTTAATCTACGGGATACGGCGAAAATTCGAATTGACAATTTGCTTGAATCAAAAATGAGACCTCTGAAGACAAAAATATGCTTTGAACCTTTTGTACAGATGATTTCTTTTCTATACTTGTAGTATTCTGTATTCTTTGAAACTTTATTTCACGATAGAGATGCTATAAGAACAAACCAATCTCATTCAAGCATTTGCTTGGCGCTTTCTTTCAAAGAAACCACCTCTTCTGGGGAAGTAAATGTCAGAGTGACTACAACTAAGACACAGGAACTTCCTTATTTAAGGTAAACCCCTGTCCCACGTAACTTTGAGAGTCTATAGTGAAGAAATTATGATGAATAAAACATTGCATTTTATAATAAATAAAACTTTCATTATCACTCTTTGCAAATATTAAGGATTGATTGTAAATGTTGACTCAAAAAATGTCTTGACCAACAGAAAGACGCTTACATGTGTTTTATCGATTATGAAAAGGATAACGTACAACACGACAAATTATTGGACCTTCTCTACAAAATTGGACTAGATTGAACTAGAAAAGATATCAGAATTATACATAGCCTATACTGGAACCAAACTGCACATGTCTGTTTAAATAATATTAAAACCGACAATATAAAAATCCTTAAAAGTGTAAGGCAGGGATGCATACTTTCGCCGATGCTATTTAACCTGTACTCAGAGTTCATTTTCAGAGAGGCCTTGGAAGATGTTGAAATTGGAGTAAAGATAAACGGTAAAGTTATTAACAATATAAGTTATGCGGATGACATTGTCATTATGACCGATACTGCCGATCATTTGCAATAGTTGGTCAACATCGTGAACAACTCGAGTTAGGAGTTTGGGCTTAAAATGAATGCCCTCAAAACCAAAACAATGTTAGCCAGCAAACGGAAGGACATAAACGTTCATCTCAACATAGATGGATGCAGAATAGAGCAAGTGACTCGTTTTAAATACCTAGGATGCATAAATATCTAGGTTTAACAGTGAGTGGGATCCAGACTTGGAGGTCAAAACCCGGATTGAGATGGCGAGATCAACCTTCTACAAAATGCAGTAGCTCTTGTGTAATCGTGACCTGAGCTTATACACAAGGCGGAGGACTGTTAAAGCTTATGTTCTGCCAGTGCTGCTGTACGGAGTGGAGGGTTGGACCCTCAAAGTCTCAACCATGAATAAGATTGAAGCATTAGAACGCTAGCTCTACCGAAGAATGCTCCGCATCTCTTGAAGGGATCGAGTAACCAACGAGGAGGTCTTGAGAGCGATGAATAAGGAGAGAGAGAGCTGCTTACCACTGTCAAAAGACGAAAAGCCGCGTACTTTGGCCATATCTTCCGCAATGACAAATATACTCTCCTATAACTGATTGTGGAAGGAAATATAGAGGGCAGGCGAGGTATGGGCCGTAAAAGAGCCTCTTGGCTTAAGAATTTGCGACAGTGGTTTGGTGTGCCAGAGGCTGCAGAGTTGGTGACACTTGCCCAGGACCGTGAGACTTATTCGCAGATGGTCGCCAACCTCCAACAGGAGCAGCACTTAAAGAAGAAGAAGATCAATAACCAAAATATTTTATCGCAAAAATGCTAGGAACATTATTTAAACTTCTATCGTATAGGTACCTTAAATGTTTAAAAAAATATGGGATTCGTAAAATATATGTCAAACATACGCAAAGATTTCATTTCTTCCTATTAA
This sequence comes from Mystacides longicornis, assembly GCA_963576905.1. Lineage (NCBI taxonomy): Eukaryota > Metazoa > Arthropoda > Insecta > Trichoptera > Leptoceridae > Mystacides > Mystacides longicornis. Next base: position 14,520,638 of record OY756433.1, on the reverse strand, counting down.
AAAACATTAGAGAAACAAACTTTTCACCCTAAACAATTATTTAAAACAACTCAAAGTTGCTTTTATATCTTCAAGTTTCAAGACTTTAGTTTGGATAATTTCGTGTGAAATTAAATGTTCTCGGGAATCAACTTGCTCAGCGGAGATTAAATTTCGTTCACAATTTTCTAAATGCTAAACAACTTTCGTTTTTTTTAAAACAATAAGTAGGCAGTTGTTTAAACAGACAACTTCAATTTATAACCCTACGAGCCCTCCAGTTTACTTCACTTTAAAAAAAGGTTGCCAATATTGTGTTTATCAAAGCGACGGTGGAGGCAAAGCAGGAGATCAGCATCTCATAAAGTACATCGTTCCAAGAATTTTGAGTCTACAAAACGAAAAAAAAATTTTTTTTTCAGTTCATCATAAACTGACTCGGGTGTCAAAACTCTTTCAAAATGTACTATGCGGGAAAATAAATGAACTATAAAAAAATTTATAAAAGGTAATCCCTGAAAACAACGGGGAAAATGGGATTAACACAATCCGTGTTAGATGAAAAAGTGTGAATTTTTTTATAGGTAAACTCGCAAAAATGTAAATTAAATCAGATAACCCAGCAATAACCTAATTTTCACCTGCATTATACTTTCTAGCGTGTTACAATTTTTATCACTACTTTTCATACCCGTAAAACTAATAGGATCACCTCATGAAGCAGATTAGCTCTAGGATTATGCGGGCACGCCAGCGCGTTAATGAATCCATTATTTTATCATTTTATTTAAACTAGTGGTCGACCAGTGCTCGAAATTCGACCATAACTAATTTGGGTTATAAGTTTGAACATTATTAAGATTCCTTTGTCAAAGACTGAGCGAGCGCTATAACTATTTCACAATTTTCTTTCAAAAATAATGACATGGATATTGGATACGTCAAATTTGAAATGTTGATAATATTATGTATAACGTATTTTCTGTGGTTATTTAATACATAAAATATTAATCTATTCTCAATTTGACCACAGATAAACAAAAGATCTGTTCAAATATTGTCAAATACATCGAGTATGAAATACATAACATTACAGTAGTATGCGTAGTGTTTTTTTATTGATTTAATCTATTTTTATGCATAATTTAAATAAATATTAAAATTCGCCGCCCCTTCTCTATATAAACTATAAATGTGCGAAATAACATACTCCTCCTTCCGCACAATTTTCGTAAAAATAGTCACAACATTTTTCCTTCACGTATTTAATATAAAGATGGATAGATATAGATTCTATCTAAGCATTTTATATTATGTATAAATGAGTCCGCAGCAAACCTACGTATTATTTAAAACTCGAAAAAAGGTAATTATTAGATACCTTACTTCCCTTATTTTTAAGCAATAAACTTTTAAAATATTTAATTAAATTAAGAAAGTTTTATAATTAAATTTGTTAAAAAGCGTTTTCTTTTTAATGAAACTAAATTAACATCTTTCTGAAACTTTTGTGCGTTTGTTTAATCTATCGAACAGTTTTTTTTTTCAAGTTTTTGTGTATCTAATCTTTGATATACCTACCTAATTGATTAATTCTTCGGAACGCTCCCACTCGAATCAGAATCGTACATTTTGGAATTTATGAGAAACTAAAAAAAACTGTTTTCAAGAAATTATATACAATATAAGTACCTATGTCCTATATTAATATCATAAAATCAAGGCTGAAGTTCATCAGTGGGGCTAGTACGAGTTTAATCGAATGCTATTAGTGTTTGAAAATCAAACGATCGAATCATTCGATCATTTTTATAAAGAAATTTTTCGAAACTCTTTCGATGATCGTTTCGATACTAGGGCTACAGCTCTTAAAAGTTTTGAAACTCCCAAAGGACGTGCTTATTTTTGTTATGGCTAGGTTATAAAAAAGTCAACGAAATTATAGCCAAGCCTGCTCACTAAGCATGGCTTTTTTTCTAAAATTCATATCATATTTGCAAAACAAATTTTGACAATATAACAAATATAATGTAGGTTCCGTTTTCTTTTCAAAAAAATTAATTTGTGCTCAAAGTGAACAGAAATACAATTTTTGGCTCTTTCACAATAAGCTGCCTAAAGCTTGCGTCGAAAAAGAGGAAGTTGGCTGGCACCCGGAACCGAACTCACGACCAAAACCTAGTGCGCAAGTCGACGTCGTATAACCGGCTACCACCACACTTACACAAGCAATAACTCCAACGCATAGTTTATTACTGAATGCAATTCTGAGTATTTTATTGGTATGCTTATAAGTAAATAATAATGTGTTGATTTGTTTATTTATAATCAAGCAAAATATTGCAGTGGTACTCTATAACCATCTCAGTGTCAATAAATATTTACGTAAATAATCTTTACAATATTCGTGTATTTGGCTTAGTACCAAGATTGTGGATCCATGGTCGTTGCTAATGGTTAAATACCATTAAGTAATCTGTACTTTATTTCCTTTTCTTGACTTATTGTGGGTTATTTTTCAAGTTAATTACCTATTTTTTAATGCCTTTACGATTGTTCTGTCAGGCTGTCTAACAAAATTCGTGATCGTAATTTGGACAGAAACCTAGTTCCTGCAATACGAAATATATATGGCGATCCTTTAATAAATTATACAGAAGAGTTGAGGTGAAGAAGTAATGCTTATTAATTATTTTAATACCCTTAACTTAATACAGTTCATGGATCACTCTCTCGAGAGCAGATTGCCACATTCCAAAGAAGAAGAACTTGATACAGTTTACTTATTCTCTTGGTAGTCTTAAAATATGTTATTTAAGGCTTAAAAATCACTTTGCAATAAAATTAAGCCATCTAACGTCTATTATTGATGGATGTATTTGAATCTTTTGATGCTTCTTTGATTACACCTACTGTAATGCACTATCCTCATGGAAAGAAAGTTAACTCTTCAGAGTTTTGGTGATTTTCCTGGAGGTCTGTTTCCCTGTAGTATCTTGAATCTTCTATTCTTGTGATATAGTCGTTTCAAAACCGTCCTCTCCGCCCTATTCACCTTAAAATATCCTCGGTTTTGCAGATCCTTCAGATCTCAATGCTTAGATCACGAAAGGGTTTCCGAAAATGCTGCAATGAATCTTCATGGTATAAAAAAGGTTCTTGGTTCAAACAGTGTCTTTGGATTCCACGCTATTTAGGTCTTAATTGGACAGACGAATGTGTTGTTTATTCTTTTTATATGTAGATTCATTAGTTTCTCTACTTGTTTTCCAATTTCGATTAGTTTCGTATGTGCACTTCCTACATAATCACTTACTAGTCAGATCTTAAATCAAAAGAAAGAAAACCAATTGCGTCATGTGTTTGTGACATGTGTCGGCTATGGTCTGTACACACGTGAACACGCACGGTAACGTAAGGCAACGTTTCAAATTTCCATAGTACGCTGTGGTTCGCGATGGTTCGTCACGAACCGCGTATACTATGGAAATTTGATACGTTGCATTCAACGTTGCATTGGTTACATTACCGCACGTGTTCAGATCTGTACAGACCCTTAGAAGACTGTATGTTTCAAATTTTATTTGAAACGGACTAACAACAAGCCACTTCTGCTCAAAACATCATAGATGATAATCAAACATGTGTAAAAAATATAAAAACGTCTTTTTGATTACATTATACAGGTATTCGTTGCTATATTAAATTGAAAAGTGAAGGGCAGCAAAGTATCAAGTAAAAACTTTTCAATACCTCTTGAAACAAGCAACAAAAAACTTGCGGACTTTCGGAAAGCCCAGGCAAACAAAAATTAATAAAAGTCATCCATATTGTACCTTACAGTACGTACAGTGGAAAAGTTTTACAAACTTTAAATACGTTCTTGAATGAGGATTTAAGAGAGGGATTACACATGTGAAACCAAGAACACTGAGAGATATTTTTTTGTTTTCTGTTGTGGTAATAGTTTCTATGCTTATATTATATATCCTTACATGACCTTATTTGATTTATATCTACACTAAAACTTTTTTATTCACTTTATGACATCAAAATCTTTCTTATCTTCTTATGATATAAAAATGGAGAGCTATTTTCCGTGGTCATCGCATCACGCCTAAACGGCTGGACCGATTTCACTAATTCTTTTTTTGTCGTGTTGGTTTGTATCAGCAGAAGGTTCTTATGAAGACAAAAATTAAGGAAGTTGCGTGGAAAATTAGAAAATCAAAGAAAACTCTAAGTAGGTGGTAACCTTTTTAGTACTTTTAACAACATAATTTTTATTCCAAATTTGGAAAATTGAAATTAAATTAAAGTTTGATAGGAACTGTCAGTTGTTTGATAGTTGGTGCGATAGACAGAATGTTGATGGAAAATATATGGTTTGAAACATATCGAATTAAATTACATTATCCTTACCATTATACAAATTCAAATTCAATATTCATTGTTAGGAACACAGGACAACGTCTGTCGGGAAAACTTGTTAGGAATATAAAACATGTTTTTTTATAATAATTTTGAGCTGATTTTATTTTGTTTTACACCACAACTGAATTGAATTTCATTCCTCTGAATCAGTTGTTCAATTTTGTTGATAATTAAGTGTTTCACGGTCAAAAGATATAAGATTTATTTGGTTTCAAAATTCCATAGAGAAGTCATAGTGCTTCATTCAAGAGTTAAATTACCATGTCTCTAAAGAAGTATTATGTTTTTTCAATAAGTTTGGACTTGTCTTTGTATTTGACAATAAAAAATCCCTTAATATTATAGAAGACGAAACATCATAAATATGCTTTCAAACGAATGGTCGTTCTAGAACGACTAATTTGTTAAAAATTTATAAGTTGTTGAACATGCATTTTTCTTGGTGGAAGTAATTTAAATAATCAAATTTAAATAAAAAACTTTTTAACTATTCCACAAATTTATTGTACCTGACATGTTTCGAAGGGGCACGCCCTTCATGGTCACAGGTTATTTGAAACTAAAGCTAAGATTTGGTACCGTGATGAGTTAGCGTTGTACCTACTATAGATGCTTACATATTATGTTAGTATATGAATAGTCTACAGCTGATTTTGAATACAGAGTATATAAACGAATAAGATAAAAATGTGTTAGCAAATAGAGAAATATGAATATGGAAGATATAATACATTTATTTATTTTTTTATTTTAATTTAGATAAAAAGAATAGGTAAACTATATACTTGTGACAATAATATATGACAATAATATATGTTGTATATGATGTTCTCCATTATTATAAAATTTTAACTGGAGGTACCCTACCTCTCTCAAGACATTTATAATTATTTTTCAAATCAAAACTTTAGATAATGTTCTCCATTATTATTATTATCATTATTGTTAACTGTACTATAGCCAGAAATTTGTAATTTATGTATATTATTTTTTACTTATTTGACGTTTATACTCTACTCTATGTATTATGGGAAAAAATTCACCATTATTATTATTACTTTTAACTATACTCTACCGCTGTCTAGATAAAATAATAAAAAAATATATTCATTTTACAAAACAAAACATTAGATAATTAATGTTCTCAATTATTATTATTATTTATCTGTTATTATTTAACTGTCTCTCTCCAGAAATACATTTAATATTCCAAAATGATAATATTATTGTCACAAGTATATAGTTTACCTATTCTTTTTATCTAAATTAAAATAAAAAAATAAATAAATGTATTATATCTTCCATATTCATATTTCTCTATTTGCTAACACATTTTTATCTTATTCGTTTATATACTCTGTATTCAAAATCAGCTGTAGACTATTCATATACTAACATAATATGTAAGCATCTATAGTAGGTACAACGCTAACTCATCACGGTACCAAATCTTAGCTTTAGTTTCAAATAACCTGTGACCATGAAGGGCGTGCCCCTTCGAAACATGTCAGGTACAATAAATTTGTGGAATAGTTAAAAAGTTTTTTATTTAAATTTGACTAATTTGTTACTTGCTGTTATATCATTGAGACCCACCTCTTTCTTTATGCTTTAAATGAAAGAGAGAGGTTGGTCTTTACCAGGTGTGCTTCTAATCATTTGGATTTTTGTGACTATACAAAAGAAGAATGACCTCGATGGGGCGAATGAATACAATCCATATATTATTTTAAAACGATAAAACCCAAAATTCAAAGAAGACGGGAGAAACTAATGTTATATAAACAATATAATTTATATTTCATGTAATAATGGGATATATTTTTTATTCTTTGGCATTGTGCTATATAGAATTGAAAAATTAAGTTTCTTTAACAATGAGAACACGCAGGTTTAAGACCGACGATAAATGAAAAAATAGGGGCCATAAAATAGGATAATTACATATTTGTGGAACCTTTGGTGAAATAAGAATAGAAAGGATAAAAGTGATTTAAAAGACAGGTAGGTAATGGTGGTTGTGATAAAATATCTCAAAAGATAAAAAAACCAACGGTTCTGGAATTGAATAAGGAAATAGAGTTGATGGAAGATGATAAGCGGAAATAGTACAAAAATATAATAATAAATCATAAATGATTGACAATATTCTTGAAGGAGAAAAAAGTTTCTTTGCGAGATCAATTTATCGTGTAATGCGTCAGAAGTTTGTCCGATGGTGGCACGCTTAGCGTTTCTGATTTTTTTTTGTATTTCCAAGAAATTTAATTTAAGTTATCGTTTAAAGAAATGTGTACCATATCCATTATACTATTTTCTAAGTAATGTTTTCTTAGTCTCTTTTTCAGAAATTTCATTTTCACATTCTTGGAATATGGTTTGACTGTATTATTAATTTTAATTTAAGCAATTTCACTTCATCTTTTATTGCACACGCGGCCAGGTTATGGTACCAATTACCTGGTGATATCTGACTCGCTCCAACTCTATGCTCTTTCAAAAACAGAATTAAACGTCTTTTCCTATCCTCTACTCCTCCTTCATCCTGAACCTTGCCCTTTCCTCGCTATGCCTGACTTTATATAACATATGTTTTAAGTTTATATTTTTTTATATACTGATCTTACATCTGTATTTATTTAGCAAAACATTATGTCTGTGTGTTTTTTTTTTTAATTTTTATGCTTAATTAAGGTTTCAGTTTTCCTTGACATATTTTGAATTTATGATCTTATAAATACAATAGGTTTCCGGGACCAAAATCACTCGAGTCCGGGTGGAGGTCTATAATAAAAAAAATGTCTATGTTTAAGTATTATGTATTATGCATTATAAGTTTTTTTTATGTATTATGTATTTTTGTATGTAGGTATTTATTTTTAATATTATTTACCTATGTATTTGTATGATAACAAGCAACAATGGAAAGATTCTTCTCAATTGGTTGGTTGGAAGAAATTGCATAAGGCAATAATCCCGCCAATTGGGTTATATTTTGTTATCCAATAAAGTTTTTATTTATTTTATTTATAGACGGAAGAATTTCATTTGTTCATTCGTTTTGCGAAATTAAAGCTTATTTTTATAACGATGTGTTTAAATTATTGTTGATCTTTTAACAACCTATTTTTGTGTTTTGTATCGCATTTGTTTTTTTCATAATTGTAAGCCTCGTTACATAATTGTCGGTCTAATGAGGCAACAAAATACATTTTGCTTAAATATTTTCTAAATCATGTTTATTTATATTTTCTTGGTCCAGATTGATTTCTGGGTCGCCTAGCTTAAATTTGATTTAACCTTTAATTTATTTAGATTTAGACCTTTTACTTAATTGAAATTTACGGAACATGTTTTATGTCGAAAGGGCTAAATGTATATTATTTTCAGTTCAAGGCTACTAACAATTCATTGTTGGAATCAAAATAATTAGCAACCATCAGTCATTCGTTGAACATAAAGTTATAAATATTTTTTTTTTAAATAAATTTGTCCCAAAGGAATCTTTGATATTGAAATTTCAGCGAAGTTAAAACAAAGGAAAACGTTCTTTACAAAAATTATTAGTTCATTCAATGGAATTTTCGTAAACTAATAATTTTTGTTTTTATCAAGACTAGATCTTATCTCATTAGTTAGAAGGGAATTTCCGTCAACGATTTCAGCAATATATTTTAATATAGCGCCTCTAGGTCAATATCTGTTTCCTGTTTGTATTCACGAAACGTTAATTTCCTTTTCCGTTTTCGTAATCAAAGAACCGTTTTGTCATTGACGCCATCTTACAGAGTTATTGTTTTGGGATGAATAAAAATATCCATCAAATACTCGTTTACAATCTTAATAGTTTTTCTTTGTAAACAATTAATATTGTTGACCTTCAGGAAATCTCTGAATATTTTATGAGGATTATCATACTGAATAAAATATAGCCATAGATTGGATCGCATTCTATTTTTTTTTTCAATAACTTTATTTCAAAAATTAATGTTAACAAGACAAGTTCTATAGGTATAAAGCATTACTATTTTCTAACATAAAAACGAATTGGGAGACTTAAACAAAGTATAAACCTTTGTGACGCTTTTTATGGGCCTATGTCAGACACATACTTGATTACAACACCGTTCTCTGGGCGCCCAATTATGACACACATATTGCAAATATAGAAAGAGTTCTAAATAGATTTCTAAGGTTTATAAACTTTCGACTGGGAATACCAACCCGGGATATTGACTTTGTCGCATTGAGAGGTAGGTACACTTAGTCTTCGGACCTTTTTGAGAACCGTGACCTAATATATCTTTATAAATTGATACATGTATTGGTGGATGCTCCTCAGGTCTTGGAGATGATCAGATTTTAAGTAGGTACTGAATCGGAATTCAAGAGGTAGAAATACGTTTAACCCATTCAGTTCTCCCACCAATTATCATTATTTCAGTCCAATTCAAAGGCTGGCGAGGAAGGGTAATGCTCTTATAGTGGACATTATTCATCCAAAATTGATTTTTTTAGGAAACAGTCATAATGAGTTGATGATTGGTTCTAGTCCGCCAGTGGTGCAACGCCCTGTATGTTTTTGTGTGGTGTGATGGCACAGCCAAAACACCAACAATGGACGTAGGAAGATGGAAATTGATGATATGGAGCACAGGACTTGGGTATCGAATTTACTCCTTCGTCCACAGGTCGCTGGTTCCGCAAACTGCACACACAAAACTTGCACAGAATGAATTTATGGGTTTTATGTTGTTCGATTTTTTATTATGATTCCGAGTTTTATGATTAGATATTATTATTATGGTTTATCCCAAATTACAAGAAAGTAATTTATGATGAAATATGCCGATTAACACTTATATTGATTTTTAATTGCACAGCGATCTAATAAAGACCGATCCGACCGTGATACCGTATGAATAAAAAAAAAGTAATAAAAGTAAGTTTGTAACTAAAGTTTTTGGTTTAGGGTATGAGAAATATTTGATGTGACATTTGGATAGATGATGGAATTTAGGTAACCGGAAAATACCTATAAACCGCATTCACACCTGGGTGTCCGAAAAAAATGTCCATTCCGAAGAGTCACAACAATTAGGTATTAAAAAGAAAATATATGTATATAAAAAATAACCTTCGCCACCATAGCGAACAATTACATTGTTGTTTGTGTGTATGTGTATGTCTGTAACTTCTGTGGAATGTTTTTGAATTTAAAAACATCTTTATATTTGTATGAAAAAATACTATATCACGTGGTTTCCGCTTTCTGGGGCCTCTATTAGTCCGTGAAGCGATGATACAATGTTCTCGGTTTGAACAGTCCGTCCGTGTTTGAGTATATCATGACGATCAACGCGCGAACGCGCGAACAATTTCCCATTAGCCCATACACTTAGATAATTTTGGGCAGGTGTTAAGGAAGGCTGAAAACTTGTATAATTACAGCATTTTAGTGGTTTTTCCCTCGTTCGATGATCATAAACATGTGTAAGGGTCACAAAAATAACCATCCCCATGTATTTGAAGTGTGTAAATGTCTTCGTATCGTAATATGAGAGTTTTTGGGAAAGTTGATTATTTGAGTTTTCTTTCACATTCAGTTTTACTGTTAAAATCTTATTTGTTTAAAAAAAACTATTCATATTTTTAAGTAAAAATATCTCGATTGAAAGATAAATATAATTAAAAACAAAAGAACTAGTAGAACTTCTTTTGAAATCAAAATCCTTGGAACTTTTAGGTTACTTAGTTAAAAAGCTATTTACCTCAGACAGAACACGTGTACAAAGACCGTTGTATCAACTACGTTTAGAAGCACCTCTAGTATATCTTACATAACAGATTGTTTGTCCAGTGAATTTTTAAGAAGTTGTGCTTTGTATAATGGTTTTTATAATATTAAAAGGAAATGACGATATTCATGATGTAATAACACTGAATATTTTAATGTTTTGGGCTTAGGCGAGTGTTTTTTTAGTTTTTAAATAAATTAATATTCTTCATCAATTTTCAATGTATTGCTGCTAGCCATCCCTCATATATGAACTACTAGCTTTCCCGACAGACGTTGTCCTGTGGTCCTAACCAGAGGCGGCCCGTTCATATGTGCAAAATGTACACTGCACGCCAGAAACAAAAATACATAATTAATTTGATTGAGTCAAACTAATAATAAATAATAACATTAAAATATTTCCAAACCATCCATATTTCATTCGTATTCAAAGCTCAGGCGGGAACAACGCGAGAATATATGAGCGCGCAGACATTCTACTTCGCTTATGATGTACTGATGCTGCCTATGCACATTTTGAAATTGCCCGATATTTTTTTAGACTGAATGAAAATTTTCTAGAACGCTCGAAACGGTGGAGTAAGTGGGATGGGCTACTGTAAGAGCGGAAATCACGTATGCGAGGGACTACTATCAGGTGCAGTAAGCAATAGTTTAGTTTTTATAGATCTTTCATAGATGGCGGCGCCTTCGCAGAAAATCCGTTCCATACTAACTTTAATATTATATCATTTCATGTTCATTTTTTTTTTCTCAACTTTTTATTGGTTATTCTGTTATCCGGAGCTTAGAGAATCCAATAAATCAAACATCGTTCAGCTGATCTCGAGTTTTAAGTTTTCGCACTAACCCGACTTTCATTTATATTATTAGATTGTTACCCTGTCGAATTATCAGTGCTCTTTACAAATCTCTCTACGATTCCCTTCAGGGTCACATTCGTAGACGATATATTCGAATAATTAATTTATTAAATAAACGTAGAATCTTGGTTATCATATATGAGAAAGCAGAGGATATCAACAAAGGGACCACACAATTAGATTAATTTCCATGATTTTCCATGAATCTGTGTCGATAATATCAAACTTATCAAACCCCAAAAGGCCATCGTTTCAAACTCAAAGATAATGTGTACCAATCTTACATATCGTTTATATGGAACATACAAACATCTTAAACCTAAATATTGTGTTGGTCTATTTTTTTTCTCTTCTTCTTAGCAGCCTTCTCATCCATTGCTGGATGATGGCCTCCCTCGTTTTTTTTTTCAGAAATTTCTGATCTGAATAATATGATAAATGCGAGGGTTAATTGGCATTACAGTGTCACGTTTGCCAAGCGGGCGCCAACACTTCCACCAAAGTTACTTACCCGGCGTATTGCATGGTTTCCAGGGAAGACCAATATCAAGGAAGTATTGATAGGTACGTCTTGAGATTAAAGAAATCCCTGCGTAAAGCATGGACACCAAATAATGGAGCCATCTGCTCCACACGAAGAGTTAATATTATAGCCTTTCTCCCCTTTTTATTAGCAAATCAACTTAAAGCTTATTAATATCAAAGAGGTGCGAGCCGATTAAAGTGAATAAAAATTGATACGTATTATTCCTGCCATTTCTGAAAATAAATGAATTCTGTTACAATACAATGGGAGGCATATTATTTTCTTTCACATTATTTCTCTTCTAAGTAAACACAAGTTTATCTTTATCTTTTCTTATGTTCTTCTATGTAGTTTTCTTTTCATTCCCATCATGTTTATCTTGACTTCGTACATTCGCCCATTAATAATAAATGGTTTTTATGCTGTTAAGTGTGTTCACTCATCCAAAACGAATTTATTAACAAATATTAAGAAAGGAAGGATGGGTTGGAATGATCTAACCAAAAGACAACCCACGTTTGGATGACATCTATGCCGGATGTTTGGATGGATCTATGCCGGATGTTTGGATGGATCTATGCCGGATGTTTGGATGGATCTATGCGGGATAACGTAAAATACATAGAGTAACATAGGATACGTATGTTGATAATTAGGATATTCTACAAACTGTTATCCCATCCTATTTTTGTAATTTATTAACACCTTAAAGAAGTAAATGTGAGCTTAATAGTAAATACTTAAATATAAGGGATTTCACCATGTATTGTGTGACGCCATCGCAGGTTTGTAGCCAATGTTGTTCTTGTTATATTGTGACATTTTTTTTTCTCAAAGGCAATTGCTGTGTATTGTAGATAAATAAATAAATAATTACTCATTGATATATTTAAATAAACAGTAACGCGTTAATGTGTGATTCAATTTATCGATAAGTAGGTAGTGTATTTGGGTAAATAGGTACCTACATTCTGTGCGTATTTTGATTTTCGATTAGATACGTAATGACTTGGGTGAGACAGATATTAATATAGTCACTACTATTAATTCAGATTTATTGCATTAGCTAACTTTCTGCCACCGGGGTGGTACCTATCTTTTGTGTATCTGACCGCTTCAAACACATATTTCTGTATGTGTTTCTTGTGGATATGACGTCGTAGACGTTCGAGATGAACTACAGCGGACTATGGAAATTCGATACGTTGCATGCAACGTTACATTGGTTACGTTACCAAGCGTGTTCAGATGTGTACAGACCCTAAGAAAGCACATTTGGATGAAGTTTGAAAGTTGTTATTATTAAATGTCCAATCTCTGTTCACATAGTATGATTGTAGGAAATATACTTATTTTTTATTCAGACAAGAGAAAGCTACAACCCGTTTTTATTTTTTCTTATTATACATTTTTAATGTGTTTCTATCCATTTTTTGTAATTATTTTTGCAAGAAAAATACTTTCATAAGTCTCCACTCGTGATTTCTCTTTACATTGTTACGAAATAACAGAAGGGTTATGTCCATTATAAATATGGAAAAGGATTACATTTGGAGAAGTTCAAGTAAATAAATATTTACATTAACAAAAAAACTTGTATGTTTCTTTATGTATAACGACAAGATGTGTACCAACATTAGCATTATTATTCGAATTGAACATTATGATTACAAAATCTGAAAAAAAAAATAGAAGTTGAATTTGACAACAAATAACAGATATTATCTGTTTCTCCGTAAAAATAAATAAAAACGACATAAAACCAAATTAATGTGGTCGGTCGGTATTTTTTTAGATTTTTAAACCCCTTTTTATAAACATGATACCATTGCTTCAAGCTCTGGTATCTTAAGTAGGGATATTAAAATAAAAAACAATATTTCATAATATATTTTGGAAATTTCATCATATTATAAAGAGTTTTTCCACTGTTTTGAACATATTTCATAATATTTTTCAATGAAAAATTTACCGGAGGCATTTTGGGCTATGGGAAAAATTAATTTCACCCAGAAATATTCAGATTCGATATTATAATAATGACAAAGGTGAACCTTAATCTGTTGTTCAACCCTCAAACATTTTTGGGGTAGTGAGAATGCTCAAAATATTAAAAACTTATTTAAAATTTGTGTATCTATATTTCAAAAATGCACCCTCTTTCCTTTAGTCACACCATGAAAAGGCGGATTCTATACCTTTATTCATACAGTATTAGGAATCGAGGTAATAAAAATGCATTTAGGTATAGAACATAATGATATTACGGACAGGGAAGTTTTGTTGCAATGTGATCGGCAGAATATTTTTTCTTCTTTATCAATAAATATTGAAAGCGTCATTTTTCTTTTTATTTTTTCACGTTTTTAGCAGCGATTCTTTATTTTCCCTTTTCTTATATTTTTTTTCCTAAATATTGCAAGCAACATTCTTCTTTTTCTTTTTTCGCGTATTTAGCATGACTATTATTTTTCCTTTTCTTCTCTTTTTTATTGAAAGCGACATTCCTCCATTAATTTTCTGTATGAAACATTAAGATAATACATAGACTCTTGAGTAAGGGAAAGCTACATAAAAACCCGTTCAATAACCAACTGCTTAAGTTTGACAATCCGACTCAACAACGTAAAGCAAGACGGGTATCACCTAGTTGTAAAATAAAATAATTATTAACAAAATTGCAAAATTTAAGCATTTTTCTTATGTAGGTACCTTTTTAGTGCTTATCTATATTAGAATCATATTCATCTGGACACATTTGAATATGATTTCGTTGATCTGCCCAAGGAGATATTCCTAATGTTAAATTATGTGGTTTGAAAAAATTTTCCGTTTGATAGTTGGAGTGATTTAGAGAATATGCACTAAAAATATTGTTTAAAACAGACGCATCTGTCGGAATTATATTGCTTCCCTGGAGGTTATCGGGAAAGGAATGCCTTTCTGAGTTTATTGTTTTTTGTCTAGACAGGATTACAACCTTGGTTTCGGGTTACATCACCTCTAAAAAAAAACACCAAAACAAAATAGAATTTCATTATTTTAATGTTTTGTCCTACTAGGAAGTTGGTATAAATTTCTATTGAATTCTGAATAACGAGGTTTATTTTTAAAGGATTATGTTTATTGAAAGTGACACCGAAAGTATAATTTTAAACAAAAACCTTCCCAGAATGAAATTCCATTAGAGATACTTCGAAAAAAAATTAATAAAAATAGAAAGTGTAAAAACAGATTAGAATGTTGTCTTACACTTTTTTACCTATTCCATTAAGTTTTTTGAACAAACCGAATTTTTCGATTCATATAAAGAAAACGATCGATTTATTTTCTTTTTCCTACTGTTGAAATGATCCGTATATCTGTCTATATTAAATAATATGGTAGAGACAACCATAGGGAATGCTGAAACCAGCGACAATTTATTAAGAAATTTTTATGAAGTCTTACTGAACTGGGAATCGATTTTGTTATGTACCTATCCCGTTTGCATTTTTACTATTTTAAATAATTAATTCTTTTGTCTTAACGCAGATTTTCTAGTCTTTTCCTTATTTGGATTGGTCATGTCATTTCTATAAAAAACATCTCTCTTTGGGCTTGTGTTCAACAAAAAAAACCTAGTTGCGGACAATTATTACATACATCGAATAGTATTTTTTTCGCAGATTCCTTCCAATGATATCTTTAATGACTTAAATGTGCTTAAGAATTCGCCACAACGATGTGAACTAGCTTTTGAGACGTCTACTGGTCCTACTTGGTGTCCGTATTTTTATTACTGATGTTCTTTGCAGGAATTTTTTTCAAACACAAACCATTGTTTTAGTAATAAAAAATGTGACAACACTAATTTTTGTTAGAAGCTTCTACATAAGTTTGGCTTCAATAATATATGCTTAAAAAGAAAAGGTTTTTAAAAAAAATTAAGGGCGCTGAATATTTAATAACAATATGAAAGTAAGAAAATTCACTCTACAGGTTGGGCCGCAGCTGTCGTCTTTCATAGAACTTTTAAATACTTAACAAGTAAGCAGGTTTTGTTGGTGGTAAAGTAATATGGAAAGATAATTTCAAGACAATATTGTTTTATGAAACTAACTAGGTACTATAAAAAACTGTTTTCTAATAACACAAATGAATTTAATCTCTCTTCAAAATGAATATATTTAACGCTTCACTAACTTTCTTCAATATTATCTGTTTGGATTTCACAAAAAATGTTTTCAAAGCGTATCGCATATTATGTTATATTAAAATTTTTCTTTGTTTTACAAAATAGACTAACATCTTAGAATATGTGTACTTTGTAGAATCATACCTACATATTCTTATTAATTTTATTAAATGAAAAAAAAAATACTTACGTGGATTGGAAACAAAATTCACGCGTCTTTAAAGATTGAATAATATATTTTTTTTAATTCATTATTCAAAGTGGTTTTTAAATTGTTTATTTTTTTTAATTTTTATATGTACCAAATGTTTACTAACTGAAAAAAAAAACTAAAAGAATGTTTGCCAATTGACAACAGAACATAATATATTCCCTTTTCGACCCCACTTAGGTGTATAGGGAGGCAACAAGAGCCCTCCCCTCGTTTTCTTGCAGCTTCGACGACCTCTGATGGAATATAGTAATGATTTATACATTTATTTATTACTTTATTAGTAATAACTAGCTGAACAGCCCATCGAATTTCGATGAACCCCAGAATAAAAAAAATAATTTTGACATTTTTACATGAATTAAATACAGTTTACTACATTAAAACTAAATTAAATTAGCTAAAAATGCATTGTATTATGTAATAATTATTGTAGATTCGGATGCGGGATGAGTTTTACAGGTCATGTACATAAGATTGTAATAAAAACAATTATATAGTTGCATAGCTTGTGTGATAGAAAGTAAGTCACATGTGAAACATGGTACGTTATTGTACGTACTCTATTGCAAGAACAGACTACTTTAAATCTAAATTTTACCGAATTATTATGGTGGGATAAAAATTCGAATTCAAAATTATTCATAGTTAAGACAGGACAACGCTTTTAATGCATTACACGGTATCATCAATAACAACAGGTGGTAAATTTTTTTATTGTATTCTTTTTTTTTTCTCTGGAGGAGGGGAAAATCCTCATTGGACGTTGTGCCGGACTACTGCGCGCAGGCAGACCTACTGACTAAAAACCCCTCCTCTTCATCTCCACTGCAGTGGTACTATCCGTAGATATTGCTTCGCATGCAGTGGTGGTCATTTATTTTTAAGCTTTCATTCTTTTTCGGCCCCTTTCATCCCTCTCTTACTGGGTCATTATACTGTGTATAAGCTGGCTACCGGCTTCCCATGTCTCTCTTCCTTCCAGCATGACTTTAATAAGCTCGTCTGGTTGGACTTGCCTATTTATTAATCGCCACGCTGCGTTTCTTTCGAGTTCCCACCGACCACACTCGAAGATGGTGTGCTTGGCGGTATCCCTCTGTCCGCAGTATACGCAATAATTGTCATTTTGGATTTTCCCTGTTCTGTGGAGATATGCTTGAAAGCATCCATGCTCCGTGAGTATCTGCGTCAAGTGGTAACCAGCTCACCAAATTCTCGCATCATCCATGGGTCAATGTCTGGAATAAGTTTATGAATCCATTTATCTCTATCGTCCAGTTCTATCTTGTCTTTCCTTTGGGCTTGCCATTTTCTTCTTGCATCCGTTGCTATCCCTTTTTCAACCCCTCGTTCTTTTCTCATCATTTCTATTCTTTCTTCGATAAGGAGTTTTACCGGTGTTAGACGTGCCAGTAGAGCGCTATTCTCATACGAAACAGTTCGATATGCTCTACATATTCTAATCGCTTTCGCGTAAGTTTTCTGTATGCTGAGCTTCTATTTTATTCTAGTAGGTAAATTGTATGTAAATGAAACCGTTTGTTGCGAAGGTATGCATTAAAAATATATTTGATTGAGATCAGTACCTAATTTGGTTCATGAATTCAATTCAATAATTCCCGTATCTTTTCATTTAATAACAACAAACCGTGCGCAAGTAAATTATATACATAAAACTAGCTTTCCCGACAGACGTTGTCCTTTAGTTCTTATAAATTTTATAATATAAATTAAAGTCGGGTTAGTGAGGTCGAGGTCGGCTGAACAGATTTTTATGATACTTGGTTTATCTTCTCAGCTTCGTATAACAGAATATTTGTTAAAAAAAAATAATAGAAATGTCAGTATGGAGCGGATTCAATGACAACAACGCCATCTGTGAAAAGACCCATAACAACACAATTTTTATTTACTTGACAACCATTGAGTTTTAAAACATTGGTACGCAGATTTTTGATAGAATTTCTTTCAAACTTGAATGTTAAAAAAAATATTTCTGAAAGCTCGAATAAACTTCCAACAAAAACCTGCGCACTAATATTTTCAATGTCAATAGTAGTTATCAGTTAAACAAAAAAATTGTTGTTAAATATATTTTTACCGTGGGTTTGCCGGCTAAGAATAGCACCTCTGCTCTTTTTGCTGATTTTTCGAGCATCCTGTAAGAGCCAGGAAACCGAAAAATCAGATCAGGACCGTGAGGTTGACCACCTCACGTCCTTAAATCTCAACTGGTCAGAAAAGGCACAATGAGCAATGGAGAGCTCTTGATGCCTCCCTATGCTCCTGAGTGGGGCTTAGGCCCCCCGCATTGCTGGTTGGTTTGGGAGTGATTCGCGGCAGGCTTGATTTGTCCGGGACCGGCTTTTTGGTTTGATTGCTTCGAGTGAGCTAGGGAGTCTGTTTCGTGCGGGTCGGGTTTGCTGCGGATTAGTGTCCTCCGGGCTAGCTTGCGGTGTGCGGGGGACCTTAAAGCGAGAATGTATGTACATATGTATATATATTTTATAAATAACGTTGGCGTCGCATGAAATCCGTTCCATACTAACTTTAATATTATTTCTTATGCATTTTTCAACTTTGAAATAGTAACTCTTTTATCCGGAGCGGAGAGAATCCAATAATACAAACATCGGAAGAATCTGTTCAGCCGGTCTCGAGTAACCCGACTTTCTTTTATATTATAGATGATGGATATTGCGAACAGCTCAGCGTGAAATCATACAAAAAATAATTCAATAAACCTTTTATCCGGGGACTTGTCATAATGTATGGAGTAAGGCGGATTCTTTTAGATTAAAATAATATGCCCTTCCTCTTCCCCTTCGTTAAACAATTTCTCTTTGTTATTTTTATACATTACCATGCGGCAGGTGTATTAAATAATTGAAATTCCCAAAGAAAATAATACCGAAGGCTGTTTCACTGTCTTTGTATTTTATCAATACAATAAAGGTTATATTCTTCGCCACCTCGCCCCTCTCTCTCTCTCTCTCTCTTGTGAATAACTCAATGATTCAACATACTACGGACTAGATACAGCATTTGAACAAAATTTAAAAATATTATGTCGGATTTTTCTTTATGAGGTATGGGGGAGGAGACGTCGAGGGGAACAAAAACTTGTGACAATGCCAAAAATCATCACAGACAGTCTCCCAGTCTACTGTATCGTGCACACTGCATCCACTACGGGTCAGGATTTCTGATTATAGCCCTAGGGCGCCAGTGCAGGAGGCGTTATGGCCATTTATCATTTATCATCTAAGTTAAAAACTGTAAAACTATATAGATTTACTAAAATTCACTTAAAATACGTATACTAGCAGCACTGCTTTTATATACCTAATTAGTTATTAAGTTCTAACTTTTATATTATTGAATACCATTAAATTCTCTGTAATATGTAGGTATATATTTTTTTCCCTAAGACAGGCTTGCCTAGTTGGGAATATTTTTGTATTTTTTTCATAATATTTTTGTAAATGTAGCAATAATTAAATAAATAAAATAAATAAATCGAGCAGGATGTCCGGCTAAATCATAAAATCATTTCAAAATAATGAAATAACAATTATTACTATTAATACAGTAACTTTCTCGCCTGAATGTATGGGGTCGTATGTGTTAAATCCGGTAGATCTGATTTTTTGTAGATTTGTTTATGATGTTGAAAATCAGAACTACCGGATTTAACGCATACGGTGATGTATAAAGTTACTGTACTATTTGTTAGACGAGTATTATTTCGTTACAAATACAATCGTATTATTGATTCGGGGCGGAGCTAAACTTATTTGAATGGTTTTCGTCTGTCTCTTTTCATCTTATTGTTTAGAATGATTGTTCGTAGCGAGATAATAATAAAACAATTAAATAGGTATAACTATCTAGAGATTTTTGAAAAAGGAATCTAATT
Source organism: Mystacides longicornis (assembly GCA_963576905.1). Classification (NCBI taxonomy): domain Eukaryota; kingdom Metazoa; phylum Arthropoda; class Insecta; order Trichoptera; family Leptoceridae; genus Mystacides; species Mystacides longicornis. Next base: position 14,500,726 of record OY756433.1, on the reverse strand, counting down.
TAGACACACCTATACGAGAAAAGTAGGTACATATAAAATACTTCGACCTTTATCGAACGATTTTATTAAACAAACGGTGATGGCCAATCAGCTCTGTTTCATAACCCCATTTTCGGAGGAGATGGCGCTTCTAGTTCGTTCTAACTACATAATAGTTCAATGGTGTAACTACGTTTTATTTTTAATCGCCTTTTCAGTTATTATCTATGGAAAAGGCCGTTTACAAAATGTCATTTTATTTCACAAACATGAAAATAATTATTCGTTCCTACCTACAATTTAAAATTTCACGGAACCCGCCTTATTTAAGTTTTATGGATGACAAGGCTCTCTAAGCTGATGTTTAAATTTATTAATAAACTGTGCTATGATTTGTAAAAACAAATCACAAGGTTCTTTAATAATAGTGCCTTATTATTAATAAAAGTACGTCTTAAAATTTATTTTACCATTGCTTTCAATGTTTGTTATTTTAATTTTTTGCAAGTTTAGTCCCAAATTAAGCCTTATATTTTCTATTTTATTTTATTTGTTCTCCCACACAAATATTTTGCCAAATTTCTCTTTAAAAGGTCCCTTTTTTCAGGTGTTTTTTTAAGGTTGATTTAGATTTAATTCACTGATAGATTTTAGAAACATCTGGGAGTAGCTTATAAAAACAAATAAACTCATTACGTTAAGAAGATTTTTTCTCTAATTTCTGATCAAAAGCAAACCTTTGAAGGGAGGGATCGATTCCCGGTCAGTTTAGAATCTTTCAATATTTTATCACTTGGAATTTCTGCTCGAAAATCATTGTCTGTCTCAGTTTGGAGGGTTGAGTATAAAAATTTGCCTCAAGCAATAAGTACTGCCGGCTTTATTGGCACGTTTTTCTAGAAAAGTGTAAAATTATTTAATCAGAAATGTAACTAAACTGAATTTCTGGAGAAAATGACCTAAAACTTACACAAATTTCATATTTTTTGCAAAATACAAGGTGGGTCACACTCACACCCCCTTATCACACACCGGCATCAGACTGACAAGGGGGCGTTCAAGTATTACGTAACGCAATTTGGGGGAATGGGGGGGGGGAGGGTCTTGCAAAACGTTACTGTGCCTTACAAGGGCGGGAGGGGGGGTTCGAACAACGCGTCACGTGACGGTTTTTTTTTCTTAAATAAAAAAAATTGGGAAATAAATCTTTCATGTTGGGCAACCCTTTTCGGTTATGTTTTACGGGGAATCCCTCGATTGTACTGTAGGTACGTCATTTTTGTTTTTTTCTCCGAAGTTGGACACCCTTTTCGTTTATGTTTTACGGGAAGTCCCTCGATTGTACCGTACATCATTTTTTTTGTTCTCCGAAGTTAGCAACCCTTTTCGACAATGTTTTACGGGAAGACCCTCGATTGTACCGTACGTCATTTTTATTTTGTTCTCCGAAGTTAGGAACCTTTTTCGTTTATGTTTTGCGGGGAATCCCTCAATTCTACTGTATGTAATTTTTTTGCTCTGCGAAAAAAGGAACCTTTTTCGTTTATGTCTTAACGGGGAGTCCCTCTACTGTATTGTATGTAATTTTTATCTCGCTCTCCCAAGTCAGCAAACCTTTTCTCTTAGTTTTTACGGGGAATCCCTCTACTGTACTTAGGTACGACATTTTTATTTTTAGTTCGATGTCAGTATTCGTTAGTGCTACAGTACGCATAAACACAAATTGCTTGTAGTGATTTATTTAAAGTATTTTTTTCAAGGTTGTGATACTTTTCCATAATAAAAATAAAAACGCAACTTGCAAGTATCACTTTTATAAAAGTCTTGCAAAGTTGCGTTTTTATTTTCATGCTTGTAGTGAGTTTGTAAATACTATAATGTCATCAAAAGCGGGGGATTTACATCATCAACTGTTCTTGGCCTATAAAGGCTCTCATGCTGACTTGCCAACGCAGTTATGTCAAAAAAATACCAACGAAATTTGGAAAACAGCAAAAGAAAAAATAAAGGAAAGTTTATGGAACATATAAATAGTATTATACGAGAGTTCAGTAAAAAATAGTCTCTTGGGTGTTACGTAACATTTAGGGGGGGGGGGGGTACAGAAACATGTTACGGTGCGATACATGAGGGGGGGGGGAGGGTAAAAAATCTTCAAAAATTGCGTTACGTAATACTTGAACGCCCCCCAAGCAGTTTTATTGAACGAATTGCAATGACCTGCGATTATTTGAGCAAAAAGTTTCATTGTCGTATATTTTTCTGGTCATTATCTCCAGAAATAGATAATTATTGACGATGCATTTTGACAAAAAAAACGGATTTCTGTAATATTTCATTTCTCGGCTATCTTTAGAAATACAATCATACCCCCGGGGACTTTTTTCATGTATCATTCACAAACATTCGATAATTAGACAATTTAAAACCCCATACAAGCACTTCTTAAACTTATTTCCCTTTCTCAGTAACTTTATTTTATGTGCTTCTTTCTTAAGAAATACACTATATTATTGTTATGTTAATCAAGGCTATTTTATCAACAGCATTATCAATAATATTAAGTGCAACTATGTACATTATTTTAGTCTACCACAAAATATATTTGTTCTCTTTAGATTTTACGGAATTTCAGTCAAATCTCTGACATTTAGAGCAAGACGACTTTATAATTGATGAGAATTAATGACTGCCGCAATTAAAATAATCGACAGTATTGTGCACAGAGTCATTTAATCACACCGGCTCTAATTAGCCGGGAGGCGGCTTAACTAAAATATGATTGATTGTTGGATTGATGGAGTGCTTCGCTTTGCTTTTCTGTTTCCTCAAGCACATCAAAATCACTGAAGGGTATACAGGGATTTCAGACTGTTATTTTCTCTTCACTCTTCATTAATATTTATTAGGTATATAAATTTAGGTGAAACATTTTAAATAATAAACGATATAACTTTATTGTGACGTAACAAAGCAAGAAACGATTGATATATGATTTTTTGTTCTCCAATGCCGTTAATCAAACAGATTCTAATAGATTTAGAAGATCGATAAAAACATTTGGGATATAAATCATTACAAACTCAATGATATTATCTTAAATTTGGTGACATAACACTGTCTTAAATACGCAATGAGAGCAAATCATTGAATTACATCTCTTTTAATGTGGCTATAAGTTGGAGGTCAAGGTGCACCCATATAATTGTCGTTGTATTTTCAAATGTATGTATTTTTTCCGGAATGTTTATAAGATACTTTGTTCAATACATATTGAATTTGTCTGTGGAAAAGAACTTGAAATCGTTCTAATAAATATAGCTCCGCCTTATTACGAGTAGGTATATTCTCTAAAAAAGGCACTTTTCTAGGTAATATGTAATCAATGCTAATGAAACTATCTATCATGGATAAATTTAAGTACCTGGGAGCGATCAGCACCACCTCTGGTAACCTCAGGGCTGAGTTTCCGATACATATCGGTATGGCAAAGTGACGGTTTTAACAACATGAGCAAAATATGAAAACCGTCGGTGTTTAGTGTCGAGTCGAAATGTAAACTGTTTGATCCGTGTGTGTCGCTTATTCTCCTGTACGGGTGTGAGTCCTGGCACCTGACCAAAGCCCATGAACAATAAGTATCTGCAATAATTGATAGAGTTCCCCGGGAGAATCTAGGGTAAAAGATGGCACCACCGCATCACGAACGACGCTATACGCCCGACGTACCCAGCTTAGGCCATAACTTCTACCATTGTGGAGAGGAGGTGGACATGGCTGGGACATGTTGGCCGAGGAGAGCGCTGGTCTTCCTCCCATCAGGATCTGGAAAACGAGGAAGACTTTCTCATACTGTGTTCCGCTCCTTTGAAACAGATCTGAGGGATTTGGACATGTGCGGCCATAAACGTTTCACAGGATTGAGCGCAATGAAGTGCCTCCCTATGCCCCTGAGTGGGATATAAAAGGGAGATTTGACGAATTTTTGTTTGATGAATACCTACCTATAATTTTAATTGAAATCAACAAATATCTATATACAACAACGAAAATACATTAAAAATATTTAAATATAAACGGTACAACAATTGATTGAATTAAAGCCAAGAGAAATGGTAAATTAGCCACTTTTTAAAGCCTTTTACCCGAAAAAAAAAACTTATTGAAAATGTATCAACCCATCGAAATGTCTCTTTTTTCCCTCAAAACCGATTTTGATGTTACAGAAGTTTTGTTTTTGAAATATCATAAGATCGATCACTCAGTTTAGTTCTTGTTTTCACACCGAAAAATCCGTGCGCCTTCTCATCGCCATGCCTCCCAATTTCTCGCCACGCCCTACCATTTCTCCAGCAACTCGAACAGTGTCATTACTCCACCTCTTCGGCCTGTTCTTGGTTTCCAATCTGTAATCTCCCTAATATATTATTCTCTGGTCAGCAATTATCAATTTGAGTAGTTGACATAGACGTGCTGATTATAATACAGATAACATTTGAAATTAAATTCGACGATCAACATAGTGGGTCTAGTATATGAAATGTACAACGCATTCTGACGTTGGATTTGGATTAATTTATCTCATCAGTATTTTTTATGATAGTCTTAAGAATCCCAATGATGAACCCTCTCACACTTTGTTCGATTCCATTGAAGGTGAGGGATTATGTACGGTCTCTAGGAGGAAACCTTGCTCTAATCTAATATACTTCTATAAGTTATCCGAATCAGATATAATCTCAGCTGTTAGATGTGTTTGAAAAGAAGATCTAAAGCTTAAATTATAGGCGCTTTAAAAGAAGGCGAAATATGGAAATTTAGGAACAACCGTGAACTGAACCGATGATGAGACAAATTATGAATAACAAGCTCATTTAAAAAAATATAGTTATGTGAAATAACTATATAAAATTATTCATTTAAAATTTAGGGTGAAAAGATATAAAAGAAAACAATGAAGAGGTTCTTGTTGATAAAATTCAATAATATTCTTTCTTTCTAGATTACCGGCGACTCATTCTACTGGGAACGTATTGAGCCGTGGTTAATTCAATGATATATTTGCGGAGAGATAAACGGTGTCCCATATCCCATATATACACCACACTACACCGAATGCAACATCAGAGCATACGATGGAAACATCTCTGACTTCATGTTCCTGACCGAAGCGGTGACCAAATATTTGAAAACCTTTTAAATTTTGACAAGCAATAAACTATAGGTAATAAACATAATGTAAAATATGAATACTATATGATTTTATAGTATGACCAATATGACCATACGATAAATAATATACCTAATGATGTATTGATGCTCGACAAAACTATCATGTTTCTATTCTTTCGAAATATTCAATATGGCTTTTAACTAAGAGAAATTCAACTTTAGTGTTTTATTTCGAATTCATAATACATAATATCTTATCTTTACAAGATTCGAACGCTCCAGATACACGGTCGCCAGGGACCAATCTCAATCCGGTGCGAAGAAATCTGCATATCAATTGATGGGTTGTTTGTTGTGGCGTTTTGTCTCCTATGATGTAGCCCGAATAATAATACATTTTCCTATTGACAAAGGAATACGTGACTGAAATAAACTAGAGCTTACTTTGTTATGTTTTATTGCGTTACTTTAACTGCGTCCGTGAGTCAATAGTCGTATTATTTAATACACCATTTGTCTTCTGGAATGGCTACATGGCCATTGTTTGATCTCCACGGTTCAAGGGTAAAATCAATATTATGGCTTTTTTATTTCACGAATAAACACAACAGATTCATTTCATTGGACGAGCATTGAGATTTATTAACATCTATTTCTTGTCTCTTTTCTGTAATCTTTTCGGTTATGGGTGCGACCTTGAAGTTTTATCGGTCATGGACATTTCTTATTCTGACAGTTTAACCAACCCGTTGAGTCGTCATAAGATCTGTAATGCTCATTTTACCTAGGACTACAGTACTGCTATAGTGTCAACTTAAAACATTTTCAATATTGTTACCGTAGTAACCAAAAACATCGTCATATATTTTGAAAGACTGCCGTCTTATCAGACAACAGGCCGCTCCCTATGAACTCAGTGCATTTTTAGAGATCTGTTAGTCGGGTCAATTTGTTACACATGACGACCTTTCTGAGAGTAATAACGTGTTCATTTGTGATCAGATCAATTTGATCTGACTTAACTTTATATAGATCAATTATGTTTTTTGATACGCCTCAATTAACAACTTTTTTGCAGCTATATTCCAAATCCAAACTCCCTTTAGACCCCACTTAGGGGCATACGGAGACAACAAGAGCTCTCCATTGCGCTCGATCTTGCGCAACGTTAATGACCTCCTCGCACACCATGTCCAGATTCCTCAGCTCTGCCTCGAAGGAGCGGAACACAGTATGAGAGGGTCTTCCTCGTCTCCGGGACCCTGATGGGAGGAAGAACAGCGCTCTCCTCGGCCAACTGTCATTCGGCATCCTTAACACATGTCCCAGCCAAGTCCATCTCCTCCACATAATAGTAGAGGTGATGGGCTCACGCTGGGTGCGCTGGCGTATAGCGTCGTTCGTGATGCGGTGGTACCATCTTATACCCAAAATTCTCCTGAGGCACTTCGTTTCGAATGCAGATACTTTTTGTGCCTGGGCCAGAGTCAGGTGTCAGGACTCACACCCATACAGGAGAATGGGCAACACACACGCATCAAACAGTTTACATTTCGTCTCGACATTAAACGCCGACGCCTTCCATATCTTGGTCATGTTGTTGAAGGCGCCATTTGCCATACCGATACGTATCGGGAGCTCAGCCCCGAGATCACCAGAGGTGGTAATGGTTGCTCCCAGGTACTTAAATTTATCCACCCGGGAGACCTGATGACCGTCGATGGTTATCGGTAGCTGTTTATCGGGGCAGGCATTATTCGCCATGAGCTCCGTTTTACTGGCATTGACTCGAAGGCCGAGGCGTGCTGTTTCGTCGCAGAGTTTTGAAATACTGCGCTGTAATTCCTCCACTGTCGTACTGAACAGCGCTAGGTCGTCCGCGTACTCCAGATCGCACAATTCGCCCATTAGACCATCTCTCTGTGTTATCGGTATACCTCTTGCTCCTTGCATGGACTTTCTCAACAGGAAGTCCATGACTATTATGAATATAAAAGGAGCTAGTACGCAGCCCTGTCTGACTCCCGTGGTGATCCTAAAAGCTTCAGTAGGACCACCTGACGTTTTCACGCTACACTCGGAGTCTTCATACAGAGACTGCACCATTTTAACTATCTTCGGAGGTATACCGTACAGGGCTAAAATTTTTCATATCGATGGTCTATGTGGGCTGTCGAAGGCCTTTTCAAAATCTATAAAGCAACAAGCGACTGGAGAGTTAAACTCCTTTACACTGCTGAAAGATGCACCTGGCACAGAAAATTGGGTCCGTGCAGGACCTTCCAGGTACAAAGCCGCATTGTTGCTCTCTTAGGACAGCCATGACAGGCCCCCGAATGCGGTGTAGTAATATCTGAGATAATATCTTACCGGGAACACTCAGCAGAGTAATTCCACGGTAGTTTCCGCATTCAAGGGGGTCCCCCTTTTTAAATATTGCGACGATGGATCCATTCCGCCAATCTTTTGGGCACCTCTCCTCTTCCCACGCCATTTTAAATATATCTAATAGTGGTTGGCCAAGGGTGTCTATGCCTTGTTTGAGGAGCTCTGCGTGAATTCCATCGTCTCCTGGCGCTTTGTTGTTCTTAAGTCTCATCACGGCCAGCACCATCTCACTGTATGTCGGCGGGTCCTCACATATCCCAGTTACCTGACGTATATTCAGACCAGTCAACTCCTCCTCAAAGTTGTAAGGTGAGGAGGGCTCGGGACGGTTTAATATTGACTCAAAGTACTCCCTTTAATCAGTTCGGGGGCAGTGACAGTGGCTCCACGAGAGTCTCGTATTGCCGTCACGGGTCTTTTTTGACCCCTGCCCCCGACCTCCCGGGTGATTTCGAAAAGTGTCCTTGAGTCATTTCCGAGTGCAGCAGACTGCGCTCGCCGTATCTGAGAGTCCAGGTGTCTTCTCTTATCTGTTCGTACAGAGTGCTTCACCTTGCGGCTCAGCTCTCTGTACTCAGACACCAAAGCAGCCAGTTTTTGAGGGTCTTTTTCGCTGTCTCCGAGGGTCTAAGCCTTCTGGCGAACTTCGATGAGACTCCAGGACCCATCGGACATCCATATTGGCCTCTTTTTGCTCTTATAGCCGACAGAAGAACGTGCGGATTCCATAACGGCGTCACGGAAGCTATTCCAAGCTGTCTCAATCGGAACAGCTCCGTGTGAATCCTGCAAGGGGGCAAACCTGGTGCGTAACTCAGCCTCGTACGTATGACGACACTTAGCACTCTCCAACCTGCGTATGTCCAGCGGGCGAGAGGCTGACGGCCCCTGCTGGAAATGGGTAAATCTGAATCTCAACGAACCCACAAGGAGTTCGTGATCAGTATCCATGTCTGCCCCTCGGTAGGTGCGGACATCACGCAGGTCAGTTCGGTTGCTGGCCCTTACCAGAAGATGGTCAATCTGGTTTTTTGTTGCCCTGTGAGGCGAGGTCCAAGTTTATTTATGGATATCCTATTAAGAGTCCATGGAGTGTGGCGAAACCAATCAGACGGCTTCCATTATCATTTATCACTCCCATGCCATGCCTACCCATGACGCCTCGTCCATACTGGGGGTCACTGCCAACCTTGGCATTAAAATCCCCCAGTACTATTAAGCGGTGGCGCCTTGGGACATGGGACACAACTGCATCCAGACTGTCATAAAAACAGTCCTTGGCAGCCGCATCCCCATCCTCAGTGGAAGCATGGCATAGGAGGACCGTCAGTGTTTCACCTGTCATCTTGAAGGACGCACTCATCAGGCGGTCAGAAACAGGTTCCCAACCAAGAAGGCGAGAGAAGGCATATTTACTTAAAAGTAGAGCGACGCCACGCATCCGTGCAGTTCGGTGACCAGAGTGCAGCATGATATAGTTGCCAGCGTCACTCTGCCCCGTCCCTGGGATGCGCGCCTCGCTCAGCCCCATAATCTAGTCCATAATCTCGCGCCAACTTGGCAGCAACAAGCTCCCCGCCCGCCCTCAAAGTGCGGACATTCAGGGTCCTGATTTTCAAGCTCTTGTTAGAGCGAGCCGTGGTCAACACAGGGGGGACACTAGCTGCCTGGACCCCCCCTGGTGGGGCCCAGGCGTCCGAGGCTTAATTTTGTTGCCTTTTCTGACCGCTTGAGTTTAAGGGTGTGAGGTGGTCAACCCTACGACCCCGATCTGATTTTTCGATTACCTGCCTCTTACAGGATGCTCGAAAAACCAGCAAAAAGAACAGAGGTGCTATTCTAAGCCGACAGCCCCACGGCAGCTATATTAGGGATTTAAAACTAAAAGTAAGAAAATTATATATCCGAGGCGACTACGTACTACGCTTCTTTTCATTTGGCTACTTTAAGTAAAAAATGATACGGAGATATTCTAGAATTTTTTTAAAAAGAACCCAAAATTTTCAAAGTAAGAATGTTTTTAAACCTAATAAATAATACCTCATAGCTATGCAAAAATGGGTAGAGACAGATTACTTTCAGGGCTAATAATATTTCAAACAGGGGACAAAAATAAAGGAAAATATGAAGGGATAAAGAAAAGATACGGCAGATAAATGGCGCTAGGATGAGAAAGGTGCGGTCGTGATTAGCATCTGGTACCTTCGCACTATCTCTATTTGCTGTGCTCGGATTTAGATTTGCATAAAATAAATTATACGTGATACGATTTGTTAATGTTTTTTTCCATACCGAAATATTTTGAGTGCCAACTTAATATGTATGTTAATTTTAGAAGAAATCTGACTGTCTCCATTATTCGTAGATAACTAATGTTTTTTCCATACCGAAATATTTTGAGTACCAACTTAATATGTATGTTAATTTTAAAAGAAATCTGACTGTCTCCATTCTTCGGAGATAACTAATGTTTTTTCCATACCGAAATATTTTGAGTACCAACTTAATATGTATGTTAATTTTAAAAGAAATCTGACTGTCTCCATTCTTCGGAGATAACTTATTTCTTACGTACCTACTTTATGTCTTCTTCTCAGCCTTGAACCGTCTACTCCTGAACGTAGGTCTTATCCATGTTCTTCCACTCCTGTCTCTCTTGTGCCTTCTGCATCCATGTCCCACCCGTAAGCCTCGACAAAAAGAAACGTTGATCGAGCACATACAAGATAAATAGACAATGTTTAGGGACGTGGTAGAGGATGCAGAATGTACAGGATTAAATGACATGAAACCAGATGAAGGAGGCCTGCGTCCAGGAGTGGACGGATGTGGGATAACGAAGAAAAATAATATCCTTAATAAAAAAACTTGCTAACCCCACGCAAAATATATCGTCATACATATGACGAAAGCTATGAACGAGAATCTTTTTCATTCTTATATTATTACTGATGATTATTTTCTTAGTGGTAAATATTCTACACCCTTCCACTTCTACCTCATAAAAACCATAATATTTGTGTCACATTTATTTTCACATTATGGGAAAACGAAGAATCTTTAAATTTATTGCCTTGTGACTTTTATTCAAATATACGGCTGCGTACACACTTTTGTTGGTGCTGCGGAAAACTTTCTTACATAATTATTATAAGGAGCTTTTTCTCACCCCGACGAAAAAAAACTTCGATTCCATTCAATCGATTTTCCATTTAAAATGTTATCGCGGGATAAACGTCACAGTATGTCTCAATCCAAAGTTGGAATTTCATTTTATTCCATAAAAAATCGCTGCGGCAAGTATTTTACAGGATACTTTTCCTTTTAAAAGAATTTTCCGACTCAATTAACTTATTTGAAGAAGATAAAAATCTTTTTGATATGCGTCTCAGAGTTGTTTACTCATTTTTGTATAAAATAGGTACTCATTTTTCCATGATTTCTTCCTACTACAAAAATAAATAAATAATGTCGAGATATAAACATCCATTAGTGTTTCTCTCCTTATTAAAACATTTTTAATGGATTATTTATAAAAGATTTCCTACGCTAGTTTTATATCTTTTAGAATTTATCGAGGTCCTTTCTACACAAATATTATCTATAAATATCTCGTGGAATATTAAAATCTCCACTCGTATTTTATTAGAAGGGTAGGTTCAGCTATTGTATCGAGGTGTCGTCTGCACAATAACAATGGGTTTGTTTTATATTTTTATTTTGTGAAAGGATTTATCCAGTAAGATATTCCTGTACTCTGGATAGAATAAATAAAGATCAAACGTAGATGTTTTTATAAAATATCGAAACTTTATAAATATTTTCATGAAAACATTATTGAAATGGAACTAAGTACGTAAGTAGTTCTCAAAATATTGTCAATGGAATGAATACCAACACTTTCAATGAATATCTCTAAAAGAAGCTTTCTGTATCAAGCTGTCGTGATCTTGTGACACATTTTCAAATCCTGCTAGGGCATTTTGTGGGTTTTTCATCATAAGTGTTCATATGGTTGGATTTTGTTCAATATTTTCCTAGTGAATTGAATTGAATTGAAATTTAACCTCCTAAGTGTGCGTTCACACCAAACGAACATAGAGCCGGGGCAAGAGATAGAGCATACTTTCTTTTTTCCTTGGTATTGGACACCATGGAAACAACGAGCAAGAACTAATTTATGGGTGATGACATTTAAGCGCGCCAGAGTATAGGTTCTTTTTCGTTGTCTTGATGTCCATATCAACGATTTAGAAAATATACTCTATTTGAAAAAATAACAACTAATGACTCTAACAATTCATCACTAATGTTTGATTTTTAAATGGAACAAACCACTACGGGCTTACGACCGTCTTCTACTGTTATTTCGAAGGCTAGCTTAGTGTGATCACTTTACGTTAACAACGTTCGCCATTAGGTGGTTATGTTTGTCTCCGAAACTCCTAATCATAAGAATTCTCAACATGTTCAACATGTCGAAAAATCCCACGTATGCAACAAATAGAAATTTAATCAAAAATGAAATATAGAGATAAAAGTTGGGAATTATTGAGAACAAGAGAGCAACCAAATTTAAAGACTGCGACTGCTGTCATGCATTTGGCGCAAGGATATGACTGCACGCTTATAGTTTTTTTTTATAAAAACTATAAATCACATACCTAGTTATTTGTATATTAATTTTCAAACCCAATTCGAGGTCAAATTTTAAACCAATCATGTTGTTTATACGAAATTTTTACTCCAGGCAATCTTTTCTCACGTTTTTAGGGCCTATTAATGTCAGAGAAGTGCTGTTAGTATTCAAAATTTGTTTTTAAATGTCTGGATCACTAATTTATTTTGAACATATCTGAGCGCTCCTTTCATAATACGCCTGTTTGGAGACATTTCATGAAAACAACAGAAGTGGAAAAAATATTACTATAAGGTGCGAAATATATCAAAAAATTTAGGTGATTAAGTATGATTAAAAACGTACCTACTGTTTGATTTATGCGATAATTTCGTAATGGCTCACACTTTTAGAAAGAACATTTTGGTAATCGCCTTCCTAGTTCAAACTGTTATTAGTACCTACTTAAAAATACGCTTCTTCCATTAAAAAAAACTCTCTTTTAAAAAAACTTGAGTTATATTTTTTTCTTAGCCCTAATTTTATACCTGCGAAGTCAACTTTTACGATAACGACTATATTTCAGAACACGCTGTCCAAAAAAAATATTATCCGATATGTTGTTAAAAGTATTACAACAAGCGTGAAGCAAAATACCGTGTTGGTTACACGTTATTACAATAAAGAATAGTTTTATTACATTTTGATAGTTCACTTTTATTCATTCTTTACACAGTGTAAAACGAGAGAGGATGCTTATATTTGAACCATTTCTTTTCTTCTACCGTCTCTTTTAAAAGCTTTTACTCTGTTTCAGAAGAGAATTACCAAAAAAGTATACGATTTTGAAGTTTTTTGATTGAATAAAGGTGGGCGCACCCGGTTATCACCTGATCATTGAAATCTTTTTATTGGACAAAAGTGCAACGCAAGCTATTGCTTGCGTAAAATAGTTTCAGTTTCATATAACGCCCTGTTTTTGTTGCATGGCTCTCTTCTTTCTAACAGGGACTGCGCAGTTGTTCCACCTTCTTTATTATATTTTGGGCACCTTCATCTTACAATGTTTAGTTGGCTCGTAGTTTCTTTGAATATCAGAATTTCTAATAATTGTGGACTTGGCAAATAAAAATGGTAGAATTTTCATAACTTGAGTAAAGACCACACGCTAATGGATTTCGAATGATGTAGGAGGAAGTTGTTAGCGAGCAAGATTATTCGTAGATCAAAATTGTTGTTGCCTCCCTATGAACATAAAAGCAATATAGAATAATATTAGAAATGAAAAAACGTGTCTAAATTTTGTATTACCATGTTTCATTTTTAATAACCACCGGTTTTCGATAAAACTCACTAGAGTAAGATGTCTTACTCCAGTGAGTTTTACTCCATCTGAGGAAAAAAGCTGTCGCTTTTGAAAACCATTTATTAAAAATTTATTTATTACATATATAATATGTAGGTTATTAAAAATAAAACGTGGTATTACAAACTTTAGACTCGTTTTTCCATTTCTAATATAATGAATATATACCACCAAGTACCTTCAGCCCAAACAATTGAATAATAGAAGAAGTACATATATATATGTATATACATATAATAAGAGGTAAAGTTTCTAATACCAACTTCCATAGTATTGGAACTAGTAGATGGTTGGTAGTTCAGTATTGGAGGTCGTAGGTTCGAATCCCGGCCGTGCCGACCATTTCCGCTTTAACGACACAAGTATTTGCTTAGTGTGAAAGTTGTCAAGAGTGTATTTGTGTTCTCTTTGAGTGAGTTCATTACAAAAAAAAAATTGTCTGGCGACGTCAATTCAGTAGAATTGCATTTTTGTAAGTAATTTATTTCGACATAATTTATGTCGAAAATATTTTTTTTACACTTTTAAGTGTGGTATAATTATGGCACTTTTTTTCACTATCCCTCCAATGCAAGATATATACTTACCTAAATAGCGCAGGATTTTAAATCCATTATTTTCATGACTGACAACAACCAGTCTTAGAAAAAATCCAATATTGGGGCTTAGACTGGATTTGAATTAGGGTAAATCAAACCATTGTATTGGAGTTAATCTGAATTGGAACCATTCTTAGTCTTTGAGTACGTACTTCAGAAATACATACTCAACTCAGCAATTACGTAATTAAGGCACAAGATTATGAAACTTCAGTGTTAAACCATAAAAATAAAATACACTATTCGGAGTAATCTACCTAATCAATCCAAAACATTCTTCTTAGTTCTTACATTTCCGTTATGTCTGCAAAATCTCGTCATCAAAGATTTTATTTGTGATTGGAACACGCTGTATAGGTTTTATATGGGGATTTCATTACAAACTTAACTTAAAGCTATTTACGTAAAGCATTGTTGAACCAAATACAATAAATTATCAGAGGCCTGTCCAGTGATAGGTTTTTATGTGACTATGTACTAACACACAAACGTGAAATTGGTGAGATATAAAACACACATGTTGTCTTTTGGTCTGCCATTACCCACACAAACACGCGCTGTAGGTACAGAACTCCACACTGGTCTTCCACAAATCATTCACACATGAGCTACTTCTCTGAAGATAGAAAAATAATAAATCCCTTTAAGAGGTTTCTAACATGCTTTAGTGAAATCGCCAGCGGTATCGGGCTATTCGTTAAAATAGTCGGACCTAATATATGACGGTGGAAAATTCTTTACTATAGCTTGCAAAATATAAACAGTTAAGAACATGTTTTAATAGAAAATGGTATGGTAACAATGTTTATTTTTTTACTTGATATTTTTCAATTATTTTGATTCTATTATCTGTTTGGCATGAATGTACGTGCATATCCCTCACAGACTATATTTAAACTCGGCTGTAAACGGTATTTTTTTAATGATGAGGGGAAATCCATTATGGACACCAAGAAAGGTAGTGCCGGAGTCCCACCGGCTCGGCTACCCCTCATTCTTCTCTGCAGGATCAGTCCCTACCTGGCGGTCTACCCGAGAATGCAGGTTGTCTGCTGATACCTTTCTTTCTGATATTATCTTTTCCACATATGCCTCGAAAGCATTCCACAATTTCGCCGATGCATGTGGTCGACTATATTGTTCACACTAACGAAGATTAATCTTAATTATAATTGCAATTCAGATGTAGTTGATAGACCAGCGGTTACTACGCCGGCTTTCGCACTGCTTCGTGCGGAGGTCGTGGCTTCGAATCCCGGCCGTGTCGACCATTTTCCGCTTTCACGACACTGTGAAAGATGTCAAAAGTGTATTTGTGTTCACTTCGAGTGAGCACAGATTCATTTTTATAAAAAAAAAAATCATCTCATATACCTAAACATGAATCCTTTGTGGGTAAAATGTCTCTTAAGAAAACAATGAACTAAACCTTTTTGTGAATACCCCTTATGATCAAATGAACATAGGCTGGTATCCTTCCTCAACCTTTGATTAGCAACCATGATGGTCTTTTCCAAAGAATTATGTTCATGCCTTGCGATATGGCTGAATAATTTGAGGATTCTTTCAGTACATATAGCTGAAAATCTGTGTCTCACACTGATCCTTGGAAAAATGAAGTGTGTATGAAGATTTCTTTGCTGTCCACGCTATTCTCAGCATGCTTTATTAGCACCACATTCCGAAAGTAAACTATTTTCATTTCTTCTTCCTTGGGTCTGCATCTTTGGCTATGGGAAAAGAGAGTACGATAAATAGAGTCAATTTGAAAATATTATATTCTTGGTTCTCGTATTGATTTAAAAGGGACAAAATTTCTAGTTGGTAGTAAATTCTCATGATTAGGAGTTTCGGAGACGAACATTACCACCCAATGGCGAACGTTGTTAACGTTAATTGATCACACTAAGCCAGCCTTCGAAATAACAGTAGAAAACAGTCGTAAGCCCGTAGTGGTTTGTTCCATTTAAAAATCGAATATTAGTAATTAATCGTTAGAGTCATTAGTTGTTATTTTTTCTTTAAGGTAGTAAATTAAACCATTCTCAGATCCTACCTATTTTAAAGTCATTAGTAGCTCAGTTCTGAAACAGTTAGGCCTACTCTCAAAATCCCGTGTTCTCATTGTCTTATGTGCCAAATAGTTTATAGCTCTCTCTGCGGGCTAATGACTGTTGGTAATAATTTAAAGGCTGCTCTTGGGATAGCGTGTAATTGGTAACATTTGTTATATGGGAATATATACAAAGCAATCCTTTTTACGCATTAAATAAAATCAGATTACGAGATGAGGTTTCGTAATGAATACTAATCAATGAAATATACGAGCCGAAACTGGAAATACATCATGATCCCTTAGTATGTGCTTTCGTTATTCGTTTATCAATTATCTAGAAAACTTTCCAGCCTTCTTACCACATACAAAGAGTTCAATGTACATAATTTATATTAGAGCGTTACGAAACATTTTCGCCCGAGTTAATTTAGAGCAGAAAATTCCTCATACAATTCAATCAAGTTTTGTAAACACTGTATTATTACGATCTTAGATTATTGAAGACAACACGCAGCCAAAATTGTGTCATTCGCTTCCAATCGATATCGCTATAATTAGTTAACACGGGATTTTTTTTTAACAAGAACCATTATCGGCTAAAGGTTTCGGCAATCAAAATATCGCATTATAAAGGCCGTGACCGCTTAAACATCTTAAATATACAACAACAATTATTTGAATCAACAATAATGTTCTTGAAGAACTCTTTATTCGTTCTTTTGAAAATAGAAAATTGTGTTTTTCCTCCCAATTCTTCGTCCCAAAAGTTTGAAAAAAATCCAAGTTGTTATCTTCTTCCAGCAACTTTTTTTTTTTTGAAAATCTAAAGAGGCCCTCCATACGTGATGCGTTACATTATTGAATCTTACGGAAGCAGTATTGTATGAAAATATACGTGCACGTAGGTACTGCTTGTGTCGTACGCGCGCCTTTCCGGGGAAGATTCACGAATAATGTAAAGCATATTATTGTGCGGAGGGCCTTAAGCTGCGTATAACATCTTAACAAATTTTTTCAGCCCTCTTAGCTTTATATCGTCCATTATAGAATATCCCCAATATAAATAATATTTATAACTAGCTTTCCCGACAGACGTTGTCCTGTGCTCCTAACTATGAATATTGAATTCGAATTTGTATAACGATAAGCTTATTACCTTTAAACCAATGTAATTTCGATCGATGCATCTGTTTCCAACCATATATTTTCCATCGACATTCTGTCTATCGCACCAACTATCAAACAACTGACAGTTCCTGTCAAACTTTAATTAAATTTCAAATTTTCAAATTTGGAATAAAAATTATATATTGTTAAAAGAACTAAGAAGGTTACCTACTTAGAGTTTTCTTTGCTTTTCTAATTATCCAGCCAACTGTCTTATTTTTTTTTCATAAGAACCTTCTCCTAACATATAAGCAAACACACCAAAAAAAGAATTAGCGAAATCGGTCCAGCCGTTTAGGCGTGATGCGATGACCACGCAAAATAGGTCTCCATTTTTATAATAAGTACAGATACCTACGTAGAAGATAACTCGAATGAACAGACTCAACTAAACTCATCCAAATTTTATAGTAAAGATAGTGAACACTTTGTGGTCTCTAATGACATAATTAAAAACAGATTTGAATAGCACAACCCATTTCGGTATAGTTAGTTAATTAATTGTTTTGTTTGAAATAAAGCCTGACCTTTATGTAAATATAAAATAATGAATATATTATTACTCGGCTGGTACAAAATTCCTAACAAGAATGATTATTTTACTATTTTATATATCGCAATAAGAGCGTTAACACCCTTTCTCATCCAGTATCATTTCAAAATGACACAACTTCTAATACGATATTTCTCAATAATAATTTATTATTTCGAAATTATTCTTTCTTTACAGCAATCTTGTAATTTCTATGCTATTGATATATTCCTCTCGTCAAGTATGGATTTTTAGTAAAATTTTGGCATGATTTACTTATTTTGTTATGGAATGCGAATTTAAGTTAAATTTTCGTTAAATTCACTTTTCTCCTCTATGAACGTTTAAAAATGTGGTATGACAAGACTAAAGTAATGAAACAAAGCAGGACCGCAAACACTGATTCACAAAACAGCCCAATGTTCAAAGAAAACTATAATTTCCAAATAGTAAAAGATTTCACCTACCTGGGCTCGTCCATAACAAATCAGAACGAAGACCACATCGAAATTAAAAAACGAATAGATGCTGGAAACAGAACATTCTTCTCTCTCCTGCCGGTACTCAAGTCAAGAAGTGTCCACAGAAAGACCAAAATCACCCTCTACAAAACAATAATTAGAACCGTGGTAGCATACGGATGCGAGGTGTGGACGATGACAGCAAAATCATCAGAACTGCTGGACATCTTCGAGAGAAAAGTACTGCGCAGAATTCTGGGGCCCGTGCATGGTGGCGATACCTGGAGAATGCGATATAACGAAGAGCTGTACAACATCTACCAAGCTCCCAGGCTCTCTGTGCACGCAAGACTGAATAGGCTTAGATGGGCCGGACTTGTACAGAGGATGCCATCATCGCGGGCACCGAGGAGAATTATGGATGGACATCCAGGAGGTCGAAGAAGGGTTGGTAGACCAAGGCTGCGATGGGAGGACGAAGTCAGGAAGGATGCCGAACAACTTCTTGACTGTCGGAACTGGAGGACCGAGGCAGAGGACAGGGTTGTCTGGAGGCGACGAGTATTGGAGGCCAAGGCTCGAATTGGGCTGTAGCGCCATCGGAAAGGAAAGGAACGTTTAAAAAGGGATTCCAATGAAATAAAAGGTTAAATATTTGAGATAGTTAAAAGCTTGAGACAATAGGTTGAAAATTTAATTAAAGCGATCGTTTTTATTTGTTTTTACCAAGCTAACATTTTATCAAAGCATTTCGCACAATGTATTGGAGAATTTGGTATGCAAGCATCAAACAAAAAGTGTGTGGGTGCACGAATTCATTAACTTGTAAATACAAAACACACATCCTACTTCGTAACATTTAATTTGAGAGAAAAAGTGTCTGTGTATCAAATAATTTGAAAAGTTCCCGTACCTGTTAATTAATTTAATTACTAACTCATTTATAAACATTCAGATTTTTCGTGAATTAGATACACGGGACAAAATGTAAAATATATTTTAACTACAGCTGACCCACCTGTCAAACTTCGACCCACCCTAAAATAAAAAAAAAATGTTGTTTTAACTACCCCTCCACTTTCCGATACCTACCTAAAGTAAAATTATTACAAAAATACCTAATAAATCCCTATACAACCCTTTTATATGATAAATCTCATAAACTAACGACACTTAAAAAGCCACTTATCGTAAGCGACAAAAACTCGATTTTATTCGGGAGGTTTATTTTGTTTAAAAAACTTAAAAAAATTAAAACGTTTGAAGTTTTGCTACATGCTTAATAAAAATATACAGAATCGATGAGTTATTAAGTGTTATATAATAATCATGCTTTCTTAAGTCACTTACCATAATTTCGCAAATTTGCTAAGAATTAGATTAGATTAGTCAGATACATCGACGGAGAATACTTTTTAGCGTCACGCGTTAAAAATGGCAATTTCGGCAAAAGTGACTCTTAGGCTAAATAGCCTTTCAAGTATCAAATCTCTGATAGCATGAATAATATATAATATGACGTTATCTCCGCTCAGATGCTAGCTCCGGTTATCCCAGTAGACGATGTTTTATCTTAACTTGGTATATTACGGAATTTAATACAGTTAACAACTTAAAACGTTAATTTTTTATTCTGAGGCGGGACGAAATTTAACGGGTATGCTAGTTTATAAAAAAAATTCCCCAACCTTCTCTGGTTCACTGATGCTTAAAACTTTTTTCCACTCTTCTTTTCAGTTTACCAAATACAGCCCCATCCACGGCAGCGATGCCATCACTCCATTTCTTTTTATGACTTGCTGACGTTTCTACGGTTCTCTTTTAAAGTCTTTTCATTCCATTTTTGAATTATATAATATCTTTCCATGGATCGTCGTGCTAATAACAATAGTAAAAACAAAGTGCATGACTATAAGTAAATATCAACTGCAGTGTAGATTGGAATGTGGATGGGGTGCCGATAGATCAAGTGACGCAATTCCGATAGGCATTGAACTCTCTAGCCACAATGATCTATAAAACGAAGTTAGACATCAGGCGAACAAAGCAGCAGCTATAGCAGGATACCTGAAAGACATTGTGTGGGAAAATAAATATATGAGAAAAGATAGTAAATTGCGTATCTACAAGACATGTGTCAGGCCTGTCATGACATACGCAATTGAGACTCGGGCTGACACCTCTAGAACCAAATATATTCTCCGCACAACTGAGATGAGAACTCTTCGTTCCATCGCTGGTAAAACCCTGAAAGACAGAGTCAGAAACAGCACTATTAGTGAAAAGGACCCAGGACTATGGTTGGGGTGAAGAAAACACGATATAACTTCGTTAGATTATTATTCGATTCTAAACATTTTACATGAAAAATATTGAAAACAGTTTTATCTTAAAAACAAAAAAATGATTCCAAAATTCAAATTTTTAATAATTTTATTTGTATGTCCGTGGCCAAGGTGGCGGTTGACGCTATCCCACAAGGCAGAAAATTACCAGGCAGACCGCCCAAGAGGTGGCAAGACAGCTGGTAGTCGGTGTCCGCGGAAGGATTGACTGAACAAAACAGATCGCATGAGCTAGAAAAAGAAGAAAAATAAGGATCGTCATAAAAATTTGAGAGATTATTCCCTATCTCAAAAGGCAGGCTTTTCTGATAATTTGGCTTATTACAAATAGCTTTCTTAATACAGAAATATGGTAAGCACCTTAGTGAAAGACACCGCAGATACAAAAATCTAATAATATTCATTAATAAGGTAGGTATATTAGAGAAACGTTCAGAGCAAATGTCAATTAGTTGAGATGCTAAGTGTTAGTTAGTTGGATCTGCGGTAACTCTGTCTGCCAACACGTTCCTAGTAATTATTGTAATTGTGAAATAAGCTTAATGAACGGGTGTCTGGTTCCTGCCTTTCACTCACTCTTGTCAAACTATTGCGACACACCTTCTATTTACCATTATTTGGGATGTAAGGAATTACTGTCATCTACATTTTATCTAATTTAGTACAAGTCACATTGAGGTATCACGTTTATCCTCGCAATTTAAAATAGAACAACTAACGGGCTGGAAATATCAAGACTATTGAATACAGCCACGTGATGTAACATAATCAAAAAATTAATTCACATTTTAGGTTATTTAAGAATATAAATAAATAATATTCTTATTGTTGCATAGGTCTTAGTAATGCCAAATGTCAAAGAGAATGGAAAAAATGCACTGTAAACGCATACTCATGATCATAATTTAAAAAAGCAAAAAAATATTTTGACCTCAATCAAATTCTTAAATTGGTTACAAGGGAAGAAAAAGGTACTGTTTTTTTTACAAGAATGTTAAAATTGTATTAAAATATGAAATAAATTTATGTACCAGTATTCCTTAAATTTATGTTCGTAAAACAATCAATAGTATTATTTACTAACAGTTATTTCACAAAGTTTTATCATTCAGTATTAAAGTTGCAGTTTCACTTGATTCAAGGACTCATTATTATTTTATCACAGGTGTAGAGTTTTATTAAAAGGATTGCTGAGGGATGGTCGCCGTATTAATTGATATATTTCCAAGAAATCGAGTCGCTGAAGTAAACAATCGGTATAACGAACTTTCTCAAGTTAAGTAAGTCATTATAAATTACTTTATGTTTGATACATCTCTCTCTCCAATGGCGCTACAGCTTGTATCAAGCCTTGCCCCTCTTAATATTCGTCTCGTATAAGACCTGTTTCTCCGCCGACGTCCTCTAACTCGCAAACTTGGATAATCTTCGCTGAATCTCTTCCGACTTCATCTTCTCACCTATATAGCCGAGGTCTACCGACTCGTCTCCTTCCACCTGGGTGTCCGCTCAAGAATCTTTAAGTGAATCGAACATTCTCTGTATGTTTCCAGTCCATCTTTATTTGAACAGCTTTACAGCTCTTCGTTGGTTCCAATGCGCCACTGTTGGCCCTCTCTCACTGGTCCACAGATTCAGTGAATGTTTAGCATTGTTGACCCAGAACAAAGACATGCTTTATGTTCCTAGAGAATGTATTTGCGTTTCTTATATACATAACATAGTGGATAGGTATTAGCAGTCGGCTCTGATAAAAACCAGATTTTCCTGTTCTTTTTAAGGGCTAGCTCAGATAATTGTTTCTTATGTCTATGACTTTCTTGATAATAATTTTATTTTGTCTAAATTTCTCAATAATAATCTGTGTATCTTAGTTTATTTTATCTATGATTTTCTTAAAAATAATATTTTTATTTGTTTTTGTATCCAACATTTTTTGTCTATGACATTATTAATAATAATACCTAACTTATTTTTGTCTTGGAGATTTTTTTTGTCTATTTATACAACTTTCTTTTGTCTATGACTTCTTTAATAAAAATAACTTTATTTGTCTATGATTCTCTTAATAACTTACGTAGGCCACACACGCTCCGGTATACCTGCACAGGTCGCCTGCGCAGGCGGCCTGTTCAGGTATACCGGAGCGTGTGTGGGGGTAGACCTGTGCAGTTTTTTAGACCTGCGCAGGCGACCGGAGAAGAATCGAAAATCAATTCTTTCACAGGTTCACCGGAGCGTGTGTGGCGGCACTCCGGTCGCCTGCGCAGGTCTTTCAGTAGTTTTCCAGCGTTTGCGTGGAGTGGTTTTGCATTCCTTTAATTGCATATGGCTGTCGGGACTCGGTAGAACTAGATGAGTTTTTTTATAATAATAATATTTTTATATTTAGTATATAGCATTGTATTTAATTCTTTTTTTTTATAGTTATACAATGATGTATACTTCATATATTATGATATATTATTATTTAATAAATAAATATTTTAAATAATAATAGGTAAATAACACTCTTCTATACATCCAATCCAAACTCCCTTAACGCCCTACTTAGGGACATATGGAGGCAACAAGAGCTCTGCATTGCGCTCGATCTTGTTTATGACCTCCTCCCACACCATGTCCAGATTCCTCAGCTCTGCTTCGAAGAAGCGGAACACAGTATGAGAGGGTCTTCCTCTTCTTCGGGACCCTGATGGCAGGAAGAACAGCGCTCTCCTCGGCCAACTGTCATTCTGCATCCTTAATACATGTTCCAGCCAAGTCCATCTCTTCCACATAATGGTAAAAGTGATGGGCTCACGCTGGGTGCGCCGACGTATAGCGTCGTTCGTGATGCGGTGGTACCATATTACACCCAAAATTCTCCTGAGGAATGTTGGTTCTTCTATACATAGGTGTCAGTATAGCCGGCGGAATTCAATGCTTGAAGCATTCTCTACCAGTCAACCGGTCCCATCCAATCTGAGACAGGATTCCAACCCCGAGTAGAAATTTCAAGTGAAAAAACACATTGAAAATTTCTAACCCGGCCGGGAATCGAACCCGGGACCTCTTGATCTGAAGTTGGAGCCTTTGCCACTAGGCTACCGAGTTCGGAGTTTTGAATTTTTTTTATATTGAAATTTATAAAAGAAAACAAAAAAAATTCAAGTAAAAAAACACAGAGAAATTCCGTCCCGACCGGGATTCGAACCCGGGACCTCGTGATCTGAAGTCCACGCCTATAACCACTGCGGTACCGTACCGAGGTCGATCAAATATAGTACAAATTAATAGCTTTCCAAGTAACTGCGCAGGCCGCCTGCACAGGTATACCGGAGCGTGTGTGGCGGCACTCCGGTCGCCTGCGCAGGTCTACCTTACGGTAGACCGGAGCGTGTGTGGGCGTTATGAGGTATACCTGCGCAGGCCGCCTGCACAGGTATACCGGAGCGTGTGTGGCAGGCATTAATTACTTGTCTATGTTTCATCTTTCTTTTTTCTATGACATTCGCTTCTTTTGTTTTAGTTCTAGTATTTGTGGCACTGAAGATGGTCGTGTGACCGAAAGGCCCCTGCCAATAAAGAATAAATGTGAAATAAACATTGTTTTATTTAAAATAATAAAAGTTTTATTATAAGTACCTATACTTACTCAGCTAATTTCCGTCTACTCTCGTTTTCTTTCACTTTATTGCCTGAATTTGAAGGAAGGAGTGATAACAATTCCAGTCTTACTTCTGTCAGTCCATAAAATGCGAAGCTTCAAGTATATCTTGATGTTGAATGAAATAAATTATAAATGGCAAACTTAAGGACATGGAAGCCACAAACGTGTTCAAAAATATTGAAGGGTTATGGAATGAACAGTGAATCTGAATATAAATATGAAATTATCAAATAGTTTGTTTGTAATGTGAAACGTAAGGCACGGTGATATCTAAACGTATGAAATATTCGGTGTGTATGAAATATGTTGCCGAATCAACATAGTTTTGCAGAAGGTTGTTTGCTCGGCATCGTTCACGCAAGTAATTACGTTTACGCCTTAATTAATCGGGTGCTTGGAACGAGAAGTGAACCCATCGTATATTTCGGAACCTTTACTCTATAAAGCTGGAAAGGTATTTGAATAATATTATTTTTATCACTTGGATGTATTCTCTTCGTTTAAGATCACGTAGAACTGAATCGCTGCCTGACTGTACGCTGTACGGCCTCTAATAATAAAAAACCAGCTATTCTCTTTAATGTCCTGTATCATCTTTTTATTTGTAATCCTGATTTGTAATCTTTGTAGCTAATTAGAAGAATGCAGATCAAGTATGGATTTTCTGTTGCTTGTCACCTATCACAACTCTCAACTATTACGAATAAAAAGCAAAATAAACCAATTTATTAACTCAAACAGTTGTATTTAAGAACCACTGATCAACAATCATACAGATATTTTTTCGATATGATATTATTTTCCATAAACACCTGTTATTATTTATTGTCATAGCGACTATCGAGATACAGACGAATAATATTAGTACAGAAAATATTTAGTAGTTAGATTCGTTTTATAATATCTCTAATATAAATTAAAGTCGGGTTAGTGCGAACACTTATAACTCGAGATTGGCTCAACAGATTCTACCCATGTGTGATTTATTGGATTATTCTCCGCTCCGGATAACAGAATAACTAATAAAAAGTTGAAAAATGAATAAGAAATAATATACCTAAATATGATATTAAAGTTTGTATGGAACGAATACGATGCGACGCCATCTTTGAAATGATCTAACAACAAAATTATCGTCTTCTGCATCTGCACCCTCTCATTCTCGCATACGTAATTGTCCATTCTTACAGTAGTTCATTTCACTTTCTCCACCGTTCTGGCGTTTTAGAAATTTTTCATACATAGTTAACCAAATTGCGCGCATATTCTCGCGTTAATCCCGTCTGAGCTTTGAATACGAATGAAATATGAAAGTTTTAGAATTAATATTTTAATGTTATTATTTAGTTAGTTTATTTTTGTTTCTGGAGGCACAGTGCATAATGAACGGGCCGCCTCTGGTTAGGACCAAAGGGTCCACAGGACAACGTCTGTCGGGAAAGCTAGTTGTGTATAAATATTTCGCGTAAGATGAGAGTTTTTCAACGGAAATATCGAGTTAAGAACTATAAAAGAATTACTATTTACGTATAGGAAATATTAACTTATTTATTTAATTTTCCAAAAATATGAAAAAATACGAAAAGATATAACAGAATAGATTGAATAGAAACCTTTGTTAAAATTAGAGCTTGTAAGCCTCCCTTGGAATAAATTATTATCGGATGAAATTATTAGTAGGTAGGTACCTACCCGTATATCTGAAAGACAATCGGTACACAAAGCTGTCCCTGCTCTATGGCGGAACTCTATTTAGAATGCAGATAACATCTTTACAACTGTTTGAAAGTCCAATTTCGATTACGTTTCGCTTTGAATTCAAGTTTTATCTCAGTAGACACGAGGTCCATCATAACTCAATGACTCCACGATAAACACCGATCTATGTCAACATTTAGTTTTTCTTCGTTGTATAAGTTGAAAGTAAATAGGTACAAAACATGTAAAGTAGGTAATTCTTGACAATAGGCTCAATATTTTTATGATATCAATTTCGTATTTTTTTTTGTACGCGGTATTATTCCTATGGCTTATGCCAACACACACATGTCGACTCCTCCGGTAGACAACATTATTTTGTCCATTTGTTTTGTCCAGAATAAATATTGAAAAATCTTTAGGGCCGGAAAATGTTACAAATAAAATTTCTACTTATTGACCAATACTATGTAAATAACTTATTCTTATCCAAACCATAAGATTCTCCTGTTTTTGCTTTACGCGCAGTCTTCCAACAACAAAAAATTATATTCTTTCTCAAAAAAAAAATAAGACTACCCGAAGGTAGGTACTATAAACTTTATTTAAAGGCATTTTAACTGTTTATTAGGAAATGTCTCTTAACCGTAACATCCGACCTGCCAAATGCCAACACCACCTATATAAGAAGGCCTTAGTGCTGGCGGCCATTTTTGGCCTCTCGCGTCACGGCTGCCTGCGTGTAGACAGATATCATAGCGTACAGGTAAGTACATACAGATATAGAAGAGTGAATGCTGGGCCTCCCGCTGTGACGTAGCGCTAAGGCCTTCTTATATAGGTGGTGTTGCCAAATGCGTTTTTAAAGTCATAATTTTAGAAACTATATTTTGCGTTGATTCTTCGACATACATTTTTTAATCCATCAACTTATGGCATCCATAAAGTGTAACTACTGTTTATTTTCTCTCCACATTTTTTTCTTCCTTTTTATCATTCGCCACGACCAAAAGGGTCTTTTGACGAAGCATTCTTAAGCCAAATGGAACTTATTTCAAGTTATTTAATTCCTCAAAATTTCTACCAATCTTTCTTTTTAATAATGTCACACGATTTTTTTTACATAAAAATATTCGCAAGAATTTAAAAATACTCTCCTAATTACCTAGTTCTTTTATTTAATAGTTGTCTTTTAAATTAAAAATGTCTTGTATAGTTCTACCTCAAATTTTCATTTTATTTTTTAACTGCATTTTATACTTCTAGATTCCTTATGACATAGTAGAAGAGAAGTAAGGATATATTTTATTGTTTGCAGTTTATGAGAAATACAGCCAGGATTTATCCGTAAAGGCGCCTGTCTTCTTGAATAACATAAAGACGGAACCTTTTAAGGAGAGAAAATTACTTTGGCGATAGTTTACATCGATTGTATAACTAGCTATTATTCTACAGGAAAACGTTGGTGGCGCTGAATGTAATGGAGAAAGTTGTAAGAACTGAATATATTAAGATCATAATATTGTATGAGCGCTTCCTTCTTTAGAATAAACGAAAATTTATATCACTTCTATTTATAATTATATACACCTCTTATAATATAAACGTTTCTGTCACTGACTCACTGCCTGACTGACCGATGACATTAACGCTTTAAGTTCCTGCGTTTCCTAGAAGATGGCGCCACTCGCAACTAATAAGAAATTTTGTTCTACTAATGCACCCTCATGATAAAAGCCATTTATGAATGCAAACTTTGTTATAAAAAGTTGAAGTGTTTTTGAGTTTTCATAAAGAGTTCAATCAATCAAGTGCTTTAAAGTCTCACAAGACATGCGAATTCAGCCATAAGAAAGCAAAGGTTGCAAAAAAATGCCATAAATGCCTTATTAAAACTAGTTACAATGGAAAGGGAATCAGAAATTTCATTTCGTCCAGTTTTCGTTTATATAATGACGTGTCATTTAGTATAGGTAATTGTCGAGAACATTCGAATACAATGAGCTCATTCTAAGGTTCTATAAAATAAACATTTTAAATCTCTTCAAACATAATGTGCAGAATTTTGTCAGTAAAATAAATAGTAAGATGATATTAGAATGACGTATATATTATGTATATGCTATTTCTTTGAATCCCTACAACAATTCTACCTACGAACTACTTAAGTTTAAAAAAGTATAGGTATGTGGTTTAAAAGCATCAAAATGTTTTCATGTACCTATTGCCATAATATGAGAATCATAAATACTAAAAAATAATTTCGCAGTACACTGATATTTGCGTATCAATAAATGAAATCATACCCCATTCATTTACCAAAATAAATAAAACCCTTATTTCTGGTTACGTTCGTTTAATACATTAAATACAGTTCAAAATACAGTCGATTCCGCTTAATTGGGACATATTTTGTCCCAACTAAGCGGCTGTCCCAATTAAGCGAATTTCACTTTTTTTTGTTGCACTAACGATGTTGTATTAGTAAGAAGAAATTCCAGCTGCATATTTTGTAGATTGAATGAGAGTGTGCCGCACAATGTCAACAAGTAGAAACAAATTCTTTGTTTAAGTCCCAATTAGTTAGCCGATTACGAAAAATTTCAGAAGTCATCCATGCATTTTTGTATGCATGGTACTCCACTGGTAAACATTCCATTCTTAACCCCTTAAAGCATCGAGGTTTAGTACTTCTTCCTATGATCAGTAGCATTCGTTTGTCAGTACCTGACATATTTGTACGATATAGCACAGTAATGCGCTCCATCGCCTTTTTATAACAAGACAGTGCAATGTGTTTATAGCATAAGGAACCGTCTGGCGTAGCACGATAATAGAGGCCGATTTCATCAGCATTGCAAATGTCATCGGCACAAAAAATCTCTAAAAAAAGTAGGAATCATAAATTTCCTGTCCCAATTAAGCGGAATTGAGTCCCAATTAAACATATAAATTTACTATAAGATTCTTGGTTTGGTTTCTGTTCTTTGACATTTGTCCCAAATAATCGGCTGTCCCAATTAAGCGGAATCGACTATATATCTACGTGCGCGAACAAAATAAATAACTTACATCTAGCTTTATGTGAAAGCTCACCGAAGATGATTAGTCAGTTAATACAGAGTGTTTCGTGTTAAACAAATGAAAGCGTTTATTATTTCTGATACTTTTCTTACATATCATACTTTGAAATTCTTTTGTGCATTTTTGAGCTTTTGTTATAACATAAAATTAGTTTTCTTCAATATCAAAGCTATCTTTTTACGATTAGTTTGTGATACTTTTTCAATGAATTTATTGTATAGTAAAAATTGCTTGTACATAAATGAAGAAGATGAGTGGAACCTGGCGGTTACGACGCCGGCTTTCATACTGCTTCGTGCGGAGGTCGTGGGTTCGATCGCAGTTGCGGTCCATCTTCTTCTTATCGTTTCTTATCGCTAGAATGACCAAAATCACAATTCGATTTCTCTGATAATATTCAATACGTTTTGTGAGGAAGGAACCTAGTTATAAATATTATAAAGCGAATGAAATTAAAATAAGTCATACGAAGACTTTGCAAAAACAGTTAGTAGGTATGACATTTTTTTTTATCGCTCCATAACACAAGAAAACAATTTAAGAATTTATCAAACAAACGATTTAGAAAGTGAATGTCACTTTGATTTTAATGGACTGGTATGAAGTGCAGCAACGACAATATTCTTCTCTTCATTAAGGTTCACTGGAGTGGTAGCTTTTCTTAAAAGAACTATTGGAATTTGGAAAAATATTTGTGTTAAAGAAAAGTTATGCACATAATGACCTAACGTTCTGAATGTCGTAAAATAGGTTCTCTTCTAATTAGATGTTCTGTTAGGCATTCGCTCGTTTGGAAATACATAAGTGTTTTGATGCCTTTGCCCAATGGACATCGATTTTGAGAAATTGTAATGGAAAATTTTAAAAACAAATTTCAATGAAAGCTTTGATGAAAAATTCAATTAGTCAAATAATTATCCCTTTTAAATACATTTAAAAACGGAAAGTAGCTATTTTTTCATCAATGTTTTGAGGTTTTTTTAATAACCTTTTTATAAGATTAATAACCACCCAATCATATTATCCATATAGTAATACGTGAAGAAAAACTTTGTGACCATTTTTACGAAAATTGCGCGGACGGAGGAGTATGAAATTTTGCACACTTATAGTTTATATAGAGAAGGAGTGGAGAATGCTTATATATTTTTTATATATATATAAAAAACAGATTAAATCAATAAAAAAACATTATAAACACTACTGTGGTATTATGTATTAGATACTCACACACACTTTGATGTATTTGACATTGACACAGACGCATATATTAATTTATTTATCTGAGGTCAATTTGAGAATAGATTAATATTGTTTGTCTTAAATAATAGAAAAAAAATTGTACATATCAACATTTCAAATTTGACGTATCCATGTCATTGTTTTTGAAAGAAAATTTAGAAATACCGCTCGCTCAGTCTTTGACAATGGAACCTTAATAAAATAATACTGTTCAAACTTATAATTTAAATAAGTAGTAACCCCGGGTTCGATTCCCGGTCGGGTCAGAATTTTTCTAAGTGTTTTTTCACTTGAAATTTTTACCCGGGGTTGGCCTGTCTCAGATTGGACGGGACCGGTTGACTGGAAAAAATTGCCTCAGGCAATAAGTTCCGCCGGCTATACTGACACCTTTGTATAGAAAAGTGTTATATTATTATTATTATTATTAATATCGAAATATGAGCACTGGTCGACCACTAGTAAGTATTAATAATGCGAGTATTAAAAATATATCAATAAACTGAAATATAATATGTAATCAACCGATAATTTCTTACTTTAATTTTGCGACTCTACATAAACATACACACATTCTCCCCGCACCCCGCAAAAGCGCGAAGACCAATACGTGACTATTTTTTTTTTTTTTTTAAATGGCATATATCCAAAAAGATGATGAAGTCAATGACGCTATTCCATTATGAGTATTCAAATTCGATTAGAAATCATAGAACAATAAATTTACTTCTTATTGACTCTATTAATGTTAACTATAAAAATTATTATGAACTAAAAAAATTCAATCTTTATTAAAATATACTTGAACCATTATATTAAACACACAAGAATATTCAAGAATTTTTAATACTTATTAAGACAAAAATTCAAATTTATGTAAATTGGTTGTTTTAACAAAATGTCGTTTTGTTTTGTATAGAACCAACGACTAAATGCAAATTTTCTGTGTTTATTCTATCTTCATCATTTTGAGATAATATTTTTTTAAGTTTACTTACATAAAAATCTTTTTGGTTTTAACCCACCATAGTGAAAAGAATGTACGTATTAAAATAATTGTTATACTCACAACAGGAAATACAAAAATAAGGTTATATACCTACTTTGTTTTCACTATATAGGGTTAGATGGAAAGTTGTACTGAATATATTCAGGTCATTTCTAATGGATTTGATCCATGATATGGTGTTCGAAACATAACCGTGGAGATACCTATTGACTTTTAAAGATTTTTTTTAAAAATCCTGTATTTTTTGGCTTTTTATCGACTTTTTTCGGATTAGAGCTCTTAGGGTATTTTTTATGTGTCTAGTTTGAGGCCATATCAATTAATATAAATGATTAACAAAAGCTGAAACTCCTACAACTAACAGCTTAAAATTTTTGTTCGGCAGAGGGTAGAATAAAAAATTTTCACTAAGGCCCCGTTCGCACTGCGATATTTCACCGCACGGATTTTTTTTCGCAAATCTGTAACATATTGAATCTTATTGGAGTGTTCGCACTTGCGGTAAAAATATCGTGCGGAAAAAAATCTGTGATTTTTGCAAATTGAATGCGATGCGGTACGGATTATTTTCGTGTGAATATTTTGTAGGTACCTATGGTTATGTCCACACTGCGGAATAATACTCGCGAATTTCTCTCAGTCAGCTCTTGATGTTTTGTGTAGAAGAATCCTTTCATAGGTCTCATGACCATAAATGGATGAATCCAATGTTCGCGACATCTTTTGATACGTATATTATACCGCTCCCGAAGTATCAGTTAAATTTAAAAAAAATCTGTTGTCCACATTAAACGTCTGTCGCAGCCGGGAACTGCAGCGACTTGACAAAAACCGTGCGAAAATTTATTCGCAGTGTGTGATTCCTAGGTCTCATGGCCGTAAATGGATGAATCCAATGAGGTGGTTGGTTGTCCAGTGGTATCAATCGGCGACTTTCGTACGTACAGCGTATTGGAAGTCGCAGGTTCGAATCCCGGCCGTGCCGACCATTTCCGCTTTCACGACACAACCCTTTGATTAGTGTGAAAGATGTTAAAAGTGTATTTGTGTTCACTTTGAGTGAGCACAGATTCATTTTCTAGTAGTAGAGGGTAAATTTTAGAAATTGCGGCGCCCATGTCGAAGATGAATCATAAAAATATTGCTCTGTTTTTGTTACGTTTTATTTACGTATTTAAGCTACTTTTACCTCCAACTTAAAGTGACAAGACCCAAAGGAGTTTTTCTTAACACATTATTATCATATTTTCTTAGTAAGTATGATATGGCAAAACACCTAGTTTTTTAGGAACATCAAAGAGCCTTGTTTATTCTGTCTGTAAAATGTATTATATTAAATTTTCTTTTATCACGGTGTTTTCTGTAAAGCTCGGTACTCACTTGCGCCGCGAACGCGTATCGTTATATCAAAAAGATGCATGTGTTCCGCTCGCGTTTCTTTTTTTCGAACCACGTATAAACTTAACCTTTCGATTAAATTGATGCAATGTCACACGTTCGCGGCGCAAGTGAGTACGATGCTTAATGTAGGGTTACCCAATATGTACGTTTCACTTAACTTTAGATTAATTTACTCAATAGTATTAGCCACCTTTGTACAATTTATTTTTACACGTACACAAACAAAACAGAAATCAACGTTTTTTTTTTTTTCTAAAATTAACATACCTAAGCAAGCTTTTTGAGTAATTTACTTTTTTTGGAACGTCTCTCAATTTTTTCTTGATCCATTATTTATAAAAAAATGCAATACCTACTTATAGACACATAAATGGCGGGAAAATTTGAAGATTAATCTTAACACAAATTTTGAATTTGTTTGATTTACCTAAAATATGATTTTTTTAACGCACTAATACCCCATATTATAAAAAAAAATAAGGTTGGTTTGAACTCTTCACTGGTGTATGTTTTGTAAATTTTATGTACTGTCTTATTTTTGTATCAATTTCACTGTTTGTATATAAATGTTAAAATAAAATAAAAAACAAACTTATTTGCGAATACCCGTGCTTGTTCGCTTTCATTCTCGGAATATGGAGATTTCCGTTTGTCTTAAGGAACCTCTTGACATTCTGAGAATTATTTCGCACCCTCAAGACTTCCGCGAGTTTCTCTTTTGCATCTTCATAACACAAAGAAGGTAACACGATCAAAGTGACGCTGCTCTAAGTGATATTAACTTTGATCTCTATTTTATGATGGGTGTACCAAAGAAGGGAAATGAAGATCGGTACATATTTATCCATCTAAAGCGTAAATTTCTTAAATGTGTTTTTTTTTATTTCAAAAACCATGTTTGAGTTTCCTAATCGCACCGAATGCATTATCTAAGTTACTTTAATATCTAAAAAGATTAAATCGTTTTGGTTGACCAACTCTCAATGAATGCCTCTGGCGAAAAAACTTACTTAGTGGTTTCAACTAGTTATTGAAAAAGTAGAATTAATTTTGAATATAATATTTGTCCAATTTTGTCTTTCTGGAATTACAATAATTCTCTAATTATCACGTCTCTCGGTCAGTTCTCGAAAACAATATTATATCTCGTTCAGGTTCAGCACCTTTCATGTATTGTTTTACTTCTACTACAAAATTCAACAATTTGATTCTCAATACATCGTTTCTATCATATTATTACTAATGATATTCTAGACGTGATCCTCCTCAAAATGTCAGATATCTATCTACGTGCATAATTGAATACGAATAACGGATTGCACTTGTCTATATTTTGACAGTAACGAATATATCCGCCTCTCTAATGATTTCGATACACGCGCAAAACATAGGTTGGAATAAATAAAATCGAAATATCAGAACAATATTCGTTCAATCGTATGAACATTTTCATTCATTCTATCGATAGTAAGCCGTTTTGATCCTTTATAACATTTTACATTGAAATGACAGGCTGGATTTAGCTAATCTACTATTACGAATAAGCTATGGGTAATCCCGGATTATATCAACCTCAGAAATGGCTTTTGTATTCTATAAAAAGATTTTTATTAAGTTAATGTCTGAGGATGAAAAGATAC
Source organism: Mystacides longicornis (assembly GCA_963576905.1). Taxonomy (NCBI): domain Eukaryota; kingdom Metazoa; phylum Arthropoda; class Insecta; order Trichoptera; family Leptoceridae; genus Mystacides; species Mystacides longicornis. Next base: position 14,466,317 of record OY756433.1, on the reverse strand, counting down.
AATATTACCTCTTTATACATTTACAAGTACATAAATAACATCACAGAGTTGCGGAAAAGTTATAGTAACCAGCGAGAGCTGAACAGATAAACTTACTAATGAACGATTATTCTGAACTCATTAGAAACTTGAATGATTGGAGGTTAATTATCCTTAAAAATTTTATAAGATCTGTTGAGTTTGTTGGTGTGTCCTTCATAAAAGGGTAAAAAAAAGTAAAAACCATATAGCATTGAATCTGTTGCTAGACCGAGGCCTGGGATTGCTAAGGATTTGGTTTGAGGTATTGTCGGGGAATATCAGAATTTTTGATGTCAAACGTGCCAAAGATTTTCCTGGTGGAAATATCCGGGATTAAACCAACTCGACAACCTAAATTATTGAACATTAATGTTTAAAATTTCAGTAGAAGACGGTTTGAAAATTGAAAAAAAAATTTGAACATTTTTTTTTTTTACCCATCTCGCCGTGTCCCGTAAGGGGTAGGCAGAGAGAACGGACCTCCACTCTTTTCTATCCAAGCATACTTCTTTCGCTTCTTCCACCGACATACTATTTCTCATACAGCTTCTCCTATTTCTCATACTTCTTACCTGGCCTTCCTTGAGGACGGAATCGATGTGTTCGATCCACGTCATTCTCGGTCGCCCACGCTTTCTTACACCTTTCCTTTCGATTCCTTTGAACATCGATTAACGTAACGATTAACGATGACTCTTTTCGAAGGGAGGTGAAGGCATATCTATTAGATAGATGCTTTTATAGCCTCCATGAGATGACGAATCCATAAATCTGGGGTAATATTTAGGTTTGCATCATTCATTGGGTTTTCCTCATTTAGAATGTTTCATAATAATTGACTGTAGAGCCCTTACGATCTTTCTCTGTCTGTACTGTCTACTATTGATCGTTCTATTCTTTATGTGTACATCTGAATTGTATATGACGAAATTCTAGTTGGGCCCTTTACACCTGCCGTAATGGATAATAATAATGATACTGATATTATTAATTGTGATGATTGATTTTTTTTTTGTTGAGTTCAGTCCTTTTCTTTTTTTCTGTTTGCTATTTTAATGTGTATTTTTATGTGCTTCTATTTGTAACTTGACATGTCTAAGTAACCAACTGGGCCTATGGAAATAAAGTCTATTTCATTTCATCAAAATAATAATATTAAACTTTACAAGGCGTAGGTAGTAGAGAATAGAGAAATACAAAAATTAATATTTTCTTAAAAATATTCATTCCCTTATTACAAATATACCCTTGCTTTTACTTTACAATTTCAATTAGTAAGATTTCAGCGTAGTATTAAATTTAGAGTATAATTTGGAACATATGTTACCAGCAATTATGCAAAGAAACAAAATTCAATGAGATTCATTTACTTTATTCAACACATACGTAAACACGGCGCGCAGATTTGCCATTTTCGTACATAATATCTTACTACAAAACATAACAAGGTCTTATATAATTAATCGAGGAAGGGTTATAATGGGTTGTACCATCTTACGGCTACCAACCTCTGAGTCTGAGAATGTGAAAATGTGGATGAATAATCTAGTCAGCACTTAAGCCAACAAGAGCAAAGAATGTTAATGACGTGATGCTACTCAAAAGTCGTTGATGTTATGTCGCTGAAGGGGTGAAACGACTTTCTACACGGTCGTCATATGACGCCAAACAATAGCTGGAAGCATTATGCACGATATAATAAAGAATATTGAGAAAATTATAATTACAGTGATGTCATCATTTTCTGGATAAGCTTAAATACACTGAAGTTTTTTTTTTATTAGAGTTGATCTAACCAATTCGAGTGTAGAAGTGTTAACGCCAGTTAGAGCATTCATGTTCTAGGTAGAGAGTATAAAAAGTGCCATTGTGTACACTAACAGCCGGTTTCATAAAAAATAAAGGAGACTTTAAGTTTCCTTTAAAAAATAACGCGTTTCATAACAACAAAATGACATTTAAAGCTGACTTTATGGTAAAGTCTCGTTATTGGCACTAAAGTCGACTTTAATGTAGTTCAATCTTTTAACACCGGAGTTCATAGAAAATTTAATTTACCAAGTCATAAACCATAATAATAAATTAACAACAATAACGACACATTCATGCTTTCTTGAGAAAAGGAATTGACAGATTAACAGAAATTATGCGAAAATATTAGTAAACAACCTATGTTTTCCATAGATTTCCATGGTTACAATATCAACTACTACCAACTTTCAAATATTTTTTTATGAAACGCGTCTTCCTAAAGGAGACTTTAAAATTTAAAGGTTCCTTTAGCTAAAGAGTTCTTTAGTCGCTTTTTTTGATACCGGCCGTTAGTCAGAACAGTCTAGGTAAATTTTTATTTTACAAAAATTATTAATATGAGTTTATATACAACAAGAGTTTCCATGAAGTCGTGGATTTTATGGCCTATCCAATTGCACTATTTCTCTGCATTCAACAAGTTAAGTTTTAAATAAATGCCACACATTAAAAAACCGTAAGTTAATTTCATTAACAGTTTATCAACTGTTTTAATTTTGTACATGTAGGTGCCTGTTTGTTTTAATTTAGATGTATTATATACCACGCAGTTAGATATAACTCTGTCCAAGCCATTATGTAGAAGAGCTTTTCAGCTAAGGACATAATCGAACCTAGATTTTTAAAGTTTTTTGTTAGACTCGAATTTCCGAGATTTTTTAAGGGTCGATAAGAAGAATTTGGAAGAGGTAGAGAAGTGTATGAAGGAGTAACTTTTATGGTTGATTTGCAAAGTGTCTGAGTGATGAGTATTGAATGGTTGGAGTCGATCATAATTTTGCATGCTTCTTTTGCGACTACTCTCAGATCTTATATACCATAGCTCCATTACGCAACGTTTACCTCTTAATTCTCAGACTTTTTTGTTTGTTTTTTTTTCATACAACAATGTTTAACCCAAAAACATTAGTTTTAATGTCTTCTTTAGAAAAAAAAAAATAATAAAACAAATCGATAATATGAAGTCGTAATCATTATTGTAACAGCGGGCTGGAGCCCACTCGTACAAAGAAGTCATGTCACGTACGATCACTTGATTATCTTTAATCTGAAATTCCACTCGAAATCTATATCTACAAAACGGACGTGAATCAGTGTATGTTTGCTTACGGACTGTTAGGTTGCTATGAGATTGTTCCTCCACGCCGATCGGTGAAGGCCAAAGTTTCAGGAAGGAATAAAGGAGAGTTGTGCGACTTACCTCTGTTCCTCTTTCCTCCCTGTATCTTGCTTTATGGACTGTATGACACTGACACAATTAAACTTTGTACAATGCTATTTTGCTCTCGATTGAGCGACAATTCAATCACGAACGAATTTCGTATCGATTAATAACTGACAGATCTTCTCGCGCGAAGCGTCCGTGTAACACTAACTATCTAAGTCGCACCACGGGAACATTCGGGATGGACAGGTGACAATTATTAGGTATTATTATTAGGTAGGAAAATTATGGAACATGGAGAATTTAGGATGATTGCCCAAAGAAACAATCAACATACCGCCCACCTAATTTGATCCTCAAATTACATCCCGAACATCAATGTGCGAAACAAAAACAAAAAAAAACGAAAAGAAAATTAGGCATCATTGCAGTGTGGATGCTTACGAGTAAACAAAAAATAACAAAATTAACGAAAAATAACGAAAAATTTGTTGCTATCCAAGCTACAACGTTTAAAACAAAACAAAAAACTTAATAATAAAATATAATATAATATCGGACTAATTATTCAATTGTATGTTCATTCCGAAGGCAACGGGCACACCTTCGAAACTGGCCTGACTAAAGAGCCAAGGGCCGTACGAAGTGTCACTACTCGGACTACGTTATCCTTTCCCGGATGAATTTGCATAACTCTACCTAATATCCACCTCGTTGGCGGAAGACGCTCGTCCTTAACTAAAACAAGCTGACCCTCGCTAATATTATCGCGCTCCTTATACCACTTCATACGCTGCTGTAACGTATTCAAATATTCGTTGTGCCATCGCCTCCAAAATGCTTGGGTTAGGCTTTGTACATGCTGCCATCGACTCAAGCGATTTTCCTTGACATCGATGAGATCATATTCCGGCAGTGACACCAAAGGTCCTCCTACGAGGAAGTGCCCAGGCGTCAATGCATCGATCTCATCCGGAGATGTACTTAATGGACACAATGGTCGTGAGTTTAATATGGCCTCCACTCGAATGAGTAAAGTGGAAAGCTCCTCAAATGTAAGCGAGGTCTCTCCTACTACACGTTTTAGGTGGTATTTTGTGCTCTTTATTCCAGCCTCGTATAGGCCTCCAAAATTGGCACCGGAAGGAGGGTTAAACGACCATTTTATCTCCTTTTTTGCGAGATAATTATATATACTATCATGTGTAGATTGATGCGAAATAAATTTAAACAATTCGTTAAGATACCTATTTGCACCCACAAAATTAGTTCCGTTATCGCTTATTATTTCAGAACAGAGTCCCCGACGACCCACAAATCGATCGAGAGTGGCGATGAAGGCATCTGTCGTAAGATCTGAAACGAGCTCCAGATGTACCGCTTTAGTGGCTAGACAAACAAATAAACAAATGTACGCTTTCGAGGTTTTAGCCCCCCTGCGCTTGTGATCCTTAATTAAATAAGGCCCCCCGTAATCAATACCTACTCGAGAAAAAACTCTACTCTGAAGCACACGCGATGGAGGTAAATCTCCCATAATGGGAACCGAAGGCTCGGCAACAAACTTAAAACACTTAATACACTTCGACAAACGAGAACGAATTCTTTGTCGTGCAGACATAATCCAATATTTCCGTTGTAAAATAGACAATAATGTTCTGGGTCCAACATGAAGGTGTAATTTATGATAATAATCGATAATTAAATTTACAAGATGACTGTCTTTAGGAATCAATATAGGAAATTTATGTGTATAAGGTAAAGCAGAATTCGACAATCTTCCGCCCACCCTGACAACACCATTTTCATCCAAAAAAGGCCTCAAAATTTGAAATTCCTTTATACACAGCTCACCTTTTCTAATTTGTTCGACAACGTTAGAAAAATAAGAATTTTGCTCGATTTTAATTATGTGTAAAAGTGCTCGATTTAATTCCCACGTACTAAGACACAATCCGCTATCACGACCGGATACCGACGATGTACGACATCTATCAGTAAAACGTAACATCCAAGCAACCACGCGCTGTAAGTTACTCAGAGATGAATACCTAGTGACGATATCGCTAGGCATCTTATTTATAAACAACGTTAAATTTTGCTCTCCCTTTCGTTCGGGTAATTCGCTAAATGAATCAACCGAAATATGAGAATTAGGCCAGTCACTTACTGGCTTTGTAACCCAGAGCGGACCGCTAAACCACATCGAATGATTTATCAGTTCTATGGGCAACAAACCTCGCGAACAAACATCGGCACAATTTTCTTCTGAACTAATATGTTTCCACACGACGTTTGGTGCATTTTCATGTATTTGATTCGCGACAAATGTTTTTAATAAATGTGGTGAGGTATGTAACCAGCCCAACACGATAGTTGAGTCGGTAAATAAATAAATTTTCTTTATTTGAGAAATAAATTTAATGTTCGACATTACGATTTTAATAATGCTAGACAAGAGAACTGCACCACACAGTTCTAATCTCGGTATGGACAATGTCTTCAGCGGCGCCACTTTCGATTTACTAAGTAATAAATGTGACGAATTTGTTTCACAGTTAACAAGGTAGACGACCCCTGCATATCCTTTCTGTGATGCGTCACAGAATCCAACAAGCATTAAATTACAATCTGGCGTAGTTTCGTAATGTCGCGCTATGTTTAACTCTTTTAAACTCGGCAGTTCGCTTACAAAAGTTTGCCACCTCTGACGAAGATTGCAAGGAACAGTTTCATCCCAATCGATTTTGAGTGTCCATAGTTCCTGCATTATACATTTTGCCCAAAATACAATAGGACTGATCCAACACATGGGATCGTATAAACGCGCAATACAAGACAAGATGCTTCGTTTCGTGCATACTTGCGGGTTACAGTTCGATTCCACATCAACATGAAAAGTGAAACAATCTTTATCAGGTATCCACCTAATACCCAATAATTTTACTATCTTTTTTTCGTCCGAATTTTCGAAAAGGTGAGGTTCGAGTACCCGACACCCGTCATCCAATAACGCAGAACTATTTGAGTTCCATTTGCTCAATTCTAACTTAGCTAATTTTAATAATTTGACAATGTCATGTTTGAGTTCTAAGGCTGATTCCACTGATTCAGCCCCAGTGATAAGATCGTCAACGTAAAATTCCTCCAATACAGCCTGTGATGCACGAGGATACTTATCTCCTTCATCCCGTGCGAGTTGATGAAGGGTACGAATAGCTAAGTACGGTGAACTAGACAATCCGTATGTAACAGTTTTCAATTGAAAAGCTATGAGTGATTTAGTCGCTAAATCACGCCACAAAATATTTTGATACTTTCTATCCGATGGTTGAATTAAAATACCTCGATACATTTTCGTAATATCGCAGGTAAAAACAATTTTATGAAATCTAAAATTTAAAATTATACTAGGTATGTCGTTTTGCAATTTAGGTCCCGTCAATAAGAAATTATTCAATGAGACATTATGTGGTGAGGTGAGAGCGGACCCGTCAAAAACTACGCGCAACTTTGTAGTCGGACTCAACGGGTTAATAACGCAGTGATGAGGTAAATAAAAATAATCTCGATTTATAGTAACATGTTCCATATGATCTAATTGTTCATATTCGCGAAGAAATTCACAATAACTATTTTTTAACTCTGGGTTTTTTTCTAATCTGTATTCGAGTCGTTTAAGTCTAGACTCGGCCAAACTAAACGAATTATTTTCCGGTAGACTATTATTTTTTAATAACAATGGTACCACGTATCTACCATCTTCTTGACGAGCATGCTTCACCTCAAAGATTTTTTCCGCAAGTTCATCGTCAGAACTCTTTCGTGCAACGGAAGAAATCTCTTCGACTTCCCAAAAGGATTTCACTAAATTATTAATTGACGGATCTGTCTCGCAAAAGAACGACACGGGAACAGAGGGCGTCTGCCTCAATTCGGTTTTCCCCATAATTATGTAACCAAAAACGCTATTAATGGCTCCAGGATTTCCACCCATCACATTGCAATTATCTCTAAATATTTGTAAATATAAATCTGCTCCAATCAATATATCTATCTGACCGGGTTCATAAAACCGCTCATCAGCCAATCTCAAGTTACTAAATTTCGAAATGGTTTCCTGCGATAGGTATTCTGATGGTAGATCACTCGTTATCTTTGGTATTACTACAAAATTACCACGCAATATTGGACCAGATGAATTTTTTGGTTTAAAAGAGCTCGAAGTTACACCCATACAATTCACTTGAGTATTACCCAACCCGTTTATAGGCACACAATGTTTCTTTATATTTAACCCCAAACGTTGCCTACAAGATTCAGTCATAACGCTTATTTGTGAACCACTATCCACGACCATCCGAACGGGTAAATAGCTCCCTTTATAATGTCGACACTCTGCCATTATCGTACCAAGGAGTACACCACTATGGCTATTATTAATAGCTGTTAATGTATTGGGCACACGCTCGCCGCTATGCATTGAACTTTTCACAGCGTTATCAAATATATGAAGAACCGAATGATGTTTTTTATTACACTCTTTACACGTATATTTCGATAAACAATCCTTAACTTGATGAGAATTCTTTAAACAGTTATAACACAATTTCAACGATTTTACTTTGTTAATACGTTCTCTAGGAGATAAATTAATCAAAGTGGGACATTTATCCAAAAAATGACTACCATTACACAGCATACAATTCTTGGTATTTTCATTTTTACTTGAAAAAAGAGATTTAAACGGTTTTTTATCTTTTACATCTGTCGAACCCAAAGCTCGACACTGAGTTTTCAAAAACGTGAATATATTTTCAGAATCTGGTATAGTATTACCAGATATACTGGACTCAAACTGTCTCTTAGTGACAGCATCCATTAAACGTATCATCATATGAGCGATAAACTTATCAAAAATGTTCTCAACTTTCATCGCGTTTATAGCTGCTGTATTTTCCTGAAATACATTTAATAAACGTGACAACTCAGTAGAAGATTCACGCTGAATCGGCTTGAATTTCAACAATTCATCAGTATAATGAGAAAACAATAATCTGGAATCTTGATAATAATCTACCAAGGTTTTCCACGCGATTGCATAATTTTCTTCCAGAAGTGGAAGATTTTTTACTTGCGCAAGTGCTGGTCCACTAAGTGCAGATAGCAAATAATGGAACTTCTCAATGCTGCTAAAGTAAACATTATTATGTACTAGACTTTTAAATAATGAATAGAAAGAATTCCAATTACGAATATCGCCGTCGAAAGTCGGAATTTTAATACTAGGCGGCTTGATGTTATGACACGCCGACTTCGCACCGATACTAGCATCTTCAGGCGGTACTTTCAACGCATTTTTTACACGAACCAACTCAAAGTAAATCTGATCAATTTGTTCATCTACTTTAAAACACGTTTGCAATTCTTCTGTTTTCGCAAGTATAACTAAACATTCTTGCAGATCCGTTTGAATTTCATTGTATTCACTATACCACTCGTCTATTTTATCTAACCTTGTAATAAATATCTCGCGATTTTTTTCATCGTTTTTAATTTCGAAAGTTACATCAAATCGTTTGATAATCCTTTCTCTACGAGATGTTAAAGTAGCTACTTTGTTCTCATCCATATTTGTTTTCGACATAAATAATTAACACTTTACTTTTATATGTAAGATCGCTTATATTCTGTAGCCGCGAGCCTTGCCACGCGCGCAACAACAATGTACAACAATAAAACTACTCAATATTATTTTCGATTTATTCAAATTTCGTAATTTCCACACTGCAATAATTAATTAACAATAAATTAATTAATAAACACGAATTTAGCTTTTATCCGGCTTCGATTAGGACCAAATGTTAGGTTGCTATGAGATTGTTCCTCCACGCCGATCGGTGAAGGCCAAAGTTTCAGGAAGGAATAAAGGAGAGTTGTGCGACTTACCTCTGTTCCTCTTTCCTCCCTGTATCTTGCTTTATGGACTGTATGACACAATTAAACTTTGTACAATGCTATTTTGCTCTCGATTGAGCGACAATTCAATCACGAACGAATTTCGTATCGATTAATAACTGACAGATCTTCTCGCGCGAAGCGTCCGTGTAACACTAACTATCTAAGTCGCACCACGGGAACATTCGGGATGGACAGGTGACAATTATTAGGTATTATTATTAGGTAGGAAAATTATGGAACATGGAGAATTTAGGATGATTGCCCAAAGAAACAATCAACACGGACTATAGATGATATATATAAATAGATTGTTCGCTAGACCAGTCAATACCTACCGTCTGTCAGATGTCAGTAGCTTATTTTCCACTAGTCCGAACATCCAACAAGGCATTGTATAAAATAAACCTGAAAATCTTCAAACACCCACACAGGTAGGCACCTAAATATAATCCAGTACAATGAAAGCCTTCATCCGTAGGCTGTAATTAAACATTTCGTATTATCCGACTATCTGCACGTAGGCTTGAGTTGTTATTCCCGCTATGATAGCTTTATTTTTTTTATATATATAAATATATATTGAGCTTAATTTCGCTTCATTATCTGGTACGAAAATATTAGATTTCAGCCTTTTTATTAAAAAAACAAGCCTTTATCTCTGTATATAAATGTTGAGCCCTATTTCCCGTATTTATAGCATCTCGTGTAAACAGCTGGTCCAATTTCGCTTATTCTTTTTTTTTGTGCTTGATATTGTCAGAGCAAGGTTTTTATGGCATAAAAAATCTAGAAATGTGCGTTATGCACTCCCTAGGGAGTGGTGGGTCATCTGAGAAGACGGCTGTCATTGAATGTTTTTAGTTACTACGCTTGACAATGTTTTTTGTTACTACGGTAAAAATATTGAAAATATTCTAAACTGACCCATTCACCGCTGATTATTAGCAATAGGTACCTTATTCTTAGGAAAACAGAGCATAAAACATAAGAAAATTTATGAAAACATAACGTAGGTAGCCTTCTTATTGCTTTTTACATAATCAACTTTTCTTTTGATTTTAAATTGACGTTCGACAAACTGCCAGTTTGTGCGATTTGGTAGAAGAAATAAGGTGCGATTGAAAGAATACGATCGCAAACATCGTTTTAAAAATACCTCTTGAAACATTAAAAAAAAAACATTCAACATGAAATTTAGCTTTTACGGAACATTTAATATGTCGTAAAAACTGAATTACGAATTAAATCGCGGAAACTTTAACTGAAATCGGTAAAAGCGCAAAATTTATTTACCGCGAGTCGAAAAATAATTTAAAATATTACTTCTCCATTCGAATCAGATTTACTTGCATATTTTATTCCAGTGATTTGATTTTTTTATGTTCACATTTTTGGATAGCGTAAAATGGTTCAATTTCCCGATAAACGATGTTTTCAGAGCAGTCAAAGTTAATTAAAATTGCAATAAAACTCGGTGCTTCGCGAATAAAACGTTATAATATACTAGTTTCACACCCAACTGGGCGCCAAAATGTTTCCGTTGCACCCCGTAGTTGGGGCTGTAAAAATATTGGGATTGAATACCTATATCAAACTCTATGTTACATACGAGCACGTAACTGTGCGATGAAAAAAATAACCATAAAACGATGGCAGCTTTTAACTAGATTTCGTGGATGATAATGTAAACATAATAGCGCAACGAAATAAACAAATAAACCTATTAAAATCGTATTAAATTATTATTAAAGAATTCTGTAGCCATCTGTTGAAAATTGCTAGAAGAATTAACGACAAATTTTTAGATGACAATGCAGTTTATAGGTAGATGGCGCTAGGATAAGACCTAATCCTTTTTCCATATTTTGTATTATTACCTCCTGGTTAAAAATTATGCAGCTTCCGAGCAATAGATTCTCATTTTATTGGAAACCAATTCTGATCTATGTACCATTGAATGCCAGCAAGTAAGTCAAAATAACAAACGAGTCCTTATTGAGCGATGTCTCGGCTCCCAAATATGTGAAAAAAAAAACGTTTTTCTAGCCCATGAATACCATGGAAAAATTGAAAATACAAAACTCCAAACTTTAACCTAGGGAAATAAATTAATGAAAGCTTCGCGTATCTAAACTTTACAGATTTTCAGATCTCCATATTACGACGAGTAATGTGTTTTTCTGTGATCCTCAAGGTGACATAATTGTATAAGCACTTTATTATTCAAACTGCCTTGTATAAAAAATTAAAACCTTATTATCGTGTGGTGCTCGTTATTCTATATTGTTTACTTAAGTCCAGGGGTCAGGTGTTTTAGCAAACTTTTACTAGAAGTAGGTAGAAAACGCCCTGAAATTATTTCCACTAGATTCCATTCAGCTACTCGCCATATTTTACGAGGACAACTCTGAGAGTAGCGCACAATTTATCAATGTATATTTCATTTTTATTAATTTATTTATTCACATTATTGTAGTGTAGATTAACTACTTAACCATTGACCAGCAATGTTTTCGGGCTTTTACGACAGACAGAAATTGTTTCGAGTGTACAAGAATTTTTTTTTTTTATAAATACACTTTATTTATTCTATATACCGACCTCAGTAGTGGCAAAGGCTCCGACTTCAGATCAAGAGGTCCCGGGTTCAATTACCGGTCGGGTCAGAAATTTTCAATGTGTTTTTTCACTTCAAATTTCTACTCGGGGTTGGAATCCTGTCTCAGATTGGACGGGACCGGTTGACTGGTAAAGAATGCTTCAAGCATTAAGTTCCGCTGGCTATACTGACACCTATGTATAGAAGAGTGATATTTATTTATTTAACTATTTAAGTTTCTTTCCCATAAAATTATATTCCTACTTCATATTTTGGCCCATCGCATTTTGTACATTTCAAAAAAAAAACTATTGAAGCAAATGTACATTTTCAAAATAATTCTAGGGCTTACATCCACAATGGGCCAACTAAATTCCCCGACGTAAAGAAAAATTTCAAAGAACACTTTTTAAGTAAGTAACTCACCGGCACTACACCAATGTACAACATCCATTTATTTTGATTTTGTCATATTTTGGAGTAGCATTGTTCCATTTTGACGGATGGAGTGATCATTAATGGCGGCTTTAGACAAAAATATGGCTTCTTAAATTGCGGTCGATGTACGCTCGCGGCACTACAATGCCGCGCGCCAGTGGATGTCCCTTGGCGTACACACTCACATTTGCGCTACGGGGCATCGGCCTCGTAAATAAGCGCTCCCAGTGTTTTCCCGCCAAAACCACATCCAACAATAAGAACTAGAAAAAACGTGACCATGCCGTATGAATTTGTCATTGTCTAATATTCACTTGTTTTCTTTATGATTACTTTCTATTATAACTCAGCTCATCCTTCCTTAGTACACGTGAAGTTTTTTTTTATTCTTTTTAAACTTTTCAGTCTACCCTTGTCCCTTCAGTTTATAACGCAATATTATTATAAATATTCGGCGAAAATTTTATAATTTAATTAAGTATGTAAAGGATATTAAAGATTCGCCATCTTTTGAAAATAAATTTACGTCGAAATGTTTACCTTTAGTGTTTTATACCTTTTCCTGGTAGGTATCTTTCTTATTAACGAGTTAATGGCTGTTACACGAGCATCCTAACGCCCGTGTACCTTCGCGTCGGCAGGAAATTCTTTGATACATGGGCGAGTTAACTGGTTGAAACATTAACATTTTTATTAAGCAATAATCGGGTCATTTTGTAAGAGTAATATTCCTTAACGTTAACGTAAAGTGATCACACTAAGCCAGCCTTCGAAATAACAGTAGAAGACGGTCGTAAGCCCGTAGTGGTTTGTTCCATTTAAAAATCGAACATTAGTAATGAATTTTTAGAGTCGTTAGTTGTTATTTTTCCTTTAAGATCTAGTCCTGAAAAGTTCACAAGAATCTAAACATAAATAGAACGTTGTGTACCAACAAAGCCAATAGGCAATAAATATGAGACAGTAACAAAAATGGATATAGTCATATCCTGGCGCCAAATATATGACAGCAGTCGCAGTCTTTAAATTTGGTTGCTCTCTTGTTCTCAATAATTTCCAACTTTTCTTCTCTATTTTTCATTAATTATTAAATTTCTACTTGTTTCATACATGAGAGTTTTCGACATGTTGAACATGTTGAGAATTCTCATGATTAAGAGTTTCGGAGACAAGCATTACCACCTAATGGCGAACGTTGTTAACGTAAAGTGATCACACTAAGCCAGCCTTCGAAATAACAGTAGAAGACGGTCGTAAGCCCGTAGTGGTTTGTTCCATTTAAAAATCGAACATTAGTAATGAATTTTTAGAGTCGTTAGTTGTTATTTTTCCTGTAATATTCCTCGCCGATTTAATGTCGTTATGTCCCACAAAATATGTAATATAAACGATACACCTTTTTAACATTTTTTCGTAAAATAACATAATAAAATGATTAATGTCACACTTTGTATGCCTTTGCTGAATCAACTTCCTATTTGTAAATTCCCACGTTTTATAATGTTGGTAACTCGATATGTAAATTTCTTTCCTAGTCTTGAAAAATAATTAATCAATTTAGTGTTCTTTTTCCATCAACATTGTAGTTAATTAATATATAATAAGCTTTTTAATTAGATTTGAACTACTGTGGACCAAATGCAAACTCCCTTTACGCCCCACTTAGGGGCATAGGGAGACAACAAGAGCTCTCCATTGGCTCGATGCAATGTTTAAGACCTCCTCCCACTCCATGTCCGGATTCCTCAGCTTTGCTTCGAAGGAGCGGAACCAGTATGAGAGGGTCTTCCTCTTCTTCGGGACCCTGATGGGAGGAAGAACAGCGCTCTCTTCGGCCAACTGTCATTCGGCATCCTTAACATATGTCCCACCCAAGTCCATCTCCTCCCCATAATGGTAGAAGTGATGGGCTCACGCTGGGTGCGCCGGCGTATAGCGACGTTCGTGATTCCATCTTACACCCAAAATTCTCTTGAGTAGAGATCCACCCGGGAGACCTGGTGACCGTCAATGGTTATCGGTAGCTGTTTATCGGGGCAGACATTATTCGCCATGAGCTCTGTCTTACTGGCATTGACTCGAAGGCCGAGGCGTGCTGTTTCGTCGCAGAGTCTTGAAACACAACGCTGTAATTCCTCCACTGTCGTACTGAACAACGTTAGGTCGTCCGCGTACTCCAGATTTTCGCCCATTAGACCATCAGCTCTCTGTGTCATTGGTAGGCTTACCTCTTGGACCAAATACCATATTTTAATCACTGCTACTTTTAAAATTGGTTCAATTACCTTAAGAACTCTCATGTTCAAATATTTTTTTTAATATAGTAGTGTATCGATAAAAATGAAAAATGTTACGGTCTGTACACATCTGAACACACGCGATGACGTAACCAATGTCCATAGTACGCTGTTACATCGTACAAATTTCCATAGTACGCGGTGGTTCGTGACGAACCGTTCGTGGAAATTTGATACGTTGCATGCAACGTGACATTGGCTACGTTAACGCGAGTGTTCAGATGTATACAGACCCTATATTTGTCATTTGTAACAAATTGGACTTTTTAAATCATTTATACATAGATCACTCTCTCGAGAGTGAATTGCCGCGTTGTAAGGAAGAAGAAGAAATCATTTATATACATTTCTTGTTGAATCTGTCGTCAAATACTAATTTAATTCAACTCCTATTCATTGATTTTATTCGTTTGTTTCAGATTAACATCCAGTAATAATGTGTTCGGACTTTACATGCCATAAAAACAATTATGATTCGATTTTTCAACTGTTTTGTGAACAAAGTGAATAAATTATTAGAGGACTATTTAAATCTGACTTAAACGTGATTTTATTTTTCTCAAACATGGTGAAAATGTGATAAAAAAGGTTTTGAGAATTTCAAAAAGTTCCTTTGATATGGTGTGAGGTTCTTAAAAATGACAAAATTTTTGGATAGCTGTGTGTGAGTGCTGAACAGCCGAAATGAATGATACAGAGCTGTACTCCAACTCCACGGTGCAGTACTGTGGAGCTGCCACCAATGACTTCCACCACTGGTACGCCTCCCTGCATGGGTATGTCAGCGTGCTGGTGTGTGTCTTTGGGTCCATCGCGAACACCCTCAACATTGTTGTTCTTACCAGACGAGAGATGATATCACCCACTAACGCCATACTCACCGGTCTCGCCGTGTCCGATCTGTTAGTGATGGTCGACTACATTCCTTTCGCCTTCCACGCTTTCCTTCAAACTGGCAGTAGATCTTACAGGGAACGCTACAGTTATTCTTGGACCAGTTTCGTCTACTTTCACTCCTTGTTCGGACAGATTTGTCACACAATCTCAATTTGGTTGACAGTAACGCTAGCAGTTTGGAGATATATCGCTATTGCCCACCCCCAAACAAACCGAAGATGGTGCAATATGCGAGTTACCATTTTGACTATCATAGGTGCGTATATCGTGTGCCCTTTGATATGTCTGCCTATCGTTTTCTCTATGTACATAGGAACCCATGAAGAGCTCCTTACGACAGACGGTGAACAAGTGAACAGGGCTGTGAATACGAGTCTACTCGACATCACCGTACAGAACACCACATTGTATGTGGTAATGATGAATGAAAACCCCACTATGCAGGCGGCCATATTTGTGATATACAGTGTAGTTATTAAGCTGATCCCCTGCATAGCGCTGACAATTTTAAGTTCGCAATTGGTGATGGTGTTAGTGGAAACTAAAAAGAGAAGGCAACATCTAATGGCTCCTGGGAGAGAAGGTGACGGAGCTACCAACAAAATGAGACGAAGATCAGAACGACAAACTGACAGGACGACCAGGATGCTGTTGGCTGTTTTGTTTTTATTTCTCCTAACTGAGTTCCCCCAGGGGATCATGGGCCTCTTGGCGCTTTTCTTCGGAGAACCATTCTTCACGCAGTGCTATGAGAAATTCGGTAAGTGACACAATAAAATATTTTTTTTTATTAAAATTCAATAAAAAACCAAGTTTATATCATTTAATATATATAATTTGACGCGCACCAAGTATGAACAACAATGTCAATAATCACTTTTATCTCGGAACGAAATCAGCGAGTGGAGAGTAATAATTTTGATTCAATGATTTTCCGTAAAATATGATTTTGATTTAATATAATGGAGAGTAATGAATGATTTCATCGGATTTATGAGAATCAATTCCACGCATTTCATCAAATACGTTTTTAATAAAAATGAAAATCATTTATCATTTAATTTCTCAAAGAACACCATCTAGTCGTGTAATATTATTTACTTAAGTACATTTTTATATTTGCATAATTCTCATTAAATTCATCATTAAATTCATCATTAAAACATGAAACTCTTATGATGTTGCTCATATTTTAAATTTGTTTTGATACCAGCTTAATAAATTAAAAATATAAATAGCACTTTGAATTTCTTAGTATCAAAACTAATTTATTTTTATTTCTGTTCCAAACAGTTTTGTATAAGTATTTTCCCACAATGTGAAAATATAATTTGTCACCAAGGATTTTTTTTCATTTGCCTAATGAAATCTAGGAATCTGTGAATAGGTATAAACCATCGGTATAAGTTGATCCTATAAATTCCCAAAAAAATCTATGAGTTGTATTGAAGCAAGTTGGGTTTATTATCAGGTGTTTAATTTATAAATACCTATGACGAGTAAGTTGTCATAATATTTTCTGACGGATTTGGGAAATTGTTTAAATTTTCTAAAAGTTCTTAATTACCAAGGGTAACTAGGTACTCAAAAATGGTCTAAGTAGTTGAGATACTTATATTTAATTTATTTATTTACCTACTTCTTAAAAAACCTCAAACCAGATCCACTCCAATATCCTGGATCCAAAGTCAAACACTGATCTTGACGCATACTTAAATACGCATTGAATGAATTATTTATCAACTTATTAAATTTAACAGTTTGTTCTCTTATTAGAATTTTCGGGAACCATGAAATTGATAATTAAAGAAATAAAACGTGTTCTTTATTTGTGCTAGATTTGCCTCTGTTCCTATCCAATAGTTGTCTCACTAAGTATGCGGTTATGCCAACAAAACAAAAAATAAAGTACCCTATTGATTCCCGTAATAGCTTGAAGGGGTCGTATATCTTTCTAATTCGCTAAGACTTTTCCAGTGAAGGGTCGGCGTTATCGTTTCAGAGCACACTAATCCCCACAAACGAGTGCTTATTTTAGAGACGTGATAACTGTTACAACTACCTTCTTTTTTCACTTAAGAAACTGTATTTTTTCAGCAATAGGTACGATTGTAATATCGTTAGTACAATTGTATTATTTAGGTATTTATGTACCTAGGTAACTAATTAAAATGACGTAGTTGCACTTTGACAATAAATTATATGAGCCCGAGCGCTTTCGTCAAACTCGCGTTGACATTATCAAGAAATGAAAATGCAACTACGTCGTTTTAATCTGTTGAAATGAACTTTCACTACGTGATTACACAAACACTTCAATTATTATGTACCAAGGTATTTACTTATATCCTATTAATCTTATAAAATCTTTGTTCATACAAAAATTTAATACGTTAAGTAGTTGTATAAGTAATATGAAAATACGTAGATGAGATTACACTTAATGACACACAACTTAATGAACACAAGTTAATGACTGGAAACCTGTAAATTAATGTTCTTAAGGGGATCTATTATTGTTAACAATTTTGAATGGAAAATAAACAAAGTAATATCCTAACGCTATTTTTTATTTCTCAAGAAATTTTAATGAAACTGCGTTCTGAAAACTCCTTATACGGTTTTGATATTATGAACTTTTCGATCCCAAAATCCTTCGAATCTGGGTGGACGTCTTAAAATAAAATTAAAAAAAAAATAATATTATGAACTTATATTTGAATAATATTACTTAGCTAAACCGTTTTATGTTTGATTGTTATCGGATTTTAAAAAATTTTGTTCATTTATTAATATCCCATTTCTAGGACAGGGCTTTGGACGATTTGAAGTCTCTTAAAGCAACTCTTCAGCGAAATTTGTAAGATTTTCAATTTCCACTATATTTGGGGATCTTAACCTCAAAACTCGTTGACGCTATGAACTGATTTTAAAGAATATGAAATCCTATATTAATTACCAATAATAGTTTTACAGATAAAACAACCTTAACGGGTCATAACATTCGTTTTTAAAAATTCATAGGTACCTATTTCATAAAATTGAAATTAGGTGTGTGTTTGGTAGTCTAAATAGAAAAACTCCTTTGGAATAAAAAAATAATTTAGACAATTTAAAAAAATGCTTAGTTATACTTCAGTTTTTTTCGTTTGTATTTACCGTTTTAACAAAAATCGTTTTTCATTTACCAAATTCCATTTTTAAGACCTAAATCATACACTATATGAACTGGATTGTTTTGCTCATAAAGTCATGCTAAAATCCATACTCTTTACATCATTGATGTGATAAATAAAAAAGAATAAATATATAATAAATAATTGGTATATTAATATATTAACACAGACATGGTTAAATACATCTCATTAGTTGCCGTTTCAAAGCTGTGGAGTAAAGATTGCTCTCGTTGACCTTTAGAAAGTGACTTCTGGGATATTAAGGAAATTTATGACACTTACTTTTTAGTCCGATACTACCTACGAAAAAAATAAGAATTCTCAACTTCTTGAAATGCATTATGAATAAAAAAAATACCGCGTTTGATTCTAAAAAAACATACTTAAATATTATAGGTACATTAAGATGCCTTCTTTGATTTTCAAGATAAACAAATAACTTAAAGCACTCTCGTCGTTTTTAAGATGTTCTGCTAAAATAAGATAATGAAAGTCGCATGAAACATTTTTATTTCTCATTAAATGTTTCCGTCTTAAAAGAGACATATCAACGTGAACATCTGTCAAAAGCCCACGTTACGAAGTAAGACTTTTAAAAACGCTTATTTTTTGTACATTTTATTCGCTAAGGCGATCACGTAAAACGCTTAGGCAAACATAGAATGAAAAAACAATTCTTCCCCATTTGTTATATCAGCTATCGCCATACAAACAAATGCTTCTGATATTTTACAGAGGAAGATTGTCCAATATACATTTGTCTTCCTTTATTCGATCATTGGAAATAATATAAGTTTATGTTTCTTTTGTTTCAATGTAGCCAGTCTGTGTGTTATGCTCCTGATTGTTACACAAGTCACCTTGTGACGGAGTTCGTCACTTGTTTTTACGGTTACTCAATGAGAGTAAACAATAATGCATTAATAGATAATTCACTTTATTGGTATATACACTAGCAAAACATTATACTTGGCGCAAATGATGGCCGAAGGTAGGTACCTAAATTTCTAGTATGCACAATTACCTTTTGTTTTTGTAGCACTGCACTTTTTTCGAGTGCTTCAGCAAGTCGGCACAAATGTGGTGAGAATTTATTGTAAAGAACCTCAATTCAAATTTCTTGCATACTTTCACTTCACTACCACTGGAGTATTTGTTGTGTGTATCCGCCCGTATCAAACAACGGAATTCACGCATCGTAGAAAGCGCCAGATGTGTGTGTATCTGTAGGATATCGTTATTTCATATTAGTTATGAAGTTCATACACTTAATAGTGTCTTTAGTCAGTGGTGTTGAAACTCATCCTAGGACAATCAAAATGTTTCGAAACTGTATTATCTAAGAAATGTTCTTCTCTTCTCTTGGTCAAAATCTTACTGAGTAGGTACACGAAACAAACCTGTAGGTACCTATATAATCTTCTTGCAAAGGTGCAACCTTAGTTCATCCATAAATTAATCAGAAGAGTTCTATAACTACTATGTTTTTCATAGTTAGATATTAATGTTAACTAAACAAAAATCGAAATTTAGCTATGTTACAGTATATTGCAGTATATATTATAATAACAAAGTTTTGTAAATACTTTTTTGTTTGACTGATGATGATATTTTTTGATTTAATGCTTTGTTTTTCTATATGATTGATGAGGATATTTATTGATTTAATACTTTGCTTTATATAACTGTTGAGGATGTTTGTTGAATTACTTATTGTTTTATAAAGGCATTTGCCGTACATTTTCGAAAAATACATAAATGTCATTGTTGTCTCAACTGATTTAATTTTCTTGTTAAATATTATAAGATCACTAAACTTATCTTTCTATTGGATCTGGATTTTGCTTGATGATTGTTATATTATCGTTAAGATCTTATTATCAAAGAACATTATAACATGTAGATTTCTTCTTTGATTACATAAGGAGGAGCAGTAATATTTACCAATCTGCAACTTTCAATAAGTTTGTCTTATCTTTCAAAATATAATATTATCAGATTCATTGAAACTTTGGAAAGTTAAATGAGGTTCATCAATAGTTAAATCATATAAATTTTATTACTTTTTACGAGTTTTTTTTTCATGAACAAATAATTTAATACGATTCGATCTTTGATTTTATTATAATAAAAAAAAAATCTTGCGTTTATCTAAAAATAATAATTTCTTTAAATCTGATATCGAATAAAAGTATCTACTTTTGTGAAATAATATTGAATTTCAAAAGGAAAAGTTATTTACCATGTTTTTTTGTCTCCTTAATTTGAATGCTAAGACGAGCTTTTCTACATCATTGTTTTCAAAGTATTCAAAACTTCGCCACCTTCATAGTCACCCCTGATCCAATATAGGATTATGTTTCAGCAAAACTAAAAATATCAAAGGGAAAATCAAAAAAAAATAAATTTCATCTTTTCATCATTTGATAAATTCATTTCTAAGGAATTCAATTAAAATGTAAATAAGTATCTAAAATTACTAAAATATAAAATTGATGCTTAAATCTAAAACCTGCTCTTTAGCCGTGTTTCTAGACCTTTGGGAAAAGTCTGAAAGATCCCTTAAGTAAGAAATCTGAATTGATTTAAAAATTACTTGAGTTTAATAGTCTTTTAACATTTTAAAACGTTAATCCGTCCTTTTAAAAACGATTAGTGGTAGGTAGTTCAACGGACGTCACGTATACTTTCTATTTCGAAACATTCTATATTATAATCTCATTGCGACGCTAATGGTTTGAGCTTAGCCATTGAGAGGGCGGCATCCCTTGAGGAAACCAATAATCCTAATATCCCATGAAAATTGTTCAATAATTTCTTCCCATTTTGTATTTTATTTCTTATTAAATATTGAGAATAACCATAATCTCCAAAGATTGATATTTGGACGCTTGATATGTCATTGTGTAGTTTGGTATTGTAGTGTGGGGAACTTAAATCCCACATTTTTATTTTCTACACACTTTTTGACAGATGACAACATTCATTTCTTTTACTGGCAACTCGAGAATTTTCATACTTGGAGACAACAATACTTGGAGAGATGAAGGTATAAAGGAACTCAATAGATACCTAAACCTCACACGTCTCCGATAGTCCGATAGATCGTCATATTCACTTCATTAAGTATTATCATTGTCATTAATTTTAGTATAACTTCGTTTACTTAATTTTAGTATAACTTCGTTTACTTAATTTTAGTATAACTTCGTTTTCCCTCTCCTCACACGAACTCTGCTCTATTGGAGATGTTATATATAAAAAAAAAATCAAGGGGGAAATATCTGTTTAATAACATAATATTTGTAATTGTGTAACATTTTTCTGTGAATAAAGTTTCTTTTGAATTTGAATTCGTTGTAAATAGTACATAAAGTGAGTTTTAATTATCTCTGCTTAGTTTACCTTTTGGTGTGAAACAATATATAAAGAACTGTTCACACATCTATTTATCACTCTCAATATTGAATCTATCTTCTCTCATCCCAATCTTCATTATCTCACAACCTTATGCGGGGGAATATACTTACCAGCCCCCATCACTGGCACCCCCCATAGTAGCATGGACTGACTAATTTAGCTCTTAATAATGAGCATTAAAGGTATTTCGCCAAAATCTTGACTAAAGATGTAAAGATACGTTTTTGTGGAGAAGTTCTTAACTAGAAAATAATCTTTCTGAGACAGCTAAGAAATATATAAGGCCCGGTACTCACTTGCGCCGCGTACATGTATGTTTGCATCAATTTTATCAAAAGAATACACGCGTTCGATTTGCAAATCACGTACACGCATAACCCTTTGATTAAATTGACGCAACACGCTCGCGGCGAAAGTAGGTATCGGACTTAATACATCGTATGGTTGTAGAGAAAGCCATAGTCGCGGATTTAGATCTTGAGAGTTCGTGTGCCCCCGAACATGGTTATTTGACATTCTTGTAAGTTGTAGCTCACAGATTCTATACCCCGCAAGCACAGCAAGGGTAGTGACGCTTGCCTCAGCTTAAGAAGAGAAGATAACATCTTCCATATCCATATTTTGCTCTGTTGATATTGGCAGGCATCGTTGAGAAAAACAAGAAATGAGCAAGATGCACAATCAAAACTATTTCCTTTTTAAAATGTTTATCTATTTATTGATCTCATACGAGGAAAAGTTTTCCATTCTGTTTCTCATGGCGCCTAATTTTAAACTCACAACCTTCAGGACCTAAATAAAAAAGGTTGATGGCCAAACCAATTGATTTCTAAATATGATTTTTTTTGTGACATTTCGATTTTCGATCTGCCATGTATAGACCTCCAATTCTGTACGAACGTGTTTTATTTTAAGATCATAACTAACACTGATAAAATATAAGTACTAAAAATCGGTGGGAAAATGTTTACTACGTTTATCCAGCATCGACAAATTCGAAGGGAAAAACCTTTTATTTGAGAACAAGGATTGGGAATGTCCATGTCGCACGGAACGCGTTCCCGGAGACTTCTCTCCCTTTTCAATAAAATAGAATGAAGGATGAGGATTTGAAAGCGACTAATGTCAACCTCTTTTTTACATTTTATTAGCCCGTGTATTGTTTTTCGTACAGGATTTATCGCGTGAAGTCGGACTTAAGGTTTTTCGAAGACATATTTCAAGATAAAATAAGCGAGTCAGTCACGCAAGTAGGAAAATTCTCTATACGTATTTTGACAAACCCATTTCTTTTCTTCACACCTCTCTTTTCTTTTATCATACTCAGCAATTTATTAACAAGGATGATGTGGTTATTCTTCGTAAGTTTTTTTTTTTTGACAATCCGCCCTATTAAAATAGTGTCTCGAATTTCCCTTGTGATCTTTCAACACCTTTTCAACCTCCATAATAATTGCTTATAGAGTTTCACGTAATCAATACGATGGAGTTTATTTTTTTTTTATAAAATTGAATCTGTACTCACTCGAAGTGAACACAAATACACTTTCAACATCTTTCTCACTAACCAAAGGGTTGTATCGTGAAAACGGAAATGGTCGGCACGGGCGAGATTCGAACCTACGACCTCCAATACGCTGTGCTCATGAAAGCCCAAGATATTATTTATTTATTTCCGATATTTCTTCCATCAATCAGCATTACAGTATTTACCTTTGCGGCGATTGATGTAAACGAAAAGATATGTTAATGATTTTTAAAACGAAGGACCAATAATTACAATTCTCAATTATTGTTCAATTTGCAAGATCATGTAAGCTGTTGTTATAGAACGCAATGAGTTATTCATCTGTTAAAAATCAGGACAACCGTTTTGTCTTGTGTGTTTTGTCTCAAATACATATTATCAACAGAAAAAGTTCAAAAAAAAGATCATAGCTGTGGGACATTGAATAAGTTTTGGCGGTCTAAAATATCGGAAGGGATTCACTCCGATGTGGGACCTTTATGGCGATGTCGGAGTCCCGTCTTGGTTTTATTTAATGCGAGTAAAAAGTAATCTCCAAATTCCTGTAATACTCGGGTGGTGGAGGGTCTTATTCAATACATATTATCTAGTCTAATGAGTATTTATCTCGGTGACAATTGAATTTATATATCTACTATTAGCTTTCCTGACAGACGTTGTCCTGTGTTCCTAACTATGAATATTGAATTCGAATTTGTATGGTGATGAATTGATTATCATTTGACCAATGTGATTCCGAACGATGCATCTGTTTTAAACCATGTATATTCCATCTGCATTCTGTCAATCGCATCAATTGACAATTTCTGTAAAAATTTCAAAATTGGAATAAAAATTATAAGGTAAAAATTACTAGGTAATTGTGTTGTTAAAGAGGTTGTCTGCGTAGAGTTTTCTTTAATTTTCTAATTTTCCATGCATTATTCTTAATTTTTTTCATCTAAAAGGACATTCTCCTGATAAAAGCCTACACGACAAAAAAAAAGAATTAGCGGAATCGGTCCAGCCGTTTAGACGTGATACGATGACATCGGAAAATAGCTCTCCATTTTTATATTTTTCTAAAATTTTCTAATTTTCCATGGATTTTTCTTGATTTTTTTATTCTAAAAAGACATTCTCCTGATAAAAGCCTACACGCCAAAAAAATAATTAGCGAAATCGGTCCAGCCGTTTAATTGGATGCGATGACATCGGGAATCAGCTCTCCATTTTTATATATAAGACTACTAGCTTTCCCGACAGACGTTGTCCTGTAGTCCTTATCAGAGGCGGCCCGTTCATATGAGCACTGCGCCCCCAGGAACAAAAATACATAATATCCGATTAAGTTACTAACAAAATGACAATGATAAATTATTTCTAAAACATCCATATTTCATTCGTTTTCAAAG
Organism: Mystacides longicornis; assembly: GCA_963576905.1. Lineage (NCBI taxonomy): Eukaryota > Metazoa > Arthropoda > Insecta > Trichoptera > Leptoceridae > Mystacides > Mystacides longicornis. Next base: position 14,441,390 of record OY756433.1, on the reverse strand, counting down.
CTCAGGCGGGGACAACGTGAGAATATATGCGCGCGTACACATTCTACCTAACCTATGAAGTACCGAAACGAATGTACCCGATAATTTTGTTGACTTCGTATTAAAATTTTCTTAAACGTTCGAAACGGTGCAGTGGAGTAAGTGGGATGGGCTACTGTAAGAGCGGCAATCACGTATGCGAGAATGAGAGGGAACCGTTCCGTACTAACTTAAATATTATATTTTGTATCATTTCTTACCCATTTTTTTTTTCAACTTTTTATTAGGGCTGGCTTGCGTTAAAGGTAGAATTGCTTGCTTGCTTAAAGGTAGAATGTATGTATTAGTTATTCTGTTATCCGAACAGGAGAAGAATACAATAAATCAAACATTGAAATCTGTTAAGCCGATCTCGAGTTATAAGTGTTCGCACTAACCCGACTTTCATTTACATTAGAGATTTTGACTATCTAGCATTAAGTAGCGAACTCGTGTTAAGTAAGAACTTCAAAATGATCCCAATACCTAGTAAGTATACCAACAACGATTTATTATTATTGTATATTATCTCTTTGATGGTTTATTTGAAGCGATTATATTTCATTCGGAGAAGGAAGACATAGCAATATAATCCGAAGTTGTTCTCTCGAAATCGTCGCCACAAACAAAAAAGAGATTAAAATAATTCTGGGGAAACACCCTTAAGTAGATATCGGTTAGAAACCATCGAGTACAAAGGCGTGCCATGTACAGGAAGATTTGTGTGAATGTAGAAACTATCGAACACGCCGTACAAATTGAAATGAGATTGAGAAAGCACTCACATACGAGATGGTATAATAATAATTACTAGTTGCATGTATACATGAGATCCAACTGTCGATGGCCTGAGTCGATATGTTCATTGTATGAAACGATGTCGTCAATAAATTAAATTTTTACAAAAATTGTTAAGAAAAGTTTGAGATGTGCTGATATAATATATATATTTTTTATAGAAAATTAAATTATTTAGTTCATATGTTTAGGCATTTTTCGATATTATTTTTAAATTCTGAAATATAGGCATTGAAACTCGTAAATTTATCATAAAAAAAATATTTTTCTTTATAAAAAAAGTTTGAGAAACCCTGGAACTTTTTCATTAAATTTAATTTGAGCTATTGTATTTTTCTATATACATACATAATTTTAGGGTTCTAGCTTTTATAGTTGTCAAGATATGTGCAAAAATTAAGTAAAAATTAAAAGGTTGATTACCCCTGACTGAAAGAAAATTTAAAAATTCTGAGTATACAAGTTTTGTAGGCTTAAAGTATTAAATATTTTCTGAAATTTTAGGATCTGTGCATCAAGCGAATCAAAAGTTATAAGGGGGGGGGACACACACAGACACACACACACACAGACACACACAGACACACTAAATGTTCTCCTCCGAATTCTGAGTAAATCCATATATGGAACATATATGCTGCGAAGCCTCTAAGTTGGTGTTTTTTGTCGTCAAAGTTTGAAAAACCGTTTAAAATGTAGACCTGGCCATACAAATCTCACGTATCTTGGTTTTATACTGCCGATTTTTTGTCTCGAGAAATCATTTCTCTTCAACAAATCGACAGTTGGATTATAGGTTATCTTGTTACCTTCATTTTATTATATAAAATGCGCCGTGTGTTCTTTTGCTATATACATAATTATAAGGAGATTTATTTTGTATTATAATTCATGGTTTCAACTAAACGTTACATCCATTTTAATACTGATGTCAAAGTAAAATTTCTGTTACTTTTTTAATTGATGATTTTGAAATGATAACATGCAAAGAATATCTTATAAATATTGAAATTACGTTGGAATCACAGATTTATATTATACTAGTTGACCCGTCGAACTTCGTATCGAATTAACTATATATAGGTATTCAAGGTTTCATGTAACAGAGCTTTAAATTCGGTTTTTAGTTATTTAAAACGAATGACCATTTGCTGGCATTAACTTTGGCAATTGGCAAAAACTCTTAACCTTTGTTAATATGGTTTGGGAGGAGGTCTTATGACCTTATGCATTGCGCAAGATCGAGTCCAATGGACAGCTCTTGTTCCCTCCCTATGCCCCTGAGTGGATTTCAAAGGGAGTATTTATTTTGATTGATATGATGTTCTGATGAAAAAAAAATTAAGTTATGTCATTATATTCGATATTTTAATAGTTATTATTCTCAGTTAAAAAATGATATTGATTGATAGATCAAAGTAAGAAATTTCTCCGTACCGATTCAAAATACGTATTACCTACCTATGTTCTAACGCTGCGGCAGTCGGCTATTATTGCACTTCATCTATACCTTACCTTACCAGTCGTCGTCCTCATTGCTGAGGGTCGTGGCCATCATGAACTCTCTCTCGCACCATTGCTCTCCAGGATGTTCTGTCCGCCGCCAGATGCACGGCTCTATGAAGTGTCGTCGCGTGGATATTTTGTTTTATTTGGTCGGTCCAGCGCATCGGCGATCTGCCCCGTGGTCTTGTACCTGGCGCTCTTCCAACCATTATCAGCTTTTCAAGGCTGTCCTCCCCTCTACGTGCTATATGTCCAAAGAACTTTAATATTTGTTCGAGACAGAGAGACGACAGTCGAACCGTGATGCGGAGTTCTTGAAGAATTGAGATGTTTGTTCTTCTTGCTGTCCAGGGAATCCTCAGCATTCTCCTCGAGCACCACATCTCGAAAGCGTCTATTCTGTCTTTGTCCCTAGCCCGCAGAGTCCACGACTCCACTCCATAAAAGAAAATTGAGAACACAAGGGAACGGACAATCTTCACCTTCAGGTTTCTGGATATGTTCCTGTCTCTCCATATTTTGTTGAGACTGGTCATCGCACCTTTAGCCATGCCTATCCTTCTCCTGATCTCGGTTTCGCATTCACCTTGGTTGGTAATAGTGGACCCCAGATAAATAAACCTATCAACCATTTCTAAGTCCGAAAGTGCTCCTGTCATTTGTAGGGTGTTGAATCGGTCTACGATCATGAGTTTCGTCTTGGATTTGTTAATCTTAAGTCCCAGCCTTCGGCTTTCTTCCTCTACTCTATTGAGCAGTTCCTCCATTTCAGCCTCGCTGGATGCGAATAGATTAGTGTCATCCGCATATCTAAGATTCGAAACTTTCTTGCCTCCGATCGAAACACCTCCGTGCCAGCTTTCTAAAGCTTTTCGCATTATGTATTCACCATAAATATTAAATAGATCTGGGGATAAAATCCATCCCTGGCGAACTCCTTTATTAACCTTGAATTCACGTGAGGTATTTTCCCCTACTTTGACAGTCGCCGTGCCAGCCTCGTACAGACTCTTAATTAGTGTGATTAGATGGTGTGGAACGCCCATATCTCTCAAAACAATCCATAGTGAGTCCCAGTTCACACAGTCAAATGCTTTGCTGTAATCTAGGAAACAGATCAGCATTGGGATCTGAAATTCTCGAGATTTTTCTATAAGCAGCCGTACATTTAGAATCTGTTCCCTGGTCCCCTTTCCCTTCACAAAGCCTGCTTGCTCGGGTGGAATCTGAGCATCTATGTAGTTCTTTAGTCTCTGTTTAATTATATGGAGCATGACTTTGCTGGGGTGCGATATGAGGGCTATCGTTCTGAAATTTTCACATTTCATCGTGGATCCTTTCTTATGTATTGGGATGAAGGTAGACTTCACCCAGTCACTCGGCCAATCAAAAGATTGCCACACTTTTTGGCATATACTGTGGATCTTTTTCACACCCGATTCTCCAGTGTGTTTCAGTAGCTCCGCTGTGATGCCGTCCGAGCCCGGGGATTTATCATTTTTCAATTTATCAATAGCTTCTTCAACCTCCCGCAACATTATGTTCACGTTCATGCTCTTTCTTTTCACTGGTGGTTTTAATTGTGGAGTCGTTGTACAAGTCTGTGCAATATCTTCTCCATCTTTCAAGGACTTTTTCGTAATCATCCAGGACTCGCCCGTTTTCGTCTTCAATGCAACATGTTCTTGGCTTAAATTCACGCGTGAGAAGTTTTATTTTGTCATATAGATCTTTCGTCTGGTTTATGTGGCTATGATTCTCAATTTCTGTGCACACATTTTCGATGTAGTTATTTTTATCCCTCCTACACCCAGATTTTATTTTCTTTGACAAATCAGAGTACGTACGCTTCTCTTCTGCGCTTTGTAATCCTTTTTTCAGGAGATTTTTTCTTTCATTAATCATGAGCCAGGTTTCATCACTCAACCATGGTTTACGTTTCTCCTTCCTGGATGTCTTTGCACATTCTTCTGCTGTTTTGTTGACGATACACTTGAAGTCTTGCCACATGTTTTCCGCACTGTCTTCTGGGGATATATCTAAATTGTTCAGTTTTTCTTTGATTTCACTTCATCTATAGGTACGTATTTATATTATTATTCTCACTGCACGCGTTCGTAACATTCGAAACTTTAAAAACCCTTCTTCTTCTCTCAAACTGAATCATTGAGTCTTAAAATTCGTATTTTATTTATATTTTAAAGGAAGAATCTTTTGGTAAATTTACAGCTTTCTAAATTCATTAATCTAAGAGATAATATGGTTGTTTAATAAAAAGCGCCCCCCCCCCCTTTCCCATTAATTAGTATTATATTTTGAAAACGAAATAGTATAATTTGACTCTTTCTGAAGAAATTTTTTTTTGAAATTTTGATAAAACCAGTTTTAAACTTTTTAGGAGCCACTTAAAAATCATCCATTTTTATATGTGCCCTTTTTCGTCCCTTTTAGTGAAAATTTGGAAAAACTGTCCAAGAAAACTACTACTTATTTCTATAGGAAAATTCATATGCCAAATTTCAAGTTCGTACCATGTCTAGTTTCCGAGATATTCGCATACTTTGAAAAACATTCAACCCTTTTTTCACCCCCTTAGGGGTGGAATTTCCAAAAATCCTTTCTTAGTGGAAGGTTTTGTATTAAAACCTACCTGCTTTCCAAATTTCACTTATCTACGATTAGCCGTTTGGGCTGTGCGTTGATGAGTGAGTATGTTAGTCAGTCAATCAGTCAGGTTATTATCTACATAATAATTCAGAAATGTTTGCGTGCTTTTGACAATACTTTACCGTATATGTGAACATCACGCTCAAAATACAAATGCTACGTCAGATATGAATCTGCGCAGAGCGGTGAAATTTGCTCGAGAACGTTCTAAGATACAATTGACAACGTTAACTTTAATATATTAAGAGCTATTTAAAAAACTTTATTTTTTTAGGATCTTCATACAAATTTTTCAAAAAAGACAGAAAGCCATCTTTTGGAAACAAAATTACTCATGTAAACGTTGAATAGAATCTTGGTATTACGGTATGAAAATGTTATAAAATAATTGGAGATTGATTCTTTATACATATAAAAGTTATTCAAATCTTATTATTCTCAATAAATAAAGATTTAATGAAAAATTTTGGAAAAAAAAAACCCCATTTTGAAAATTGACACATTTAAAAAAATTTATGGCCACATTTTGTGTAAAACCGTCGTAGCCATTAGATGAGTAATAATTATGTAGCTACCTGATAAAATCATATTCAAATGTAGATAAGTATAAAATAATTTAGCAATAATTGTTGAATCATTTTATATTTCTGAAATATAAATAAAGTTTAAATCTTAAAATCGTCGTCGTCGAAAAAGATTTGCAAGTAAAATAATAAACATTTAAATTTGTATGAACATTCCATAGACAAACTGACCGGTAAAACAGTTGCCTAAAGTTAGATCATTAGGTACAGTGAACTTGACAGAATTGTTGAGAGAATCATAACATAATCAGTTTAATAAAACGTTTGTTTTATCCACAAAATAATTTAGAAATATAATAGTAAATAAACTCAAAACTATGTTAGCTTATTTATCATACTGATGGTATTGTTGCCGTGAAAATTTGTTTAAAAAAACAATATGCGTAGAGTTTCATCATGACAAAAGAAGTATTCTTGAAGAAAGCAATCAGTGAGATGTATGATGACTTGAAGCTTTTCTTAAAACTGTCCAAGGTTTGTGACAAATCATTCATCCTAGAACAAATACAAAAGATGTAGGTACCTATAATGACAGATAACATCATTTCATGAATTTTTTATGCATACAAATTAATAAAATAACATTGAATTCAATGAAATGAAAGAATAAAATAGTCAACCGATTACGTTGTATATAATTTCATAAACTAAGTATTTCACTTTATTACATAATTTAGAATCTAAAGATATAACTTATTAAAAGAGGTTACATACTTACATTTTTAAGAGCTTCATAATAAAACATCTAGATTTGAATGTTGTACGAATACTCATTAATATTAGGTTGTGCACTGTACAGAATGTTTTAGTCTGGAACCCCGTGCCTATAAAATACAAAATATATAATTAACATCAGAATCAAATCAAATAAAAACTACGCAATCATAGTAATGTCAGATAGAAGAGAGAATTAACATAAAGACCAAAATCATTACATATTCTACATAATTTAGTAAATATTACTTAGGTAGGTATATGGGGGATTCACGACGAGTTCATCGAAAATCAATTCATCGAATGATCAATTCATCGAAAATCAATTCATCGAAAATCAATTGATCGAAAATCAATTCATCGAAAATCAATTCATCGAAAACGAGTTCATCGAAAATCAATTCATCGAATGATCAATTCATCGAAAACCATTATTATGAAGATATTTTAGAGAAATTGTTTATGAACTAATAATAAGGTAAAGCTTCAGTTTGGTCACTCCTATAAATTAAAGATGGCGGCGATTTTGACATACGTTGGAGTATTTTTTTTAATATCTTTTTTAGTGCCTCATATAATGGCCGAAAACAGCGTCTGTACCCTTCGCCCCCCCTCGAAGATGTTGGCAGATCTTGTCACGTTCGTCCGTCCGTCTGTCTGTGTGTCTGTCTCGTCCGTTTGTTAGTTTATTTATTTATTTGTTTGTTTATTTATTTATTTATATATATTATTTATTTATTTATATATTTAGTTATTTATATATTTAGTTATTTATCTATCTGTCCGTCCGTCCGTCTGTCTGTCCGTCCGTCTGTCTGTCTGTCCGTCCGTCTGTCTGTCTGTCCGTCCGTCTGTCTGTCTGTCCGTCCGTCCGTCCTTCTGTCTATCCGCCCGTCTATCTGTCCGCCCGTCTGGTGTCTGTCCGTCCGTCTGGTGTCTGTCCGTCCATCCGTCTGTCTGTCCGTCCGTCTGTCGGTCTGTCCGTCCCTCTGTCTATCTGTCCGTCCGTCCGTCCGTCTGTCTATCCCCCCGTCAATCTGTCCGTCCGTCTTGTCTGTCTGTCCGTCCGTCCGTCTGTCTATCCGCCCGTCAATCTGTCCGTCTGTCTGTCTGTCTGTCCGTCCGTCCGTTTGTCTGTCTGTCTGTCTGTCTGTCCGTCCGTCTGTCTGTCTGTCTGTCTGTCTGTCCGTCCGTCCGTCTGTCTGTCTGTCTGTCCGTCCGTCTGTCTATCCGTCCGTTTGTCTGTCCGTCCGTCTGTCTGTCCGTCCGTCTTGTCTGTCTGTCCGCCCGTCTGGTGACTGTCCGTCCGTCTGTCTGTCTGTCCGTCCGTCTATCTGTCCGCCTGTCTGTCTGTCCGTCCGTCTGTCCGTCCGTCCGTCCGTCTGTCTATCCGCCCGTCTGTCTGTCTGTCCGTCCGTCTGTCTGTCCGTCCGTCTGTCTGTCTGTCTGTCCGTCCGTCTGTCTATCCGTCCGTTTTTGTCCGTCCGTCTTTTCTGTCTGTCCGCCCGTCTGTCTGTCTGTCTGTCCACCCGTCTGTCTATCCGCCCGTCTATCTGTCCGTCCGTCCGTCTATCCGTCCGTCTGTCTATCCGCCCGTCTATCTGTCCGTCTGTCCGTCTATCCGTCCGTCTGTCTGTCCGCCCGTCTGTCTGTCTGTCTGTCCGTCTATCTATTTATCTATTTATTTCACATTTCTCTGTTATCTACTACAAATATCGACGACAAATACTAAAATACGCTTTTCGATACAAAAAAACAAAGAAAAGTGATAGATAAAAATAAATATCGCATACTTTGAAAGCGTGTGATATTATTTTATCGCACGATATGAAAATAGGCCCATTTTCTAAATTGAAGTCCAAATATTTCAACACATGAGTTTGGTTGTCAAAAAGGCTAGTCTCTCAAATATCTTCAAAATATTTATTTTCGATGAATTGGTCATTCGATGAATTGATCATTCGATGAATTGATTTTCGATGAATTGATTTTCGATGAATTGATTTTCGATGAATTGATTTTCGATCAATTGATTTTCGATGAATTGATTTTCGATGAATTGATTTTCGATGAACTCGTCGGTTACCATATGGGGTAATATAAATAATTAAATATTATCAGGTACCTACCTATTAAGAAATATAACAGCACACAGCAGTTATCAATAAAAAAATATTCTAATTTCAAAAATCGAATAAATGTTTTGTTGTTATGTCAAAATATTGATGACAGCCAGAGGTCCTGCCCATAGATTTTTATTTGTATAGAATTCTGTGGTCCTGCCAGGTACCATAAAATATTATTCGCGGTATTTTTATGTGAATGAAAATTAAATAATGATTATTTTTATCGAATGCTTTTTTAATTTTCAGGTTTAGGATGTGTGAATAATAATTTTTTTATTGATACTTATCTTAATTGATAGATTCTTTAATAAATTACGATTATAATATTTAACACTTATTCAGTTATTTTTAAGCGTTTTCTGTCATTTTTTTAATGTCATCAAAAATCTATGGATTAGTATGGATATGTCTTATTTTGTTGTCAAACTATAAATGTAAACATTGAATTTTTTTACGGCTTTAGATATAAATAAATTTTTGGGAATAATAAAACAGGTAAGCAAAGTTTATTGAGTAAATATTGTTTCAAAATAACCGAATAATTACAATGCAGCTAGCCAATTACATTAATTTATTTTGTGTAACTATATTTTTTACAGGATAGACAGATCACAATACAATTATTACAGTGAATTTCTAAAATGTATGCATTTTATTACTAGAAAAAGCAAAATCGGTAAGTCGCGTTTTATTCTTTGATAATTGTACTTCTTCTCATTTTTGTATATATTTAAATTCCATAATGTTTTGTTACAGATTAATGTTAAATAGTTCCCCCAAAACTCCTATTGAATGAAGTATTCAATGTTTTCGTAGTTTGGAATGTAAAAAACATAATCACAATCGGTAAAATTGAACTGGCAGCCAATTCTATCAAAAATTGCGCCATATGGATACGGTGTTACAATACTAGATGACATTTGATAAATAAATAACTATCGGTAACAGTACCTAATTATACTGAATTGGTTTGAATTCTGGTGCTCATCATTTCAACTTTTACAACACAAGCATTGTTTTGTGTGAAAGATGTCAAAACTGTATATTATGTGTTCAATTTGGGTGAGTTCAGATTCATTTGTATAAAAAATGTGTTTTGTTGAGCTGTGACACGCTAGAAGCAACATCGGTTTCATACATTTAGTTCATACATTATCGTTGACCATTGTGTTGTTACTTTTTATGAAAAAATAAGCTTTTGGCGTGCCACAACACAATTAATTGTTCACAACACGTCTATAGGCCTAGACAAAATGCATTTGGCGATCGACTACAAACAAATTCTTCGACAATATAGAGTAGGAAAAAATTAACTATCCACTTTTTATATTATAAGTGTCTTTGTTTAGTTTAAATAATTATTGTTTATATGTTCCAGTGGACAGTTAATTTTTTTGTACTATACATTGGCGAAATCTTCGTTTGTAGTCGAACGCCAATTTGAATTTGTCTACGGGGGCTGTTTCTACTGTAAGATTTAAATGTGAATTTTATTTTTGACTTGCTGACCCATCGAACTTCGTCTCGCCTTTAATCAAAAGCCAATAAAATATTGCTGGGTAACATAACATAGCTAACATACATGACTACTCTTTGTAAAAAAATCAAAAGTTATGTGGTAATTATGAATCAGTTATTTCAAAAGCACCAAAACTCCCCCGTTCCATACTAACTTTAATATTATATTATTTCATACTATTTCCATCCATTTTTTAATTTTTTAATAGTTGTTATATGTTATCCGGAGCAATGAAGAATCTAATAAACTAAACACGATAAAAATCTATTCAGCCAATCTCGAGTTATAAGTATTCGCACTAACCCGACTTTCTTTTATAATTATAGACGTTAACAAATTATAAAAAAGCTTGAAAAAGTACAATAAAAAATGATATTTTTAATTCCAATCATTAGACCTATACCACCATCTGTAGAAAAATAGGGAAAACATTGAATGTTTCTATCAAAATATCAATCTACCAGACATCTCCCTATTTCCCCCAACAGATGTCGGTGGCGGTACTGATGCAAACCCGTTCAATACAAACTTTAATATTGTATTTTAGACAAGTTCTCATTGATTTATTCAATTTTTTATTAGTTATTCTGTTATCCGGAGCGGAGAAGAATCCAATAAATCAAACATCGAAAGAATCTGTTCCGCCGATCTCGAGTTATAAGTGTTCGCACTAACCCGACTTTAATTTATATTAGAGATTATGGAATACAAATGCTTTTGGTAAAGAAGGTGTCCATATGATTTTCTATATTCTGTTTTTATTTTAAGTATTTTCTATTCTGTTTTTATTTTTTTTTTCTATTTTTAATCTGCTAGATCTAACAAATAATGTTATTTTATTTTACAAAATGGTAGTTGTGTTTGTGTATTATATTCATTGAAATATATGTAATTTAAATTAAATAAACAGAAAGTTTTCATTTATTTACAACCAGAAATAAACTGAAAAAAAAAATACATTTTGTGTTTTAATTTTCTATAAAACATCTAATGATATATTATTCTTCTGAACCACTTCCAAACAATAGATGTTTTATAATGGTTAGTTTTATAGATATATTCCATAGTGAGTGAGAGCCTTTACTTGAACATTTTTTTATAAAGTTTAGGCACAAAGAGGTTGTTGGGAAGCCGGTGGTATCAGTTGATGGCTTTCGTTTGCACAGCGCACTGAAGGCCATGGGTTCAAGTCCTGGTGGTGCCATTATCACTTTCACAACACAGCCCTTTGATTAGTATGAAAGATGTCAAAGTGTATTTGTATTCACTTAAGAAAGCCCAGATTCATTTTTTTTAAAAAATAATGAAAATCTGTATTAAAAAGTCAAAACTTTTATTAATACAGGTAGATATTTATATTTTATTCTACAAATTTTATTATTTTCAAATGAGTATGAATCCACCTGGACAATTTGTTAATTATAAGGAACATAAAAAGCTTTGTTGGTACTTGAATGCAGAATAATAGAATCAACATTGTGGTGACAGCCCATAGCTCACCACATATAAACCGAGAACTCTGTCTTATTAACTATGGGGTAAGCATAGAGAATAAGTCACCAGGTTATGATTATGACTTGCAGCGCTTTCTTCTTGCTGATGAGGTGTTACAAATAAAAAAGTACAATTAATTATATTATACATTATGTAGGTACACCACACTTTCATAAAGCTCTGTATGTTAACTTCCATATATCAGGTTCTATAACTCCCATTATTCTACAACTTTTTTTTTGTAGACGGGTAAAAAAGCTAGTCTATATAATAATTCAGAAATGTTTGTCCGCTTTCTATCGTATATGTGAACATCACGCCTAAACGGCTGAACTGATTTCACTAATTCTTTTTTTGTCGTGTTGGCTTTTATTAGTAGAAGGTTCTTATGAAAGAAAAAATTAAGAAAGTTGCGTGGTAAATCTACATAATAATTTAGAAATGTTTTTTTATTAGCTTTTTACTTAATGTCATCGCATCACGCCTAAACGGCTGAACCGATTTCACTAATTCTTTTTTTGTCGTATTGGCTTTTATCAGTAGAAGGTTCTTATGAAATAAAAAATTAAGAAAGTTGCGTGGTAAATTGGGAAATTAAATAAAACTCGCATTAGCCCCTCCTTCTCTATCTAAATAATAATTCAGAAATGTTTTTTTATTTTGCTTTTTACCGTATGTCATAGCATCACGCCCAAAATACAAATGCTACGTCAGATATGAATCTGCACAGAGCCGTGCAAAATGCCGGAGAAGGTTCTTTAATACAATTTGCTGCATTAACTTTAATATATTTAGAGCTAATTAAAAAACCCTATTTTTTAGGATCTTCATACAAAATTTTAATAAACATTAAAAGTGTCATTCTTCTTTTTCTGTGCTTATGTCAGTTATAGAGGTCTACAAAGCAATGGGAAGCTAGACTAGAACCTGTTTAATTACCTACCGATCAAGCCTGACAATCGGAATCAAAAACGTAAAGCAAGACGGGTATAAGCTAGTAGGTAATATGTGAAAGTCTGAGTGCATCGCGCGCCGTACAATTTAATTAAAGTGCTTTTTTTTTTGTAAAAATACAAAATAAAGTGGTATTTACTATAAAATCATTATGTAAAACATTATCAAATAATGTATTAGGTTTGCCTTTGAAAATAAATCATATTATAACTGTTAAAAAAAGAATTATTTTGACAGATCAGCTCTTGTTTTGACAAGCGGTAGAAAATCAGTGTTGCCAACGTGGGCGATTTATCGCCATTTGGGCTACTTCCCTTTTAGCGAATTTTCACCTTACCGGACACTAAAATGACCTTTTTTTAGTGAACTTTCACCTCTCCGGATACCAAAAATTTTCGGAATGACCTTTTTTTTTTTTTTTAGCTACATTTCATGTTTCCGGATACCAAATTTTCAGTTGGGCGACTTGGGCTACTTTCTTTTATGAAAATCTGCGACATCGACCAAAATCCGTTGGCAACACTGTAGAAAATGTAACTTATGTGTCAGTGTCAGTTTGCGTGCAAGACGGGCGACGCGATACGCAGTATGTGACGTTTTTTGCATTTTTTCGTAAATTGCTAATAAAATAATATCCAATATTAATAAAAATCATCGTATATTTGTTACAAATTAAATTATTTATTATGTATTTGACATTATATCTGTTTATCACAAAAATTAGAGAAATGAAACAGTTTTTTCTCTTTTTCAAGAAACGAGGTGCTCGTCACATACCGTATATTGTCCGTGCAGCGACGAATTACTCTCTAACGAGAACTGCATAATATCCGTTAGTATTTAATAATCACAGAACACATATTATTATACTCTCTATGATAATAATCGTAATGGCATTAATGGACACCACGTGTGCTGATCACAAATCATTTGTAGGTGATATTGTAATTTATGAATTGAACGAATATGAAATAGAACTATTCCTAAAGAACGTGAACGTCGACATACCTAATGAACCATGCGAGTATGATGCTTGTGATAAAAACTTCCCGGAATCGCGGTCTTTGGGGACATATGAGCAAAATAAAAGCAGAGAAAAACTATGCAAGTGTAATATTTGCGATAAATCTTTCACTAATTCCAGCGCTTTAAAGAAACACAAGCGACTGCATAGCGGAGAAAAGCCATACGAATGTAAAATTTGCAGTAAAAAGTTCATTCGATCTCATCATTTAAAGAGCCACATGCTACTCCATAGCGGAGAAAAGCCATACGAGTGTAAAATTTGCAGTAAAAAGTTCACTCAATCTGGTAGTTTAAAGACACACATGCTACTGCATAGCGGAGAAAAGCCACACGAGTGTAATATTTGCAGTAAAAAGTTCAATCATTTGAGTGCTTTAAAGACACACATGCTACTGCATAGCGGAGAAAAGCCATACGAATGTAAAATTTGCAGTAAAAAGTTCAATCATTTGAGTGCTTTAAAGACACACATGCTACTGCATAGCGGAGAAAAGCCACACGAGTGTAATATTTGCAGTAAAAAGTTCAATCATTCTGGTAGTTTAAAGACACACATGCTACAGCATAGCGGAGAAAAGCCTAACGAGTGTAATATTTGCAGTAAAAAGTTCAATCATTTGAGTGCTTTAAAGACACACATGCTACTCCATAGCGGAAAAAAGCCATACGAGTGTAAAATTTGCAGTAAAAAGTTCAATAATTTGAGTGCTTTAAAGACACACATGCTACTGCATAGCGGAGAAAAGCCATACGAATGTAAAATTTGCAGTAAAAAGTTCATTCGATCTCATCATTTAAAGAGCCACATGCTACTCCATAGCGGAGAAAAGCCATACGAGTGTAAAATTTGCAGTAAAAAGTTCACTCAATCTGATAGTTTAAAGACACACATGCTACTGCATAGCGGAGAAAAGCCACACGAGTGTAATATTTGCAGTAAAAAGTTCAATCATTTGAGTGCTTTAAAGACACACATGCTACTGCATAGCGGAGAAAAGCTACACGAGTGTAAAATTTGCAGTAAAAAGTTCAATAATTTGAGTGCTTTAAAGACACACATGCTACTGCATAGCGGAGAAAAGCCATACGAATGTAAAATTTGCAGTAAAAAGTTCATTCGATCTCATCATTTAAAGAGCCACATGCTACTCCATAGCGGAGAAAAGCCATACGAGTGTAAAATTTGCAGTAAAAAGTTCACTCAATCTGGTAGTTTAAAGACACACATGCTACTGCATAGCGGAGAAAAGCCACACGAGTGTAATATTTGCAGTAAAAAGTTCAATCATTTGAGTGCTTTAAAGACACACATGCTACTGCATAGCGGAGAAAAGCCATACGAATGTAAAATTTGCAGTAAAAAGTTCAATCATTTGAGTGCTTTAAAGACACACATGCTACTGCATAGCGGAGAAAAGCCACACGAGTGTAATATTTGCAGTAAAAAGTTCAATCATTTGAGTGCTTTAAAGACACACATGCTACTGCATAGCGGAGAAAAGCCACACGAGTGTAATATTTGCAGTAAAAAGTTCAATCAATTGTTTGCTTTAAAGACACACATGCTACTCCATAGCGGAGAAAAGCCATACGAGTGTAAAATTTGCAGTAAAAAGTTCACTCAATCTAGTAATTTAAAGACACACATGCTACTGCATAGCGGAGAACAGCCACACGAGTGTAATATTTGCAGTAAAAAGTTCACTCAATCTAGTAATTTAAAGACACACATGCTACTGCATAGAGGATAAAAGCCACACGAATGTTAAATTTGCAGTAAAAAGTTTAGTCAATCTAGTTATTTAAAGACACACATGCTACTGCATAGCGGAGAAAAGCCACACGAGTGTAATATTTGCAGTAAAAAGTTCACTCAATCTAGTTATAGATAAGTTAAGGAATTTTAAAGTATGCATCACATAAATACTAGTGGTCGGCCAGTGCTCGAAGTTCGACCATAACTAATTTAGATTATAAGTTTGAACAATATTAAGATTCTTTTTCAAATACCGAGGAAGCGCTATTTCACAATCATTTTCTTTAAAAAATAATGACATGATACGTCAAATTTGAAATATTGATATTTTCAAAGTTTTTTCTATGGTTATTTAATACAAAAAAAAATATTAATCTATTATCAGATTGACAGATTGTAAGAGGCCGGAAATCGAAAAATCAGATCGGGACCGAGGACCTTAAACCTCAACCGGTCAGAAAAGGCACAATGAGCCTCGGACGCCTTCGAGCGCAATGGTGAGCTCTTGATGCCTCCCTATGATCCTGAGTGGGGCTTGGGCCTCCCGCATTGTGGGTTCGTTTGGGGGGGGGGGATCCGCGGCGGGCTTGATTTGTGTGGGGCCGGCTTTTCAGTTTGATTGCTTTGATCGAGCTGGGGAGTCGGTTTCGTGCGGGTTGGGTTTGCTGTGGGTTGGTCTTCTCCGGGCTGGCTTGCGTTGTGCGGGGGCCATAAAGGGAGTATGTATGTATCAGATTGAACACAGATAAACACATGATCTGTCAAATAATGTCAAATACATCTAAGTGTGCGTGTGAGTAAGAAATACATAACATTACAGAAGTGTGCATAGTGTTTTTTTATTGATATTTAATCTATTTTTATGCATAATTTTCAAAAAAAATATTAACATTCGCCATCCCTTCTCTATATATATATTACAATTTGTTTATTTTTTGTGTAATTATTTTCGTATAAAAAACATTTTTGATATCGATAATTTTTCCTAGTTCATTGAATGTTAGATAATGGTACTTTTTTATGCCCTTATCATTTCAATCTGCTTCTTTGTAAAAGCATAAATTAGTACCCAATAATGGAAATATAACCTAATAAATCAATTCATCAAAATATTTTAGGCTTATTTTGCTTTATACATAGAAATAAAGTACTCATATCCAACCAAATAAAGTAGAGATAAAAAAAACTCCTCTATTTCTCAGGTATATTGGAAACAAATAAGTATTTTGTTATGCTTTTGACGTTCCTGCTTACCTAACATTGTTATGTGGGATGAAACTCAATTAGTTTATGATGATTTGTAGCAAAATCCTACATAATTGGCTTTATGAAACATTAAAAACCGAATATGTTATGCTGTGTATTTTGATTCATCGAACGAATTAATAGTCTACATTCGATCTCATTATTTATAATCACGTGCTGATTATAAAATTGATCTTCTATTATAATTCTCGTTATATAATAATTTTAATAACCCGATATTCATATGAAATTTTCGAAATTTACTTTGTCGAAAATTGTTTTGATTGCATATTATGTTATACTCCTAAAAAATCCTTTAGAAAAATTGATATTTGGGTAGAAATTGTTTTTGCTGGAAATTAATCTTAATTGTTTTTGGAAACGAGAAGATCCTCCTTGCTGGAATTATGATTACTAGCGGTCGACCAGTGCTCGAAATTCGACCATAACTAATTTAGATTATAAGTTAATAATATTTATAATGTTTACATTAGACTGACAAAGTGCTATTGTACTATTTTCTTTCCAAAACGATGACATGGATATTGGATACGTCAAATTTTAAATTATTGTGTTAAGTTTTTTCTATTATTATTGAAAAAAAAATCTATTCTCAAATTGACGCAATAAGTTTGAATATTCTGCTACTTTCAGCTCCACCTTCCATTTAAATATACCGCCTTCAAAAAGCTTTCTGCGCCCATTATGAGGCGCTTTACATTTTATATATTTTTTTCTACGGCGTTGATATTCTTTATAAGTAGTGGAAGCGTGTGAGTATCAAATACGTAACATTACAGTAGTGTGCGTAGTGTTTTTATTATTGATTTAATCCATTTTGATGCATAATTTTAAAAAAATATTGGCATTCGCCACCCCTTTTCTATAAAGACTATAAGTGTGAAAAATTTCATTCACCTCCGTCCGTGCAATTTTCATAAAAAGGGATATAAAGTTTGTGCCTCACGTATTAATATATAGATACTCGTATATGAAAATAAACAAATAATAATAAATAAATAAAGCTTTTTTGCTGTCTGTATAACAATATAAGGAGAAATATTTGTACGATTCTAGGGCGGACTTATCTTACAAGATCTCTGCCAGCCAACCTAGAGAATATTGACATGTTTTACTAATTTCAGATCTATGAATTTTTTGAAACATTATCTCAACCAATATTGAGAGAAGGGGCTTTACCCGATCCAACAATCTTAATAACAATGTCATAATGACTTTTAGATTTTAATTGCTAAGCATAAAAGTAGTTTCACGTAGGTCTATATTTTTTTTTAAATAAATGAATCTGTGCTCACTCAAAGTGAACACAAATACACTATTTGACTCTTTCACAATAAGCTGCTTAAATCTTGTGTCGCGAAAGAGGAAGATGGTCGGCACCTGGGGTCGAACCCACGAAACAGTGCGAAAGCTGGATTTGTAACCTTGGCTTACCTTGCTTGGTCTACCTTGGCTTGTTCTGGCAGAGAATGGTCCTTGGCCAGTTTTCAAAAACCGAATATAAAGATAAACCGCGGCATATGCATCACACTAGATTTATGTTTAATGATGTGTATGTGGTCCCCAAATTTAATAATGAGTACGGTAAAAGAACATTGGAATATAACTCGCCAAAGATACTTAATATGATGCCGGCATCTATTAAGGAATGCAAAAGTAAAAACATTGCAAAAAAGTTAGTCAAGGAATGGTTAATAATCTGTGGATTTAATTAGCTATTAAAATTAAGGTTTAAGTTTAATTAAATGTAATTTTAATGTAGTTAGAAAGAGAACACGCCGACAAATCTTTAAGATTCGGCGTGACTCAATTAGATATACTTCTTTTGTAAATACTTATTTTTTCTATATTTATATCAATAAAAATGGTATTAATAGAGGTTTACACAAAAAAATAGTTAAAATATATTATTAAAAGTAAAGACCGATATAGAAATGGGGATTTCAAAGCTCCCCTGATTTTTTACTACAGCCTGCACTACCCATCATTTAATTTAACAGGCTCAGAGGCCTAAGCCAAGTGCAACAAAATGGCCGGCAACCATGGTGTTTACATGGTAACAACGTAAAAAGCTGTCATTTGTACGTTATTACTATAGGAACACCGACCGACCGATACCGTTATTGGCCATTTTATTGCTCTTGCCTTCGATACCAGAGCAGGTTTCAGAAATAAATTTAATGTATAAAATCCATGAATGGCATAAACTTAACAAAACTGTTTACCACCATAGCTGCAACATTACATAGTTACTAACTATGTTTGATTGCTTTGAAATTAGTACTGTTTAATTCAAACTAGAAATGGTGCAAGCAAGTCAATCAAAATTCCACGTGGAATTAGAACTAGATAAACGTATTCAAGATACAAAATTAATGAAGTTCGGAATATCAGTTATGCATCTCGAGAATTGCATTTAGTTTATCAAAGAGTCTTTGGTAATAGACGTAACGCCTGCATACATTGTGTGTATTCAAATTAAACTCATTACTACTAAAATATATAAGGTAGTATGGTAAGGTAGGGTTGGCGAAGTTGTATGCTTTACTTGACAGGTGTCTCGGATGTTGCTTGCAAACTAACAAACATCGAAACTATTTTCAAACTCGTGCTATCGGTTAATATGGCGGCCGCTAGAGATGCGAAATTTCGTTTATCTGAAAAGCAATCTAGACCAAAGTCCAAACAAACAAACAAACAAACAAACAACTCGCATTAATCGATTCATATACCTATTGCCAATGTGAATATTGATAACTTTGATATTCGTTTAGAAAACAGGTGTCATTTCTGTAATTAAAAATGTGTGTTCGAAAGCCTTTTTAGTTCAGTAATTATTCAATCCTCAGCTCTGCTTCGAAGGAGCGGAACACAGTATGAGAGGGTCTTCCTCGTCTTCGGGACCTTGATGGGAGGAAGAACAGCGCTCTCCTCGGCCAACTGTCATTCGGCATCCTTAACACATGTCCCAGCCATGTCCATCTCCTCCACATAATAGTAGAAGTGATGGGTCCACGCTGGGTGCGCTGATGTGTAACGTCTTTCGTGATGCGGTGGTACCATCTTATACCCAAGATTCTCCTGAGGCAGTTCGTTTCGAATGCAGATACTTTTTGTGCCTGAGCTTTGGTCAGGTGCCAGGACCCACACCCATACAGGAGAATGGGCAACACACACGCATCAAACAGTTTACATTTCGTCTCGACACTAAACACCGACGCCTGGACATGGTGTGCGAGGAGGTCATAAACGTTGCGCAAGATCGAGCGCAATGGGGAGCTCTTGTTGGCTCCCTATGCCCCTAAGTGCGGCCTTAAGGGAGTTTGGATGGGATCGGAATTATTCAAATGCTAGAAGAACAAGTTTGACAGAGTTAGTGCACATTGGTATTCTATAAATAAATTAAGAACGTTCCAAATTAGATTAATATTCAAATTAGTTCGTTTTAATTCATGTGAACTTAATTCTTAGACCCTGTCCGCACTGCGATTTTTCACCGCACGAATATTTTTCTTCCGGAATATTTTCCGTGATCGAAATTAATAATAGCGTTCAATTTGCAACAAATCACATAATATTTACCGCAAGTGCGAACACTCCCATTAGATTCAATGTGTTACAGAATTGCGAAAAAAAATCCTTGCGGTGAAATACTGGAGTGCGGATGGGGCCTTACATTTTGGAACGTTCTTATTTTAGTCCGAACCAAAACCAGAATAGGGGGTATTATGTATTTTACTCTAACTAAAATTAGTAGTAATTTTCCTGTAATATTTACACAAACATAAAGAAAGGATATGTGAAATGTCAGCATATGGTGATGATCCTAATTACATTGTTTCATATTTTTTTTAGTGGTAATTTAACCCTGTATTATTTATTCAAAATATGTGGTTTAAAACATTAAAAGCCTGCCTTATTATTTACTACTAACTTTCCTGACAGAATGTTGAATAAGGATTTAAAAGAATAATAAAAATGACTTTTAACCTAATGTCATTCCGACCGACGTATCTGTTTTAAACCACATATTTTCCATCCGAATTCTGTCAATCCCACCAACTATTAAACAATTGACAGTTTGTGTCAAACACAAATTTCATTTCGAAATTAGATTTATTCATTTTCGGGTTTTAATTTATAAAAAATGCGCTTCAGTGCTAGCAAGTAAGAAAAAAGCTTGTAAAAATTCCATAAAAAACTGTGTGCCAATATTTTTGTCAGTGGTTGACAGGTAAATAAAAATTGTGTTTCTATAGAATTTTTCATAGATTGCGTTGTTGTATTGAAATTTGTTCCATACTAACTTTGATTTTATATTACCTATTTGGTATCCATTTTGCGATGTTTTATTAGTAATTCTGTTATTCGGAGCGGAGAATAGTCCCATAAATCTAAAATGATAAAAATCCGTTCAGCCGACCTCGAGTTATAAGTGTTCGTATAAACCCGACTTTCTTTTAAATCTTTAGATATGTTGACATATTATACACAGCATAGTAATAGAAACAATTCTTACACTATCCAAACCCTTCAGAGAGAGTGACTCGTAGAGTTTGTTTGAAAGTAATGGAAATATTAGAGAACACAAGGAAGAGTTATTGTACCAATTACACTCGAGAGTGCTGTTCTTTTAGACGATGTGGCTATACACAGCTTCTGGCTCATTTAATACACGGAAAACGTACGGTTTATACACACGGTTTTCCATCTGGAAAACTTTGATTTTAGCCAAATTCGGATTTTTGATAACTTTAAAGTTTCTGCGCTCATTTCAAAATATTTCTTTTTTCATTCAATTTAGCCGAATAAGGAGTAGATTCTTTATAACCCTCTTATGAATTCAGACTCTAATGACATTTTCACTTTTTTATTTCGATTTTCTCATCCTTTATAAAGACAGTTTTTACAATCAACCAATCTTTCGCCGACCTCGGTAGCCTAGTGGCAAAGGCTCCGACTTCAGATCAAGAGGTCCCGGGTTCGATTCCCGGTCGGGTCAGAAATTATCACTTGAGATTTCTACTCGGGGTTGGAATCCTGTCTCAGATTGGACGGGACCGGTCGACTGGTAGACAATGCTTCAAACATTAAGTTCCGCCGGCTATACTGACACCTATGTATAGAAGAGTGTTATTTATTTATTTATTTATCTTTTTACCATAAACCCATCAATCAATACAAACTTTGATTTCCCACACATGGAGAAATGAATGCATCATTAGGTACTCATTAGCTTTATTTTACGCAAACCACGTCCATAATCCATAATTTTATTTCGATGGAATTTAAAGACGTCTTCCTTTTCTTCGATATTCTTACGCGATGACCAGTTCCATAAAATCGGTTAAGGGTGCGTTAATAAAACATTTGCGGAATTGAATCCTTAATGAAAGTGAATATTTGATTTGTTTTCATTGAAATATGTTTCGAGCTGGAAGGACAAAATATCATTATTATCTTATTAATAGTTTTAAACGCATCAAACTGAAGAAACTAATTTTATATTCAACTTTGTGAAACGGTTTCTTCTCAAACGCAAAAGACGCAAAGGAAATATCTGGAGGGAAAGAATAAATGAACTCACTTCTTAAAAAATTAGGTTGTTATTGTTACTGAGTTATGGTATCTTCTCTATTATAAAAATGGAGAGCTTAGAGTATTTTCCAATGTCATCGCATCACGCCTAAACGGCTGGACCGATTTCGCTAATTCTTTTTTTGTCGTGTTGGCTTTTATCGGGAGAAGGTTCTTATGATAGAAAAAATTAAGAAAGTTGCGTGGAAAATAAGGAAACTTTTACTACTTTTTAAAATATATTTTTTATTCCAATTGTGAAATTGAGTAGGTGTGTGAAAAAAAACTGTCTGTTGTTTGATAGTTTGTGCGATTGACAGAATGCGGATGTAAAATATAATATGGTTTAAAAGAGATGAATCGGTTGGAATGACATTGGTTAAATAGCAAATTAATTATACAAATTCAAATTTAATATTCGTAGTTAGGACTACAGAACAACGTCTGTCGGGAAAGCTAGTATATTTAATATACCTAAGTTGATTGTATCTAAGTTCTATTCTCCAAAATCTTCCTGCTTTATTGTTTGTTAAAAGTTTCAAACACTATGGTGGGATAGACATTTATTTTTCATGTGGTTGAAGTGTCATCCACGTCTCTATCGAACAAAGAATTCCTTTCACTTGTCTGACACGCGTTGGCGGAACTTTCAATAGAATAACTTACAGTGTGTAAACTTCTTCGGAGTAAATTTTATTTACTACTTATCGCCATCTTGGGAGTTGGATAAGTCTGACGTGGATTGTTTTATCTCTAATGCCGAAATCTCTTTGACAAATTTTAAGCGAAACTCGCAATGTTCTATTCTAAGATTCTTCGGTTGACAAATGACCACGAATATTAGCCGAGTAAGAAAATTATCTTTGACGTAAATTTATGAAACGTTTTTTGATTAATTGTTATCATTTTCACACAAAAGCATCATACAATTATGGAAAACAAGTGAAAACAATAGAATCACTATGAAATAGTGGCAAAACAAATTCATATTATACCTACTCCTATATTTTCTTTCCGTCTCTCAACGCGAGTCTTTTAAACACATCAGTTGAGCCAATTTTCTTTGAATCAAATAGTTGTGTTATTTCGACACTTGATCAACCAAAATGTGAAAATAATAGTTATTTAAAGACGAAATTTCTCTTTGTTTTATGGGAGCACTTTTTTAATATTTTTTTAATAAGAATACACTACGTAAACGCTTTCCATATTTTGGTTATGTTGTTAAAGGCGGCGCTTTCCATACCGATATGTATCGGGAGCTCTGCCCCTGGGTAGAAAAAACTTTGTACAACCCTATTATCAACATTCCAAATAAGACGTATCCATGACAATAAATAAATAAATAAACAAATAAATAAATAAATTATAAAGAAAATTGTGAAATAGCGCTCGCTCAATACATCTTATATAAAATCTCAATATCGCTTAGTTATGGTCGAATTTCGACCTCTGAGCGACCACTGGTAAAAACTAATGTTCTAACAAATATTTCCCTGAAAACGTTGAAATGTGTTTTATAACACAACCGTGTAGTAATTTTGTTTAGTCGAGTAGATAAACTCGATACGATTGCGTATCTGAAGTGTACAGACGGGCAAACAAGGTATTGTAATCACTCCCGAATAATCTAGCAAGCCTCTTATCCTACAATAATATATAAATCCACCTAAAGACCGTATTTTATTTCGAAACCTCCAGTGATAACTTTGTGTAATGTTATTTCGCACAAAAGGACTGTTGTGTGATTGAAATCAATACTCAACACATCCCCAAAGCTTTTGAGTAAATGATAGAAGGCAATGTTCATACAGAGAAATATCAAACGGGAATATCATTAAACGAACATCGATTCGGTCCCTCACACTGGTTATTCTTATCATTCTCTTCAAATGAATCTAAAATCTTAAGAGGTATATGAAACAAATAAAATGAAAAAAAAAGTTATAATTGATTTACTATAAATCACAATATAATTACATCTGCTTACATAATTTATAATAATCAACATTTAAAAATCATTACATGGAAAATGCTGCATCACTAGGTGTAAACCTGTATCGAGGATAGCGAATACAACACAAATAATACAACAAACAAACAAACAAAACGGCAATCAAAAGTATTTCTAGTAAAAGTATACTTAAATGAGATAAATATAACAGTTAGATAAATAATAAATTATAATTGAGTGGAATCCACATACCTAATATTTCAGAAATGTTTGTTTTTTTATTTGCCTTTGACAATACTTTTACCTTATATGTGAACATCACGCTCAAAATACAAATGCTACGTCAGATATTAATATGCCCAGAGCCGTACAAAATACTGGAGATGGTTCTTAAATACAATTTGCTGCATTAACTTTAATATATTTAGAGCTATTTAAAAAACTCTATTTTTTTAGGATCTTCATACAAATTTCTCAAAAAGACAGTAAGTCATCTTTTGGAAACAAAATTACTCATGTAAACGTTGAATGGAATCTTGGTATTACGGTATGAAAATGTAATAAAATAATTGTAGATTGATTTGTTATACATATAAATGTTATTCAAATCTTATTATTCTCAATAAATAAAGATTTAATGAAAATATTTGCAAAATGATTCCTCCATTTTGAAGTTTGACAGATAGCACAAATCACCCTCTATGGGTGGAAAGCCTAATTAATTATCACACATTAGGGAATGTAGCTAAGATTCAAACCACAGAGCTCTCTATGAAAACTTGCAAATTATGTCGGTAGGTTCGTATAATATTATGAGGTCGGTAAAAAAGTCATTCTTCTTTTTCTGTGCTTATGTCAGTTATAGAGGTCTGTTAAGCAATGGGAAGCTAGACTAGAACCTGTTTAATTACCTACCGATCAAGCCTGACAATCGGAATCAAAAACGTAAAGCAAGACGGGTATAAGCTAGTAATATAATATAATCAAAGTGGGTAATCAGAGTGAATATTGTTAAATATACCTACGTAAAAAGGGAAGACGAAGAAAAAACGACGCTTATAATAATATTAATAAATTAATCAATAATAATAAAATACAATAGTAGATGAGAGCAATTAATTAATATAATATTACTTATTTATTAACATTATATGCCACGTGCAGCATTAAATTATTTTTACAAAAAAATTAGTTTTTAGTAAATTATTATTGGTTGACTTAAATTAATAAGTAGGTAGGTATTTATTTTATATTCTATTATCCTTGCTTTATTCATATTGTGTTAAAACTTCATTATCTTTTTCTTCATTGGTCCTTCAACGCTGAGGATCGTGACCACCATCACACGCCAGCTCCACCAGCCTACCCCAGGCCTCCCGGTCTGCTGCTATGTGCAGGGCCTCCCACAATGTTCCCAGTTATGGCCTTTTCTTGCAAACTATTCTTTCTATATATAAGATATACCAGGATGAATATAAGATATATCAGGATATTATATTCTTTCCACGTCCATTTATAACTTTAAAGTCCATCTGACATTTCATAAAAGATATTTTCTTTTACAGAATACTTATGCACTTTACCTTAGGCACTTTTTAAATTCGAAAGATAAGCCTAAGTTGGGCGTAAAGAGAGTTTGGATTTTTTAATTTTGATTGGTATTTTGGAAATCATTTTTTTAGCTGTTTGATAGTTTGTTATTATCAGAATGTCGCTGTAAACCTGAAATGTTTGTTGTTGTACCGTTTAATTTCGTACAATGCGAAAGTTAGTATTAAATAGTTTCCCTCGCTATAGCTCGACAACTAAAAAAATACCGTTCCATACACTAAAATCTGTAGGTGCGGTATTAGGGGGACGAAGTAAAGGTAGCCGGAGACGAGCTAAAAAGTTGCTATAGTTGATGCAGGTGTACGGCATTTATTCCTACATTTTAGCTGGGATACTTGTAATACTTAATAATGTGTACTTAAAGGGTACAGGTAAATTCTAAGAAGCTTTATTATGCTTATCTCAATTAGACACCATCTGCGATACAAAAACAAGTTAGTAGCTATTTGCTATACGTACTGTGTATTTTAGCACAATGGGGTGTTTTCTAGGGATATTCCGACAATTCCCACCAGATGGCAGCACACCTAATAAGGGTCTAACGTCAAATGTCATTCCATATGTCATTCATTCTTTTCGAAAGCGTATAGTTGGTGTCTTGCTGAATTTTCTCAGTTTTGTTGTATAGTATATCCTATATAAATATATTCAAAATGAACAGGAACTATTGCACGTTAAGTTATTACAACAATTCCTACACGCTTTTGTATACAATTAATTGTCTTAGCGTGGTTATAGCCAAACCTAAATTTGACATTTCTATCAGTGTTTCTACTAACGGCTCTTGGCCTAATATCGGCGTTTTTCATACAAAAATTAGCCCAACTGAAAATTTGGTATCTGGAAAGATGAAATTTGGTAACTGGAAAGATGAAAAGTGAGGTGAAAGTTCACTAAAAAAAAGGTCATTCCGAAAATTTTGGTATCTGGGGAGCCGCCTTTTAGATTTTTTCGTCGCAGATTGTCATTCCGAATAGCTCAAATGGCGATAAATCGCCCACGTAGGCAACACTGAATTCTATTAGACCCTGTTTGTCAGTGCTGCCCCCGGTGGCGAAAAGAGTAAAGAAAACAACCCTTAAAATAACGCCTTAACGATTGTTAAAAATATAAATATCGGTATTATTTTCATGACAAACCAGCGAAAAGTGGAAATTCTGCGGGTGAATAGTTACCCTAGCTTTTTTACGACGAAAGTGTAAGGACCATAATATGCCCCCTGTGTTATTTAATTATGCCTTTTGTCAACTCCGTCAATTCGTTTATAAAGCGCTACCTCTGATGGGCCTCGTCGCCAGTGGCCTTTCTTTTGCAAATTATCACACCAAAGGAAACAAAAATAAGACATTGGCTTTCGCGTGGCGGATTGATAACATTAGTTCTAAAGCTGTCACTGGCTGGCCATATTTTTTTGCCGGTGGGCCGTAACTCTTAAATGGTTTATTTATAGTTTATGGTTAATATTAACAATACAGAAGCTTCATTATGTTTTACCCATCAGGCGCCTTTAAAGATTGAACACGAAAAAGCACTCTAAAGTTTTCGATTAACGAAATTTAATCCATTGGATACAGAGATTTCATTATCAGCGGCACTTCTTCTAGCTTATTAATCTGTCTCGTCAATGACATTCAAATTTTGAACACGACCTTCGGGTAGATATTATATTTTAGAACATGAAAAAAAGCTGTATTCAAAAGGTTTTTTATATTAAATTGTATTTTTCGTCTAAAATCTATTTCTTTTTTTATATCAAAATTATAATTATTTATGTTTTTATTTCGAAACGATATTTATTTCGTTTAAAAATATTACAACGATAATAGGTACCACCCATTTGAGCTTAGAAGGGTAGGTAGTTCCAGAATGAAATAATATAAAAGAAATATTATTATTTGAGATCACATATTATCTACTTGTGATTCTAGGAACAATAAATAATAATGGATCCAATCACAAAACGACGAAATAAATAATAATGATAATATGATTCTTATGAATTGTGATTCTTTCTGAATTTCTTTTCATGTAACCTTTTGATTGTTATATGTTATTTATATCTTTATACCTAGTTTGTTACTCTTTTATTTCTTAATTGGACCTTCTTCATGTTGTACCTCGGTTCATTCAAGGTGTGTAGGTAGAATAGAATCTTCGTCTTGTTGCTATACCACTCATATCTGAGGCTGTTGATCAGCTAAGAGACTCTTTTACTCCTGTTACCCTGCCTGCCTTATATTTTCCCTTGCACAATTTATTGTGCGAAGCCATATTTGTCATTTGTCACTTTGTCACCAAAGATTCGAGTGAAAAATCCTGCATTCCTTTTCAGCTTTCTCTCCTTATTCGTAATGAACCCTCGGAACCTTTTAGAGTTAAAGAGTCTTCAAAACTATGAGGATGTTACTGTTTAACCACTTCCTCCAGTTCGTTTGCCAAAACCAACCGTTCGATATTTTCTTCTTATAGTTAAAAAAAGCTAAAAAGTATTTCACACGAACTTGAAAATATATTCCTCTTCTTCACCATGTGCTATGTCAGGTCCCTCCGACGTCGGCTACCACTATGGCGTAGAAGTCCTCTAACCGGAACAGTTCCTCCACTCGCTGAATTCCGGTCCACTGTCTGATGTTCCTCAGCCAGGCCATCAGCCGTCTACCCACACCTCGACTTCCATATATTTTCCCTTTCATTATTAGGTGAAGCAGTTTGTATTTTGTGTTGCGAAGTATGTGTCCCAGGTAGGACATTTGCCTTTTCTTGACGGTGCCGGTAGTTAACAATTCCCTCTCAAGACCAGCTCTTCGCTACACCTCCGTGTTAGTCACCACTATCGGCGAATGACTGGTATCGTGATGGCTAACAATATTTTTGTCTATGACTTAATGTAACGTGAACACTTAAAAAGGCGTACTTGTCATTTGTAATGTATGCATTATTTTTATTTTCAGTTGTATTTTGTTTTGTGATGTTTCGGTTATGTGTTTGTCTTCTTAATGCTAAATTGTTGATTTTGTAACAATATTTGAACACCATCAGCGCAAAGGCGAAAGCTGTCATGCTGATGGTGTTTGTTATATTATAGTTTTGTGAAATAAAATAACGGTCCGCGGAATACGGAGCATTCTGCGGTGGAGCCACATTTCAAATGCCTCTATACGGTTCATCATATTAACATTAAGGGTACAAGTTTCCACACCATTTAGTAATGTGAACCAAACATAGCATTTGACCATTTTTGCCTTAAAAATATCTTAACATTCCCAATTAGGAACTAATGTTTAAATTAACTTTGATCATAAAAATGATGCAAATTCATACGTTTCATGGTCAAACCTCACTTGGTTTCATAAAATTATTACCTACATCAAATATAAAAAAAAGCTGCTAACCTAGGGTAGCCCAGAACTCATAGTATATTATATATCTTTTTTATGAACTGTAAAGATGTTTGCCCTAGTACAGGCTTGGCCTATTTGGGCAGCAGTTAAGATTGTTATCTATTATCACTGTATTAATATGTATGAATAAATAAATAAATAAAAATTATAACAGCCTTTTCGTGTAAAACATATCTTTGAATAAAAATTCATAATTTTACGATTAAAATGAATTTATCCTTGGTAAAATGATATATACTATTGTAGCTTTTTATTATCTGCCTTAGAACTACATATTCAATATTAATCGGTACTTTAAGGGGGACCCACTGAAGTTAAGGACCTCAAATTATACGTGCTTGTGTAGGAGCATAAGACAAACCCGTATACCAAATTTTATGAAAATCGAAGAAATTTTTTTTTTCTTTTTTAGCCCTTTTTCTAGAACAAGTGAAATTTTCTTTGGATACTTTAAGAGGGTTCCCCTGAAGGTACAGATCTCAACATGACTCATCTACATTGAGGAGCTAACCGTTCTACCAAATTTCAATCAAGTCGGATAAGAATTACTGAGTTATGGGTGCGCACACATTTTTGGCGTACGCGTACGGGTAGGTATGGGTACGTGGAAATTTAAAAAATTTTTTTTGCATTTTTGGAATCTACACCCTCGAAAACGTCGAGAAAATTAATTTCAGCGAAATCTATTTTTTTTTTTTGAAATCCGATCACAAGACTCATGTACCTTCCATATACTATGAGTAATAACATTCATAATTTACATAATATCTCACTTTCCTACACAAAGTAATCAATCATAAAAATGTAACCTTGGTTTAATGACACTCATATTAAACATGCGTACCTACAAAATGGTAACACCATGCAATGATCAAAAAGTTAGAACACCGTTGGCGGATTATCACATTACAGGGTTTTAGTTTCGGACAAAACAAAACAAGTAAAGTTTTGACGTAACGTTTTGGAGGCATCAGTTTGTTGTAGATTTGTGTTCAACGCATTGTTATGAATTGAAACAAAAAAAACTTGTATAAGGTAGGTGAAAGAGTTTCCAACGGCTCTTACCTATAACCTGTGAAATATACCTTCTGACATAAATATGAGATGGAATTTCTTCATGATTAACATTTGAACATAATCGTAACGATCACACGGTGATCTATGGTGTGTATAATTAACCTCAAACGAATATTTTCGACAGATTATAATAATCTGACATATCTATTATCTATCTAAGTAAAGTATTGAGTCTCGTAAATATTTACGTTATAAACAAACATTTTAATGCGGAATAGAAGCAAATTTCACTTAAAATGTTTGGCTGTCGATTTATAAATATTGATTGCGAGTGTAATTTATGATTCGGAATCGACTTGCGTACAATACGCGAGTTTGTACCAACTCGAAAGTGTGTTGTGGAGTTCTATTTCCGTTGCCTGGAATTATTAGATGGGATATTTTCAGACGCGGAATCATTCTTTGATTCGAATATCTCCAACGGATAGCGCTGTTCGATTACATGTGTGTGTATCTTATGGACTTATAACTTATATAAGAATAAATATACTGCACTTTCATGCACATTGTCTGCTTTCGTTAGATTATAATAATATACAACGCATATCAAAAGAAGCTCCCTATCAAATACAAAGTTGATGGAACGCATTATAAAAATGTTTTCCTGAAGGAAGTTGAAACCAACACTACTTGTTATGGGGTCTGACTTCTAATCATCCATTGTTCGAATACATCATCATCATCATCATTGGCACTACAGCCCATCGTGAGCCTCGGCCTCCTTCAGAATTCTCTGCCAGTCTCCCCTGTCCATCGCCCGCCTCCTCCAGTTAGTCACCCCCATTGCCCCATTGTTCGAATACACGTTAGTTTAATCTGACGAATTCCCTTGTGTTGCTGGTTGAATATAATATATATATTTTTTATAAATTTGGACTCTCTCAAAGAAATACACATACATTTTTCAATATTTTTCACACGAATTATTAAACTTATGTCATTGAATAAGAGAATTGTCAGCATCAGGATTCAAACCCACGAGTTGTCACTAAATAACCTACTTGACATACCTATCTTCTTTTAGCCCATCACGCCGTATTCCCCGAGGGGTAAGCAGAGAGAAAAGACCTCCTTTTTTCAATCACACTTCTTTCGCTTTTTACACCGACGTACCATTTCTCAAATAACCTCTCCTACTTCTCTTAATTCTGACCTGGCCTTCCTTTAGGACCGAATCGATCCACGTCTTTCTCGTTCGGCCACGCCTTCTTACACCTTTCCTTTCAACCTTAAAAATTCTCTTTGTCATTATGTTTGCATTCATTCTTTCCACGTGCCCAATCAATCGGATCTTCCATACCACATGCCTTCCTCATATTCTCTTTCCTTTCCGTATCCCACAGTGTATTTCCACATATATTCTTCGTAAAGCTCTCATCTCTACTACATTTGAAATTCATTCTTCTTTTTTCGTACATGTCCACGTGACATGTCCATACATCATTAATGGTAACAGGATTGCGTTATGTACTAGCTTTTTAGTTTGCTGTTAGACTTGTTTCTCATTATGGGTCTCAGTGCACGGCCCAATCTGCTACCAGCCACTTGTAATCTATGCTATCTAAATACATATATAGGTTTTCTTTAATTACAATATCGTCCATTCTAAGAATCATTAAACACCTTAATTCAGTAATAGGAGTATTAGTTGTTCTGGAAAGTACCTACATAAATCAAATTGTAATATAACGCGTTTACTTAAAATTGAAATTAATTAAATAAATTTCTGCAATGACGAAATAAACACCTGATGGCTGTAAGTTAATAGGGGCATGTCTGCCAACCATCACTGTGCTGGTATTATTTGCACTAAAACACATAATTAATGGGGGACAAAGAGTGGCTTAATTTAACGTCCAAAAGCAACGTTCTTACCATAGTCATCCTTGTAAGATTGCGATGAATTACTTTATTTAATTAAGTAAACAATAATAAGGAACTGTGGGGATGTGTAATCTACCAGAGACTGGCCCTTAAGATCCCCGCTAATTCAATTAAAATCTAATAATATCAGGCTGGCAACACAATGGAGGAGATAACCTCGCCGACTGGTATGCTCATTTGTAACTTATAAAGGCGAACCCTTATTGGTCTCACGTTGACGTCTCTCTATATTTGACATGAGCCATTAATTCAATAAACGGTGTTTTGGTAACTGGAGTGTTAAACCAAAGCAGGAGTAGCTCGCCAGGCGGTGAACACTTACTTGATTGATCACTGCGCTGTCAGGTTAACACGGAACGTTAAGTAATATTATTATTCTTCTAGGAAACATTGACTGAAAGGGATCACTTACCCCAATTTTATAATTTATTTATTTCACTCGTTTTCCGCTTAGCCCCGACGTTTTCTTTAACCACTTCCCGTTGTTATTTATGGGTAGTAGTGAATGTCTATAGGCCCAGAGAACCGCAAAGAGTACGGTCTCTACAAAACAATTCACTCGTTTGAATTGCTTATGCAATGGTTTCCTAGTAAAGCGGACCCCGAATTAAACGGCCGTTATACAAAGCAAAATAAAATTTGTAATATCACTAACCAATATTGCAGAAGCTTATAATTTTCACCTTTTATCATGCATTTTATTTCAGTGCATGGGCGTCTCGTTTACTGCAGTAATCAAGCTACGCTGAATGGCACATGACTTTAAGATTACACTGTCTCTTTCCCGCTGTCATTATTATACTACTTCTCAAAGAATGCTGGTTCAAAGGTTCTAGGAAAATAAATCATAAGGGCTGTTTCAAAACGCAATATGCCTTCCCTAAATTAATACTGATTCAATTCTTTCCACCTGATGCTAGCTTTAGTGGCATTTTTTTATTAATTACTTTTATATGTAATTAATGCGGATAAAAATAGACATCCCTGCCCCGACACGCAAACCTTTTGGCTTAAAACACGGCCAAATTTTCAAGCATTGAGGTAATTAACAAGTCGTTAACGTTTAGAGCGTCATTAAATCGAACTAATACTGTTCCTATTCTTCATTCATTGTTTTACGAAAGGCCTATCTGTTAAGCTACTCTGTAAATTAAAATAATAATACTGTACCTGGTTCATTAACTAATAAAGCCTTTATATACCGAACACCTTCCTCTCTCCCTGTCCTATTTTGCTTCCAGCCTGTTTTGGACTCTACCCCTGATATCTTAAGCGGTTTTCTTCGTCAGCCAGTTTTTGCCCACTTTAAAATAGTTAACACACTCACATAAATTATTCTTCTTCGCCCTAGCTTTTATCTCATTTACGTGGGGTCGGCTCTCCTAGTCCTCTTTCTCCAAATCCGTCTGTTTTCTGCATCCTCCGTAAGAAGCCTTGCCTCTCCTCTAGATCTATTGCTATTGTGGAGATCCACGTAGTCAGATCTTCTGGGTCCTACTTCCATGTTACCATGAACACATATTCTCTCTTCAATTTTTTAGCAAGAGTAAGCAAAGCACTTTTTAACGATAGCTCATGATTCAATGCCAGAGCTGTCCAATCTGTGCTGCTTTAGCTGGTAATTATAATTTGTCTGCTTTTTTAAATACAAATACACTTTCGACATTTTTCACATAAACCAAATCTTAGTGTTGTGAATGTGGAAATGGTCAGGAAATGGGATTCGAACCCACGACGTCTAGTACGTTGAGTGTTTCCAGCTACCTATGTGGACTGAACGACTTCAATCCTTTCGGTCCACCATTGCCAGACTTCAGGTATCGATCTATTTCTACACTATACCGCATGATATTTATTTATTTTTCAGAGAAACTTAAAGAACACTGAACAACACAAACAAAAAAAATCATAAAAAACATATAATCTCCAATGCTCCAATAACAGGTATCTCCCGCAAAGCATTTCTCCCAGATAGCTATGCGATGAAACCATTTAGGCGCTTAAGATACCTATGCCGCTCTACTATTTATGTAGGTGGGTACACGGTACAATCAACGTCTCCTGAGCATTCAAATTAAACCCGAAAAAACAGAAATGATATAAAATCGACGTCGCAGATCTTAATGATATATCTTACAAATTACCCAATGATTGGGTTGAGATAGATATGTAAGAGACGAAATCGTTAGGTTAGTACGTATAGGCAGTGAGGAAAAGAAACCGAATGAAGTTTACACTTTTGAAATAAAACTTGCGGTGAAAATATTCACTTACATAATCGCGTAACTTATCCCCACTATATATTATTTTCCACAATTCCTGTGCGTTCACGCCCATAACTTAGAGGTTTATAGAGGAGTAGTTCTACTTCTGACGTGACGTGTTATATAACTTCCAGATTTATTATCCAAAACGACACATTCGGAGCCTTTAATATATCTCTTTTATGCGGGGGATGTTTTTATAGGTAGGTAATTTTTTTGTATATTCTTAGGCTCCTTTTTATTTCTCATTCCCAACGACATCTTCTTACTTCAAGTTGTCGAAAACTTGATAAAAATATCTTCTCAACAAAACGGGGTTGGTGTTCAAGATTTGATAAATTTTCGGATTGTCCGAATATGGCTATCCCTCCACCTCGTAGGTGGTCTGCCTGTTGGTCTCCTGCCAGTTGGTACAGAGTCAGCTGCTTTTTTTATAATCCTTTCAGGATTTGCTCTCTGCGTGATCTTTCCAGAAACGCCTTGTAGATCTACCCCCTTGGAATCCTGGACAACGCAGGTTCACGTAATATCGGAGTTCCTTACTCTGTCCCAGAGGTTTGTTCCTACAATGGGGGCGGAGAATCTTGATCTCTCTTGTACGTAGGAGGCTCTTCGTCCTTGTTGTATCAATTCTAGGCTCTTTATAATGTTAAGATCGGTCTAGTACAGGTTTATTTGTATTTTAACTTTGCTTTCCTTCTACATGTGCTTATTTCGCCATACAATAGCTATGAGGCATCCAGCTACAACGGAAGCTTTTCGTGTCGTTCTTTTGACTGTAATTTTTTATTGCTGTGGTTTTGGTATTTTGAATCGCCTTTATTTTTACCGTATTGTTTCATATGATTGGGATATCTTATTTTGTAGTGTTTGTAAATGGCCAAAAAGCCCTGTGCAATCGTCGATTTACACACCCAGGTCTAATGAGGCGGCAAAATCCATTTTACTACCCTTTTTTATTGTCCATTCTGGTTTAATATTTTGTTTTTTTAGTTCGTTTTCCATTGATTACATTAATAATAATTATAATGTAACTTCTTTTTTCATAGAATTTTCATAGATTTATTTTTTCAAGAAAATAAGGTTTTTCTATTCAACAACAAGAAGTACTTGGTCTGAGGTTTGGGATGTCTCCGAGAGGGGATTAAGGCGAGTGAAAGTTGGGTTGAATGACAGTCTGCTTACCTTGAACACTAAGAAAACACATTTTATGACTTTTAGTCTAAATAGTCGAGGTCAGCCCACTGATGGAAATGGCATGAGAGTGCATCAGTGTAGAGGGGTATGTGCTGAATGCAGGTGTGATTTTATTACTAGAGTGAGCTCGGTAAAATATTTAGGAATAATAATAGATTACAGACTTAGATGGGAGGAACACATACTGCATTTATCGAACAGATTAAGAAAATCTATCTATATCTATAGAGAGCTTAGACGCATTTGGATATAAAAGCATTGAGAGTTGTCTACTACTCTATGACGCAGTCTCTATTGCTGTACGGAATTCCTGCTTGGGGTGGTTGTACTGAGTCGATAATTGAAATGTTAAATGTGGTTCAGAGATACATATTGAAAACTATACTAAAAAAGCCTCGAAGATACTCAACAGACGAGATATTTAATGAATTTCAAGTTTTGGATTGTAGACAGTTATTTATCAAGTCCATTTTAATAGTTATTCATAGCCAAAATTATTTCTTTAATGAGAAAGTGTCAATGGTATCGACTAGATCGGCCTTGAGAATCAATTCAGACTGCAGACACAGACATAATATGATTTTCATTGGGCCTAAAATTTATAATGAAATGAGTGAGGATTTGAAGGGTGTAACTGCTGTGGTTGAATTTAAGAGAAAGGCAGCGAAGTTTGTCCTAGGTCTCGGCAGAGAGTACTATGGGTCGCTGTTAGGCTGAGGCCGTTGCTAGATTGTTTGTGGGGCTTGTTGAGTGTCATTTTTTTTAAATGATTCTGGGCTCACTCGAAGTGAACACAAATACACTTTTGACATCTTTCACAATAAGCAAATGCTTGTGTCGTGAAAGCGGAAAATGGTCGACACGGCCGAGATTCGAACCCACGACCTCCGCACGAAACAGTGCGAAAACCAGCGTCGTAACCGCTGGTCTATCAACCACCTCAAATATTATATATTTTATGTGTGTTGTGTGCATGTTATATGTGTTTAATTTATTTATTTCAATTTTTATTTATTTAATATTATATTAGGTAGGTATATAAATATATAATTATATTTTATTTTTTTATAAAGATACTATATGCTTGTGAAATAACTTATGACTAATGATTTATGTTAATTCTTTAATTCTTTCATCATTTTTAATTTTTTAAATTATATTTTGACATTTTTATTTTTTTGTATTATTAGGTATTACTATAATCTTTATTTTTTTACTCCATGTTTATATTTTTTACACTATGTACAAGCATAATATTATGTATCATAGTCTTTTTACCTTATTTTATCTATGTCGACTGCTCTATAATTAAGAAAAAAAAAAAAATATGGTATGTATGCTTATTTGTATGACATCTCCTCTTAGGACAGGCTATGCCTAGTGGAGGGAGATATGAAAATGTATCTAATGTGATTTTATTTCCAATGAATAAAGAACTTATTATTATTATTATTTCAAATCATTTATTCATTAAATCACAATATATCATACATCATTGTAAAAAAAATAATAAAAAAAAATGAAAATTAAATACAATGCTATAATATACTAAATATAAAAATATCGGTATTATATCTCATGATACATCACGATGTAATGTAATCATGAGAGATCTTCGGACTACAGAGTAAGGAACCTTCTTAACATCCTATTATTATTATAATATTATTATTATATCATAAAATATATGATAATTGACTTAAGTAGAGGTTCCTACATAATATAACTGTTACTACGAGAAGAACTGAATTATCCCTAGTTTTCAACATGATAAATTGAGTTGGGACCCTTTAAGGGACGATTGTAGAACAATCGAACAATTAAAGACCCTTTCCTATACCTGTCATCCGACGGGTTTTTCTGCTAGTATCAATATAAAGCATGGCCATCCATGGAGTTTTCCATTATAACCCGAGTCTCGCGCCGTCAAAAACAGACATATTGAATGGGTTCGTCTTCTTGTATTTATTATAACCGCCTAGACCAGTCAGTTGACACGAGCTCCTTCTTATCGTGAGCGCTATGTAGAGATTTTATACATCTAAAAGAGTAAAAAATTCAGTTTTCAATTGATCTTATAAATCTCATACTAAATAAAGAGTTCGTTTTGTTTCACAAAAGAGCATCATTGTTTGCAATCGATGGATAAAACTGCCCCCGCAGACAATTTGAATTTTGCGAACGAATTTTTCCTTAATGAAGAGTGCAAAAATATGAACTGTCCACTGGAACATATAAACAATTATTACTTAAACCAAACAACGACACTTTTATAAAAAAAGTTAAAAGTTAATTTTCTTCCTACTCTATTAATAATTAATTGTCTAGGGCCCCTTTTTACAATATTTATTGTCTCTATTTAAAGTTTATGTCCTTTTTCGAAAGAATAAATATATTTATTTAAATAAATCTGTTTCAAATTCACGGTAAATCGTAAGAGAAAACATAAATTCTAATCAATCTGTCATCTGCCTTCTAATAGAGCGGAAGAAAAATGATGAACTTTGAATACTAATAATAATAATGATTAGGTACATTGGTCCGGAAATGAAAAGAATCAAAAATATCGCGAACATTGGAATGAAATATTTATGACTAGCTAGTTACCCGTGGCTTCGCTCACGTGTTACTGTATTTGCTTTCTCTTCCTAAACAATGCAGAATTAATTATATTCGCATCAAAATTAATAATAATAAGAAACATCATCAACATTTCTTTTTTTAAATATATATTCTAAAATTTCCATTAAATTACTATATTTTTATTTATATTTGTCGTTATTAATCTGTATTTAAAAAATATGTGCTTCTTATACAAATAGAATCAGCCCGCGAACTTAAAAATTTCGCTAACTTGACTGACATTGTTCTATGAGAATCCCAAAAAATAACTCGAATAACTTTTATTCCATCAAATGACGTTATTTGAAATCAATTTTTATATTGCTGGATATGAATAGAAAAATATTCAGGTCTCGAAAAGCAATGAAATTAGTGATCTTTAAAACACTTATTTCTATCTGCTTTGGGCATTTTTCAAGCTACAGACGTTTTTTAACATTTCAATTTATATCTTTCACGTTGATTTGTTGTTGATTGTCTGGTCGTAGGTTCGAAATTTAGTTCATAAATATCTTATCCTGAGCAAACACGACATAAAAAGAATAAACGATATCGGTCCAGCCGTTCAGGTAGAAATAAATAACGTTAAACGTGAAAACTGTTAACGTTCCGAACGTTAACGTTTACCAAATTGAAAATGGTTTCCAAACAAAAAAAAAATGCGTTTCGTCTTCAATATAATAGCAGCGTCGTAATACTTCCAAATATTTTGAGGTAACGTTTAACGTTAATTTTGAATAACTGACAGAATTATTTTTTTGACTCAGAATTTGGAACAACATTGTTTAACGCACGTTGAACAACAGTTTTTACGTTATCTCTATGGAAATAACAACAAATTGTTAACGTTGGAGCTGTCGTTAATATTTCGACTTGGCCTCCAGGCGTGATGCGATGACCACGTAAAGTAGGTCTCCATTTTTATAATAAAGTAAGAATCTCCCTTTTAAGCCCCCCCGATCACCGCAGACCAGCCCGGAGGAAACTAAACTGCAGCAAACCCGATCCGCACAAAGCCAAACCCTAGCCCGATTGCCAAAAAGCCAGCCGCACACAGATCAAGCCCGTGGCGGTTCCCCCCAAACCACCCCATAATACGGGAGGCCTTGGACCCACTCAGGAGAATAGGTTAGGCATAAAGAACTCTCCATTGCGCTCGAAGTCGTCCGAGGCTCATTGTGCCTTTTCTAACCGGTTGAAGTTTAAGGAAGTGAGGTGGTCAACCTCAGTATTCTAATGGTATTTGTAATTGGCGTTCGACTATAAACGAATTTTCGACAATGTAGAGTAGGAAGAAACGGATATCGGCAACTATCCGATATCCGGTCTATCCGGCGGCGTAAATAATATCCTGCCGGATACCGGATAGTAAAAAGAGGCATGTTTGGATAACTCATTGATTTGTTTATTAAAGTATCACTTAAGAAATACACCTTATAATCACAAAATAAATTCTACAACTTAGAAAATTGATTATCAAGCATAAGGTAAATTATGGAGAGTAATTCTATATAATATTTCGTTATATAGACTATTAGACTATATAGAGGAAAACAGCAGCTTTGCTGGTCTTCGTAAGTAAGGGAAGTTTAATAAAACAACGTTTCGTCATATATCATCCTGGCTGAAGATGCAGATAGTTTCCGCGATTTTTGGAACAATAACGTTCCGGCAACGGAGTCAGTCCAATTGGTATATACCGCCTACGTAAGCGTAATTCATGCGTTGTACCCATGGTAATTTACGCACTGGCCGGGCTCTAGTAAGGACTTCTTTAGCATTCTGCGAATTTTATAAATTTTTGAAAATAAAAACACCGATATTTTAAGGGGAGCGCTTTTCTTCCTACCGCAAGGGTTCCGAAGACAAAGAAGATCTTCTCATACCGAGAGGGTCTTCCTCGTGTTCTGCTCCTTCGAAGCAGAGCTGAGGGATCTGGAAATGGTGTGTGAGGAGGTCATAATATCCGGCTAACTGCTATCCCTTTCGTCTCTATTTTTTTATACGTTCCAGTGGACAGTTAATTTTTTCGCACTATACAGTGTCCTAAAATGATGTGAGGTTTTGTAGATAATTTTAAAATTTAATATTTTGCACATTGACTACATTTGATATAAAATAATTTACCTATTGACTTCATAATACTATTTACCTTTTTTCAACATATTATTATATCAACTTGCCAGCGGCGTACCGAGGGGGGGGCGGAGGGGCGGACCGCCCCGGGCGCCTCTATTAGCAGGGCGGCAAAATATGCTCGCGCTATACTATAAGTCCGGTTTTTGAAATAGGCATGTACCAAATTTTTTTTTTAGAAAATGTAATGTTTCCAGATACCAAATTATAGAAATGACCTTTATTTTTTATTTAGGAAATGTCATGTCTCCAGATACCAAATTTTAGAAATGACCTTTTTTTTAGGAAAAGTTATGTGGGTGCGCCAAAGGGTGTGGTTCCCGCCCCGGGCGCCAATAACCCACGGAACGCCACTGCAACTTGCTATTATTATATCAAATGATACGATTCACGGAATGCTGATAGAAAATAATATAATGATATGTTTTATAACAGATGCATCGGTTACAGTACCTAGTTAAAAAGGTATTAATGAATGTATCATTATACTAATTCATATTCAATAATATAAGGACCACGTCGTCGTCTGTGTTAAATAACTTTAAACTGAAATCAACTTAAATTTATACATAAAATCTCGAACATATTATTTATATTCCAAGACGGGACGAAGTTTGACGGGTCGGCTAGTTCAAAACTATATTAATATTATAGATTACGCAATAGTTTTGACACGTGTATTGGAGAAAGTAGGTTGGGCTGGGTAGGTACCTACCTACGTATATATTCATTGGGTAGGAACACGTAGAAAGCGGATTCCGATACGCGCCGACCGGCTCATAGATTGTTGCCTATGGTTTCAATGAATTTAAATGAGCATGCCGGAAAGCGGGTTCCTGCTTTTCTGTGGGTATCCCCATTCAAATGCATAGTAACATTCTTTGCGCTGGTCGGCGCGGGTCGGTATCGGCTTTCTACGTGTTCTTAGCCATACACCGCGGCACCACACCGGCCCGGCTCGCCGAATGAGATCCAACTGTCGATGGCCTGAGTCGGTATGTTTATTGTATGAAACGATGTCGTCAATAAATTAAATTTTTACAAAAATTGTTAAGAAAAGTTTGAGATGTACTACTATGATGTATATATTTTTTATAGAAAATGAAATTATCTAGTTGGTCTGTTTCGGCGTTTTTCGATATTTTTATAAAATTCTGAAATATAGGCACTGAAACTCGTAAATTTGTCATAAAAAAAATATTTTTCTTTATAAAAAAAGTTTGAGAAATCCTGGAACTTCTTCATTAAATTATATTTTAGATATTGTATTTTTCTATATACATACACAATTTTAGGGTTCTAGATTTTATGGTTTTCGAGATATATGGAAAAATTAAATAAAAATTCAAAGGTTGATAACCCCTGACTGAAAAAAAAATTCAAAATTCTGAGTATATAAATTTTGTATGCTTAAAGTATTCAATATTTTCTGAAATTTTAGGATCTGTGCATCAAGCAAATCAAAAGTTATAAAAAGGGGACGGATACACACACATACACGTTGGAAAAGTGCCCCTCACCCCCTCCCCTCTAATTAATGATATCTTTTGAAAACGAAATAGTATAATTTGACTCTTTCTGAAGAAATCATTTTTTTGAAATTTCGATAAAACCAGTTTTAAACTTTTTAGGAGGCACTTAAAAATCATCCCTTTTTATATGTGCCCTTTTTCGTCCCTTTTAGTTAAATTTTGGAAAAATTGCCGAATAC
The DNA here is from genome assembly GCA_963576905.1 of Mystacides longicornis. Classification (NCBI taxonomy): domain Eukaryota; kingdom Metazoa; phylum Arthropoda; class Insecta; order Trichoptera; family Leptoceridae; genus Mystacides; species Mystacides longicornis. The sequence goes on along the minus strand of OY756433.1, from coordinate 14,399,528 downwards.
GCTAACACTCATTTCTATAGAAGAATTCATATGCCAAATCTCAAGTTCGTACCATGTCTAGTTTCCGAGATATTCGCATACTTTGAAAAACATTCAACCCTATTTTTCACCCCCTTAGGGGTGGAATTTCCAAAAATCCTTTCTTAGTGGAAGGTTTTGTATTGAGACCTACCTGATTTCCAAATTTCACTTCTCTACGATTAGCCGTTTGGGCTGTGCGTTGATGAGTCAGTCAGTCAATCAGTCAGTCAATCAGTCAGTCAGTCAGTCAGGCACTTTCCTTTATTATTATAGATTTAAGAATTCTTCTAACCTTCTGACAAGTTGTCGTCCTCGCTTTGTCTTGAGAGTCGTGGTCATTATGCCTGTTGGACGTTGATCAATGTTCTTCGACATTATCTTTCTGCAGCCAGATATACGACGCTATGGAAAGGAGCAATGTTCTGATAGGTCCAACGCTTTGGAAATCTGCCTCTGGGTCTTATTTCCAGTGCCCTACCAACCAATATCTTGGCGGACATGATTATACCAGACTACTCTTATCCTATACTATTGTTGTTGTTGTAGCTGGGCCTCGGAGTCGAGATTCCCCTTCGCGCTTCCAAGAATATTAAAACTAGTTGCATGTAAACATGAGATCCAACTGTCGATGGCCTGAGTCGGTATGTTTATTGTATGAAACGATGTCGTCAATAAATTAAATTTTTACAAAAATTGTTAAGAAAACTTTGAGATAATATACTGCTATAATGTATACATTTTTTATAGAAAATTAAATTATCTAGTTGATGGGTTTCGGCGTTTTTCGATATTTTATAAAATTCTGAAATATAGGCATTGAAACTCGTAAATTTGTCATAAAAAAAATATTTTGCTTTATAAAAAAAGTTTGAGAAATCCTGGTACTTTTTCATTAAATTGGATTTGAGATATTGTATTTTTCTATATACATAGGTACACATTTTTAGGGTTCTAGCTTTTATAGTTTTCGAGATATGTGCAAAAATTAAGTAAAAATTCAAAGGTTGATTACCCCTGACTGAAAGAAAATTTAAAAATTCTGAGTATACAAGTTTTGTAGACTTAAAGTATATAATATTTTCTGAAATTTTAGGATCTGTGCATCAAGCGAATCAAAAGTTATAAGGGGGGGACGGACACACACACAGACACACTAAATGTTCTCCTTCGAATTCTGAGTAAATCCATATATGCTGCGAAGCCTCTAAGTTGGTGTTTTTTGTCGTCAAAGTTCGAAAAACCGTTTAAAATGTAGACCTGGCCATACAAATCTCACGTATCTTGGCTTGATACTGCCGATCTGTCTCGAGAAATAATTTCTCTTCAACAAATCGACAGTTGGATAAATAGTATTTGTTAATGTTGAAATTATCAATATATATCAAAAATTTTAAAAATGTCAAAGCATATAAAAAGATAAAAACAAACATGCATATACCTACATGTATACAATTGCTCAAAACGGCTAAAATTGTTAAAATACTCTCCTATACTATATGACTTGTTTAACTACGTATCATAAATATGTAACTGATAAGAATGATTGGCACTATAACACCAAAAAGCTGATTGAGAGACCGTTTCTTCCATGTTGGCATTCGACATGATCCAAGAAGATGGTGGATTGTGAAAAAAAAAACAATTTATTCAACACAAATCTGATGGTATTTTGAATATTTTATTGTAGATTAATTGTTCTAACTTGTGGTCGGCCAGTGCTCGAAATTCGACCATAACTAATTTAGATTATAATTTTGAACATTATTAAGGTTCCTTTATCAAAAACTGAGCGAGTGCAATTTCCCAATTATCTTTCAAAAACAATATAATGGATACGTCAAAGTTGATATGTTCAAAGTTTTTTCTATGGTTATTTAATACAAAAAATATTACCCAATCTATTCTCAATTTGACCACAGATAAACAAAAGATCTGTGTCAAATAATCTAAAACATGTACGTACATCCGAGTGGGTGTGAGTCTGAAATACATAACATTACAGTGGTGTACGTAGTGTTTTTTATTGATATAATCCATTTTTATGCATAATTAAAAAAAAATATATTAGCATTCGTCACCCCTTCTCTATATAAACTATAAGTATGCGATATCTCATACTCCTCCGTCCACGCAATTTTCGTAAAAATGATCACAAAGTTTTTCCTTCACCTATTAATATATAGATGTTATAATAAATGGAAGATAGCCCCACTGTTTCCTATACAACGAAATCAACATGTGAACGAATCAAAGCAATAATTATTTTTCATTTTGTTGAAAAAAATCCCGTTAAGCAAAAAAATGTACAGCGAGGGAGACGGGATATTTTTTTCAATGAGGTCACTACGTGCTAAGAATATTTTTTGATAATATTAATGACTTTGTCACGGCCTAAATTATGACATGAATACGTATCCCGGGAACTTATCAAACTTTCAGACAATATTTTCTATTGAGTTTTTTTCCTAATTAGTTCACTTATTTTATGGACTTGAGAGCGTATTTACGGATTCTGGGCTAAGCTTTGTACATCTTAAAATCTGGTGTAAATTCTACATTCATAAATCAAATTTGCAGTGCTTGTCTTCATCATCGTCAGCTGGCTATTCTTATGCTATGGAAATCTTTTCTTTTTTTCTCGCGCGTTTTCGTTTTGTCGTTTTCATCCGAGTATTTTATATGTCTTTTCCTCGTTTGTAATTTTTAGATTCTAGAATAGGTACTATTCAAATTTCTTGCAATCCTATCTACACGGGGCTCGCCATTTATTTATGTTGACCTGCCAATGCAATCTCATTAATTTTATCTTCTTTTAATAAACATTGCCCTCGTTGAGCAATTTGTATATGATAGATTGTTTTCAGTGTAAGGGTTCAGATTTCAGTTCACTATATCATATACTTTAGGCAATTTGAATTTGTCAACTATTTTACTAGGTAAATTTATGTTCTCACTTATAAATTCTTTCAATTTTCATACAAAGTCATGAAAAGTTAATATGAACATAATATTAAATGGTTACACTTTGTGTATGGTTAGGTACACTTTCATGATAAATATAAAATACTAGCATTCCCGACAAAAATGTTGTCTTTACTGCGAATATTGAATTTGAATTTGTATAATGATAAATTAATGTTTCTATTTAACCAGTATAATTCCGACCGATGCATCTGTTTTAAACGATGTTTACATGACACATTCTGACAATTAGCAATCAACGACAGTTTGTCAAACGGTATTTAAATTTAAAAAATAGAAAAGTCTGTATTGTCAAAAATACTAAGAAGGTTACCTGCAATAATTAATAAGAATGTTCTCCTGACAATATCAAACACAACAATAAAGAATGAGCGAAATCAGTCCAGCCGTTCACGCGTGATACCAAGGAAAATAAGGCTCATTTTTTTATATAAAGAGATAATGTTTGTCTTAGAAGTTAGCTTTTATATGTACGTAAATAAGCTACGTAATTTTTAAAATGGAAATATGTTAGGTTGGTAAGCGTGTATGTACCAATGGAGCTTTTTTGATCTCGTGAACGCGTTCATAAGTTTTGACAACAGATTACCGCCAAACTAATGACTTAAAACAAAAAGGTTTTCTCTGTCAATTCTTCGAACAAACTGTCACGCAGGCTTTCTTCGTTTCGCTCTCAAAAAAAAACAGAAGGTATCTACCTACCTATATATTTTTTCAAATAAATGCGAAATGCTGGAAATACCGAAAAAGTGTACATCAAAAATATACATTTAGTTGTCAGGCATGTCAATGATTTTTTGGTCCATGTCCATTGCCCATGAATATTCCTAACTTTCATTTGGTGACGTTTCAAATCTCCGTCGATGATCACAAGTGATAAAGCTGCTATGTCTCAAGACTATATTATTATTGTAGAGTAATTAAATTATTTTAGATTTTCTGTCTTTTTTTTTTCAAAACCTTGGACTTATATCACCTATCCGTATTTCTTACAATCAAAGTAATTAAAACATCATTTCACACGATCATCATCTCCACTTTCACAACACAAGGTTTTCCTTTCCTTACCTTACCTTAACAGTTGTCCTAATTTGGGGGTTGTGACCATCATGAATTCTTTATCGAACCATTGATCTGCAAGATGTTCTATCCGCTGCCAGATGTACTACGGCTCTGTGAAGTGTCGTCGCGTGGATGTTTTGCTTTATTTGGTCGGTCAAGCGCATCTTGTACCTGGCGCTCTTCCAACCATTATCAGCTTTTCAAGCTATATGTCCAAAATATTGCTCTGTTTGAAAATGTCGAAAGTGTTCACTTTGGGTGAGTCAAGATTCATTTAAAAAAAATTAAATTTGTGTACAATGATTATGTATCGTTGTCTTTAAATTCCTTGAATTCTGGAATTTATCTCAAATGTGTTCCTTTCTTTAGTTTATCTAAACTCTAACCTTATCTAAACTTTTCTGTAACTTTAAACTAATCCCTTGAAATCGTTATTTAAAAGCCCTGCGACCACATTTAGACACTATGTGAAACTATGTGATAACAAAAGTTGGAAATATTTCCAATCAAAGATCGCGTTATGGAATAACAATTCCAAATACTTGATCCAACTTTGTCTTCATAAATCACCTCATACTAAACGAATGAGACATTGAAACTGTATTCAATTACCCGTTCTTAAATCTCATTGAAAATTCCCACACGTATCAAAGTTTGTATTAGCATAATATCCAAAATACGTTTTACCCCAAATATGTGATGTGTTTATCTTCTGAAGTTTGGATAATCCTTACTGTTAATAATATTCAACACTGTGTAAAGCGTTTAAAGTCAGAATTCTCGCGGATCAAATAATAATACTCATATCAGCCAGCTCACGTTTTTATTTTACCATATATGTACAAAATTGAAGGATTTTTGTAGAAAATGTTCCACAACACCCTTATAATAGCGGATTTACACCTCGTTATTTGGTTTGTTTTGGAATTTTCAAACGACCCTTTTTAATTGTCTCATATGTATAAATGACGACATCAAAATTTTTATTTTATATTATAATGAAATTTAAGAAAAAAAATATTTCTTAAACAATTTTTTTTTCATATTTTCCACAATTGCAACAAATATTATTTACGACCGTCTTCTACTGTCGTTCCGAAGGTTGATTAAATGCGGTCGTTTATCTTCAGCAATGATTATCATTCTTGTCTTTGGTTATTCTTGTCATCCAAAAGTCTTTTTACTTTCGCACACTTACCAATTATTCCTTAAACGTCTCATGTAAAAAATGATATAGTCATATCCTGGCGCCAAAAACATGACAGCGGTCGCAGTCTTTAAATTTGGTTGCTCTCTTGTTCTCAATAATTTCCAACTTTTATCTCTACATTTCATTAATTATTATTCAATATCTATTTGTTGCATACATGAGATTTTTCGACATGTTGAACATGTCGAGAATTCTCATGATTAGGAGTTTCGGAGACTCAAACATTACCACCTAATGGCGAACGTTGTTAACGTAAAGTGATCACACTAAGCCAGCCTTCGAAACAACAGGAGAAGACGGTCGTAAGCCCGTGGTGGTTTGTTCCATTCAAAAATCGAACATCAGTAATGAATTTTTAGAGTCATTAGTTTGTTCTCTTTTTATCTCTTTTTATTTATTTTTTCTTTTCGCGTATCTTGTTTTTGTATTGTTTTTGTTTGTAATTTGGGTTGGCTGGAAGAGATCCTTCGGGATAAGTCCGCCCTTTGAATCTTTAAAGTGTTTGTATAAAAATTGTTAATTAATTATTTCACAATAAAGTTTTATTTATTTATTTATTTGTTAGATAATTATTCCTTTAACATTTTTCATATTAAAATATGTGAATTTCTACTTGGTAAATAGCTGATACCTAGTTGCATAAAATCATTTTTGACTTGTGAATTGTAACAGTAGTAGAATTGTTTTTGACAGTTTGTTATTGTACGTCACAGTGAGTTTTAAAATCAAAATAATACATCTTTGTACCATTACATATTTATTTTTTAAAGAATAAAATAGAAAATATAAAGCTTCAGCAAACTTCAACGTCGGAGCGTGTTTATATTATATTGCAATGTTATAAGCTGACATGTTTTTGCTTTTACAGCTTAAGCCAGAAAAACAACGTGATTTTCTTTGAAGGAAGCGTATTCTCATTAAAAAAGGTATTGTTTCCGTTCTGTAATTTTATTTTAAGCCTAAAGAGTGTCGGTGCCATTTAATAAATCACAAAGGCTCATTAGAGGAGAGGAAATTAGTTAACACAAAGGTCATGATGCTGTAATAAATCTTGGAAATTTCATTAAATACCTCGCAAAAATTTATACTAGAGGCATTTCCAAATTCAAAACTGTTGGGATGAAACTAAACAATTTTATTATAAAGTGTCTCTGTCTAATTTAGCCGCTGATCCTCTTCAAAATAATAATATGTCGACTGTACCTCGGTGCAGGGGCTAACGAAGATTTTAACAGTCTCTTTTGGCATTTTCGTAATTATTTCGTCTTGTATAACATACTTTTATCAAACATTTTAATGTAGGTATTTTTTATGTATCGAAAATAAAGCTACTATTATTAGGTATTTCGGAAAAATGTTTTAGTTCTAAGTACATAAGTATCCTATTATTTAATGCAGTTGGAATTCTTCTTCTTTCCGTACAATGCTCCTCCATCGTCAGAGATCACTTGATCAAATACCTCCATGTCCCTTAATACTTTCACGTGGCTTGTCTTCTGCCAACATCCCTTGATTAGCATCTTAAGGATGAGTTGAAGAAAATTCTCACCTATATAGGCCAGTTATGGTGCTTGCGCTGTTTAATAAAAGTCACCTATTCCCGCCCTGTTAGAATGTCAAGTAGTCACAAGACGTGAGTATGACTATTATTTGAACACATTTTCAAAATTGCCCTTATTCGAATAAAATATATAGATAAGCTAAAAATATGGTAGGTACGGTAAAGTATAAAAAGAATTGGCGATCTAGATTACCGGTTTTGATCTCAATGACAGGATTATCACGCGAAGATAAACGTTTTAAGGCGCATGAAAAGAATATCAGTGAGTGGTTAATTATTTAGGTACATGCGGTTGCTTAGACATCGGCGTTAACCTAACCACTATATTACGACATTTTTGTCAGCTAATTACGATTGTGATTGGCATAAACATTGCGCTAGAACGAGCGCAATGGAGAGTTCTAGATACCTCAAAACGGAGTTCAAAGAGAGATTGATTGATTGAATTATTATTGTAGCACCGCTTCGCAAACATTGTTACAATCACGAGATAATAATAAAACGAGTTGAAACATTATCCAATACGAGGCATATTTTACGCAAAAAAAAAAGTAGGTAATTTTATAGAATATATTATTTTAAATAAAACAAAAGAATGGTCGTAATGGATTCAGTATCTTAATTATTTAAATTTAGAATCTATCTGAATATTGAGTTCTACGACTAATTATTCTTTGCTGGTATTCTCACCTACTTTCTCGGATTTCGACGGTTCATTCAAATGAATTCGTATAATTTGATTAAAAAATTAAAAAGAAAGGTTTCTCGGCGAAACTCAAAATAATAATTGTGTCAAGGAATGTTTACCTCGCCTCTTAGAACCTTTCAGCAATCATAATAACAAGGAGTTGTGAATGGAATAACAAGGAAAGAGGGGAGTGATTCTGTTTTCGCCTGAAACATTCGCATACAACAATTTTATTAGATTCCTGTCATTTTTGTAAATCACGGCGAATTCTAATATTTTGTAAACATTTTCTTTCAAAACATGATAAAAAGGTTTCGAAGTAAATTTAATAAAAATACGAATTGGAGCTGCATTCTTGATATAATAAGTTATATTTATATCATATTCAAATGAGGTATTTCAAGTTTTGAAGTACGCATGATAAACGTATAAAACGGAAAAAATATCCTGCAATCATGAAGTATGCATTCATACTGAATATTCATACATCCTACATTGCATCCTAACAATATGTTTATCAAGCATAACAAAGTATCATGAGCAACAGTATCAAATGCCTTTGACATATCTATGAACACATGGTGGTTGGTGACCCAGCGGTTACAACGCCGGCTTTCGTACTGCGGACGTCGTGGTTCGATCTCAGGTGCCGACCATCTTCCTCTTTCACGACACAAGCTTTCAGTAGCTTACTGTGAAAGAGTCAAGGAGTGTATTTGTGTTCACTTTGAGTGAGCACAAATTCATTAAAAAAAAAAAAAAAAAAAAAAAAAACACTGATACAACGTCTTTTTCAGTATCCAATTATTTATTATAATAACATTTAACCAATACCTTCGACATTTGAGCATATTTTTAATATTACCAGCCAAATAAAAATAATATTTCGACCTTTTTATAATCAAAAAAATGTTTAACAAACAAACAAACGAGGCCTGCTTCTAAAAACCAATTTTGTCATTTAGTCGATTTTGCCATCTAACATTTTATAATGTTGATTAAGTTAGTTGGGTTAACCATAAGTCACTATAAATATTTCTCTATACTACCCTTCTTACTTCACTTAGTGGCTCATCACTGGGCTTGATCTTGCACAATTCACAGATATAGATAGAGAGAGAACATAATAAAATAACACTACCACTAGTGACAGGGTCACAAAAATATCTCGTAACATACATATTTTAGGTCTGTCGCTCGGTGCTCTCTTCCAACACGAGCCCCGCGACACAGAAATGTGTTAGTAATAATATAATGTATGCCGCATAATATCCATATTCCATTAGACAGAGTAGTGTTCGCAGGTGTAACATCCTCAACTTGTTGTCTATGAATATTTATTACCGCAACTGTCTCTACCTCTTGGAGTCTAACTTATAACCTGTGCGTGTACTCGCCCCTACACTTAGACTCTGCGGTTCCTTTTGCCTCTTCCATTTACCTTCAAACATTCAATTTACCCTCATACCCACTAATTTATATGTTCCCGTGTTATTGTATACCTGTACATTATGAATCGTTACATCATTAATAATTATACCTCCGCGAACAATAATTTCATAATAGTATCGGGTATATTATTACTCATTTTTTTTCGTGCAGCAAAATTTCCATGTTTTTCAGACTTTACTCACTTTGAAAGATTTATATTTCTAACATTTCCGCAGAAGCGTTAAAAGTTAAAGAAACACGTTTTGTAGACAAGATTCGACATCAACCACTTTTGAAATCACAATAATTCTAGCCCGATTGGTATCAAAAGTATGTTTTTAGTAATATTTTTACAAAATAATTTACTTCCTCTGCAGCATATGAGATTATGAATAGGATTTTAATAAGTCATTGAAAGTCTACAAAACCTCTTTACGACCTTTTATTTATTTACTTGTTGTCTACATGATTCCACTATTAAAGAAAATACATCAAAACACAATAAAAACAGTGATAAACACATATAAATAAATATATTTGAGATAGCAACCTTTCCCACAGAAAATGAGCACAAAAATAGACTTATCGGGTAACAAATGCTCATCCAAGAGGCCATGGGTCTAAAGACAGCTGCCCAAAATTTCTGGCTGTTCTTACATAAAAAAATATTCAAAAGTTTCATAACTCATTCTTTAAGGGCGTAACTTTTCAGTTAATTCTAGTGCACGCTAAATTCATTAGTTATTTCCATTATACATATAAAATTCAATAAAACATAATGTGTTACATTAAATGATTAAAGTTATAAAAAAAAAGTGCCATGGTTTCTTTTTCCAGACCTTGCAATAGTTCAAGGCTAATTTGTATTCATCCATATCTTCATTAAATTTTATTTTCTTTTCCAAAACTTGCATTTTTTTAAACTATCTACCGGGTTTAGCTGTAATGAGATCGTTTAAACACCGAAAAACTTTTTTCTATAAAATTACAAAATTGTTAATTTAGAAAAGTTTTAAAAACAAATTTTTAAAAGCTTTTTTAATAAGAACCTTACTTAAATAATTATACAGCATCAATTTATTAACTATTTGAAAAAATAAAAAAAAAACACAAAGTTGAACATTCTTTTTTAATAAGTGTTTTTCTTTCCCGGAAGGAAAAAGGCCGATTATATGAGAAACTGTTTGGAATTGATTAAAATATTTTTTCCCACAAGTAAAAAAAGAAGATTGTTTGCACGGACAACTCCATGGCAAATGGATGTCAGGTAGACCAGCAAAAAACCGTTGGAACTCGACCTCGCAGAAGGCTAACTCTGCTGTCATAAAAAATACTGTCTTGACTATGACTACTAGATCTTAATTAAGAAGAAGATATAATGGAAACTGTATTAGTACAGATCTCATGATAACGCAATTTGAAAAGGTCTTAAAAATCTTATATTATTATACATATTTTGTAAATAACCTTTTCCAAAATGGATTTTTTGATAATTAATATTTTAGTCCGTAGCAGAAATTAGAAAACAGGTACCTACTTTTAAATTGTAACAACGTTAAGGTTAATTGCGTTGCCCTTTGAAGTATGTTCAGAAATTCAAAAAAAGAACCACCGCACTCTTTGACATTCAAAATTATCAAATTATTCTTTTGAAAGTAGATACCGACAATTTTTTCAACGCAGGATTTTTCTATTCAAATCTTGACATTTTAAATGTCAATTTGATTAAGTTTTATTAATATATTTTTAATTAAACGTTCCTTCGTAGCTGCAACAACTCTTTTTTTATCTTTTTAAATTAACTATCTTTCTTTACGTTGTTTTTTTTTTAAATAAATTTAATGTTCTTTTTTTACAAACTAAAATGCAGTTTATAACTGTCTGTATAAACCCCGAAGTACTACAAATTGGAGTTAAGTTGAGATATAAATGTTATTTACAGTAAACTATAAACACGGGGGAAGCACGGGTACTTACACGCCATAAAAAAAGCTTTTCTAAGCGATGTTTTAAAAATGTTGAGCTTGAATTTATTTCATCGTAGATAACTTCAAAACAAGTGCGGATCTTAGAGGATAAAACTTGGTAAAAATTTGACAGTTTTACCGTATCAAATCAAGAATAATTTGATAGCAAATTCTTAGGACGAAAATTAATTGTCCACTTTTTATATTTTCATATTCGTCATTGTTTGGTTTAAATAATAATTGTTTATATGAATATGTAACAACTAAAGACAACGATTTTTTAAATGGAACAAACCACTACGGGCTTACGACCGTCTTCTACTGTCATTTCGAAGGCTGGCTTAGTGTGATCACTTTACGTTAACAACGTTCGCCATTAGGTGGTAATGTCTCCGAAACTCCTAATCATGAGAATTCTCGACACGTTCAACATGTCGAAAAATCCCATGTTTACAACAAGTAGATATTTAAAAATTAATGAAATGAAATATAGAGATAAAAGTTGGAAATTATTGAGAACAAGAGAGCAACCAAATTTAAAGACTGCGACTGCCGTCATGTATTTGGTGCCAGGTCATGAATATATCCATTTTTCTAAATGCCTCATATTTATTGCCTGTTGGCTTTGTTGGTGCACAACTTTCTAATTATGTCTAGATTCTTGTGACCATTTTTCAAGACTAGATTTTAATTGTTTATATGTTCCAGTAGATAGTTCATTTTTTTCCCACTCTTTACTGACGAAAAATTCGTTCGCAAAATTCAAATTGTCTACGGGACCTTGACTGAATACAAATTATGTAAATTGTATACTTAGGTACTTACTAAAAGTTCTTTTACCGACCAAGATTTGAAAATCAATTTCCAAAGAGCTGAATTCTTATTTTAAAATCTAATGTTTCAAATCTCAAGTGATCACTCCCGCTGAGAATTTTGGAGTATTACCTACTCATATTTGATTGTAATTTTGGGTTGATGCCCTCAATCACATTGAATATTAGAGTTTTTTTATATAAGTATTAATAAAATTGTAGTTTACATAACACAGGTCTGCAAAAAAAGTTTTTTTTTTCAGCTGCATGAGATATTTTAACTGAATTATATATTTCAAGGTACGCTGATTTCAAATTTTCTCTCAATCACGTAGAGTTTTTTTGCAAAATAAAAACAAAAATGAGAAAAATCAACTATTTAGTACAACAAAAACGTTTTTGTTATTTAAATTTATTTACAACATCATGTTTACTATTTTTCCTTGTGAAACATATTCTACTTTTCTTTGATGCTTCTCCGAAGTCTTTTTTGGTTTTCCCTCAAGCATCCAACAGTAGGCCGCTAACATACTGACATCCCATCTTCCTTGCTAAGGTCTCTCGATATCACGTACACTAGGATGAAATCTTTCACCTTCTTCTTCACTGCAGGCACTCAAATTTCCAGGAAAATATTCAATATGGGAGTGTAATAAGTGGACTTTTAAGATCATCTTGTACCCTTGAGCTTTATACGCTGTCAGTATGCGATGTACAATAGTTTTTAATTTGGAATCCTAAGTATTATCAAAAAAACTTCTACACTACATTTTTAAAACAATCACATGCATCTTTTTCGATTTCTCCATTGATTCAGAAGAGAGGGGACCAGACGAAAGTTTTCATACATCGGGACCAGTGAAAACTCCTTCTTCAGACAATTTCGGGAACATGCATATGTATCTGAAAAATTCCCATATTTTTTTAACGATTTTAAAAACTGCTTAATTATCCCCAATTTAATATGAAGACGTGGCAATAAGACCTTTTCTGGCGGAACCAAAGTGGTACTGATAAAGTTTTTCTCTCTAGGAGTTCTAGATAATGAATTAGCCTGTTGTAACATGAATAATCCAACTGCAACACGCCGAAACGTGTTCTTTTCTTATGTTCTATACTGAAATTAGGGCAAGGAAACTTAATTGTAATTAAATTTGAAGCTTAAAAATAAAATACAAAATTTCATCTAAGTGAGAATTTTACACGAAATAAAAAATAATAATTTAGTTTTGTAAAGGAAATTAATGTGATGGAACTTTTTAAACATTTTTTTCGGTTTTAGGACATCAAAATCTATAATCAAATGTATAAAAACCTATGCAGTTTTTTACTTGCAGACCTGTGTAATCAATCCAATAGCGTGTAACGTTACTGTCGCTTTTCGAGATAATAATGAATGAGCATATTATAGGACAAACGAAATGAGATATTAATACACAATTATATAAAGGCTAAACTTTGAATTCCATAAGTGGCCGCATACTACACGTATTCAGTTGATTGATAATTATTGATATGGGGCGAAAAAGAGTCTTAAAAAGACAGTGACAGTTGTTTTAAATACCGGATGCAGCATCATTGATCAAACTGGCTTAAGACTGTGAGGAGTTCAGAATAATAATTGTCGCCAATCTACATTATGGTCTGTACAAATCTGAACACGCGCTGTAACGTAATCAATGCAGCGTTGCATGCAACGTATCAAAATTTCATAGTTCGCGATTCGTGACGAACCACCGCGAACCACAGCGTACTACACAGCGTGTTCAGATGTGTACAGACCGTTACGAAAGGCACACGAACAAGAAGAATATTGCTTTCAAAAGAAAATTAAGAATTATTTCAAGTCACCATCAGTGTGAAGAGTTTTTTGAAAGAGAGAAGGTATTTTGTTGTCATTGATAGTAGCTTTAAACAACCCTTTCGTCACGTCGTGTTCTTTATAATCTGTACTAAAGCCGTCCAGAGAATCTGTTTGGAATTAGACATAAGTAATATACAGAATGATTGCGTTACTCTTCTTACTAAAACTTCTAACTGCTTACGCAAACCATTTATTGAACTTGGTTTGTTAATGATGACAAAAAATAATGTCGTAAATTTCAGATTTACTCACATATTTTGCATTTATTAAATATGGGATATATTTAAACATGTGGCATTCCCTCATGTTTTTTTACGAACATAGCTATTTTAACGTTTATTTTATCATTTATTTTGTTTTATGCTATAAAATATTCAAAATAATGTTACGAATTTTTTTATTGAGAGAGTTTTTCATTAAACGTGTTTTCAGCGCTACAAAGACTAATTAATTTGTGTAGTGCTTTGTTCTTTTTTGAATTCAGCTAAAATTGCGTTCAAAATAATATATTTTTTCACCCTTTGATTCAGTCAATGCTCTCTCATATTTGACAACAAAGCTAAATTTTATATTGCAAAGACTGGATCATCAAAAACTAGCTTTTAGCATTCACTTTGAAACAAATGTTTTGAATAGTCTCAAAACACAATTTTGAAACTAATCTTTTGTCTATTGAAAAAAAAAAATTCTTTGCCTAATAATTATTATAAAATGAATTTACCAAAGAATGAAATATTCGCCTTTCCATTCTGTCAGCCACCCGTCGACGCTAATTTGTCACCTCTTAAAATAACAGATCATTAATCTGTCAATCTCAATCGAACCATACAACTTTTGTCTTTTCTTCTTCCAATCGGGTTTTTAGTTCAGATAATGCGCCCAAACATCGAACACGGGATATTTCCATGAATTAACTAATGTTTGTAATCATTTTTTTTAAATCAGTTCATGATTAAACCAATAATTTATTGACTCTTCATGATTTACGAGAACATAATTGAAAAAAGTTGGATATAATAAATATTGTAATAATGTTTCGACCAAGATCTGCAATAGTCCTCCCACAAAAGATTAAAATGCAGTTTTTTCTTTTGGATTGTTGCCAATAGTTTTGTGATAGTATTGAAAAGGTGTTGACAGCTTATAAACAATGAAATTTTATCGAGAATAGAAAAAAATATACTTATTTTAATATACCTACTACTTCTTCTTCGTCAGTCATTGTCGTTCAATGATCGACTTTTTTTATTTTTAAAATATACGGCGAAAAACACCAATTACAATTTTCTTAAAATATTTCTGTTGGTATAATAAGTTTGGTTATATAATAACCTTATGATAGATTTTAATCATCGCTGATCCTTGCAGTTCTTACTGTAGCGATGTTATATACAAATGATAATTACCTAGGAATTTTCTAGATTAATAATTAGGTATCTAAGAATTTTCTAGATTATAAAATTTTATTTAAAAAAAATGAAAAATTTCTACTGCTTAAACATGACTGTCCGAATCAACAACGCAAAACATGACGGATATTTTTATTTTTTATTTATTTATTTTGACAAAACACATTAAAGAGGACAACTGTACATTAAAAGTAGAAAAAATATAAATTTATGGCCTTAAACTAAGTTGACCTCCATCGAGTTGTGTCACATGTTACATATTATTATTATATTATTGATTTAAACAGGTACAACAAGAGAGAAAAAAAACTATCTAAAGGAAAACTCTTACATACTTTATTTTTCGATTGGTTTTCCGGAAATAATCTTGACCCTTTTCCAGGGATGCGTCCCGTCCTCTTCTACAGTCTTGGCTCCAGCGCCATCAGCCAGTCCACCGCCTCCGGGGCTGTGCAGATAGTAAGGCACGTTGTGCAAGATTGCCAGCTCAAAAAATTCACAGGAAACCTCCAAAACATCCACGAGGCTACTCCGGAAAACTCTTGTGTGTGGAAAGTGAAATATGAAAACAGCCAAAGATAAACTCGAATACAAATGGAAGAAGAAGGGAAGGAAAAGAAGGGAGGAAGGGGTGTGGGAAAAATAATCAACAAGCTATCGCGAATTAGTAGAATTAGTTAAAAGACCTCTGGAAATCTGTTTCTTGAAGATATCAGATAGTAACTTAATATTTGAAGGTGCGTTTTCCTAAAGAGTTGTTGAGCTTTTGTAGGCTACCACGTGGGTTAAAGTTATCTACATTATAAAGTGTTGTATATTAAATTTTTAACACAACGTATGTTTTTTTTTTTGAGATCAATCTTGGTAAGGTGTTGAAATACTATTTTGGTGCAAAAAAATATTAGTATTTTAACTTTAAACAAATCAAACTCTGACTGTTTTATTAACCTTAAAATCATGCTTCACAGATAAAATCAATACGATTCACTTTTTTCATATAAACTATATTATAAAAATTTATTCCACGCTTGATATACTGTTTGAATAATGTTATTATTGCATAACGAACTTCGACGTAAACAAATCACACATATCTCACTTTTGCGGCGCTCGCGATTTGTGTATTTTTTGCTCGAGCTACGAATCCTTTGAACAGTCACGTATACTGTGTAAACGGGCGAATCAAAGCGCCCGCCTCCCTACTAAATTGAAAGGTTATATTCCTGGTACATTGTCTTCATAACACATTTCAATTTCCTTTTTTTTCATAGAGGAATATTATTAAAGGCATCTCCTCCCGACATATTTCACTAATATTTGTTCACGAGATCGAGGTTTGCTCTTCAGCCTGTTTATAATTTGAACAAAGCCGCCGCGCCGCCTACTCTATTCACTGCAAACAGTTCCTTGTATTTATTCTATTCTCTCATACACAATATGCTAACGTTTTCTTGACATATTATTGTTATTATATTTACACAAAAGTTGAAAAACACTATTTTATTGATTCTATCGAATAAAATTCGCGTTGATTTTATTCGGTGGGCGTATCATCTAATGGCAGACTGTCTTAGATATGTTTTAAAAAGGTCATACATACTTTTTTTTTAACAGTTTGATAATACAGGCAGTCTCAGAAAACCCAATAAAATTATAATGTGGAAGATTATGCATTTTAATTGAAATGGA
Source organism: Mystacides longicornis (assembly GCA_963576905.1). NCBI lineage: Eukaryota > Metazoa > Arthropoda > Insecta > Trichoptera > Leptoceridae > Mystacides > Mystacides longicornis. The sequence continues at coordinate 14,382,832 of OY756433.1, read as the reverse complement.
CTCCCACCAAGTACTTTCTGCCCAAAACATCAAAGAAAAATCTTCATAGTTCAGTTTTGATTCGATTCGTTATCCAAACTTTTTTTTTCTTTCTTTCTTCAGCCCTCTCGTGTCCATTGTTGGACATAGGCCTCCCCCTGTGACTTACACCGCCCTCTGTCCTGCGCCAGCCCCATCCACCCACTCCCGACAATCCGTCTAATGTCGTCAGACCACCTCGTCTGAGGCCTGCCAACACTTCTCCTCCCGGTGCTCGGACGCCACTCAAGATCTTTCTTGGTCCATACTGGTGTCGGTTACTCTGGCCACATGACCAGCCAACTCCGCTGTTGTTTTGCGACCTTCTGAACCACATCGGTGACTCCTGTTTTCTGTCTTATCCATGTATTAGTCTTCCTATCACTCAATGAGATACCTCGCATCCTCCTCTCCATAGCTCGTTGTGTTACAGCTAGTTTATTTAGTATTATTTGAGTGAGCACAAACGTTTCACAGCCATAAGGGAGCACAGGGAGGACACTTGCATCAAAGAGTTTTCTCTTTAAGTAATTGGAATAATTTGGAGACTTCAGGAAGACAGTTTACCGAATGTTACCCATGCCAGTACTCGCCTTCTATCTATTTCTGCTTCTTGATTTTCTCTTCCTAGCTTTATTGTATGGCCAAGGTATACATTGCTCTCAACTTGTTCAAGTGCCTGACCATCCACCTGAATGTTTACTTGCAGCACTCATCTTTTTTTGAAATTTGGGATATTATAGTTATTGGTCTATAGTTATTTAGTAGTAGCGGGGACCCACCTTTATGGACAGGTGTGATAGTTGATTTTTTTAATTTTACGGAGAAAACTCCATTTCTAAGGGACATCTTCGAATTCCGGCAACAAGACTGCAAGACGGCAACAGATGGCGTTCTTACATTACCTCTCAAACCAGACTCACCCGGGTCTCCCACCAGGTCTGATGTAATATCCGTGAAGTAGTCATTGAATGCCCCCGAAATTTCAGTCGCACTCGTCACCACAACTCTATTTTATTGTTGTTTGAACGAGATGGTAAAGACATGCGTCCGAAATTTTCTTCAACCTTGGAAAAAAACGACGAAATCCACACTAGGTATATCATTTAATATGATTAGATACGTGACTGTTCGTAGAAATGACCATTATTTTCCTTTCAACGTTTTAACATGGAATTACTCTCACAAAGATGACGATACCTCGTGTAGGTAGTATTTAAGTCGACAATTTAAAAGCAAATACTTCATCTTAATTAATACTTATTAGTGTAGAGTAAAATTATGTAAGCGTTCATTATGACAAGCTTAGAACAATAATAACATGTTAACTATTCCCAACATAATCGTCTCGAAGGAGAAAATTAATGTAATTGGATAACATATTGACTTTGTTACTTCGGAATTAACATAACTTACTTTAACACAACTTACGCGTGCCGCAAATAATAACTACATAATATTTATGTATGAGATTTGTCTTTAGATAACTAGCTAATTACTCGGTGGTTTTATTAACTAAATGCCACGTTCGTGAAACAAAGGGGAGTTTCTTTCCAAGTTTTAATACTTCTTCATATGGGGTTTTTATATTATAATTACAATATTATGAGGACGGGGCAAGGGAGCAGGAAAAAAATTGGGTAAGGGAGCCGTAATCCGAAAAAAATGATCGAGAACTCTGAGAAAGATGAATAAAGAAGTATGCTGGCTGTTGAAATCACCAATGATTAGCAATTGGTGGCATATTGGAGGAGTAGGTCAGCTATTGTTTGGCATAAAATTTATAAATTATTGTAGGTACGTACATGCATTTTTCCGTGGTGGAAGTAATTTAAATAATCAAATTTAAATAAAAAACTTTTTAATTCTTCCACAATTTTATTATACCTGACATGTTTCGAAGGAGCACGCCCTTCATGGTCACCGGTTATTTGAAACTGAAGGGCATGTCCCTTCGAAACATGTCAGGTATAATAAAATTGTGGAAGAGTTAAAAAGTTTTTTATTTAAATTTGATTATTATTGTTTGGCAGTTTATAGATATTGGTTATTGTCACACAAACAAATTCCCAGGATGCATAGAAAGAAAAAGGTTATTGTAATGCCCTCCACCACTGTTGTGCAAGTCAGTCATAGAGTGACTAGAGCCCACTGGATATCATCCTTTATGTACGTGGCGAGTCCATAACATTTGTAATGAAAGGTTGCTGCTACCTGTGTATAACCTGGCAGATGGCTTCAACTATTTAGTTCCTCTGCGTTTCCATCATGCCGTTTCTGCTGCGGAAACATAACATGAGGTTTTCATCATTCAGTTTTCTCAAAAGCACCTTGGCTTTGGCTGAACTGACTTATTCAGCATTTAGTTGCATGAATCGGCTGTTATCATTCGTCGTTAATCCTTACAAGGGCTGTTTTCCACGCATGTGTAATTTGCAAACAAAGGCTTTAGGTGCCTTCCACAGTTCCCCAGCCGATTAACGTGTACTTCAGCCGTGTTATGACGTTGTCTTAGTTGTGACGTAACGTTACACGTTCGCGGCGCAAGTGAGTACCGGGCATTGAGAGCGTATATGATCCTAAACTATAACCAACCTAATAGTTGAAACGAAATTTAAACGCTCCTTAAATGTTTTGAATAAATATTGAGGTAAAATTAAAATCTTAATACGAACCCTCTTAGTTAAACATTTCCACAGAAATTCAGTTCATTCGTTTTGACATTAGCGCTATCACGTTATATTTATGTTTCTTGTTAAACTTCACCACACGATGTCCTCCAAGTTGGGAACTTTTGAACCGCAAAATATGGGAGTTTTCAGACCAACTATTCAAATTATCACCAACGAGGGGCGAAATAAAATATGGAATCTCAATAAGGTTTTTAAGAACAATAAATTTTAACTTAACGACCTGCCCTAAACTTTTTATAATACAAAATACGTGAAATTAATTTCTCCAATCAGATTTATACGCATGATCGCTTAAAGTTTTTCCTCGAGCTTTTTTGCTATAATTTTAATATGACGTTTTGTTCAAAAGGAACTGTATTTTTAAATCTATACGTCATTTTATTATGGATAAGCCTTATATGAGCCTAATTACCGGTATGTTTTTTCATACAACCCTATTTCTGATAATTTATTTAATATTTTACAAATAATTAACTGGATGAAGAAATTCATCACACCCTTATGACGAGGATCCTTGTTATATCTATGAAAAAAAAACGTTCGAAGAATTAATTAATAATTAATTAATTATTAAATACTTTAAATTATTAAAGATCTTGTCTGGAAAAATAAAATATTGAAATCCGTTGTTAAGTAACAGCGGGTATAGGTTTAAAAAGATCATTTTGACTCCTATTTTCTGTCTTATCCATGTATTAGTCTTCCTATCACTCAATGAGATACCTCGCATCCTCCTCTCCATAGCTCGTTGTGTTACAGCTAGTTTATTTAGTATTATTTGAGTGAGCACAAACGTTTCACAGCCATAAGGGAGCACAGGGAGGACACTTGCATCAAAGAGTTTTCTCTTTAAGTAATTGGAATAATTTGGAGACTTCAGGAAGACAGTTTACCGAATGTTACCCATGCCAGTACTCGCCTTCTATCTATTTCTGCTTCTTGATTTTCTCTTCCTAGCTTTATTGTATGGCCAAGGTATACATTGCTCTCAACTTGTTCAAGTGCCTGACCATCCACCTGAATGTTTACTTGCAGCACTCATCTTTTTTTGAAATTTGGGATATTATAGTTATTGGTCTATAGTTATTTAGTAGTAGCGGGGACCCACCTTTATGGACAGGTGTGATAGTTGATTTTTTTAATTTTACGGAGAAAACTCCATTTCTAAGGGACATCTTCGAATTCCGGCAACAAGACTGCAAGACGGCAACAGATGGCGTTCTTACATTACCTCTCAAACCAGACTCACCCGGGTCTCCCACCAGGTCTGATGTAATATCCGTGAAGTAGTCATTAAATGCCCCCGAAATTTCAGTCGCACTCGTCACCACAACTCCATTCAAATTCAGCTTTTAAATTGGCCATAATGCCTGGTGTTTCTAGAGGAAACCTCATCTACCACCTTCCAGATTTTTTTTGGGTTACCATTAGCTCTTCTCAGCTGGTCTTCACTCTTAAATTTTTTGATAAGCAGATTCAACATATTACGATAGTTAACGTAGTTATCCCTCAGTGTCTCTTAACATCATTGAAAAGCTGGTCACGACATTTGATAGAAATAACCAGTTTAACCATCAAAATAATCATAAAAAAACCATAAAAATAACCATCACTTTAGTTTTTTAAATATTTAATTTCAATCCTATTTTGTGAGATGGCTGTATGGACATCGTTAACCATAGTTTCCAGCTCCTCATCATCCTTGGCAAAAAAGACTATGTCGTCTGCGAATCTGAGGTTGTTGAGTAATTCGTCGTTAATGTTGATACCTTTATCGTGCCAATCTAGAGATTTGAAGACGTCCTCCAAAGCTAGTGTGAAAAGTTTAGGAGAGATTGTATCGCCTTGTCTTACTCCTCTTTTAATTTGGAATATTTCGGATTATTATTACGAGGGGAGATTCAAAAGTGATCTACTTAGATATGAAAGAAAAGACTCACGGGAAATTTTATTTATTATTTTTCAGTGTAGTCCCCTCCTAATTTAATAGACATGTTCCACTTGGATGGGAGTCCTTTGATACCGTCAGAAAAAAAATTAAATCTTGCTTCGTGAAAAATACCGAAACGGCGCACTTGACTTCTTCATCGTCCGAAAATTTGCATCCCCGTTGGTGTTTCTTCAGGTTTTGAAAAAGGTAGAAGTCGTTGAGGGTCAGGTCTGGGCTGTAGGGGTAGTGGTTCAATTCTTGGAAACCCAATTCACGCACATAAGCTGACGCAATAGCAGACTTGTGCACAGGTGCGTTGTTGTGCAGGAGCTGCACCCCGCTACTAAACTTCCCGCGTCGCTACTCCAGTATCGCTGTCTTCAAGTTTTTCAAAACCTAATACTTAATACTTCCCTGTGATTGTCTCCTTGTGGGGAAGATAATAAATCAACACCACATCTTCTATATCCCAGAAAATTGTGGCCATAATCTTCCCGGCGGAGGGTTGAGTGCGAAATTTCTTCGGCGGAGGGGCACCCCTGTGTTTCTATTTCATAGATTCTTATTTGGTCTCCGAGTACCAGTGGTGAATCCACGTCTCATTACCCGTTACTATCTTGGACAGAAACGCTTCACTCCCTTCCTCGAATAGGTCCAAATTTTCTTTTGAAATCAGAACACGGTTCTCCTTCTGGAGGGGCGTCAGCATTCTGGGGACCCATCTTGCACTGACCTTGTTTATCAAGAAATGTTAGAGTAGGATTCTCAAAACCGATGATTCTGAAACGCCGCATTCAGTAGCTAATTGAAAAGCTTTTAAACGACGGTCTTGAAGCAGAAGCTTTTCCACCTTGGCGATGATTTCAGGTGTGGTTGCTTCCACAGGCCTTCCACTATACGGGTCATCTTCAATGGACTCAAGTCCCCACTTGAACTGTTTAGCCCAATATTTTATAGTGAAATAGGAAGGGGAAGAGTCCCCGTACACTATGCTCATACGCTCATTGATGGCCTTTGGCCCATTTCCTTCTTTCACTAAAAACTCGATGACGGCACGGTACTTTTATCTAACGTTTTCCATATTTTCCGCAACTAGTCACAGTTAACGACCTCTCACTAGGACACCTGATGCCTAACTGAACTAAGACCATGTCTGGCTCGTAAGGACTTGTCAGTGCTTGCACTAACCTACTCTACCCCGCACCACGCGTTTATCATACTAGGTAGATCACTTTTGAATCTCCCCTCGTATTATTCGTATGGCTTCGGCTTTTTTTCGGATGTTTCGTTTTTATTTAAAAAAAAACACCATTTTAAATTTGAAATAAAAAGTTTAATTGATTGTACAGCTTTAAGCGGTCGAACGAAATGAACGGATAAAGTTAGTATCTAATATCTCTAAACGGTATCTTAGCGACATGTCGTTAAAATTTGTTGGTGAAATTAGCAGAGGATGATGATATTTGCAACACCCACTTCCGACACTAATTTTTACACAACTTATTTTTACGAGCAACATTTGTTCGGATAAGTATCGATTTAGAAAATTTATTTAAAAAAATGCCTCCATTTTAGGCTATTTTGCAAACATAAAACCTTTCTGAAATCTCACAAGCGGGAGCTATTCAAATTTGGTTTATACTTATTATTTTTTAGTTCTTTCTTAGTTAAAACTAAATGTTTTGACAAGATTTCTCTAATCTTCTTCAGTAGGTACATGTTATTTTTTTCTTTTTGTATGTGATGTTTACCTACTTTTGAAAGGGTATACTCGGTGTAATTTTTGTTGGATGTAATTTGTAACATAAAATAAGGTTTTTTTCTATGGCCTATTTTATTGTTGTTTGAACGGGATGGTAAAGACATGCGCCCGAAATTTTCTTCAACCTTGGAAAAAACGACGAAATCCACACTAGGTATATCATTTAATATGATTAGATACGTGACTGTTCGTAGAAATGACCATTATTTTCCTTTCAACGTTTTAACATGGAGTTACTCTCACAAAGATGACGATACCTCGTGTAGGTAGTATTTAAGTCGACAATTTAAAAGCAAATACTTCATCTTAATTAATACTTATTAGTGTAGAATAAAATTATGTAAGCGTTCATTATGACAAGCTTAGAACAATAATAACATGTTAACTATTCCCAACATAATCGTCTCGAAGGAGAAAATTAATGTAATTGGATAACATATTGACTTTGTTACTTCGAAATTAACATAACTTATTTTAACACAACTTACGCGTGCCGCAAATAATAACTACATAATATTTATGTATGAGATTTGTCTTTAGATAACTAGCTAATTACTCGGTGGTTTTATTAACTAAATGCCACGTTCGTGAAACAAAAGGGAGTTTCTTTCCAAGTTTTAATACTTCTTCATATGGGGTTTTTATATTATAATTGCCGGTGCCAGGTGCCGACCATCTTCCTCTTTCACGACACAAGCTTTAAGTAGCTTTCTGTGAAAAAGTCAAGGAGTGTATTTGTGTTCACTTTGAGTGAACAAGATTCATTTATAAAAAAAAAATTACAATATTATGAGGACGGGGCAAAAAAAATTTGCGTACGGGAGCCGTAATCCGAAAAAAAAGATCGAGAACTATGAGAAAGATGAAGAAAGAAGTATGCTGGCTGTTGAAATCACCAATGATTAGCAATTGGTGGCATATTGGAGGAGTAGGTCAGCTATTGTTTGGCATAAAATTTATAAATTATTGTAGGTACGTACATGCATTTTTCCGTGGTGGAAGTAATTTAAATAATCAAATTTAAATAAAAAACTTTTTAATAAATAATTTGACATGTTTCGAAGGAGCACGCCCTTCATGGTCACCGGTTATTTGAAACCGAAGGGCATGTCCCTTCGAAACATGTCAGGTATAATAAAATTGTGGAAGAGTTAAAAAGTTTTTTATTTAAATTTGATTATTATTGTTTGGCAGTTTATAGATATTGGTTATTGTTACACAAACAAATTCCCAGGATGCATAGAAAGAAGAAGGTTATTGTAATGCCCTCCACCACTGTTATACAAGTCAGTCATAGAGTGACTAGAGCCCACTGGATATCATCCTTTATGTACGTGGCGAGTCCATAACATTTGTAATGAAAGGTTCTGCTACCTGTGTATAACCTGGCAGATGGCTTCAACTATGTATTTAGTTCCTCTGCGTTTCCATCATGCCGTGTCTGCTGCGGAAACATAACATTAGGTTTTCATCCTTCAGTTCTCTCAAAAGCACCTTGGCTTTGGCTGAACTGACTTATTCCGCATTTAGTTGCATGAATCGGCTGTTATCATTCGTCGTTAATCCTTACAAGGGCTGTTTTCCACGCATGTGTAATTTGCAAACAAAGGCGTTAGGTGCTGCACCTTGCACAGTTCCCCAGCCGATTAACGTGTACTTCAGCCGTGTTATGACGTTGTCTTAGTTGTGACGTAACGTTACACGTTCGCGGCGCAAGTGAGTACCGGGCATTGAGAGCGTATATGATCCTAAACTATAACAAACCTAATAGTTGAAACGAAATTTAAACGCTTCTTAAATGTTTTTAATAAATGTTGAGGTAAAATTAAAATCTTAATACGAACCCTCTTAGTTAAACATTTCCACAGAAATTCAGTTCATTCGTTTTGACATTAGCGCTATCACGTTATATTTATGTTTCTTGTTAAACTTCACCACACGATGTCCTCCAAGTTGGGAACTTTTGAACCGCAAAATATGGGAGTTTTCAGACCAACTATTCAAATTATCACCAACGAGGGGCGAAATAAAATATGGAATCTCAATAAGGTTTTTAAGAACAATAAATTTTAACTCAACGACCTTCCCTAAACTTTTTATAATACAAAATACGTGAAATTTATTTATCCAATCAGATTTATACGCATGATCGCTTAAAAGTTTTTCCTCGAGCTTTTTTGCTATAATTTTAATATGACGTTTTGTTCAAAAGGAACTTTATTTTTAAATCTATACGTCATTTTCATATGGATAAGCCTTATATAAGCCTAATTACCTAATTCATCACACCCTTATGACGAAGATCCTTGTTATATCTATGAAAAAAAAAAACGTTCGAAGAATTAATTAATAATTAATTAATTATTAAATACTTTAAATTATTAAAGATCTTGTCTGGAAAAATAAAATATTGAAATCCGTTGTTAAGTAACAGCGGGTATAGGTTTAAAAATATCATTTTGTAAACCTAATATCTTTGTTATCCATTTTTTTTATTTATGTAAACATTTGGTAAATAAAAGTACTAGATTAAAATGTAACATAACATTACATACTTCCTTTTTAACCCCTCTTAGGGACATAGGAAGGCAACAAGAGCTTTCAGGCTCAAGATACAGTAATTAATACGAACAGTATACAGTATTTTTATTGATTCTTTTACATGTCTTACTTTCTGTAGAAAAAAATAATCAGAAACATATTCAACGTTCGCCTATATTCTGTTATGATGTGTTTTTACTTGAGTATATGTAGGTATATTGTATCGTTTTCCTTTTGTGGCTTTTCAAGAAGATGGCTATTTATACGGACACTACTCGACACAGGCTATGCCTAGTGAGGGTGTCCGAGATCGCACTTGAATGTGTTTATTTTTTGTCCTTTTTGGCATATCATCCACAAGGGGGATGTTTTGGTCAATGTGTTTATTTATCTTGAATGATTATTGATTTTGTTTGTTTTGTTTTCATGTATCATATTTGTTGTAATCAAGTTATTATTATTATAATATCTTACATACTCGTAATATGCGGCTTAAATAGGAAGTTATTTATTTGCAAATTGATTAATATATCTCAGCCTCAAATATAACTACAAAGCTGTACATACGTGTGAAAATTTGAATATAAGATTAATGTAATGCAGAAATGGGGGAAAGCACATTGAGAATGATAATGTGAATAAAACCACATGAGAATAAATTACTTTGAAGCACAAAATATTCTCACAAAGTTAAATTGAATTTTACTATTTGGTTAATTTTATCTTGACACATTTTGTGGTTGGTAGATTAGTGGTTACGACGCCGCCTTTCGTTTTGATTCGTGCGGAGGTCGTGGGTTCGATCCCAGTTGCTGGCCATCTTCCTCTTTCACGACACAAGCTTTAAGTAGCTTACTGTGAAAGAGTCACTTTGAGTGAACACAGATTCATTTTTAATACAAAAAAAAAATTGCGTGAGTGGTGGTGATTGACTGAAGTTGAACGGATGAGATTTAGTATACCCAGTATATACCTCACGTTGCAGTAGAATTAATAACTATCTTGCCTCAAACACAACCTTTGATAACATAAGTAAATTTATGGTGGGTACAAATCAGAAATACAGAGTAACCCCCTTGTAGGGTGACAATTTATTCTGAAATCATTATCATAATGAAATATGGTAATATATGGACTGGTATTCTCAAATTCAAGTTCCAACTCAACGCAAGAAGCTCTTGCTTAGAACTTAATCGGTTGCCAGTAGTTACGTAACTAATGTATTGGATAAAACATTTTCAGAAAACAGAAATGTCAAAAGTCTCAATAAAAATTGGATACAACGCAACTCAATCGTCTGTTTTTCATTTCAGAATAGCCGTCAATATCTATATGACAGTTAGATGAGTATGGATTTTTTCTCTATGCATATAATCCATCTATTAGTGACTTGAAATATAATTTCATAATTATTGTGAACGATTGTTGATCGCAATTACACTGCCTCTGAATATCCATTCTTATCAAGTAAACTTTTCATACCTAATTGATAAATACAGATCTCGGTAGCCTAGTTGTACTGGCGTGGACTTCAGATCCGAGGTCCCGGGTCCCGGGTTCGATTCCCGGTCGGGTCAGAGTTTTTCTAAATGTTTTTTCACTTGAAATTTCTACCCGGCGCGCCGCGCCGGGCCGCGGCGTTGGCCTGTCTCAGATTGGACGGGACCGATTGACTGGAAAAAATTTCCTCAGGCAATAAGTTCCGCCGGCTATACTGACACATCTGTATAGAAAAGTATTATTTATTTATTTATGAAATCTACGACCTAGGCCTTTTACATATTGTTAAATGTTCCATAATACAGTTCTAAAGTAGAAAAAGACATAATATGAAAATAAAAAAATATAAAAATATCGGTATTATCTCTCATGATAGATCACGATTTAATGTAATCATGAGAGATCTTCGAACTACAGAGAAAGGGACTTTCTTAACATCCTACATGAGTACAACAGGACTGCCTTTTGAATGGCATATCTGAGACCATTACAAATGCCAAGTTTCCCTAGATTCTCTTTAAGAGACTTAGAAATAACTCCATTCGTCATTCGTCGATATTACTATAGGTATTATGTGGGTGGTTGGTGTATGCCACATATCCTTGATTTCGTGAGCAAGATCAAGACATTTACTTAATTATCTTGTCTCGCTCGGCTTTTTTCAAATTTTAAAGCTTTTCTTGCTTTTTAAATTTCATGAGATGATAAACTCTTCTCAATTTCCTATGAAAGTTTTTTTTATCATCATAGCAAAGAATCTTGCATTGGCTTTCTGTCTAATTTTGCCTTTCTTTTTTATTCGGCTCGAAGCGCCAAATACTCAACCTCTCTATCAGCTAAAATTGTTCAAGGTTTCTAAGATCACGGATGCAAAATTTTTCACGGTTTGCGAAACCACGGATGCTGTTATGGACTTCTTATAGTCGTGCAAGTGTATTGCACATTTAACTTATTTTATCAAATTTGGTCAAGACAGGGCGCTTTTGTAAGATTTTTTCATTTTGTTCTTCATTCTTGCCAGCCGTCAGGAATCAATTCATTTAAACATTGAAATGTCACGCCCTCTCCCATCTACACCTTTATTTATAGTTCTCTATTCTTATATGCCTATTCCAACATGTTCCGCCTTGCAATCTGCAGCATGTCATTGTGTTAAGTATTCTTTTACTAAAACTGCTGGCCTAGACAAAACACATTAGAAAGCGAATCGTAAATTCGAATCGACAAAGCGAATTCTTCGATAACGAAGTACGGTTTCGTAGACAAACACACTTCGTTTCTATATCGCCGTGGCGATAAGACGCAAAGCGTCGATTCGACACATGACGTCAGACAGCGTCGTTTTTTTCTATGATTTTTAATTGTTACGTTGGCAGCCATTTCATTTATTGTCGTTGATCTATGGTCGATATGTCATTATATTCTTCTTCTTCTTCTTTAATTTAGCATATTACTCCTAAAAATAGGGTGTTCATGCCATGATCTCTTGTATATTAATTATGACAAATATCAAAATCTTTGTTTATAGTAATTGCTGTGTTTATATTTTATTAAAGTTAGATTTAGAAAAATACGTACAGAATAAGATGCGTAACTATTTAATATTGGCCTTAATGCAAGATAATAAAATTTTAAGAAGGATTGTATTGTCGGTTGATAAAAGAATAGAAATATTAGATCGGAATTCTACGCGGCATCTTAGTTCATTCAATAATGGGCCCATTGATGGGGGAAGTTGTTGCCTGCAATACTTTGTCCTGGCAAACGACAAGGCGATGACTGTCGCTGCTTACTGTTGTGGCAAATTATAGATCGGATTCGAAAAAAAACAATAATGGGAACCTGTCAGGAATTATTATTGGATATTCAAATAAATAAATGATTAAGGTCTTCGGTACCACCGCACTAGCAATACAATATTCATTCAATATAATCTTCAGGTTTTCATTTACCGATGTTGAAGGATTTTCTAGTGCTTTTATCTTGTGAGAGGTGAAATTTTCTAAAATAAAATATTTACTAACATTTTAATTATGTTTTACAATAAAATAAAGGTAACAAATTATACACCCCATTGTTCAGAAATCCCACCCCATCGCCTGGACCCCACCAGGGGGGGGAGGGGGTTCAGGTAGCTCGTTTCCCCCAGAAATGACCCCGGATCGTTTAAAGAACAAGGGCGTAATGATCGGAGCCCTGAATATCCGCATTCCGCACTCATTCCGGCCGGGGAGCTTGTTGCTGCCAAGTTGGTGAGAGACTATGGACTGGGTATCCTGGGGCTGAGCTAGGCATGCAACCTAGGGCGGGGCAGAGAGACGCTGGCAACTATGTCATGCTGCACTCTGGTCACCGAACTGCACGGATGCGTGGCGTCGCTCTACTTTTAAGTAAATATGCCTTCACTCGCCTTCTTGATTGGGAACCTGTTTCTGACCGCCTGATGAGTGCGTCCTTCAAGATGACAGGCGAAACACTGACGGTCCTGACGACCCCCAGTATGGACCAGGCGTCATGGGGTAATACATAATAACGGAAGCCGTCTGATTGCTTTCGCCACGGTCCATCGACTCTTTATAGGTGGAATCCTGTTCTATTCCAAAGAGCTAAAGATAGAAGTTCACAAACAGAACATGTAGGAGGAACAATGAACACTTTGCTAATTCTTTTAAAAGCGACACTTAAGAGATAATAATTAATGTTCTTGAAAATCAAAACAGTTGTAAAATGATTAATAAATGAACTAGGAACAACTAATCCATTTATGATGCTGTTCTCTATTTTGTTTCACAAGAACATCTGTTATTTTCTTGAAAGATGTTGATAGCATACCTATGTGTGTATTAAATTGCGTAAATGTCTATAGTTGTTTTCGCTAAATATCCAGGTGCGCCATTTTCCATTCATATTCCCTTCTATTCCTATCTTATTATAATTGCAAGCTACGGTTTTCCACTGTCGCAAACTTGTTGTTAGCCCTATCAAAATCTGAAAAGCTTCTAGACCTTCTTCGAAAACCTCTCGGATGCACAGATATATTGTTTCTTATGCTTATTAATGTACAGTAAAGAATCAAAAAAATAAATAAAACAATTAGATAATGTTCTATAGCTTTATTATTGTGTTGTGTTTACTAATATTGTACATATTGAATTTGAAATAAATAAAATGATCACAGAAGAGCACATGGATGTGGTATTGACTGATCTGCAAAATAAGAAGAAAATATTATTGTACAGAAAATGCTTACAACCTTGATCTGGCTCAATTCTGACGGACATTGGAAGTGGAAATGTTTAATAAATTCCAATTTATCCGTTGTCTTTGGATGGCCCGATTTTATTGATTGTTCCATTTAGCATTCTAATGCACCACGTAAAAAGTGACATTGTTTTTGTAAAAATACATAATTTTGCTGGTTGTTTTCGTCATATCGAAATTATTTTTCATATTGAACGGAATTTTCAACAATATCAATTTAAATAAAAATCCAAACACTAGCCGTCTTACTTCTGAAAAAATGGTTCATCGTAAGATTACGTATAAATCACTGATAAGTTTTTACTTCAATTATAAAAAAAATATTGAATCTGCGTTTGTTTTGTATGAAGATGACATTTCATACAAAATTTTGTAAACAAACAAATAGTAGCTCGGCAACGCGAGTGGTACCAACGTAAGAATCAAAAAAAAATTCAGAAAAACGACGATTCTGACGTAATGTGTCGAATCGACGCTGCCGATGCATCGCCAAAGAGAAAAATTCGAAAGTAGATAACGAAGTCAGTTTGTCTACGAAACTGTACTTCGTTTTCGAAGATTTCGTCGTGGCGATAATAATTTACTCAATTTCTAATATTGCCAAGGAAACAAAGCGTTCGCTGATAAACAAATTCCATGCGAAATGAAAGTATTTATATATAAAAATATATGGTGACTCTCGACAATGGTGCATATTATGTCAGGAATGTTATATTTATAAAAATTAAAATTAAGTAAATATAAATAAGTACACCGTTGACATCTTTCATCTCTTAATCAGGGTTGCCAGGTGTTCGGCATTTTACCGAATTTTTTCGGTATTTTAGAACCATGTTCGGCGTTCGCTATGAAGAAAATTTTACGGTATATTTTTCCAAGTAATTTTCCAACCAGTCCTTTCCGAAATTTTCGGAATAACGTTTTTCTTTTTTTACTGAATTTTCATCTTTCTGGAGATACCAAATCTTGAGAATCACTTTTTTATGGTGAACTTTCATTCTTTTCAGATACCAAGTGGGAACACTGGTTCGCTATTTTTTGGGAAAAAAACCTGATAACCCTGATTTTATCCAACAATATGTTATTGATGATTCACGACGAGTTCTTTGAAAATCATTTCATGATTATAAGCCAGGATGAAGTTCGATGGGTCAGCTAGTTGTGGATTAAAACTACTAAGTATATAGTAAATGCCAAAAAAATACAAACTGACGTTATTTTTTTTAATAAAGCGTCGATAAATGGAAGTATAAAATATAAATTATATATTATTACATATTTTCAATTTAAAAGAATTTAATAAATATGTCTCGAATGCTGAAAAAACAACTAATTATTTTTCTACAAATAATTCTTATCGTCGCAAAGATGGCGGCGATTTGTCGAAGATTTCGCCAAAGTGTCAAAATAAATGTGTTTGTCTACGAAGAACGTACAAAATGTATGGCGTCGTCGAGCGTCGAAAGAAATCGTGACGTCATGGAAGCGAAATCGAAATATCGTTTCTAATGAACTGTCATTATGTGGTTTTGTCTACCAAATTGACCCATTGGCGTAAAGTTCGTTTGTAGTCGATCGCCAAATGCGATTTTGTCTAGGCCCACTGATGTGAAATAAAACACATTTACACATATCACTATGGAATGTTACATACTTTTCTTTAGACAAATGGAGGAATACTGTGTCTTGTGTTGTGTTGTTTAATTGATTATTGTATTTTTGTTATTGTTATTTTTATTGTTTTTTTTTTTTTTTCAATATTGGCAATCCAACCCCTCTGGGCTGATTTATGAATATTTTTATTGTTATTTTTATTAAATAAATTACAAAAAAAAAAAATTTATCATACATACATACATCTGCGGCGCTACAACCTGAGTGCGTCTCGGCCTCCCTCAACAAATTTCTCCAAGTCACCTTATCCATGTGCGCCAGTCACCAACCTCCATAAGCCCCAGGTCCCTCTCAGCGCCATCCAGCCATCATAGCTTTGGTCTTCCTATGCTCCTCCTTCCTTCTGGTATCGTACAGAACATCCTGTTTAGCACAGAGTGTAATATATCTATGAAATATCACATTATTTCATAAAAAATAATTCTTCAAAGAAATAAATAGGGTTACATTTAATTACTTTCATTAGTCAATCTAGGTTCAATTAGGTAAGTAGTCCCTAACCGAATGATCGGGGTAGATAGAATTCGTGTTTTTGACGTGTATCATTCGTTTCAAAGATTAATAATTTTAATATCTGAAAAATAGATTGCCGTTAGCGTGATTGTACTTCCTTAAGAAACGAATTGGAATCTTTTGACCTTTTCATCAAAGAGGAAAAGACGTTCGTAATTTAATTTTCTTGAAATTAACCAAAGGCGATAAATTAACAATAAATAATTTAATTTTAGATTAGTTTCGCCCAGACCTGATAAAGATTTAGGCGTACAATTCTTTGGTGGCTTTCTCACTAATTTGTTTTAAAGAACATGAATAAAACTTAAAAGTTTTAATACCTCTATAAATAATTCATCCAACCTTTGCTAAATCTGAAACTTGTAAACCTTCGACAATCGAAATCATCGTATTTAAAATTTCAAATATTTTTATCGCTCTTCATACATATGCGTTCAGCTTCAGTTCAAGTTCAGCAGCGAAAATGATCACACATTCCCCCTAACTCTTTTTATTGATTCAATAAGAAAAAATGGGAGATCATTTAATACTAGGTACACATCCACAAGTTGTATTATAGCAGAGCCCATCACTTAGCTCTTCTTGTTCTCTGGTCGCAATCCCATAAAATTGGTTGGCAGTAATTTTCCCCACTCTTTCTGTAGCAGTTTTTTATGTTCCTTAGGTGAAGAATAGTATGTGTCTAAAAACACGTTTTGCAGTTTTACTCCTGTAGTGTTCATCCTCAGGAGTTTGTTTTATCCCTCGATCATCCCGTCAATAATGTTATCAAGAAGACCTTCATTCTGTATTGCGTATCTTATCCATATTGCACGCCTTTCAGACAGGGTTATGAGCAGACCCCTTCCTCTTTCGATTCTTTGGTGAAACTTTTCATTCCTTACATGGTTCCTTATGATTTAACTATTGGATGACATCTCAAAAGCTTCCAGTCTCCTTTTCCATACTCCAAACGTAGGTCTTTATAAATCTTTTCGTAAGTCTTTTTAAATCGATGTTTTATTACGTGCAACTTTTGCGTGGTGGATGCGGCTGTCGACATCACTCTAAAATCAGCCCTCCCATGGTATTTTACTTCCGAGCTAGCTCTATCTAGTTTGCCTACTTTGTTTCTTTAAAAATTGTCTTGTTTTTATCTACCGCACGCTGTCGTGTTGTATAAATTTAAAACATCTTCATATAAACTTTAGGGATGGTTTTAGAGTCACGCGGACTGTACGCTTCTGAACGCCGGCACTGACAGCCGATACAATATAATTAGGTAACTGCTAAGCAGAAGCGTTTTAAAAATAACGCGTAGAATTGTGTGGATGTCAGTGTCGATTTCATACATTTTAACGTGACTCTTACTCTGTCCAAAGTAAGATTACAAAATTACTCTGTCCAAAGTAAGATTACAAAATTACTCTATGCAAAGTAAGATTACAAAATTACTCTGTGCAAAGTATGATTACAAAATCTCAATGTGAGTTTACACCAACTGATGGCGATGACAGACTCCACACTATGTAGAGTGCTAGTTCTATTTCGTTGTTGTTTTCTTGGTGTCAATTTCAACGATCAAGAAAATATACCTACTCTACTTCCAGCTCTGGCTATATTATGTTCATTTGATGTAAACGCACCTTTACTTTGGATACTTAGAACTAAGAACATATTTTTGAAATCTATTTTTAAATATTGTTCAGTTTCGAGATTTATCCAAAAAGAATTTTTTTTCCGTGTAATAGGTATCGAGAAACATGATAATTTACATAATTTCATAAAATATCCCGGCGCGTTAAAGGAATAGACAATATGGAATTCCATTTACATGTGTAGAGTTGCCTGAAGGAAATTTGAATACGTAATGGAAACGAAACAAATATGTGTACACCCACCCGCTACATCATAATGTAATGTTTGTAGATGTCTGTCTATCAGGTTTTATTTATATTTTAGTACGATTTCTTGCTGAGAAGGAACCTTTATTCCTGTACTCAACGAATGAATCGTTAAGCGAAACATTTGGGCGTTCTTCCTACCAGCACAGCAGGCACTTATCTCGGTTTTTTTAAAGGTGCGATTAGAGAACATTCATTTACCATACGGATGTCGTTATTTTTCATAGTTTGCTTTGAAATTTGCGTTTAAATCATCATTCATATTGAGAAAAATCTCTCCAGAGATGGGTGGATGGTGTGGTTCCTGTCGCGGGGAAAAACTGCCTAAAAACTGCACAGGACAGAAAGAGGTGGAAAACTTTGGAATAGGCCTACATCCAGCAGTGGAGTGACGGCTGACAAAGGAGAAGAAGAAGATTGAGAAACCACATCTTTCGGAATCATTGTCATTGTAAGCGTCGATTAAAGAATTTATTGTCCTTATAAGGTAAACCTCTACTTCATTTGTGTTCTACCTAGATCACATTTTGACAATAATATTGCATGCCCCAAGCATGGAGCACTATTAATAGGTGTATGATATAATTTGATAATGGGTTCGTTTTATTGGTCTCCATTTTATGGGTATTGATAGAAACACAGTATTGTGCTATTGTTGTGCCCCAGAAGCGATCATTTTCATATAGAGGCACTACTTTACACAAGTGTGTATTTGAACAAAATTTCTTTCACTTCGATTTCATAAAAAAAATACAATTTAGAAAGACTTCCACGTTTTACAAAGTGAAAGGCATCCGCATTTGCCTGCTATTTTATCATTCAGATTTTGTTCTGAACCTACGATTGATTGACGCATTCATTTTTAAAACTCATCCTTCTGAATTGGAGTGTTTCGTCTTTCTTGAAACGTCTTTTATAGGTCTGAGGACCCTTAAAACAAATCTCAGCAACGTTCATCTCAATTACCTATCTCACTTTATAAAATATTAGTAAAATAGTGAACATTTATTCAAGTCAACCCACCAAGTTTGTGAAGTTAAACCAATTGCTTCAAGTTGTGAACTTAAAGGATCGAGCAGGAATAAACAATAAATAGCACATCTTACAAAAACTTAAAAACTTAGTTTAAAACTGTTTTAAATAATGTAGGTATTGCAATAATGTTTTCCTACAAAGTTTTCAACTACATACGGTTTGAAATAAATATTAATTAAATTAAAACTTAGTATAAGCCACAATCTAATTTAGTTTTCTAACCGTCTAGCGCCCAACTTTGCTTATAAAATATCTGTATTCAAGCACCCGTTCATATTTGAACACAACCATGATGAACAAAATTATTGCAAATAAGCTCTAACCCCCTTCAAAGAAATGGTCGAATTACCAGTCACCCTGTACAAAAGATTTTTCAAAGTCTATAATTTATGCTCTATCGGTGTTTCTTCCAATATAAAGGTGATGTTTCAAACTGGCGATTTCAAGTGTTTGTGTATTCACGTAGTGAATGTTCATTTTAACAGATTATTTCGACGTAGTTGCCCTTACTCACGGTAAATTATAGTTTATCTCGTATATGAACTCGAGCGCTTTCGTCAATCTCATGTTGACATTATCAAGAGACTAACCTAAGAAATTTAAACTATGTGTTATAATGGAACCTCGATTCTACAGAAATTTTGGTAACATCTGTTGATCCGGGATGATTACTAGATATTATTTTACATACCTAATTTTTTCTATTTTACCTAGTGTTATGGTCTTAGTAAACTAAACGCAAACCTCTTTTGAGATATTCTCTTGTATCTCCAAGGTTTCGATTCCAAGTTTTCTGCTTCTGTGGCGCTCTGAACGTAGTATCTTTACCAAGTAATGATCCTGTATTATGCAATGGTCCGCAATTTTTTTCATTAAACACTAGCTGCTTTATTTAAAAACTACGATCAGTGGAAAAAATAGCTCAGCGATAGAATATATTGCGATCAAGCTGTCATCAAGATAGTTTAACTCATATCCCTTTATTATGAGCTGTAGGGCTATTCTCGTAATCAATCGCTTTTAAAAATCACTTAACGATAAGATTAAGACACGATCGCAAGCAGTCGTATTCACAAAACTATCGGAATCTAATCTTAATTCTATCTTGAACTGGATCATTTTCATACTGATATTTCAAAAATAACGAATTTTTAAGATATCTACTAGATATCTTGTTTTGTGAATACCAATCTGCCATTTTATGATTGTCAATCAAGATAAGAGCGTCTTAATACGGTACGAGAATAAGGGCACTGATCTCTGTAGATTTTGACCCGCCATATTGGATTTAACGTCAACTGACAGTTGTTTCGAGTATACAAGAACGCTTTTTGTAATAAATACCTACACTGTATTTAAGTTTTTCCCCGTCCAAATATGTGCTCACTTCATATTTTGGTCCATTGTATTTTGGTTTATCATTTTCATATTAGGAAATTTAAAGAAATAAAGCAAATAATAATATGCATTCTCGTATCTCCCCTGTCCATCGCCCGCCTCCTCCAGTTAGTCACCCCCATTGCCCTGAGATCCTCCTCCACGCCATCCATCCACCTCAGCCTTGGTCTTCCCACACTACATCTCCCCTCTGTTTTTGTACTAAAGGTCTTCCTTGGAGGTCTGTCATCCTCCATTCGTTGGACATGCCCCAACCATCGAAGCCGATGTATTTTTATAAATTTTATAATGTTGGGTTCGCCAAAAAGGTTTTTCAGTTCATGATTGTATCTGATCCTCCATGTTCCATTATCACACAAAGGACCGAAGATTTTTCTCAGTACTTTTCTTTCGAAGACCAGTAGGGCATTTTAGTCTCTCCTGCTAAGCACCCAACATTCAGCACCGTACAGAAGTACCGGCCGCAACAGTGTTTTATATAATAGTAACTTAGTGTTTCTTGTCAGCAGACGAGATTTAAGATGTCTATGTTATATTACAGTTAGTTTTATTTTACTTAATATAAGTTGCCATGAAGGGTCGTTGCAAACCCCAACGGTTACTCAAGTGTTTCGTCTACACGACCCGTGTTTATATATTTTAAAATAAGCTATAAGTCTATGGAAGGATGGCAAAAGTTGATATGTCAGTTTTGACAGATTTTACAGGAGAGCAATTTCAAAGTTTGAATTCCTTCAACAAATCAGAATCTAAATCAATAAACCCTAAATTTTGCTAAAACCTGTTAAAAACAGTTGATTTTATGTTTGCTTGTGTAGTATATAGAAATAAACAGTTTTTTTGAAAATATTGTCATGCTGTCATGACATATCACATTTGGCCAGTTTGTTAGAAGATGGCGAAACATGATATGTCAAAAAATCCCATAGGAATCATACCTAGTTATATCTGCAAACCTAAATCGGATGAAAGAATTAAAAAATGTGAAATCCAGGTGTTGTATTTCAGATTATTATCATTTTATTATTTACTGTCATATGTTTGTGTAATTAAATTATTGGTTAAGAAATTAAAAAAACATGCGTTAAATGAAAAAAAAAATCAATGACCCACAGAGGTATTTATTTTTTTTCAAATGAAATGAATCTGTGCTCACCTGAAGTGAACACAAATACACTACTTGATATCTTTCTCACTAAGCATAGGCTTGTTGAAAAAGAGAAAGACGGTCAACAGCGAGGATCAAACCCACGACCTTCGGATTTGAAAGTCGACGACTGAAACACTAGGCTACTAATCATTTCTAACTTTTGAGATTCAAGAACTGGGTCTCATTTACATTACCTTATATTCCTATGCAATCCAGTATACTGGTTTTATCGGCTAGGGAGGCAGGGGGATATTAAAACTAGAGATGAAACGGATAGCAAATTAGCCGGATAACCGGATATCGGCCAACGATCCGTTATTCGGCAGCTTAGATAATTATATACTTTTCATTTGCCTTTGAGGTGAAGATGTTTCACTAAACGGCGCCATAAAAGTTGTCCAAATATTATTATTATTTATTTTAATTTTACATAGATTGATATTCAAATAAAGGGCAACTGACGAGGCGACTTATCAGCAAACGTAAAGCGCGCAACAAAGTTCTCTGGATTGATCTCTTGAGTTTAATCAGTTATGAGTTATTGGCTAAGGATTTTCGTAGGAGATTGAACATCCGGATAAGAATATCGGATATCCGTTGCATCTCTAATTAAAAAATCTTTATTTTGCAAATGATGCTTTTTAATGATCAAGAATATAGAACCCCCAAACTTTAAAAATTAAAAATATACCAATAATAGTTTTTTTATTCGCGTTTGCCAACACCACTCAGCCTAATTTTGAAACTATATAGGACATAATGTGTTCTGCCATCTTCAGGCTACAACCGGCAAACAGGAATTAACAGGTAGGCAAAAAATGACTACGCAGTGACATATCATGTTTTGTCTACTTTCATGTCTATTGAATGTTTCGATATGGAATGTGGCAAACAAGGTTATATGACATATCGTATTTTGCCAACTTGTAATTTCTACAAAGTTGACATATCACATATTGCCACAGCGATTTTCTCGAAGCATACAATACTCACACATATCAACTTTTGCCATCTTCTAGATCTCGCTGAGACGAATTCAACGGTATGCATAACTCATTTTCGCAAAAAATGTGACATATCGTCTTTTGCCATCTGACCACAGAAGTTATACCTAGTACATGATTGCCTTCGTTAAGTTAAGTGGTTCAAAACCCATTCCCCAAGTAAACAAAAAGAAAACAAGTTGAAGTGGTGTGTTCAACAATTACCGTATGTAGGAAGGTTGCCACACATCAAACACAATGTTAGATTTTAAACAAATTTACTTAAAGTAGTTCTCAAAGTAATCTCGACCCGAATATGCCTACGACAAAATTAGCGTCTTTGAAGTTTCATTTTATTCAATTTAATCATGTTTTAATGATTTGGGTTAGGTTAGGTTAGAGTTCTTTATATATTTCTTCTAAAGGTATATATCTTTAAAAATCTACTTTACTTCATTTTATAATAATTAAAGGACAATTTCCAAATTTATTGATTATCCGGCGGTTTAATAGCTAACCGACGTAGTGAAGGTTGCAAATTCGATCCCAAGTGTCGACCATCTTCCTGTTTCACAACACAAGCAATCCTTTTTATGAAATATAAGAAAAGTGTATTTATGTTCACTTTAGGTGAACACATGTTCATTTACCCTTAATCTGAGTAGTGTTTTTATTAAATTCTGTATAGATATACAAGGTGCCTTCCATCAGAAGTGAAAACAAATTTTTGAAACTACATAGCTGAGCTAATTTTATTTCTTTTTTATGAAACATTGGCCCTAGTATAAATTTTAGCAAAATTTATTGTGATAACATTGTATGACAAACATTATAAGATTGTATGAACATGAACGTGTCCTAACTGGGCAGACGGACAGACGTAAATTCGATCGTCCGATCGGTGCCTTGTTTTAAATGATCGCGCGTCGCTTGTATTGCTCTGTTGTATCGATAATTGAAACGACACCTACATGCCAAAATTCTAACTTACTAACATTCGTATTTGTTTGTTTATTATGACACACAATTTTTCATCGTGTGATCACAAATTTGTTTATGCGATCATCACAATCGCACGATCGTGCGATCATGCGACCAGCTGGGACAGGGCCTTATAGTTTACATAGAGAAGGAGCGGCGAATGAATGGAGCATGTCATTGTTTTGATTATTGTTAAATAGCGCTCGCTCAGTCTTTGACAATGGAACCTCAATAGGTAATGTTCAAACCTATTATTTAAATACCTAAGTTATGGTCGAATATCGAGCACTGGTCGACCACTAGTTAGTTATAAATAAATAAATCAGTTTCAAGTCTGTAACACTATTATTTCCGTTTGATGGGGAGAAGTATGCGAGGGTTATTTTTCATTTTAAATAAATATATCGGGTTGGTGAGGACGTCCCTTCACCCCATAGATCAACCGAGGTAAGTTACTTGATTTTCAATAATTCGTTTCGTAGATTTCAAGGAGACGAACGTGTTGGTGAATACCTACTAGCCAAAAAAATACTACTGTATCAAATATAGCCTGGACTCTGTCCAAAATATTCTCATGAAGAAGAGCCTGTGTCCACTGAGAAAAAAATTCCAATATTTTTGCTGCAAAAATCTCGAATATCAAAAATCTTAGAATAGCCCAGAACACTGACTGATCGACTAACGCCACCTACCCAAAGCGTAATACACACATAACCACATCTATAATGGAAATTGAATCCTGTATTTTTATTTATTAGAGACACCAGCAGAACAGTGAACAACACAAACAATAACATTGAATCTCCAGTGCTCCAATAATAGGTATCTCAGGCATAGTCGTTCTGCATTGATAGTTAGGTGTGTTGGGTAAACTGGTGCTGGTATTTAAAAACAAATATTTCGATTTTTAGGACTGTATTCTGTAGATTTGATAATGTTTTATAATTCAATTTTTACATGACGTAAAATTGGTTCACACCTTGCTGGGACGATATTCTAGTTGCTTCTATTGAAAAAATAATACACACGGAAAATAAGTGAAGTTCGTATTTGGAACGTTTTAAAATTCAAATGAGAACAAATTATATTCTCAACATTGTTTACGCAGCGCTTATACCGCGTTGGTTGCACGGTTAGTGGATAGGTACCTACCCCACATTTTATTCTTTAAATAGGTACCTAATAATATTCTAAACATACTGCCCGGCGGCGTTGAAGTAAAGAAATATTTAGGTATAATTTCTTTAATGAAAACTATATTATGCAAGTGAAATATCCGACAACAAGATGTGAATTGCAACAAGGTAAATTGAAATAAATTCAAACAAACATATATGAAACAAATTGTAACCAAATAGAAAATACGATGATTATCATTATTTGATGGACATAACAATATGATAAATAATAAAATGACAATTTTCTCTACAAACTGATAAACACAAAACATAATTATGCTGTTTTTATATTTGCAACTTGTTATTAAAAAATAAATAAATAAAACAAGACAATATTTATTATTTCTATCATTGAAACAATTTCATTAATCTCTTGGTTTGGGAAGTGGAACTAGACCTTGTACAGATCTTTTATATATCCCCTTTGCAGTTTTTACAGTCACCACCCTTGTTATATTGTCCTTGCCAGGATAAATCTCCAGGACTCTACCTAAAGACCAATATAGGGGTGGTGTGTCTTCCTTCAATATTACAAGATCATCTTTTTGAATGGCATTGGAATTGACATCCTTCCATTTATTTCTATTTTGTAAATGTTGTAAATATTCCTTTTTCCATCTTAACCAAAATGCCTTAAACATACTAACAATTTTGTTATATAACTTAAAACTATTTACATGAGTTTCCTGTGGTTCAGGCAATGCAATTAAACTCTGACCTATTAAAAAATGAGCAGGTGTCAAGGGATCAAGATCTGATGGATCGTTTGATATGTCATACATAGGACGTGAATTAACACAAGCCTCTATTTTGCACAAAATTGTATAAAGAGATTCAAAATCGAGTAATTGCGAGTTTAAAGTTTTTTGTAAATGTCTCTTTACTATTTTGATATGAGCTTCAACCAAACCTGCCATATGCGGGGACCGTGGAGGCAAGAAAGACCATTTGATATTATGTTCTGCAACGAAAGTTTGAAATGATGAGTGATTTGCAATATTAAACAATTGTTTCAGATAATTTGATGCTCCAACAAAATTTGTCGCGTTATCTGAAAAAATTTTTGATGGCAAACCGCGACGTGAGACAAATCTTTTGAAAGCATTCAGAAAGCTATCAGTTGATAATGAATTTACTAACTCTAAATGTATAGCCTTACTACTGAAACATATAAAGCATGCAATGTAACTTTTTATTGCTTTGCTGTTACGCAAAGTGCCTGATTTGGCCATAATTGGACCTGCAAAATCTAAGCCAATAACTTGAAAAGCACGAGATGGCGCTGTCACCCTCTCTGCGGGCAAATTACCCATAATTTGTTGATAATTTCCCGGTTTGTATCTAAAGCAAATTAGACAATTTCTTATTACCTTTTTTATGACATATTTTGCCTGTATGGGCCAATACCTGAGTCGAATTTGAGCTAATAAGCTTTGACTCCC
Source organism: Mystacides longicornis (assembly GCA_963576905.1). NCBI lineage: Eukaryota > Metazoa > Arthropoda > Insecta > Trichoptera > Leptoceridae > Mystacides > Mystacides longicornis. The sequence goes on along the minus strand of OY756433.1, from coordinate 14,356,890 downwards.
GAAATGTAAATATGTGTAATGAAAATGTTTAACTATTAAATTTGTCAATATATGATGATTGCACAAAATAATAGGATGCTGTTGATAAAAAGGTAAATCACTATTACATAACCTGCCACCTACCAACAACAATTCATTATGTAAAAATGGGTTTAATGATTTTAATCGACTTGTTTTAGGAATGGGCTTGTTTGCCCTTAAACAATTTAATTCTAATGAAAAACTATTTTCTTGAGCTTTCCTTATTAAAAAATCATGAGAATTTTGAATTTCATTTGCTGATAAAAATCCTAATAATTTATTCTTGTTTCTGCAATTATGAATAAATCTCTGTATGTATGCTGTAACATGTAAGAGCTTCTTGTATGATGAATATTTCTCAAATAAATCAAAATTTTCGGTTTTTGCTAATAACGTTATAACTGGCTTCTCTTCCTGTGTAGAGAATATTTTACTATCCTTATTGTAATTCCAATGGCTCTCAGGTTCTTTGAGCCAACTTGGTCCATGGTACCACATAGTGCTATGTGCTAGCCTTTCTACACTCAGCCCTCTTGATATTATATCTGCAGGGTTTTGTTCAGAACTGATATGATTCCATATAAAGTCTGAGCTTTGAATCTCAGACACTCTATGAGCAACAAAGTTATTCCACTTGGATGGAGTGGCTGATATCCAGTGTAATACTATTTGTGAATCTGTGAATAGATTCACCTTTAGATCGTTATAATTAAGAGATTCTCTCACCTGCTTCATTAAATTCGCTAGTAGAACGGCTGCGCACAATTCTAACCTTGGTAAAGATATCGTTTTCAATGGCGCTACTCTGGACTTGGCACATACAAGGTGAGTCTCAGCATTGCCATCTTTATCTTCAGATCTCATGTATATAGCACATCCATATGCCTTCATAGAGGCATCACAGAATCCAATAAAGTGAGTACATGTTGAATCTTTCAAAATAAACCGTCTAGGTATCTGAAATGACTTCATATTCATTAGATCATGGGTGTATGTTTTCCATTCATCTGTAATTTCCTGTGGAAGCTGTTCGTCCCACGCAACTTTGAGTTGCCATATTTTTTGCATAAATATTTTTAAGCTAATGATGAAAGGACCAACCAGAGATAATGGATCAAATAACTTGCTAATGTCTGATAAGACAGTTCGTTTTGTTATTATGTTGTTATTCTTAAAATCATATGAAATCTTATATGTAAAAACATCTGTATTGCTGTCCCAATGGAGACCTAATATTTTTGAATCAGTGGTTTCTTGTATTTCTAGAGATTTCAGATTTGATTGATTATCATCTGACAATGAACATATATTTGACTTCCACTTTGTCAAATTCATTTGTATGGATTCAAATGCGTTTATCAATTGATTTTTTAACTGAATACATGTATCCAAATCGTCATGACCACAGAGAAGATCATCGACATAAAAACAATTTTTAATAGTAGATGAAAGTAAATCATTTGAATTTTGAAACTTCTTACTTAACTCTAGTAGACAGCGTGTAGCCAAATAAGATGATGGGGCCATCCCATATACCACTCTGTTGATTCTGTAGTGTTTGATTTTTTCATCTTCACTTTCTCTCCACACAATTCTTTGATAGTCTCTGTCTTCATCACGAACCAAAACTTGACGATACATTTGACGTATATCTCCTACCAATACATATTGGTGTTTTCTGAAATTTAATAACAATGTGAATATATCATTTTGTATGACTGGACCTGCCAGCAAGTTGTCATTGAGGGAACGACCATTTTCACTCTTGCAACTGGCATCAAATACAACACGAATTTTGTTATCCTTAAAAACTGCATGGTGAGGTAAATAGCAAGCACTTTCACTTGGCGCACATTCTGTCATATGGTGAAGATCTTCGTACTCTCGCATAAAGTTAGAATATTGAATATATAAATCTTTGTTAGATCTGAATTTTTTCTCTATAGAGAATAACCTGCGTGTAGCTATCTCTAACGAGTTTCCTATGTTAGGAGGTTGTACTTTGAATGGTAGACTGACAATGAATCTTCCATCTTTGTTCTGTGATATAGTGTTCGAAACATATCTCTCACATATTTTCTCTTCATGAGAATATATGTCCTTTTGTGAAACATCCTCTAGTTTCCAAAATCTTTCTATGTTGTTATTTAATTGGTTAATTGAAACATTGGCATATACTTTCCTTGCTTGTTGAGTGTTTGTAGCGTGCTGTGGAATACTTCCTGCGAGTATCCAGCCCAACTTCGTCTCTTGAAGAACTGGTTGAGAGTCACCTTGTGCGATTCTTCCATGACCCAATATCTTCCAAAACTGACCAACTCCTAGCATGATGTCCACTGGTGCGGATACATTGAACTTAGGATCTGCTAATGTGATTCCTGATGGAACTGAAAACATATTTTTATTGAGTGAAATTTGAGGCAAATTATTGGTTATGTTTCCCACTACCAAACAATTGATATTGTCAGAGTAGTCCGTAACAAGAGATGTTATATCTATGTTTGAAGCTTGTGTAATGTAGGATGTCTTGCATTCAAACCCAATGACAGGTATGTTTGTCTTGTATGCTGATAACTGCAACCGTTGACATAATTCCTTTGTGATGAAGTTACTTTGGGAACCTGGATCCAATAGTGCTCTAACTGTGTAGACGTCACCTGATGGTAGCCTTATACCCAATAATGCTGTTGACAATATAACTTCATTGCACTTCACCTTGGCGTGAGCTGTTATTCTGCTTGTTTCGGCAATTTCTGTTGAATTCGAATCTGCAACATTTGAATTATCAGAGTCATGATGTAAAAGTGTGTTGTGCCTTTTCCCACAAATCTTGCATGTGGATTTGGATGGGCAATTGGCCACTCTATGATTGCCGAGACAATTGAAGCATAAATTTCCTTTCTTGACGTGTTCACTTCTTTTTGAAACACTGAATGCAGCAAAAACGTCACACAAGAATATTTAATGTTGTTGCGGCCTGAAGGACCAAAAATGTTGGGTAAACTGGTGCTGGTATTTAAAAACAAATATTTCGATTTTTAGGACTGTATTCTGTAGATTTGATAATGTTTTATAATTCAATTTTTACATGACGTAAAATTGGTTCACACCTTGCTGGCTGGGACGATATTCTAGTTGCTTCTATTGAAAAAATAATACACACGGAAAATAAGTGAAGTTCGTATTTGGAACGTTTTAAAATTCAAATGAGAACAAATTATATTCTCAACATTGTTTACGCAGCGCTTATACCGCGTTGGTTGCACGGTTAGTGGATAGGTACCTACCCCACATTTTATTCTTTAAATAGGTACCTAATAATATTCTAAACAAGGTGGATATACTATCAGCGTTTCCTGAGCATTCAATTCAACCAAAAAACAGTTCACTCTGTAATTAAAACAATAATGAATAACCCTTCCTGCCAATATCCGAGCGGCTGAGAACCCGGAAGATTTTAAGAAGTTATTAAAAACGCAACGAAATGTAAACTGTTTGATGCGTGTGTGTTGCCCATTCTCCTGTATGGGTGTGAGTCCTGGCACCTGACTCTGGCCCAGGCACAAAAAGTATCTGCATTCGAAACGAAGTGCCTCAGGAGAATTTTGGGTATAAGATGGTACCACCGCATCACGAACGACGCTATACGCCGGCGCACCCAGCGTGAGCCCATCACCTCTACTATTATGTGGAGGAGATGGACTTGGCTGGGACATGTGTTAAGGATGCCGAATGACAGTTGGCCGAGGGGAGCGCTGTTCTTCCTCCCATCAGGGTCCCGGAGACGAGGAAGACCCTCTCATACTGTGTTCCGCTCCTTCGAGGCAGAGCTGAGGAATCTGGACATGGTGTGGGAGGAGGTCATTAACGTTGCGCAGGATCGAGCGCAATGGAGAGCTCTTGTTGCCTCCCTATGCCCCTAAGTGGGGTCTAAAGGGAGTTTGGATTGGATTGGATTAAAAACGCATTTATTTTCAAAATCGTACCCAGGTTATCTTTAAAAAGTTCTCATTTGATATTGTTTTGTGATTTTAAGCTGTTAGTTAAGATAATCTATTAATGTATATACCTATTTGTAGTAATCTTCATATTTTTATACTTATTTATAGGTTACAGGCCCTAATAATTTTGCAAAGCGCCCTTGAGGTGATAATTATCACGAAACGGCGCGTTAAAAATCGTCCTTATTATTATTATTCTAGTATAATAATATACCTAGTCTACGTATATTAATACTAGACAACGCTGTACTTTCGGTAAATATAGACGTGAACAAAAATTTATGAGGTGGCTTAAAAGTTAATATTGAAGATAAGTTTAGTTAGGTTCTCAGTTGTGTGGTGAAAATAAAGAATAATCTTCGAAGGTGAACACGAAGTTCAGAAAGTATTTTTACTTCCCATTACGTGTGAGAGAAATCGAAAAATAATTCTGATTTATATAGTTTCTCTTCTGAGAGATTTTTTTTTTGAGATAAGTTACCAATCAAGCAATTGAAAAACTTATTTCTTACGTACTTCCGAGATTTTTACAACAAACCGCTTGTTTTTCCATTGAAGTGTAAGAAATTTATTGATATTACTTATCTACACACTCAAACAAAAAAAACTGTGTAGGTATATGAGTTGATTTTTCGGTTAATTTTATTATAGTTACACGAAAACTTGTCGGTCGATAGATCATATCTTATTTGATTGTTTTATAAATCGGATAGGAATAGAGTCCCTTAAAGGTCACAACTCAACCACTTTGGGGGACTGCAGACATATTATTTACATTTTTCTTTCCCTAGCGACAGCTGTACCCGGTGTAATACATATGTAGGAACCATCAAGTAGAACATTTCAGGTCGACATAGCAGGAATCATCCCTGCGAATCTACTGGCGGAGGAACGTGAAGGCAGAACGTTTGGTCCCACCGATCTATAAAGAAGTCAAAAACATAGAAAGAGAGAAAGAATGGAACACCACGACAAAGGGAAGTGGATCCACAAGTTGATCAAAGATCTCGACAAATGAATCAACAGGGGTAATTGCTCGGTGGGCTTTCGGATGACGCAGTGCATGTCTGGGCACGAAGTTTTTGGCATATACCTCCAAAAGATTAAAAAAGCTCCGAATGGAGGATGTAGATGTTGCCGAGCACACACTCTTTGTGTGCAGCAGATGGGACCAAGAGAGGAGGGAGCTCGCCGCTCGTCTCGAGTCTGACATAAGTGCGGAAAATATGGTAGACCACATGATCGCATCACCGGAGGAATGGAATGCCTAGAAGCCATACATGGAGAAGATAATGTCGGCTAAGGAAAAGGACCAGCGAAAAAAAAACGACCGCCTGCATTACTGGATAGACCGCAAAGTAGGGACCGAGTCTGCAGTGAAGAATGAGGGGTTTTAGCCGGTGGGACTCCGGCACTACCTTTCTAGAGAGGTGTCCATAATGGATTTTCCCTCATTATAAAAAAAAAAACATGTCGACATAATGTTTCACCTAGACATTATTAAATATAGGCACAGCAATGAATATCGACTAACAGACAAAACATGAAAAATTACATAGCAACTAAGATTGTGTTGTTATGGAATTTTTCACAGATGTCAGTAAATCCGTTCCATACTAACTTCTATTTTAAATTATTTGTTATACATTTTTCGAATTTTTAATAATTATTCTGTTATCCGGAGTAGTCTTGGGCATAGTAGTTCGCGACTGAGATCGAACGGTTTAGTTCTCCGCCCCTAAACGAACTAGTTCGCTCTTCTAGTTCGTCAGCTCCCAGTTCGGATCAGTGAAAGGCAGATCGTTCGCTCGTTTTGATACTGCTCTGGCTGCATGTGATAAGACTATGGAATGCTGTACTTTTACTTACAAATTGTGTACTCTAAAAACAGCAAAAACCTCCGAATGAATAGTAGTAGTGATTAAAATACCTTTATATAATATTTTAAGTTTTATTTATTTATGTATAAAAAAATGAAATACAATAAAAATTACATATTACTATGTAAGAATATTAATTTGGACATTTTATAGTGTTCTGCGTTCATTGGGGATTTGACCTGTCGCCGAGAAAACGCGTTCGCAGGGCACAGCTGGTGGCCACTCGTAGTCTTGTGCAGTTCGCGAACGAACTAGATCGAAAGAGCCGAAGAACGAGACGCGCGTGTGCAGCGAGCGACCGGCGATAATAGACTGCATAGCAGGGGGGGTTAACTCTGGTATTGGTACTTGCCAACAAGAATATGCTGATGTTGGTACATCGTGATGCTAATGTTGGTATTCTATGGGATCGAAATTTGTATAACAGACGCAAAAAATAGAATTACTGATTATGAAATAATTCCGAAATATGAACTTTAGAGTGAATATTAAAAACATACATTTATTATTATGTTATCACGTGGTGTTTTGATTCGTGAATTAATATGTATTCCTTTATAAGACACCAGATTTCGAAAAATAATGTTGCAAAACTTTTTTATTTTTTGAAAGCTGGCTATACTGATCTTGTTGCCAAACAACATCCAAACAACTTTCAGCCATTTTTATTTTACCATTTAGCCGAGCGCTGATTGATTATTCCGTTTTTTTCCTGTTTCCAACTCGGGAGATTGTGTTATTAATTTTGTGAAGTCGAATCGGTGTTTCGTATCGCTGTGAAAAATGGTCTCGTTGATATCAAGAAAGATACTGTTGTTTGTGAGAAATAGACTCTGTTTTGTTTTGACAAAAAATGGACTCTTGTTTTGTTTCGACAAATGGACTCCTGTTATGTTTTGAGATTTTACCACTACGCTATTGTATGCACGTAAAAGATGTTAAAACAAAGACTCATAATAGTGTAATTAATATTTACAAGTGGTTGTGTGTCGGTTCTAGACATTGACTCTTTCGTTTACTTTATTATTTTGTTATTATGAGTTTCAAGTATCGGAAATGTTCCTTATTCTGTGGTGTCATAATAATAATCAATCACATGCCATCAAAGACACATTGTATTCCTTTTTAAAAGATTTTGTAATAAGTCCTACGTACTCGTCATTTTTAACAGTAAAAAAAGCTTCCGCTGTGTTACTTCTGTGATTTTAATAATAAGTAGAATCATGATGTATTGTGTCGTTTGAACATATTTTTTCGTGTAACTAATTGTTATTGATAATATATTTTTGGCTTAGTATTATTTTATGTAGGTAATAGATACCAATTATTAATACATACTATTTATATTGTTACATATGTTTTACTATTTGCATAAAAATAAATGCCACATTTAACTACTGCTGCATTTTAATTCTTTATCATAACCAATTTCAGGATAAATGATTCAACAGTTGTATTCTAGTATAAAGATGGGATATTTTCATATCCCATTTTTGTACTAGAATGCAACTGTTTTGGTCGCTAGTGCGCATTGTACCGACCCATATTTGAATTTCCCGGTTTTGTGTATGGGCATGAACGATGTGAGCGAGAGAGATAGATGCCATCTGTCAATTTCCGTGTTTGCATATTTTTTCTATGAAGTTGGCGTTCTTCTCTCGTTAGAGAGTATATGTGTTCTGTGCTGCATAGTTCGTAACGAACGACACACACTCGCTCATTCGGTCACGTCACGAACTAATGAACTATGGAACGGGGAATGAGGGAACTAGTTCGAGTAGTTCACCTGTGGGAGCGCTCTTTCGAACTAGTTCGTTCGCGAACTACACAACACTAATCCGGAGGTGAGAAGAATCCAATAAACCAAGCATCATAGAAATCTGTTCAGCCGATCTCGAGTTATAAGTATTCGCACTAACCCGGCTTTCTTTTATATTATAGATTTGAAAAATATTTTGCGTTGGTGTTTGAACAAAAATATCGGATGTACTAACCAATTGTAACATAGGATATATCTAGTTATATATAATTTTATTTCATTTGCGTTATCCCCGGATAACACAAAATTACCTAGTACATAGGCTGCCAGATATATTTACTAACGATCCTGGCACAACACATCTAATAACAACCGAGAAGAGATTACACGAAGCTTATGTCTGGATTTTAAGATGTGTTGTAAAAAAGCCATACGATAAATAAATAAATAACTCATAAGGATTGATTTTACGTAATTATTGTTTTGAAGAAGTCATGAGGTTCAAATTAAAGATAAAGCACTCTGTCTCAATTATTATAATGCCAGCATTGATGTTTTGGTTTATTGAATAAAAACATATTATACTTAGATGTCATAAAATGAGATAAAATCACCAGTTGCTTATAAGTAATATGAGGAAAATCTGCCACGAGTAAAGACATGTGTATAATGTGAATAGATGTCTTGATAACACACGAACATGTTTTCCACAACAACTGACACACCATTTCTGAATGTGCACGACTCGTTCAGTTACGGTCAAGATTTTGCCGATTGAGCATTGTCGTCTCTCAGTGACATGATCATTCAGCGAGTTCCGCACATTGTCCGCTATTCGAGATACTCGATCTCTAGTAATCATAAATCCAAGCATCTATCCACCCTTCTTCTTCTTCGATGGCGCTACAGCTCAAATCGAGCCTTGACCTCCTGTAGAAAACGCCTCCAACTCCTCCTGTCCTCCACTCTCTTATCGCGGTCTTCCAGGAAGTTTGTTGCCTTAGGGTCTTAGGGTATACAGGGTGACTGGTAATTCGATACATTCCTTGAAAAGGGTTATACTAGAGTCAATTTGCAACAATTTTGTTCTCATTAACCAGGGGGAAAATGCTAGTGGTTTTCGAGATATTTAACATTTTAAAGTTTTTTTCAATTTTCCACCTTTTGACCTAAAATTGAAAATTGTGAACAAAGTACTCCATTTATGAAACTAAAAATACATTTTTCTAATAGCTGAAGAATAAAGGAAGGGTTGAAGTAAAAAATCTAGAAGAAATTTTCAAAAACCTAAAAAAATACATCGTATTAAAATCACAGGTCAGTTTTTTTTTTCATTTTTTATTTCGATTTTTCTGTAGGAGTTACTCCAAAAAAGTATAATATACTTCCTCAATTAATAAGCTTTCAGAAGAGGTAAAAATGCTTTCCACTTTATCACAGTTTCGGAAGATTTGTTTTCTAAAACTGTAGCCCTCCATTGCGCTTGAAGGCGTCCGAGGCTTATGGTGCCTTTTCTGACCGGTTGAGGTTTAAGGACGTGAAGTGGTCCTCACGGTCCCGAAAACAGGATGTTCGAAAAACCAGCAAAAAGAGCAGAGGTGCTATTTTTAGCCGGCAACCCCACGGCATAAGACGATATACTTACAACAAATTCTAAAAAAATACACAACATCCAGCAGCAAAATATAAATCCACAGACTATACTTCCAGCTATTTAAATGCACTAATGATAAGTTACTGCAATCAACAGGTTTTACGACATACAAATAGAAAGAGAAGGCAAAAGATATTTAGGGCAATTTTAACTAAAATAATTATAATCTGACTATAAAACTAAAGTTTAAAATTATTTTAGAAACATTATTGAATGGAGTATTCTCAAAATCTTTGGAACCAACCCTCTTCAGCGCTGTTGGTTATATGTGAGTGGAGGTCCCAATGTTTTCTCACAGAAGAACATTGCTTTTGTTTGGCAGTTGATATCGTTGAGTTTGCCATTTCTGAGCATACTACCGCAGTGTTCATTCCCGTCGCTGTTATCGGGCTGTCCGGGGGCCCATTCTTCATACCCATTCTGCATCAGATTTAAACCTAAAACCAATAGTTATTAGTATATTGCTATGAACATTAATTAAAATACTAATAAACGAATAGGAAAGGATTTCAAACTTGCCGTCGGATGTACGAAATATTCCGGGTGAAAGAAGATCATTGATGTCAAGAAACAGGTTAGCTTTGTCAAAGGTTCCCTTCAGCCTATGAGCAGGCTGATGTTCGTTTACATAATCGCTCAGATATTTCGCCTCTTCCGGGCTGTTAATCATTGCTAATTTAGATTCTTCGTGCCGGCACAGTTTATAGGCTTGATGCCATGTTGTTGGAAGATGGTGAAGCTTATAGCACCGATCCCCTTCTGTGTAATAAATGAATGCTGAAATGTTACAATCCAATTAATGTAAAGCTTAGAAACAGGAAAGATTTTGGGAAATGTACCAAACCACCCCTGCACGAATCCATTCACAGATTTGCCATCGCTCTGTTAAAACCCATTTTCTGATAACACTTTATATGATTAGTTTCCTGAAAGCGATTTTCTTAATGATAAAATCCACTGCATTGCTTCAAATGGAAAATATGTCCGCGTATCCTTTCATTTATAAACTAAGAGAATCTGTTGCTGTTGTCCCAAGTTGGTAGAAAGATCCCAAAAAATAGGATAATGTGGTGAATAAATTTAAAAATGCTATTCATCGTTTAGTGTCGGGATGAAATGTAAAATGTTTGATGCGTGTGCGTTGTCATTCACCTGTATGGGTGCGAGTCCTGGGACCTGACCAATTTTCGGGCACAAAAAGTCTCCGCGTTCGAAAGGAAGTGCATCAGAAGAATTTGGGTATAAGATGGTACCACTGCATCACAAACGACGCTAAGGAAGGTCTCTTTTACCAATAAGGAGAGGAAATGGACTTTGCTGGAACATGTGTAAAGGATGCCGAATGACAGTTGAACGAAGACAGCGCTGTTCTTTCTCCCATTAGGGTCGTCTCGGATACGAGACACCGTGTTCCGTTCCTTCCAAGAAGAGCTGAGGTATATGGACACGGACAAGCTGAGGTGTATGGTGTGGAAGGAGGTCATGCACAAAGCGCAATGAACAGTCATGTTGCCCCCCCCCCCCCCTCTATGCCACTAAATGGGGTGTAGATGGAGTTTTTTTATTGGATTAGATTCAGTTGCTAAATTACAAGTGGTTTGTTACTAACCCTAAACAAATATTCAAAGATTCAGTATCGGAAATGTAAAATGTTAGCATACCTTGGTCATACGTTTCACAGATCCAGTTGTAGTCTATTGCAATATCTTGCTTACTGCAAATGAACTGGAACCTGTCGTTACAGGAAATATCGTAATATTCCTTGTTGTCATCCATGACGACGCAATCTTCATCGTCGTTGGCGTTATTCGGCTCATTGGTTGCCCATTTGTGGTAAACATCTTCTAGGAAGGTGCCTTGAACAAACGATGAAACTCATCTATAAAGTTTAATCCTTCACTGCAATTATCGAAAGAGGGTTATTCACGAAACGGTCGTAATACGATCTAGTTGCGATCTCGTTCAAATCCTATCATTTTTAGACACCATGAAAATTTGACAAAATATTTTTTAGAGAATCATTTCAACTTAATCTTTATCAGTAATGAATTTCTTGACAGTTCTCGCATATTGATAAAAATAATAGGGTGTTAAACGAATTAAAAATTTGTTATTTCTTCTAAATTTTATACCAGGCTTGAAGATTAGCCAGGAGTAGGTAATTATTAAAAAACATCCAATCCAAATCCAAACTCCCTTTAGACCCCACTTAGGGGCATAGGGAGGCAACAAGAGCTCTCCATTGCGCTCGATCTTGCGCAACGTTAATGACCTTCTCCCACACCATGTCCAGATTCCTCAGCTCTGCTTCGAAGGAGCGGAACACAGTATGAGAGGGTCTTCCTCGTCTCTTCCTCTTCTTACATATTTTGTTAAAATTAAATGGTATTTGGAAGGACAAGGATTTGAACAACATCGCATTTAGATTGGTTTTTTTTTTTCGGGAATACCCCTCACGTCCGATATTTTTATGTTACCATATTTCAAACTCACCGTTTAGCGATATAAACTCTCCCTCTGCGAAAACATCGTGTAGTCCAATCCAAATTGGTACCTCCTCTGACCGAATAATGTTCCTCAAAATCCTAGCTTCTTCGCTCGTCTTCGGTAAAGCTAGCTCTGACCCTTCGTACTTACACGTGCGTCTTGCATCATGGAAATTCAATGGTATGGTGTGTGCTTTGTAAAAACTTTCCATGGATTTCACGTATACATAATCTTTTCTAAACATTCTCTGAGCTGTCTGTGGTTTTATCTGCCTAGACGCATCTTGAGAAACTAAAAAATAAATAATTTTGAGTTTCACTCGGTTAAAGTTATTATCAGGCATTATCAGCTGGACGCATGCACGCGTAAAGATAATTCTTTCCGATAAATAGTTCAAAAATATCGTTAAGATAAACCGGGCCTTTGACACTAACAAGCAAATTATTCATCTCTGATTTGTTGTAAAAAAATTATCGGGCAGTTAATTTGGTACATGTGTGCTGGACAAATGATCTATCTTTCAAATTCAAAACATATTTGTACGACTGCTCCTCAATCGGCGGGATTCCGTAAAATTTGACCGATAATATCATTTAGGTATAAACTGATGACAAAAAGACTAAATGACGCCAGTGTGAAAGAGTTTAAGGCCGCATCAGTTGACTGTCAAAAATTTAGGAGGTATACTTACCTCTTATAAACACTTAAATTAAGATCAACATACATATAATAATATGATGACTCACAAAGTTTAACACTAAACTGATAAAATAATTTAAATAAAACAATTGATTTATTATTCCACAATATTTATTTACCTGACTAGTTTCGCAGGAACAGGTTCTGCATGGTCACAGGTGACTTAGAAACATTGACACAGAAACAAACAAACACCAGTTTCTGATTCAGTGACCATGCAGGACCTGTTCCTGCGAAACTAGTCAGGTAAATAAATATTGTGGAATAACAAATCAATTGTTTTATTTAAATAATTCCACCAAGAATGCACGTTCAATTCGTTAATTTTACTAAACTGATAATTTCGACACAAAACTGGTTTTTCGAAAATAGGAAAAAATGATTACATATTTTTGTAAGAATATGAAAAAAAAACATTTTTTTTAAATGAATCTGTGCTCACTCGAAGTGAACACAAATACACTCTTGACATATTTCACACTAAGCATATGCTTGTGTCGTGAAAGCGGAAATGGTCGACCAGGCCGGGATTCGAACCCACGACTTCCGCACGAAACAGTGCGAAATTCAGCGTCATAACCGCTAGCCTACCAACCACCTTAATAAAAATAATATTATATTTCTAAATACATTTTCGGACCGTACCTATAATTACGTACAACTGATTTCACCTCTTTTTACCATGTGTTAAAAATAATTCAATAACATTAGAAATATGTTTTTGAACAGATGATTGTTAGTATAATGATGATGAAGAATTTCAATAAAAATATTGGTATAGTGATTCTTTTTACCTGACAAAGAAACAAGAAAAATTGTAAACAATAACACTTCAGTATTAAGGAACATGATATCGATATCGCAATTGCAACGCGGACGTTCCCTTGTTGATGTCTAGTGCTTCAATGCAACCATATCCTGATTAATCTTTGATCATCTAACCCACGTGACATTAATTATGGCAATAAATACAACATGATTAGTTTCCCAGATATCTAAAGGGTGATTTTTTACATTTTACGTTAGTTAAAAGATGCCCATCTGCCCCAGATGATAATTGGTGGAATCCAGTCGAAATGCCGAGCGACCCACGGTAAAATTACTGAGACATCCTCTACAACTCCGTGGACCATCCGAATAATTCCAAATAAAAACGGGAGACAGACTAGGCGATACAATACCTTCTAAAGCTTTCACATTAGTTTTGGAAGACTTCTTCAAATCTCTTGACTGGCTAGGTCTTAAAGGTTTTAACATTAACAGCGAAATAAACACCAGGTTTGTATGTAGATAACATTGTATTATTTGCCAAGGATAACGAGGAACTGGAAACTATGGCTATAGATGCTAACGCAGCGTCTGACAAAATAAGATTGACAATAAATTTCAAAAACTAATATGATGAGTGCTGGAAGCCATGCCGAAACTTTAAGGTGGATGAAAAGATACTTGTACAAGTTGAAAAATATGAATTACTTGACAATATTTATTTAAAAAAGAGAAAACCGAGAAGCGAAAACATATAGAAGGCGAGGACTAACATGAACAACATTAAGTTAATACCCTGTCCAAATCACTCCAACTACTTAAAGAGATAACTTGTTGATACTTGTGACGTCAAAGTTTTGTGTTCACTAAAAGAATATTAGATAAATTATCTACAGCACAACGAGCCATAAAGAAAAAGAAGCTGGTTATCTTAAAGCGATATAAAAACTAATACGGATATTGGATAAGACAGAAAACAAAGTTACTGAAACCAACTAAAGTAACTGAAGCTTCCAAGAACTGGGTTGAGAAACCTTGAAAAGGCAAGGTAAGAAGAGAACTGTTGAACTCTAGGGGAACCTAATGGACACGAGATGGCTGAAGAGAGGAAGAAGCTATTTTATGGATCCTTGTCCTCCAATGAACGTTTATATAAAAAATTATTGTTGTTAAAAAATTATTGATGTTTTGGCGGAAACTTTGTGAAATCGCATGTTGAATATGTAATTATTTTAAATAAAACTTTGTTTATTTCACTTTTTATTATTTTATTGGTAGAGGCCTTTCGGTCACACGACCATCTTCAGTGCCACAAATACTAAAACATAATTTTAGTATTTCCTGGAGTCTGGAGAGAACTATTTGTCCGTCCGTGAAGAAAAGGACACCCCTTGCGCATCTGGTTCTGATTAGACCTATTTTTGCACCAAAAATTTCTTAGTGAATGAATTCAAGTGAGCGTCTCCCTCTTTCCCACATTCATACACAACATATTTCTTAAATTCCGTAAATAAAAACAAACGGAGCATAGAAATATTTAAATGAAAAATCTCATCTAAGAAGATGGCAGATATCTTGACTAGTGCATAATGCTTTTTATTAACTGCAATAGTTTTATACGTCTATATTATCAGAGTTCATTCAACGGGGTTATCAAAAAGCTATCATAAGTTATTTGCTTATTGGGACACCTTTGAAGTGGGCCTCACTCTCCGATTGTAAAGTAACTAGCAGTAAAACCTGTCGAATGATAGGCTAAGAAAAAGGTCATTTCTGTTTGATGTTCCTTCCTAGAATCAGTTCTATCGTCCCTTACTGGGTCTAAATTTTTCAAGACCACATTGGGGACTTCTTGATATTTCTTTCCGTATATTAGATTTGGAATCAACTTGCTTCACTATAACACTATCCCTAATGTTTGCCATCAAATTTCAGCTTATATAAATTAGGAGGTTATCAATATATAACTTTTTGCCAAGAATGCCCTAAACATCATTGCATATAGTTTAAATGTTCCATTCGATATGCTAAGAAGTTCTTACAACGTACAATAAAAATGTGCACATTGTGCAAACGGTATTACTTTGTTATACCTATATGATTGATCAATTCAATCGAGTATATAAAGATCGTCACTAAAGTTTTTCTTGCATGAATAATGAGGAAAATCGATCGTGCGTTGTATCTATCTGATGACGTGTTTGCTTCCATCAACAGACCGGTTCTGAATGCATATAAGAAAATAAGTCATGTGCAAACCAGCTAAAGGTGTAGCTACCTACTAATTAAACATTTTCTTCAACTCCAATAATGACACAAAATGGAAATCTTAGTCCGTCGGTCAGCGATCGGTCATGGAAAGTCTGTATTTAGTCCAATCAATGTTTTGGTGCGTCTTTCTTCTACTTTTCTAAAGGCAATTTTAGTGGGAATACACTATCAGATCAACGGACAAAAAATCGAAGTACCAAACAGCAGTAAAGTCTCAATTTATTTCAACAAAGAAACTGTTTCTGACTATATATTTCTAGTGTTTCTTCAAGTCAAAAATCACGGTTCAGTTATTTATAAAGCCACATTCGCTAATAGAGCTGTACCCAATAATACTAGTAACAAGGATTTCATATTTTCTGGCAGTTAAAAAAAAAGAAATGCCTAAAAATGTCATAAATAGATAAACCATAACATCAGACGCCGGGTCTGATGTTATAGTTTACCTATGACTTAAAAGAAGAATACGAAGTGTAACTGACACTAAATAAAGTGAAGTTTCCATAAATATGTGAGAAAAAATCTAGTAGCTTTCTGTTTCTGCAAGCCTTTAGAGATTCCGCGGAATAGAGATAAAACGTAGGTATTTATAAACAATTTAAACCAAAGGAATTCATAAGAAAAACTCGCATATATAAAAAATCTTTCATCAGTAATTTATTTAATCAGCAGTTGAGATGAAAATAAACAAAGTATATATACAAAGTATGAAAATATGACGGAACAGAATAATGTTTATCTCAGGTACCTACTATTAAAACTAAAATCTATTCAGTACAACCTAACTCTATAAGATCTAACTCTGTGGAGATTCTTTTGACTCGTGGTAGCCCACCCTCTTCAACAAGGTAAATGTCAGTGGAGGTCCTAATACTTTCTCACAGAAGAACATTGCTTTTGTTTGGCAGTTGATATCGTTGAGTTTGCCATTTCTGAGCATACTGCCGCAGTGTTCATTCCCGTCGCTGTTGTCAGGCTGTCCGGGGGCCCATTCTTCATACCCATTCTGAATCAGATTCAAACCTAAAACCAATAGTTATTATAATATTACTATGAACTTTAATTCGAATACTTCACAAATAGGAAAGGAAATCAAACTTACCGTCGGATGTTCGAAATATTCCGGGTGAAAGAAGATCATTGATGTCAAGAAATATGTTTGCTTTGTCAAAGGTACCCTTCAGTCTTTCAGCTGGCTGATGTTCATTAACGTAGTCGCTCAGGATTTTAGCCTCTTGCGGACTATTAATCATTGCCAATTTAGCTTCTTCATGACGGCATAGTTTGTACGCTTGATGCCACGTTGTTGGAAGATGATGAAGCTTATAACAGCGATCTCCTTCGACGTTGTAAAAAAATGCTGAAATGTTCAAAACAAATATAAAGTTCACTAAAGACGATTGTGGTTATGCAGCAAAAAAGAATACATTAAACTGCTTAAGAAGATATGTTTTTTTATAAGATTACGTGGAAAAATCAATAAGGTGTATCTTGTTGGAACAATATCCTAAAGAAACAGGAATGAAGATTTTTGGAAATGCAGCAAACGACTGGTACACTACTACCTTGCCGCTGCTCTGCCTTCGCTATTTAGGGTCCTTCATAATTTTCGAGGTCTCCAGTTCAGTAATATTTAGTTTCACTTTTAAACTATTTCTGACATTTACTGGCAGAATGACTTTTGCTATTGGTTGTAAAATTTGGGGAGTATCACTATTTTAAGAAAATTTGGATTCATGGGAACGTGCGTTCATTATATTTCACTATAGATGGTGGATAAATTACAATGTTTTAGAATATTTTCTATGCTGCATCAAAATTAATTTGAAAGCTTTTGGTTAATCATATCTCAAGATCTCGCCAAACTTTTTGTATCTGTAGGCGTGCTCTTTGTTCCTCTAAGAAGTAATATGGTAAGATGAAAGCTAAGATGATAGTTTAATTTAAAAAAATTATCTAATGGTTATTGTCGAAGCCTTTTCATGACTACAATATTTGGTATTTAAATACAAAGAAGCGAAAAACTCCGGATTTCCTAGTGATATTAAAAGGAATGCAATGTAACGCCTTCTTTATACCACAGTTACTACAGCAAATATTAAGCTACTGCCAACTACCATCAAATAACCGTTGCAGCTATAAAACAGCAAATAGTAAAAATAATTATAAAAACATTATTCGATGATGCAATGAAACCTTGGCATACCTTTGTCGTATGTTTCACAAATCCAGTTGTAGTCTATTCCGATATCTTGTTTACTGCAAATAAACTGAAACTTCTCATCACAGGAAACATCGTTGTATTCTTTGTTGTCATCCATAACAACGCAATCTTCATCATCGTTGGCGTTGTTTGGCTCGTTGGGCGCCCATTTATTATAAACATCTTCAATGTTGGTGCCTGAAATAAACAATTAAATCCATCATAAAAAAAATAATTGTTAAAGCCTTGCGGATAAAACAAAAGCAGAAGTTTTAATTTAATTACCGTTTAAGGAAACATATTCTCCTTCAGCAAAAACATCGTGTAATCCGATCCAAATAGCTGCAGCTTCTGACCGAATGATGTTCCTCAAAATGGTAGCTTCTTCGACGGTCTTCGGTAAAGCTAACTCAGATCCTTCGTATTTACAGGTACGTCTTGCATCATGGAAGTTCAAGGGTATCGTGTGAGCTTTGTAAAAACTTTCCATGGACTTCACGTACACATAATCTTTTCTAAATACTTTTTCAGTCGTCTGTGGTTGTCTCTGTCTGGTCGCATCTTGAGAAACTAAAAAAATATTGATATTTGAGTTTATCGCGGATAAATCTATAAGTACCACCCCATAGAATACTTAAAAGTTTTTTTGATTTCATACTGTCTAAATAATTGTACAGTTTTAAATATCTTTTGCCCCCGACCGTGCCGATATTTACTGGAGGTGCATGAAGTATCTGTTGGACAATAGTGTAAGAATGCAATAAAATTAAGTTATTTTATGAGCACTTTATAAAAAAACTTTACGATATACGAAATATCCTATTACGAAAAGAAACTATAAAGTAGCAATGATTTGAACAATCCTACAACTATTTTTGTACAGTACCGTACCTACTATTTTTTCACCCTCTGCTACTCTTGTTTCCTTGATATTGAAAATCTAAACCTCAACATAAATCAAGTAAATCATGAATAGGGAAAAAACCAATGAAAACATTAAGTGCCTACAAAAGTAAGGATCGAAAATTAACAAATCATTAAAATGGTATTTTTCATTCGATTATTTTAGTAAATGATCAGTTATCATGATAAGTATAGCGACATCTCCGCATTCCGTTCTATATGAAAAAAAAATGATTACAAACATCATGCTTTTTTAGAACTCACAAAAACTTACAATTACTTTTTTACCTGACAAAGAAACGAGGAAAAGCGTTAGCAACAACTCAACAGTTACACAGAACATGATACTAACAACGCGCTTGCAACGCCAATGATCCCTTCTTGATGTCTAGTACTTCAATGCAGACATCATAAATCATAATCCATCTTCGATCGAATAGTCTATGCGTCACTAATATTATAATATCAACATAATGCATAGTTTCCCGGTTATCTAGATGGTGTTTATTTTAACTTTGTATGTTATTATTGTTATTTTTTAATAGGCATTCCAATTGTAAGTATGTTATTTAATTTATTTTAAAAGTCATCTTCATTATCGGAGTCAAGAGATTTCTTCCACTCCGTTCTTCTGAGTGCCGCCGTCCTCCATCTCCTCAGTCCAATGATACCTGCATCCGTGTTAACACCGTCCATCCACCGTAGCTTGGGTCTTCCTGCTCTTCTACGACCTTCGGGATGTGTGAGTAGGGATTGCAATCCGGAAAACCGGATCCGGTATTCCGGCGGATCCGGCATCAAAATGATCATATCGGATCCGGCGAAAATTGACGGATCCGGAGATCGGATCCGGTTTATCATATCAAAGGATTTTTCATCAAACTCAACATGGACAGAACTCGAACCCGTACCCCTAGCAATTTCACAGGGTCATTGTAGGTAAAATTGTGGGTACCCATAAAGATAAAAAGAGAAAAGGAGGCAAATGCGTAACAGTAAGCGCAGTGGAATGCTGCTATTGCTCCTTGTGCCCAATGTAAGATTTTAAAGCTAGTGTTTACTGATCGTATTGAAAGTATTGACTATCGAATGAAAAGACACCTGTTCGAAAAATGGTGAGAATAAAACAATTATTTAGCCAATAAAATATATATTATTAACCTTTTTAAAAGCATAATAATTATTGTGATAATTGTCTGCTTTTTATTAGATTAGTTCGGTAGTCTGTCACAATGTGTGTGCAGTTATATTCAAGGATAAAACTGAAATGATTTCTCAAAGACTTTTTCTTGATAATATATTATAGGAGTGTATCTGATTATTCCCGGTTATAGGTATTACTCCTGGCACGCGCATGTCCAACTGCTCATCCATCTCTTTGGTGCTCGTACAAGAGTCTGCTGGTTGATGTGATTTCATCCTCTTATTATTACCAGAATCACCGGATCAGTGGGGCTAGTACGAGTTTTATCGAAAGCTAATTGCACGCAAATAAGAGCTTATTAGTGTGCAATTAGTGTTCTAAAATCAAACGATCGAATCATTTGATCATTTTATTATGAAAATTTTTCGAAATTCTTTCGATGATCGTTTGTGTGAGTTGATTTTTGATACACAATAAAGCTTTATTTATTTATTTATTTATCGTTTCGATATTCGATCATCGAAAACTCATACCAGAGCTACAGTTCTGTTGACGTGGTCTTTCCAATAAGGCCTTCTATTTCTACCCCATTGCTTGACGTTCTCGACATCGCAGAAGCTCCGAATCTGGAGTATCTTACTCTGCCTCGAATGGTTTATTTCACTATGGGTTGGTGATTTTTTGAGAATCTTTCTTTTTCGTGGTGTCGGTTTTAGTTTGGACATCGTTAATCATGATCAATCAAGCAGGTTATATAAATATGTTACTTATTTTCGATGCATTTCAATTTGAATTTTATAAAACGTTATCTAATTTGTAATTTTATTTCAAAAAAACTATATTTTTATAGTTTTTATTATTTAAAAGAAGTCATACCCTAATTAAATTAATTTCGTATACGTACCGTTTTATTTTAGGCCTTTATTATTGTTAAAATGTTAATTCATCAAGGTTAGCTCAATCCGGTCGGATCCGATCGGATCCGGCCGGATTGACGAAAATCCGGTTGGATCCGGCCGGATTCAAAATGAGACCGGATTGCAATCCCTATGTGTGAGGGCTTAGCGTCTGGTCTGGGCTTTTTCGTTCATTCGCCCAGCGTAATCTTGCTATTTTGATTACTTGTATGACATTGGGATCCTGGTAGAGATCATACAGTTCTTGGTTGTATCGCCGACGCCATATTCCTCCCTCATATATTGACCCGAAGATTTTTCGAAGAATCCTCCTCTCAAAGACCGCAAGCTGTATCTCATTCATTTTAGTGAGCACCCAGGTTTCAGAGGCGTATGTCAGCACTGGTCTTATTTATTTAGATAAGTATACGGCACAAAGTGCCTTTAACAACAACATAAAATATATTACAAGAGATATAAGAAAGCGGAAATAATTATATAACATGCTGATGATGACATGGTAAAAAAAACTAAAAACAATAAACAAAGTCCAATTAGACTAAGAAAAATAATCAGCAAGAAAATATACAATACATACATAGGTAAATACATAAAGTCTGCGTCTGATTCATATCAATGACGCCTAATAATAAAAAGTGTATAGCATTGTTTTTAATTTCAATTTTGTTTTCTTTTAATTATTCCCTTATACAATTATGTATATGCTTTAGGTATATGATATAAAGTGAATAAATGTTTCAAAATAATAGCGAATGCATTAAAAGTGATAAATGGTAGAGGAAACTAAACATAAACATAATATTATGTCCAGTAATCCCACTTCAAGATGGCGTTCATAGATATGATACATAATAAAGATAATTTTTTTTTTTTAACTCAATAGTAATGATAAGTTTATAACAGAATGTAGAAGAACAGAAGCTTAGAATTAATATGTGAGAACATAACCTCATGTAAACACATACACACATCTAGTCCAATTCATCTTAAACCTAAAAACCAAGAAAAAAAGAACATCGTGCCAATATAATACAAAAATAAAATAATATGTATACAGTAGGCACCCGTGTCTGTCAATTTTCACCAACTACACAATACAATATAAACTCAATTAAGAATACAAAAGCACTGTCCTAGTTGGAATAAAACATAAAACACCAGATGAACTCCATAGGTACAGTGTTGAGAAAGAAAAGTGAATAAAAAATAATAATATGTAGTACCTACAATACAATAAAAATAAAGAAACAAAAATAGCCGTAGATAAGATCGTTTTTGATACCAATATAAGTAATATGTGCCACTAAAATTAATGAATAAACTACCAAGGTATGGGCATAGACCAAACTGTCAACAGGTACAAAACAATAATAACAGAAGTGAAAGATAAAATAATATGAGTGTTTTGTACAGCACTTTTGGCTAACTAATTGATTTATTTAGTAAGTATTACTTGGGAAATACACCTTGTAATCACAAGAAAAATTCTACAACTTTGAAAATTGATTAGCAAACATACTGCAAATAAGGGTAAATTATGGAGAATGAATACTTATTTTTTTTATATAGAGGTAGCAAACGGCTTCGCTTGTCTCCGTAAATAACGAAAGTTTAATAAAAATACTGCTAATACTACTACTTCCGATGGCCATATAACTCCGACAGAGTTTTGGCCTCCTGAACAATGTTTCTCCAAGCCGTCCTGTCCTGCATAATGGACTCCCACTGATCTCCCACACCCAGCACGTCCAGGTCCCGGGCAACGTTGTCCATAAGCCGCTGCCTTGGTCTTCTACCCGTGGGCCTGCTATCCAGAAGACTCTTTGTGGACCTCTCCACACCGGATACGAATAAAAATACGTTTCGTCATAATAATATATCTGCTGGAAGATGCAGATAGATTCCGCGATTTCGCAATGTTCCCAAAGATCCCATACCTATACATGCACCAACCAACCAAAAACATACGCCGGCTATCCGGCGGCCGGTTATCCGGTATTCGGCTGCTAGTTTCGCCGAATATCTGGTATTCGGTATCCGTTTTATCTCTATTTTAAACGTATTTCTGTATAAATTCCAAATTCCAAATCAATATTCATAGTTAGGATCACAGGACAACGTCTGTCGGGAAAGCTAGTCTTAAAATAAAATAACATGCTGTATATAATAAAGAGTTTCACGTGGATTATATGGAGTAGAATAGTACGCTCATATAGTTGATAACCTCATGTAAACAAGTACACCGCAATGAGGTATAGAACGCATGGCCTTAGGTAGATAAGGTATTCCTTCGTATCTCAGACATGGTAAGGAGGACAAAGTTAACTCAACAATAACAACTTCGAACTAATTCTGATTTTTTTTCTGGGGTGTGTTTAATGTGGGAAGAGGAGAAAAAATTGACGGAATGGATCCATCGTCGCAATATTTAAAAAAAGGATACCCCATTGAATCCGGAAACTACCGTGGAATTACTTTATTTGGTAAGGTACCTAAGGTGTTTTCGCAGATTTTACTACACCGCATTCGGGGGCCTGTCATGACTGTCCTGGGAGAGCAACAATGCGGTTTTATACCTGGCAAGAGCCCAATTCTCTGTGCCAGTTGGTTCTTTTATAAAATCCAATCGATAAGTATTGACCTTATTGAGTTTTGTAGGCTTTTAAATTGACAATCTATCCTTAAAATCAAATGGGTAGACGATTTTTTTTGAGGTCAATGCTTGACATGAGGACTTCGAAATAACTTCCAGCCCGCAATTATGTCCACAATCGCCTTCGATGAATTCGCCTTCAATCAATCAATCAATGATTTTTTTTTTATGAAAACTTAGTTAAGTACTGGTTTTTATTTCAGAAAATAAAAGTTACATTTTTATGTCTGTATCAAGTTCATACAGAGTATTTTGATGAAAAACAGTGGGAAAAAAATAAAAAAATAAAATTATTTTTTCAAACCATCAACACATAGATAGGTAGTATTAAAAATTTGAAAAAAAAAATAAACCATACATTTTTAAAAACTATATCTAAAATATTATTGTATTCCAAAGTAAAGGTGGATAGTTGAAATATTTTCGATATTCGTATTTTGAGCCCGAAAAACACATCCCTCATTTCGTTTTAAGAAATATTTTTTTTATAAACGAATGTTTTGAACCTATAGAGAGTTTTTTAAGTGAAAATGTAGTATTGGTAATTGATATTTTATTTTCTTTTCATACTTTTACAAATCTAAATTTTTATAGCCTTAACGAGTTCTGAAATTATGATCCCCAAGTTTATTGAACATTTTACCATTTTTACTAAACGGGGCCTTTAACAAACATCCATAATACTTACATAAAGGTTTCTCTCAAAATGACTCTTTTGTTTGTGTTGTTTGTTGAAAAGTATTGAATTTCCTAGATAAAAAAACGAGTAAGCAGTAAAGTTGGCAGGAAATAAACCGTAAACAAAAAAAATATTAAAAGTTTCTTTGGGACAATACCTACATTTATAGGCATGATTGATGACATATGTATTACCTACGATGTTGGATCTTATTTATATTCTTTATTACCTACCAAATTACCTACGATGTTGGATCTTATTTATATTCTTTATTACCTACCAAATTACCTACGATGTTGGATCTTATTTATATTCTTTATTACCTACCAAATTACCTACGATGTTGGATCTTATTTATATTCTTTATTACCTACCAAATTACCTACGATGTTGGATCTTATTTATATTCTTTTCCCAAAATCCTTAATGACACGAGCTATATCCATCAATTTGTTGTATTTTTTACGATAAGAAACTTTTATCTAATCTAGTCTTTCTCCTTCAATACCCCCATGGAGGAATAGGGAGGCAACAGGAGCTCTCAACTACGCTCTTTCCTGCACAATTGCAATGGCTTCTTTCCACAGCATGTCCAAATCCCTCAGCTCTGCTTCGATGGAATGGAAAATAGTATGAGAGGGTCTTCCTCGCAACGGGACGCTGATGGGAGGAAAAACAGTATTCTCTTCGGCCAACTGATGTCATTCGACAGTCTTAACATATTTTATGTTCTAGCAATGACCAACTCCTCTCCACAATGGTGAAATTACCTAATGCCCAATATTCTTCTTAGGCACTTCGTTTTAAAAGCGGAGATTTTTTTGTCTAGGCTTTAAATAAAAATGAGCAACACACGCATCACAAGCCCCAGAAAATATCGAATTTTGAGAACGAATTTTTTTACTATGCACTTTTTAAGTGTCTTTGTGTATATGTTCCATGGACACTTTATTTTTCGCACAGTTTCAGACAGTTATTTTTTTGTTGTCGAAAAATATTCGTTTGAATTCAAATTCAAAATGTCTACCGGGGCAGTTCAGTTTAGCCCAGAGGCCACCAGTGATGGTAATGATTGCTCTCATGTACTTGAATTTGTCCACCTGGGAGACCTGGTGACTATTGATGGTCATCGCCATGATCTCCATCTCACTGAAACTGACTTAAAGCCATCTAGCATAATATATGGAATCTACATAAAATAAAAGAGTTTTTTTTTATGATGATGAACCTATACATCTGCTTCAATCCTATTTCAAGATTTATCACCTATTCTTGGTGTAGATATATATTGCGGTATGCAAAAGAGGAAGCGGTTACATGTGAGTTATGCTTCGATAAGAAGTACCAAAAAGTACCTGTACATTCGACCTTGGTAGCCTAGTTGTACTGTCGTGGACTTCAGATCCAAGGTCCCGGGTTCGATTCCCGGTCGAGTCAGAGTTTTTCTAAGTGTTTTTTTTTACTTGAAATTTCTACCCGGGGTTGGCCTGCCTCAGATTGGACGGGACCGGTTGACTGGAAAAAAAATACCTCAGGCAAAATGTTCCGCCAGCTATACTGACATTTCAGCTGGTTACAACTCATCGAGAACTATATTAATCCCTTGGTTTACATTTGCAAAGAGATTCAAAAGCTTATATTACCCGTTATTTTTCTTAAAAATCAAAATAAAAAATTACAAGTTTCCTTATAGTCTAACAAGCAGGTTATCAAAGAGTGTCTTAATTCAACCATTTGCTTTAACATTTATAATTACATAAGCATAGTTGCGTCGAAAAGGTTGACTAAGACTAATATACCTACAGACAGGTTGACTGGTAATTCGACCAATCCCTTGAAAGCAGTTATATTTGAGCTTATTTGCAATATTTTTGTTCCCATTAGCTATGGATCCAATATGCCAGCCAACTTTTCAGTAAACTAAAGTGTTATTCTTCGAAAAATCAAATATAATAATGAAAGAAAAAAAATCCTTATGTGATGTTTTATTCAAAACATTATTTTATTCATAATTTATTAGAAAAATCTATTTTAAGTGAAGTAATTTTTTTACAATTTTCAGTTTTAGGTCAAAATGTGGAAAACTGAAAAAAAAACTCTAAAAGCTTAAATAACTTGAAAACCACTGACCCCTGGTTGATGGGAACAAAATTATTGCAAATAAGCTCAAGTATAACCCATTTTAAGGAATTATTCGAATTAACAGTCACCCTGTATAGTAGTCACAGCTGCATATCATCATTGCTGTTTAAATATTGACACTTTCATATTATCAGAGCTCAGGTCAATGCGGTTATCAGCAAATTTGTAATCCGCTTTTAATTACTTCTTTATTCGAAGGCGTTCATGAGATGGCCCTTGTCCTTCAAAGACGTAGTGGAAATACCAAATGCTTTATTATTATTTGAATGAACCAAACAAACTGTTATTTATAAGAGACAAAGAGGTTATCAATTTCTAAACAACCACCATACTGATAGCAATGTATTTATGCGATTTCGTGTGATAAGTAACCTACTGTGAAAATCAATTGCTTGAAGATTTTTATAATCCAAGAAAACGCTTGTTTCCTTTTCCAAGAACATTTCCACGAAAAAGTTCAAACTTAGAGAACAAGTCAAATATTTGAAACTTAAGGGTGCTTTTCACCCAAACACCCATTTTTTCACTTTTTTAGTCACAAGCTTCGACCTAACCCAGAATAAAAAAAAATTGACTTAGGTACCCATTACATGAATGAAATATAATTTACTACATAAAAACTGAATTAAATTTAGCTAATATAATTGTATAGTGGAAATAAAATACACACTAAACGCCAAAAAATTCATTTTGAGATAATCTAATAAAACTGATTTTTCCCCCATACAGACATAGTACTATGATGATTTTAGGATCTGTTTTTTTACGCCTTTAGATCATCGATATGGACTTAGTGCAATATTTAGGTTATTGGCAATGGTTTATAGAACATTTCCTCATACTCAATTCATTTTCGATGTTCGATGGGTCATAAGTTTGTAATTTAAACAATGAAATTCCTGGTATTTTTTGTATTCAAGATATGGCGCTGTAGTAGGAAATAAGTCACGACATATGAAACATGTTACGTTATTGTTGGATGTTGTTGTTATATGCTGTTGGAAGTACAGACTCCATAAAAACCAAATTTAACCGAATTATTATCGGAAGATGAACTTTATTTAGAATAAGCCAATTTAGAATAAGTTTTGATCATTTTTTTTTCGGAGGGTCTCAAATATTTTTCTTTATCTATAATTAAAAAAAATTCACTATTTTTATGGAAACGCAAAATGCGGAAAAATGAAAGATTAATCTTAATTATGATTGGTATTTGTCTCATTTACCTAAACATTATTGTTTCTGTGTTATTATGAAAAATAAATTTTGTTTTTGCATATTTAAGGTAGTCATTTTAATTTTGGTTGTTAATATTGCAATGGCGAGAACCAATAGATTTCTATCGTTTTGGTACATATCTTTATTGTGTTCAATATATTTTTGATACCATTATACGATACGATTTTCGGGAGATCCTGATTCTCCATGCGCTGCAAGTGACCCATCCACCACTATCTTATTAAGTTCGTTGATTTCCTAGTAGAGATCATAGAATCAAGCTCGCAAAAAAAGTATTGTGTAATGACCTAATCGGTTGAAGAAGTGTCTACAGACGAAAAGTACGACTGTTGGAAGATGGTGTCGCAGACTGTCTGGCTCTGGGGCAGCATAATTAACTGGGAGTGGCAGCCAGTGACAGATCAGCCCCCGTAGACAAATTCAAATTGGCGTTCGACTACAAACGAAGATTTCGCCAATGTATAGTGCGAAATAAGGAACTGTCCACTTGGAACATTATAAACAATCATTTAAACCAAACAAAGACACTTCTATAAAAATATAAAAAGTTGACAGTTAATTTTCTTCCTACTCTACATTGTCGAAGAATTCGTTTGTAGTCGATCGCCAAATGCATTTTGTCTAGGCCTACAGGACGGAGAAGCTTCTTAGAGGCTGCTTAGACCCACCACGGGTTGTAACTAAAGATGGGCATTATACGATAGCTGATAAAAATATTAGATAAATAAAAATAACGCATCTAACGATATTTATGAATAACAGTTGAATAAAAATAATAGTCAGGAAAATAATAGCCTACCCCTATTATTTATGACAGGCAATATTAGTTGAATGAAAATATTAAACGGAATGGAATTTTTTTTAGGGAAAAGTCAACTCCCCAGATACCAACCAAATTTTGGAAAAGACCTTTTTTTTAAGTCAACTACCAAAATACCAAATCAAATTTTGGAAATGACCTTTTTTTTAGGAAAAGTTTTGTTTCTAGATACCAAATGTTCATTTAGGCTTGTAAAACAAAATAGCTTTTAATGTTAACGTTATTTTCAATTAACGAAATTGCTATAACGTTTTTGAATTTAATCCGTTAGTCCCACCTCTAGTTGTAAGGCTGAAGACGACGGTTATATTTTTGACACAAATATTTTTTCCCACTCGCTCGCTGTTTTAATTTAATATAGTCTATGCTTAGTCATGGTATCCAGTTCTTTTCACTAATGTAAATGAAAAAGGCGGCCCCAGAACTTTTTCACAGAAGAACATAGTTTTTGAATTGCAGGATAGGTCGTTGAGTTTCCCATCCCTATACATACTGCCGCAATGCTCCATCCCACGTTGGTTGTCAGGTTGGCCAGGGGCCCATTCATCATAGTGGGTATCAGCTAGAAGAACGCCTAAAAAAAGATAAATAGTATATTCAATACCTATAAAACATCAAAGAATTGAACTGCTCCTCTGACGGCCGGTTTCATAAAAAATAAAGGAGACTTTAAACTCCCTTTAAAAAATAACGGGTTTCATAACAACAAAACGACATTCATAACCGACTTTTAGCTAAAGTACCGTTATTGATTATTATTTTTAGTTAAAATCGACTTTAGGTAGTTCAAATTTTTACCACCGGAGTTCATAGAAAATTTCGTGGCGCTTTCTCTGTCACAAAGATAAACATTTTGTATGCGGTGACACTGTGGACAAAAATAACTAAAATAGGGCGCAAAACAGCAAAACGGGAAGAATATTATTGTTTACAGATTTCGTTTACTAATTCATAAGCCATAATAATAAATTAACACAAAAAACGGCACTTTGATGCTCTATTGAGAAATGAAACTGACAGATCAACAAAAATTCCGAGAAAATATTAGACAACAACCTATGTTTTCCATAAATTTCCATGGTAACACTACCAACTGCTACCAACTTTAAAATATTTTTTTGACATTTCAAATTTTAGCTGGAATATTTTTTATGAAACGCGTCAGCTTAAAGGAGTCTTTAAATTTTAAAAGGAACTTTAACTAAACTGTTATTTTGAAGCTTTTTATGAAACCGGCTGTGAGTCTATAACGGACATGTAAAAACTCTGTCTTTTACAATGAGATATTATACATATTATAAATCTCATTGGTCTTGTATAGAGTTTGTAGATAGATTAATTGTCTAAAACCATGTTCCCGTCCTGCGTAGCACCCTTGACAAAGTCAAAGTAAAAATCGGACAAAGCATAAAATGTAATATGCTTAATAAAATTATTTATATGTAGCTCTCCCGACAGACGTTGTCCTGTAGTCCTTACTATGAATATTGATTTTAAATTTGTAATTTATATAAAAATATCTACGTTTAAATGTGTTTGAATGTTGAAAAATTATTTCTAACAGCTTGAAAGTCTATCAAAAATTTGTGTACCAATGATTTGAATCTCAATAATAAATAAATTACTCTTCTATACATAGGTGTCAGTATAGCCGGCGGAACTTAATGCTTGAAGCATTGTCTACCAGTCAACCGGTCCCGTCCAATCTGAGACAGGATTCCAACCCCGAGTAGAAATTTCAAGTGAAAAAACACATTGAAAATTTCTGACCCGACCGGGAATCGAACCCGGGACCTCTTGATCTGAAGTCGGAGCCTTTGCCACTAGGCTACCGAGGCTCAATCGTTGTCAAGTAAATAAAAACTATGTTGTTATAGATTTTTTCATAGATGGCGCTGGCGTCGCAGGATCTCCGTTTCATATTAACTTTAATATTATACATTTTTCAACTTTTTATTAAATATTCTGTCATCCGAAGCGTAGAAGAATTCAATAAATCAAGCACCGAAAGAATCTGTTCAGCCGATCTAGAGTTATAGTGGTCCATCTTGGCAATATTGCCATTTTATGAAGTCAACAACGGACTTAAAAACATTTTTTTCTTTCATTCTAATAGTATGTACCTACTTAACATTGTGTTTTTTTTTTTGTTTCAGGTGAGTAACTTTTGACCTTTTACATCGCACTTAATATGATGATGTTACTCTTTCTGAAACTTTGTGCAGGTAAGCCCAATTTGTTTTTACGATAGACTATTATAGTCTAAAAACGAATTAATAAAAATTATAAACACCTCAAAACAGCCTAGACCAGTGATGATAGAGAAGAATCCTGCATAAACCTCGGACATATGGTCATACTTGATGGAGATTGCTAAGAAACTGAGGTTGAAAACAGAAAAGGATGGGCAAAGGCTGCTTTCGGTGAATGGTCAAGTCCAAACTATTCACAAACCACCGAAAAATGTATGTATTCGATATTGTGCATTATTTCGGTACCTATTTCCTTTGAAACTACCACCTTTTCGTTCAATAAAAAAACTCAAAGTAACACACAGAGCGATGGAGAGAAGCATTTGAGAGGCAGGAAGCGAAATAAAAGAAATAGATTAAGGACCAAAGTTACCGAAATGGAACTGGCCATTTATGTACTGGGAACAACACGACTGACCAAGAAACCCCTGTAATGGGAGCCAAGAACGGGTCATGAAACCCAGGTAGGTATGCTACAGCTGAGGGGCTCTGAGAATATGAGGAGAGTGACCGAGGGAGAATCGTGGAAATCTTATAGGAAGGCAGGCTTATATAATGTAATGTCAATACGACAAGCAAAGGCTGATTATGATGATGTGCAATATTGTTCGATACTGGAAGAATCTTATGAAAATACCATGTACCTACTTATATTATTATTTGAAAAATATAGTCTTACCGTCGGATGTTTGATAAACTCCAGGAGTAATTAAGTCTGAAAAATCCACGAATATATTGTGCCTGTCAAAATTGTCTCTAAGATAAGCCAAAGGATGCTTAAGGTTAATGTGGTCTGTCAACATTTTTGCTTCTGTGGCGCTATTTATAACAGCCAATTTGGCTTCTTCGTGATGACATATTTTAAAAGCTTGATGCCATGTTTTTGGAGTGGTGTGAAGTTTGTAGCAGCGGTCGCCTTCTGCTTTGTAAAAGTAATCTGAAATATAAAGTAAGTAGCTATATCCCAAAACTTCAAGATGATAGTGAATTTCTGAAACCCGGTAGATATTCAACTAATATAGGATAGTTATGACGCAAATAAGTGAAGTTGAATGACTACAATTATTATTTTATATTAAAAATAAATTATTTTATATAAGTTCGTGATAAATTTTATTTAATAAATGTGTAGTTTTAGCAAAAAACGGTATCCTTTTAAGGTTAAGCAGAATTTTTTCAAGTGCCTCACAATAATTGATCGAACAGTGGATAATTATTATTGTAGAGGAATAATGATAACAAATTAAACGCACTTTTTATATTATTACCTATAGCTTTTAGAGGATTCTATGATTTAGCGGAATCGTTACGTAATGGACCTGTTAATCACTAAAAGACGAGTGCATACCTTTATCAAACGATTCACAAATATAGTTGAAATGAATATCTTCTTCTTTCTTACGGCAAATGTACTGAAATTTGTAACCACATGGAACATCGTTGTAACTCTTAGTCGCCTCCATAGTAACACAGTCTTCATCATTGTCAACATTGTTAGGTTCGCCCGTATTCCAAACTTGATAAATTTCATCTATACTGGTGCCTTTGAAAGACAAAAAACTCTATTGAAATTAAAAAAAACATCTGAAAGTGGAATGGTCGGTATCGGGATTCGATCATTGTACGTACAAAAGCCGTGACTGAATAACTCGGCTACCAACCATTTCTAAATATTATCATAGTAGCTAGTTAAAATTCTTGTCTACACAGATGTGGTAAAAATATTTTTGTAACCGAGTCGTCAGTTAATTTATATTTTGAATTCTCCCGTTGTCAGGATGGTTATCAGTTACACAAAATTGATAACGTACTGACGCGGTACCTGTATGACATACATAATGTGTGGGTAGGTGGCGTAAGTCGGTCATTCACTCAACCAGTCAGGATTCTAAACCGTTCTAATAAAGATCATTTTGTAATGTTTATAAAGTCTTATTTACCATTTAACGTGACAAATTCGCCTTCGGCATAAATATCGTGCAGTGCGACCCATATTGCAGAAGATGTCTCGGACATGAAACTTTTCAACACACCCGCATCTGCTTCGGTCTTTGGAACGGCCAATTCTGCTCCTTCATATTTGCACGTGGTCACTGCTTCTTGGAAAATTAGGGGTATTTTGTGGAATTTGTAAAAGCTTCTCGTTGATTGGTCATATCGGTAGTCTTTCCTGAAAACCTTGTTATTTGATGATACCGGTGCTACGGTGGCTTGAGGTGCTGGCGAAACAAGGAATTTTAATTGATTGAAGTTGACTTTGAATTCAAATTTAAATGTAAGGCAGCTTTAGTAGGTACATATTGATAAAACAAATGAATACAATTTTATCTACAAATAATCAAAGTAACTATTTTACAATATAAGGGTGCATTTACACCAAAAGAACATAGTTCCAGAGATAAAAGTAGAGTATATTGTCTTGATAGATAGATATTGGATGATTTCTTTGATGCCATTTATTGGTACTCCATTACAAGGGCGCGCTGGAAACTGCCCTGGCGTCTTCAGTTTGCTCCTGAATGTGCTGATGGGCTGGTCCTTGGGTCCTGCGATGCTTAACGCCCTGGAAATTCGGCCTGTTGCATCTGTTGATCTCGTTCAGCATGTTCGTAGTTTTTATTGCTGAAGGTAAAATTCGTTGATTTTATTCCTGAATCCTTTCACCTACTTCTAACCAATTTAGTTTTTCCAGAAGGGGTGCGATATGGTACCCTCGCGGTAAAAAAGCCTTGCAGTGCAGTTAAATGTCATCTGTACGCAGTGCAGTTGTATTTGCGGTAGGACTTCGTGAAGTATGTTGCAGTAGTCCAGTCTCGAAACTACAAAGCCTTGCAGTGCAGTTAAATGTCATCTGTACGCAGTGCAGTTGTATTTGCGGTAGGACTTCGTGAAGTATGTTGCAGTAGTCCAGTCTCGAAACTACAAAGCCTTGCAGTGCAGTTAAATGTCATCTGTACGCAGTGCAGTTGTATTTGCGGTAGGACTTCGTGAAGTATGTTGCAGTAGTCCAGTCTCGAAACTACAAAGCCTTGCAGTGCAGTTAAATGTCATCTGTACGCAGTGCAGTTGTATTTGCGGTAGGACTTCGTGAAGTATGTTGCAGTAGTCCAGTCTCGAAACTACAAAGCCTTGCAGTGCAGTTAAATGTCATCTGCACGCAGTGCAGTTGTATTTGCGGTAGGACTTCGTGAAGTATGTTGCAGTAGTCCAGTCTCGAAACTACAAAGCCTTGCAGTGCAGTTAAATGTCATCTGTACGCAGTGCAGTTGTATTTGCGGTAGGACTTCGTGAAGTATGTTGCAGTAGTCCAGTCTCGAAACTACAAAGCCTTGCAGTGCAGTTAAATGTCATCTGTACGCAGTGCAGTTGTATTTGCGGTAGGACTTCGTGAAGTATGTTGCAGTAGTCCAGTCTCGAAACTACAAAGCCTTGCAGTGCAGTTAAATGTCATCTGTACGCAGTGCAGTTGTATTTGCGGTAGGACTTCGTGAAGTATGTTGCAGTAGTCCAGTCTCGAAACTACAAAGCCTTGCAGTGCAGTTAAATGTCATCTGTACGAAGTGCAGTTGTATTTGCGGTAGGACTTCGTGAAGTATGTTGCAGTAGTCCAGTCTCGAAACTACAAAGCCTTGCAGTGCAGTTAAATGTCATCTGTACGCAGTGCAGTTGTATTTGCGGTAGGACTTCGTGAAGTATGTTGCAGTAGTCCAGTCTCGAAACTACAAAGCCTTGCAGTGCAGTTAAATGTCATCTGCACGCAGTGCAGTTGTATTTGCGGTAGGACTTCGTGAAGTATGTTGCAGTAGTCCAGTCTCGAAACTACAAAGCCTTGCAGTGCAGTTAAATGTCATCTGTACGCAGTGCAGTTGTATTTGCGGTAGGACTTCGTGAAGTATGTTGCAGTAGTCCAGTCTCGAAACTACAAAGCCTTGCAGTGCAGTTAAATGTCATCTGCACGCAGTGCAGTTGTATTTGCTGTAGGACTTCGTGAAGTATGTTGCAGTAGTCCAGTCTCGAAACTACAAAGCCTTGCAGTGCAGTTAAATGTCATCTGTACGCAGTGCAGTTGTATTTGCGGTAGGACTTCGTGAAGTATGTTGCAGTAGTCCAGTCTCGAAACTACAAAGCCTTGCAGTGCAGTTAAATGTCATCTGTACGCAGTGCAGTTGTATTTGCGGTAGGACTTCGTGAAGTATGTTGCAGTAGTCCAGTCTCGAAACTACAAAGGCGGTTATTAGTAATTTTATGCTGTCGGATGTAAGACCGGATCGTTGATATGGACACTAATCTGTCATCGTCTATTAATTACTTCTTGTTTTTTGTTTCCATGGTGTCCAATATCAACCATAAAAGAAAGTATGCTCTGTTTCTAGATTCGGCTCTATGCTCGTTTGATGTAAACACATACTTATAAACATATGAGTACGATTATTATTTATATTGGTTTTAAAATTTAAAAAAAAATTCTTATACCCATAACTCAATATTTAAAAAAAAAAACTATATAATCCACGGGATAAATTGAAGCGAAAACGCTGATTTTCCATAACATAAGCAAATTTTGAAATAAATGAACTTAATTAATATAATAAATTAATAAATAATTAAGTTTTTACTTTCTTCTGTACATTTTTAAGAATGATCGTTATGCAAGGTAATTTCGCGAAAATCGAACAAAAAAAAATATTTTTTTTTGTCTATTCGTAATATATTGGATTGGATTCATCATTATTTTTAAATAATAATACACATACGATAAATATTTTTTTTTTCATATTGATGGTCTCAAAATATTCCCAAAATTACATAATAATTTTTCGGTCAAATAGGTATAATTTTGTTTTAGGAAAAAAAATATAGGCAATAATATAACCTACCTGATGAAGCGCACGTACACAGAAATAATATCCCAAATATCGATTTATACATAGTCAAGGCACAACAGAACTAGAACTACCTAGGTATAAGAAACTAAAATTTTACAAACAAATGTCAGTAATGGTACTTATGAATTGCATTCAACT
This sequence comes from Mystacides longicornis, assembly GCA_963576905.1. NCBI lineage: Eukaryota > Metazoa > Arthropoda > Insecta > Trichoptera > Leptoceridae > Mystacides > Mystacides longicornis. The sequence continues at coordinate 14,321,374 of OY756433.1, read as the reverse complement.
AGCAGACTGCAGCTGCCTTTAAGTAATAAAAACAAATAAATCAATGCTGTATGAGCATATTTCAAAGAATAGGTCAAAATATGTTGACCTATTTGTCAGACGTCTCTCTCTACAGTGGGAATCAATATTATAAAGTTTGGTATAAACTTAATAGTAATTAAATACATCACCACTAGCAGACCCGTCGAAATTCGTCCCGCCCCAGAACCAATAACCGTTTTATTTCCAACTTATCAGCTGAATAAAATGCCATTTTTTATGGAGTTAACTTAATCACCGGGGTCACCAGAAATAGGATTCAATGCTGTGATTTCATATATGAGAAAAGGTGTCGTACTTACATTAAAAGATGGATTTTTCCTTTTTAATTATTGAATACTGTTTTATAGACAAGGTCAAGAGACTTGTGCTGCTGTGACCAAAATGGGTTCATTTTCTTCAAAATCTTTTTTTTTCAATGAACATTTTGTGCCAACTCATAGTATAGTGGAGCAAATACAGTATTTGACTCTTTCACAGAGAGCCATGTAAAGCTTGTGTCGTAAAAGAGGAAGACGGTCGATACTCGGGATCGAACCCACGACCTCTAGTATGAAATTCGGCATCTTAACCACTTCAAATATTCGTCCATTATGTTTGGACTCTACCACAAGGCCGATGTGTGTCATTAAGCTCATTATCTGTCTTGGGCGAGTATTCTTGCTTTCTCAGAGTTCAGAAGTGGCCCTCCTGGCTAAACTTTTTTGTCAGTGCATCACAGTGAAAGGAAGTTTCGTTATCTTCTGAGAAGAATCGTCCATCTTCCGCAATTTTGTATTGTCCAGTCATGAGGATAGTTATTATTTTTAAGTGCTTTTTATTAGAAGATTATTTAAACATGAGATTATAATAATAATAATATGACAATTTATATAGCGCCGTTTAGTGCATTGCACTTCAAGGGCGCTGAGTTTCCACGATGATAAAGACAATACGTACATTATCCCTTAAGCCCCCCCCCCCCCCCCACACATCGCAAGTCAGCCCGGAGGAGACCAATCCGCAGCAAACCCAACCCGCACGAAACCAACCCCTCAGGCTGATCAAAGCAACCAACCTTAAAAGTCGGCCCCACACAAATCAAGCCCACCGCGCAATGCGGGGGGCCAAACCCCAAATGGAGCATAGGGAGGCATCAAGAGCCCTCCATTGCACCTTCACAGGCGGAACACCATCTGCCTGAACCCTCCCTTGATGGGGTCCAGGTATCCGAGGCTTCTTGTGCCTTTTCTGACCTGTTGCAGTTTAAAGGCATGAGGTGGTCAACTTCACGGTCCCGGTCTGCCTTTTCGATTACCTGCCTCTTACAGGATGCGCGAAAAACCAACAAAAAGAACAGAGGTGCTATTCTTAGCCGGCAACCCCACGGCAAAGATAAAGACAATACATAGCTTATATATCTTAAAAATTCGTTCAAAAAGGAAAGATTTCCAATAATGAAGAAATATATGTATATCAAAATTTTTATTTAATACAAGGCACATTCTGACAATCACAGCAATAATCAAACAGCTGATGTTAAATGACAATTTAAATTCAAAAATAGAATAGTTATTATTCTTTATTATTATCAAAAGCACTAAGAAGGTTAACTATGCTAAGTTTTTTTAAATTCTCTTAAGATCCGCGTAACATTCTTTTTTTTTTCATTCATAAGAAACTTCTGATACAAAAAAAAGAATTTGGGAATTAACTCAGCCGTTCATGTGTGGTGTGATTACCAAGGGAAATACTTTTATATATTATATAGATTGAACTTAACTATCGTTGCATAAAATATATACAGAAAAATCTTTGTTCATATTCAGTCATAATATTAAAAAAAACTTCGGTTTAAACCTTGTCAGTGCCTACATGAAATATTTTAAAGTTATTATTAAACCTTTTCATGAGATTGACGACATTTATGAGTCTGGTTATCACTGTTATATAATATTATTATACATGTACCTAAAATTTATTGTAATCACACGATAAAGAAATAATCTATAAAGGAAACAATTAGAAATTAAAAGAAAGAAACAAATTTCAGTTACATAATATTCTATGTCATCGTTCATACATACATCCACTTAGAACATTTACATACATCAGACAAACAACAAAAATACATAGTAATCTATAAAAATCTAGCCGTTTTCTTTGTTACCTAACTCCTCCTTTATTACTGGACGGATTTCGATGAAAAAAATTGGAGATATCGAGGGTTACCCAAGGATGGTTTAGATGAAAACAGGGGCTTTCTAGATACTATATTTCTGTTTTAATTAATGTTTTTAGTTTTTACGTTTTTTGCTCATATTTCAACTGATAACAACAACGTTCAACAACTACGTTCATGAAAATGGTTATTTTATTTCTAAAGAGCGTACATAAGACCTAAGAATCGTTTGTGTTTTTTTTTAAACGTCATAAAATTGTCGTTCGTTTTCTAAGCAGGTATTATGTTAAGGTTTTTTCTTTATATTGAGAGAAAGATATAGGTAGGTAAATACTATCTGTTGAATACTCAATAAACTGAATGCAATTTAGCTAATAAATAAAAAATAATCATGGGTTCAGAGGAGGGACGAAGATTGACGGGACATCTAGTAGTAATATAAAAGAGGAGTAGGGAGTGGCGGGAAAGGATAGGATGGGAAGAAGGACTGTCACATTATGTCAGAGTATGTATAGTCTTAAGTATTGAATTCTTCTCCGCTCCAGATAACAGAATAACTATTAAAAAGTTGAAAAATGCATAAGAAATAATATAAAATATGATATTAAAGTTAGTGAGGGGCGGATTTCCTGAGACGCCAACGCCCATCTATGAAAAATTCTATAAAACAAAATTATTGTTTAGCTTACAACTATTGACATTGAAAATATTAGTACGAAGATGTTTGATGTATTTTATTCGAGTTTTCAGAAATATGTTTGCATAAATAAAAAAAATTAAATCAATATTCATAGTAAGAACTACAGGACAACGTCACTGTAGGGAAAGCTAGTGATGTTATGAATATAAAGATATTTGATGAAAATTTGTTGATTACTCGTCAAATTTAATGGTTGTCATATTATTTTAATATAAACTATTTCTATAATAAAACTAGTACATATAATATATTAGGGAACTTTAAAGATTACGTATTTGAAGGAACAGTAATCCATCAATAACCGCGTTTTTAAATTAATCTTAGTCTAAACATTGTGTTTGCATTTCTACGCTTTATCACCGTTATATCCAACTCTTTCCAACAATGTAAACGCCAGAGGCGGCCCTAACACCTTTTCACAGAAGAACATTGTTTTTAAGTTGCAATTCATGTCGTTGAGTTTTCCATCTCTAAACATACTGCCGCAATGTTCTTTCCCTTCCCAGTTGTCCGGTTGGCCTGTGGCCCAGTTGTCATATCCAACATCAGATAGTAGAGTTCCTTAAAAATATAAGAAAATAAAATTTAACATATATATATATATATATTTATTTATTGTAAAGACACCAACAGAGCATTGATAACACATACAAAGATAAACATTATATTATAAAACAAACCTACTTATATTATTATACGTAACTATTATTTATTTATCTTATGGTTATAAGTACATGACATCATAATTTAAAGAAATACTTTGTCATACGTATCGGCAAGGCAAGTGGCGCCTTTAACAACATGACCAAAATATGTAAAGCGTCGGCTTTTAGTATCCATCCATGATTTTTTATCTGTGGTCAAATTGAGAATAGATTAATACTGTTTGTCTTAAATAATAATAGAAAAAACTTTTTCATATCAATATTTCAAATTTGACATATCCATGTCATTGTTTTTGAAAGAAAATTAGTGAAATTGCGCTCGCTCCAGTCTTTGACAATGGAACCCTAATAATAATGCTCAAACTTATAATCCAAATTAGTTATGGTCGATGTTCAAGCACTGGTCCATCACTAGTATGAATTATTTTGTACTGTACTTATAGTAAACCTTTTATATTCATTAATAATAGAAAAATATTTTTAAATCTTTACCATCAGATGTATGGAAAGTTCCAGGTGTAATTAAGTCAGTAAAATCCAAGAATATATTTTGTTTATCAAAATTTTCTCTTAGAGATTCCACTGGGTATCTAGTGTTTATGAAATCTGTTAGAGTTTTCGCCTCTGTCTCACTGTTGATCACAGCCAATTTTGCTTCTTCATGACGACAAATTTTAAATGCTTCATTCCATGTTTTGGGTGTTTTGTGCAACTTGTAGCAACGGTCCCCTTCTATGCTGTAAAAATAGTCTGAAACCATCGAATATAATATTAATTAATCTATAAATTTTTTATCTTACCATAATAATTCAGTAAAATTTGGATTTTATGTGGTCTATTCTTGCAACAGTATAAACAAAAACGTAACAGGTTTCATATATGAGTTATTTCCTATTACACCGCTATCTCTTGGATTTTTTTAAAAATTATGCAATTATAGAGGAATAATTGTTTTGATTATAAACTTATGCTCCGTCGAACGTCATCCCGTATCCGAATCAACGATAATTATTATTACCTGCATTATTGCAATAAATTAAAATTCGGAGAACCACGCGATAAAATTAAACTCCCACTATAATTGGTGTGTTCATAACTGCAAGTGCGAATGGCCGCCTATTTTGCTTTTATATACCTACCTACTATTTTGATCGAGAAATAGAAAGAATAGGTTATGATTGATATAAACGATGTTGAATATCTGAGAAATTATTTGACGAAAAACGCTAGGTATCCTCTAAAATTTTGACAAGACATTCTCAATATCCGCTGAGCGATGAAATTGGCCAATCGAGAGAGATTATGATTAGGTATGCACCTGTCGCGGAACTGTCACTTAAAAAACTTTTTTTCGTTTATTAATTCTCAGTTTAAGCGGAATCATTACGGTATAAACATCCCTGTTACAAATATTCATTTATCGTTACCTTTATCGTACGTCTCACAAATAAAGTTGTAGTTGACATCCTTTTCGGGCTTACGGCAAATGTACTGATATTTGTAATGACATGGCACGTCATTGTAGGTCTTACCCGACCCCATAATAACACAATCTTCATCATCGTTGACGTTATTGGGTTCGCCCGAACTCCAAACTTGATAAACTTCATCTACGCTTGTACCTATCAAAGAAACAATATCAATATTCTTAGAAATCAGCATAAGATAAGAATACACAGATGTTGTTACTACACAATATACATGCGTTCAAACTGCGAAGAAATCAATTCAAGTACACAGTGGCGGATTTGCCCTAAGGCCCAGTAGGCCCGGGCCTAGGGCGGCCAATCGTAATCAAAAACTCTTATGTGCAATTAGCCCTGAAACCGCTTTTATAGTTTACTAAACTAAATTTATGAATTGATTTCGATAACAGTTGGCAGTAAAGTGTAATTTCATCATGTAGTCTAATGAGGAGTGTTGACAAATTGGCAGCTACGTATGGCCTGGGGCCTTGGGCGGCCAAGACTGCAAATCCGCCACTGCAAGTACATCTACCAAATTTAGTTTAGATAAGTTACTATTAAATAAAAATCGAGCTATCTATTATGTGTATTGTGTATGCTATTTAGAAGCAAATTCATATTATGCTTACAACGATCTTACATTTGTTTTTAAAACAAAACATATGGTTTAAAAAAAAATCACTTTCCAAAACACCAAATGAAATATTGATATATATATATGAGGAAGAGAGAGAGTTCATCTATAGAGTAGCCAGAACACCCAAGAAAATAAAGAAACTTTTTTCAAAGTAGGTATCTTATTTACAAATTAAACTCTGCTTGAGGGAAATTTTTTCAAATATCTTGAATAAATATTTGAATTATCTACCATACATTTCATGCTATCTTTCACAATCTTCTTATACCATAATAATTCAGTAAAATTTGGTTTAAATGTGGTCTATTCTTTGAACAATCTATACAATAAGTAAACATACATCACTTGTGATGTATTTCCTACTACACCGCCATCTCTTGGATTTTTAAAAAGTAAAGCAGTTATAGAGGAATTGTTTTGATTTCAAACTTATGACCCATTGAACTTCATCCCTCATCCGAATCAACGATAACTATTACATAATGCAATAAATTATTAGCCAAATTTAATTAAGTTTTTGTGTCGTAAATGCAATAAGTCAAAATTATTTCTTTAATTGGGTTAGGTCGAAGGTCGACGGGCGGGATACCTAGTAATAATCAATCCCAAAAAATTGAGATTTTTGGGAACATGTTGACAGTTTTTATGACAATTAATTCCTTATGCTCACGGGTAGATCCGTATATCTTAAACCGTGTTAACATAGGCAGAATACTAGAACATATGTATAAGTACATAATAATCATTAGAGATGAAACGGACAGCATTTTAGCCGGATATTCGGCGAACTAAGCAGCCGAAAACCGGATATCCGGCCACCGGATATCTTCCAGTAGGATGATATTTATTTATTTTAAAGATCACACTACTCATATGTGACGAAACGTATTTTTATTAAACTTTCCTTATTTACGGAGACGAGCGAAGCCGCTTGCTACCCCTATTTAGAAATAAGTATTCATTCTCCATAATTTATCCTTATTGCAGTATGTTTGCTAATCAATTTTCTAAGATGTAGTTTTTTTGTGATTACAAGGTGTATTTCTTAACTATTACTTACTAAATAAATCAATAAGTTACCAAAACATACCTTTTGTTACTATCCGGTATCAGGCCGGATAGCTGCTAGTTATCCGGTATTCAGCCGAATAGCATTTAGGCCGCCGGACAGGCCGGATACCGGATAGTTGCCGGATATCCGTTTCATCTCTAATAATCATGACATCACGGTACACAACTCGCCAGGAGTTGGACGATTTGTAATATAAATATTATTGAAACTACGGTAAATTACAGATACGTGTACTATACTGTTGGATCTTAATTTGAAGAAGATACAAATTGGTACTAAATTATCGTATGTTGTAAAACAAAAATGTTGAATAAAAGTAATAATAAATAATGTCGAAGATTCACAGACACTCCGTTTGACCAAGTGTTAATACAAAGGGGTGGATACAGACCGGTGGATTTTTTCCAATGGGTAGGTATATTTCTATTGGGTCAATCATTCCATCTTATCTGAAACCTCCGGTAGAAATATCACGTGAAATTTTTCATCCCATCCGGGAAAAAATCCCGGGAACATTTTTGGTAATAATTAGAAGAACTAGACGTATGAGGTCTTAATAAACCAACCATTTAAAGTAATAAATTCCCCTTCAGCATATATGTCGTGCAGGCCGACCCATATGAGAGTGTTTTCCGCTGGAAACAATCTAGCCAACATTCCTGCTTCTGCTTCGTTCATGGGTACAGCCAACGCCGCTCCCTCATACTTGCAAGTGTTCGCTGCATCCTGGAATTTCACTTGAATCTTGTGGTACTTGTAATAGCTTCTCGTGGATTCGTCATATTTGTAGTCTTTCCTGAACACTTTGTCATTTGTTGATGCCGGTGTGACGATGTCTTGAGGTGCTGAAAAAAAATACAACTTATTTTTTATTCTATACCATACTAGCTTTACCGGCAGACGTTGTCCTGTAGTCATTACGATGAATATTGATTTCGAAATTTTAATTTATACAAAAACTAGCTTCCCCGATAGACGTTGTCCTGTGTTCCTAACTATGAATATTGAATTCGAATTTGTATAATGATAAGCTTAATACCTTTTCACCAATGTAATTTAAACCGATGCATCTATTTTAAACTATATTTTCCATCGACATTCTGTCAATCGCACCAACTATCAACTATCAAACAAGTGACATTTTTAATTTCAATATTTCAAATTGAAATAAAAATTATATTCTTAAAAGGACTATGAAGGTTACCCACTTAGAGTTTTCTTTGATTTTCTAATGATCCACGCAAGTTTCTTATTTTTTTCATTCATAAGAACCTTCTCCTGACAAAACAGACACGCCAAAAAAAGAATTAGCGAAATCGGTCCAGCAGTTTAGGCGTTATGCGATGACTAGTCAAAACCATTTTGTTCAGATAAAACCAAGATATTTTGTGGTTTGGAATCCTGATTAATAAGGGATTTACAGGGAGAGTTATCATTAAATAATAATAATTATCTTCATCTCACAAATTGATTCAAAGTTCGTTAATTTTTACGTTCATCATATATCTCTATCATAGTAATAATTCAATCCGTTTGTTTTAATGTAATTATCTCATAATAAAAAATTAGAATAGGTAAAGATCTTCAAAATCAAGAATGGCCGTGGGGTAAAACAGTATAAATGTCATTTTGGGCAAATTAAGTTATCTATACTTACCAAAATGTAGAGAAAGAAATAATCTTTTTGGGCGTAAAACGATATAACATAGATCTAAAGAATGACTTTTGTATAAGACTAGTGAAAGGGCATACGAAAATATCAGTGATGTTTTAATTTTTTTTTATAGTTTTAATAGTCATACCGAATAATGCAAATTTCACGTAGACTTATATATTGTTTTATACAAAATTCTTGTATGAAAAAAGTGCTGATGTATTCATTTCTGTCCATTCCGAATTATTTTTAAAATCGACATAAATTTGGTGGAAACAAAGAGGAAGCAATTCGGGATGGAGTAGCTTCATTCTTTCTTTAAGTTAAGGTCTACGAATCTGGGAAGACAACCATTTGATCATTAATTAATTCAATATGGGAAATGATAATGCAAATTAATTTTGGAATATCAAGGCATAGATAATTATCATAAATCGTTTGCTTGTCCTATAAATCAGTTACATCGTCCCTTAATGGGTTCCTTTTTCACTTGATCACGTTGAAAACTACGGAAAAAAAATTTCGCTTTAAAAAATGACAAACTTACCAATTAATACCTACCTAGAACTCTGTAAACACGGGTACCTAGATAGGTACCTACCTACATTTTGTTTTCAATGTTAATTTTAAAAAAAAAAGCATTAGATCTTATATGGACTTTTAAAAAGTGTGGAAGAATTTCTTGAGTTATGTCATTTTTATGAAAAAATGTATGAAAAATACTTATTTCGTGTGGTGTTGACTGTTGAACGAATGAACATGAATAATTTTTGATTCTTCGTCCAAGAAATACAATTACGCCGTATTTGGGATTCTTAACAGAACACTAAGACAAAATGCACACAAAACATTATTTTTATCACCCACCTGATAAACATAGCGCACATAAACACAAGAATAACAAAAAAAATATTGTTTTGGACATAATGAAGCCACTACCAAACTATTGCGAACTATCTCTTTACGTAAATGAAGAACAGTACAACAGGACCATAATAATTCTTAACAAACAAATCTTCTGTTTGCTGTCAAATATCAATTTTAGAACCATTATAAAAAAGTATTTAGCAATTCAATATGAACTTGAAAAAAGACTTTGTTATAGACTGGGCTTACTTGTAAAGTGTCTCAATTGTACTGGAGTCAACAAGATAACCGGTTTGTTTGGCGACATTGGTGGAATGTCAAAAGGTCTGTCTAAGATTGAGATGTGAATTAAACCGCAAGTTATCGCATAAATAAATTAATTTGAGCGAATTATTTTACCGGAGATTTTTTGCGGTTTCTACAAGTCCGGTTAGTTTTCGTGCCTTTTTTAATGTTAATTGTTATAGTTTCTTTAATCCGTTCAAGAATGCAGTTGTCCCGTTCCTGTAATAAACTGCTGCATCAGTATCGTCGACGTCACACATCTAGGTCATTGTACCTCAATAGCACACCTCAGCAAAATAAGTTTCCGAATCCTTTGTATGTTCCCACTTTATTTAAAAATCTTTAGTACATAATTCAATCAAAATTTTATGATATTGAATATTATTATTTATAGGTACAATATTATAATAAAGATATTATTGATAAAAAATTGCAATAAAGAAAGGTTTCAAAATGAAAAAATGCGTTTGTTTGTATCAGTCGGGTTACTGCATTTCTTAACATCTACAATACTTATGAAACATAGCTTACAAGAGCTAAACACTTTCAGACTGACAACCCCCCGCCTCTCCCTCTTTAATCGCTACATATAAATCATTTTCAGTGTAATATGTTGGTATTCATATTTCTTTACTAACTGTCTTCATATACACAATGAATCTACTTTCTTTAATTATCAAACCTTTACCTTTATATTTGTCATGTGTTTCTTTCATCAGGTATTGTATTTTTTGATAAATTAAATGTTCAACCTTTTTTATCCACTTCTATACATACAACTTTTACGAGTGACATAACTGGTGTTCACTCAATGTAAAGCGATGAAGCGTCCTCCGTTTGTAGCATCAACATCTTATATTATTCTTATTCGACCAATCTCAGCATAGATCATGATACAAAAATGCTAGATGATCCAACCGACAACGCTAGCTCGTGATCAAGACACCTGAGGGGTCACTCTGCATTTCCATCGCAATAACGATGCCAAAACGGGCCTGCTATTATGACACCTTTGCAAAGAAGAGTGTTATTTGATTTATACTTACGCTCTTTTTGTGGCCTTACTTAAGAGTTAAGAGCATACGGAAGCAGTGAGCAGAAACACTGTGCACGGTTTTCAAACAGCGTCAACAACCTTCTTCCACACAATCCTTTTCTTTTTTTGTTTGAGTTTGTTTTCTTTTTTTATTGTATTCTTTGCTTTGTTCTTCTTTTTATGTTTTTTTTTCTCTTTATATTTGGGTTAATCGTTAGAAAGCGCAACTTCGTCGTGGTAAGCTCGCCCTCTGTATGTTGATTCTGTGATGTCTTTTTTATATTAAATTTTGTGTGTTGTTTATAATACAGTAAAGAATAAATAAATCCTCAAATCTCAAAGATCTGCTTCAATAGAAAGGAACTTAACATGAGGGTATTCTTTGCCTTGTAGGTACTCTTTGCAGCTTGCTATCATTCAGCATCCTTAGCACATGTCACCTTATTCCCATATTCTTCTGAGGCACTTGGTTTGGTCGGGATTTTTTATGATACTTTACAACAAGATAATTAGTTCATACTTACATATAAATAATATACCTTGTTTGAGCCAGTAGCATGGACATTAGCAATAATTGAATTGAAAAACTGATTTATGGGATTGCGTTGAAGTGGGATTTAATAAATAGAATCTATCTCTGTCACCCATCCATATTTCCTATAGTCCAAAATTATTGCCATCTCTCTCTCCTTAACCTTGAACCTGCAATAAATGCAACGCAACGCTATCTTCAGTAATTAATTACGATTATTCCGGAACACACGCAGTGCGCGTCTCCTTCGCTTATTGCCGCATTTTTATCCCTTCGCTAATTTAATCAACCCGCATAAAATTAATTTTTCTTAACCATCTAAATCCGCTTACTTTACTTTAACATAATAAATATTGCATTGTTTGTGTTGTAATAAACCAGTGGAATCATCCAGGACATCAGGGGATCCATCCGTGCACCAGAGTTCCATAACAAAAGGTAGGAATTTATTTATTAATTCTCACCATATGTGCAAACCTTTGATGAGTTTTTTGATTCCATTAAAACCGCATCCCGCATATACAGTCCGCTAATCCGCTCAAACATTGAATGGTCCATTACGAACCGGATTAAATTAGCTTTCGCAAAATAAATTTATTGCAAATTTATTTAATTTCGAAAAAATATTGCATTTTTTCGGAACACAAAACCGCAGTTTGAACAAGCATTGTCGATAAATTACAGATTAATTTGTTCATTCATAGTATTAAAATATTATTAATTAATATTTTCGCCGCATTTAAAATATATTTAATCCATATTAAATTTAGAATAATTGTTGTAACGCATTCACAAGTATTGTTAAAATTGATTGCTGTTCGCTAAACGCATAGCAGCGCTAGGTACTTGCTTGTACTTGTGAATTGATACTTACATACAAAAAATTAACGCACCTTAAGTTATTTATATTAAACATAATGATCCAATCGAACTGGATAGAAAAATTAGATTTCTCAAAATAAATATAGTGCATATTTATTTAATTTTCGAAAGATATTGCATTTTTCGAAATACGAAATCGTTTGAACAGGCTTTAATAATAATAAGGTTAATTAATTGTTCTTTCATATTCTTCAAGTATATTATTTATATATATTTCCGCTTATAATAATAATATACTACAGTTCAGATATCAAATTTGGTATTATTGTCATAGAATTATTCACATCGCCTATCATAAGTACATTCGTTGACTGATACGAGTTTGAAAAAATAATATTATTATCTCGCAAATGAATATATTTAATATTTATTTAAGTATAGAAAAAATATTACATTTTTTCTGAATACCTAAAACGCATTTTGAACATTCTTAATATTATTTAGCAAATAAATATATTAAATATTTATTTTAGTATCGAAAAAATATTGCATTTTTTCCGAATACTTAGAACGCATTTGAACAGACATAGTGTAGTGTTATATTGTTCATTTATAAAGTAAAATATTAATTTACCGCAACGATTGAAATATTGTATTTTTATTAGAAACTCTGTGAAGAATAATTATTATTATTTGGTAAAAATTCGCTCTTCACGGCGTTTCATCGCATCGCTTAGGTTCATACTTACATATCTATTAGCTGTGGTACCTTTCTGTTGAATACAAAACGAGTAAAAATACGTTCATTGGGAACTTAAATCGCTACAAATTATAATTAATAGTATTGATTTATTGAGAAGTCGTTTTATATTGTTATTAATTGCATAATAATAATTAGTGATAACTACTCGCTGTAAATTTATATAGAATTTCGTTCGTTTGTTTATAGAGAAATATTTTTCGCTATATAGTAAATAGTAGATACATTGTTATTTATAGTTAACTTACAATAACATAATGGTGGACCGACTTAGTATGTTGGAGGCCTTAAAGGACAGCATAGAGGAGAGAATCAAGTCTCTTTACGCAAAGATCGCAACACTGGTTTCGAATACCAGATCGGCCTCGCAATTTTTGGTTGATTCCTCGACATTAGAGGAAGATTACAAACAATTTAATGATACAATGGAAACTATTGTCTTATTAAAAATTAAACATGTCGATGATTATATACCGTCTTTTGAAGGTCTAAATGTTTTCAAAGATATGGTTTGTTCAATTAAATGTAAACGGGATGAATTGCTAACAGAAAAACAAAAACTTGTTTCACCATCTGTGTCTGTTACTGAGAGTACGAACTCAAAAAATCGCATAAAACTACCAGTTTTGGACATACCTAGTTTTGATGGAAATATTCAAAATTGGTCTATATTTTACGAGTCATTTAAAACAAATATTCATTTAAATACTTCGCTTGACAATTCCCAAAGAATGCAATATCTTATTGGGAAATTGACTCACGGTGCTCTAAATATGGTAGCAGGAATAATACCTACAGGTGAAAATTATAATAATATTTGGAATAGTCTGGTTAAAAAATATCAAGATGATCGCACTTTAGGATCGTTTTATATAAATAATATTCTAGACATATCTCACTCACGTCATGATTCAAAAAGTTTAAATCTCTTCATTGATAAATTGTCGGCAGGTGTAGCTGCATTCAAGCAATTAGCCATTAAAGATAATTTGGATTTTGTTTTGTTATGCTTCGCTCTAAGAAAATTAGATTCTCAAACTGTAAACGAATTTGAAATGTCAGTTAGAGAGAAGGAAATGCCCTTGCTAAGTGACTTAGTAAATTTTGTAAAAGATAAAATAAAAATAATGGAGCGTACTTCAAACAATAATAATTTAAAGAATTATAATAATAATAATTATGGAAATTATAAACAGAAAATTAATCATCGCAATGTTTCAAAGTCTTTTATGACCAATACCAAACAAAATACTTGTTCATTATGTAAAAATTCCCATACTCATTTTTATCAGTGTTCTGAGTTTAAAAAACTCAAACCAATAGAAAAGTTTAATTTTATAAAGTCGAATAATGGGTGCATAAATTGTTTAAGTTTAGCCCATAAAATAACACACTGTAGTTCTACAAATTATTGTAAACATTGTAATAAAAAGCATCATACGTTGTTGCATTTTGGTAATGAAAATGTAACTTATAATAATAATAATAATACTGAATCAGTGATGATTGCCAGTACGTCAACATCATTGCTCGCTAGTAATAATAATAAATTACATACAAAGGTAATTCTTTCTACCGCACAAGTATACGTATATTTGAATGAAAATAATAAGAGATTGATTAGATGTCTTATTGACAATTGTTCGCAAAATAATTTAATAACGCTCGCCTGTTGTAAAAAATTTAACTTACGAATTATCCCTTTACATAATTCGGTTGTCAAGGGTGTGGGAGTCAGTTCTAAGCCAATTTATGGTTATACATCGTTGAAAATACAATCTCGCATTAATCAGCACTCATATGAGATTCAATGTTTAATATTGGATCAAATTACTGAGGATATGCCTTCTGAATTTATCGATACTGGAAATTTTCCCAAATTAATGTCAGTACCTTTAGCTGACAATACTTGGAACGTACCTGGAGATATAGATGTTATTTTGGGAGCTCAAATCTTCCCTCACATATTATTGGGAGGAAGAATCAATGTAAATAATTTATCTCCTTTAATTGAAACTACATTAGGATATTTAATAATGGGAAATTTACCTAACACATCTAATAATAATAAAATTAACAGTGGCGTCTCGCATACAATGTCGATGATTTCTCTTATCGATCAACAAGATTTAGAGACATTGTCATATTGTACATATTCTAACAATGAGTTGGAACAATCTTTACATAAGTTTTGGCAATTAGATGAAGTACCTAATGTACAGCATTTAAGCCCAGAGGATGAGGAGTGTGAAAATAACTATTCTTCTACGGCCATTAGAGATGGTCAAGGGCGATTTATAGTATCTCTTCCATTTTCTAAAGAACCAAATTTATTGGGTAATTCGTACGCCACTGCTCAGCGACGTCTAAAATTCAGAATGGATCCCACATTACGCAATCAATACAATGATGTCATTAATGACTACATAAAAAATGGTTATTTAATTGAAAGTCCCTCTCAACATGACGAAGAATATTTCAAGCCACATCGCGCTGTCATTCGACAGGATAAATTAACTTCAAAGTTGAGAATTATTCTCGACGCCAAAGCAATTACGCACACCGGTGTTTCGCTAAATGATATTCTACACACTGGAAATAATTTACAAGCAGATTTATTTTTACTTTTACTTAACTTTCGCTTATTTGCTGTAGCCATTACCGCAGATATTAAACAAATGTATTTAAGAATTGGTGTAACCGAAGAACATCAAAAATACCTAAAGATTTTATACCGCTTCAATGATGAAGAAAATGTTCGCATTTTTCAATTTAAATGTGTTCCATTTGATTTAAAGGCAAGTCCTTACTTAGTTATGCGTACAATACGCAAGCTTGCAGAAGCTGAGGTACAATCCTTTCCAAATGCCGCTAAAACCGCAACTTCGGATTTCTATATTGACGATTTAGTCAAATCAGTTCACGCCAGCTCCGGGGATCGAGAGGCTGCGAAGCTGATTAATGATTTGATATCTTTTTTCGCTTCAGGAAACTTCGAGCTAGTAAAGTTCGCCAGTAGCTCAAAGGATCTAATCGCTAAATTACCGCCGCAAAACTGTGCTAAGGTTGTATCACTCGCACGCTTAGAGCTTTGCTCTGCGTTATTGCTTTCTAAATTAGTTCGAATCGTCTATGATTCTTTCAATCCTCGATATCCTATTGAGGAAATATACGCATTTTCTGATTCCACTATCGCTTTGTCGTGGATTCATTCATCCCCGCACCGCTGGTCTATATTCGTAGCTAATCGAGTAGCCAAAATTCATGAAAATTTAGATTGCAAACATTTTTACCATATAGCTGGAATAGAAAATCCAAGTGATTGTTTATCTCGTGGATTGATGCCTTCGCAAATATTGAGGCATGAGTTATGGTGGAACGCACCTAAATGGGTCTCGACTGCGCCTGACTCTTGGCCTGTCAAACCATTTATACCCACTACTTCAATAGACATACCTGAATTTAATTCAAAAACTTTAAATGTCATTGTACCAGAACCGCCTATATTATACCCGCTGATCACTCGAATATCATCATGGAATAGATTACTTCGGGCCGTCATATATGTTCTCCGATTTACTCGCAAACTCTCATCTGTAAAAAGCATTCAAGTTGATCATTTAAATCTTGCCGAAAGATATGTGTTGCTAACTATACAGCAGGTGCATTTTGGCAAAGAATATGCAGCTATTTCGCAGGGTAAAGAGCTGCCTTTACCTTTCAAAAGACTTGATCTTTTCATAGACAAGGAGGGTATCATTCGCATTGGAGGAAGATTGTCTAATGCAGACTTACCTTATGAAAGTAAACATCCCGCGCTTCTTCCAAAATCTGACCCTGGTGTGGATCTTTTAGTGGATCATTATCACAAAACAAATTGCCACACCGGAGCAAATTTGCTCAATTCCATTATCAAACAACGCTACTGGATTGTTTCATCCAGAAATGTTGTCAGAAAAAGAGTGAGACAATGTAATAGTTGCTTTCGTGTTAGGCCAAAGGGGACTCACCCAAAAATGGCAAATTTACCTGAATATAGGATAACTGAAACAACTAAAGCATTCGTTCATACCGGAGTGGATTATGCAGGACCCATCAATATTACCCTTTCAAGACGCCGTGGACAAAGACATCAAAAGGCATATATCTGCATTTTCAGTTGTCTCACTACGAGAGCAGTGCATGTAGAATTGGCACCCGATCTGTCAACTGATGGATTTCTTAACGCATTTAAACGATTTTTATCACGCAGAGGACCTGTTTCGTGTCTTTATTCTGATAATGGGACAAATTTCATCGGAGCAAGAGCCCAGTTGAAGGAGTTGTATACTTTGATAGCTTCTTCTGAATTTTACAAGGCTTTCGCTGAGGAACTATTGCAGCATAGGATCCAGTGGAAGCTGATACCGCCTTACAGTCCACATTTTGGTGGCTGCTGGGAATCGCAAGTTAAGAGCTTTAAAAGCCACTTATACAGGGTAATTGGAAGTCAAGTGCTGACTTATGAGGAGTTATCCACGGTATTGATCCAGATAGAGGCTGTTTTGAATTGCCGGCCTCTATGTTTGCTCTCAGAGGAGCCAAATCCAGAGATTTTAACTCCAGCACATTTCTTAATGATCACGCCTCTACAATTTCTTCCCGCAGCAGATGTGTCTTCTGAACGTCCTAATTTGCTATCACGAAAACTATTGTTAGACAATTTAGTACAATCGTTTTGGAAAAAATGGAGGTTAGAATACTTGCATACTTTACAAACCAGACAGAAATGGTGCACTAAAGATAAACCCATTGAAGTAGGTACTATCGTTATTATACATCTCGATGATGTTCCACCCCTTCGGTGGCCCTTAGGAAGAATCGAAGAGGTTTTTCCTGGCTCTGATGGAGTCAATCGTGTGGCGTTGGTTAGGACCAATAATGGAACGTTTAAACGTCCAGTTGTAAAATTATGTCCTTTGCCAACCCAGTAATTTATCTTACAAGTATTCTTAGTTGTAAGTTTAGTTAATAACAATAATTCTAAATTTATTAAATATTGGTTGCTAATATAGTAACTTGTTTTTCTTTCTTTTCTTTTTTTTGACGGCTTGTTCAAGCGTTTTTTTGTTCATGTTCACTTTGTCATTATTTGTTGAAAGCTTCGTACGCTTTAAGCTTTCAAGGTGGGGAGAATGTTTGAGCCAGTAGCATGGACATTAGCAATAATTGAATTGAAAAACTGATTTATGGGATTGCGTTGAAGTGGGATTTAATAAATAGAATCTATCTCTGTCACCCATCCATATTTCCTATAGTCCAAAATTATTGCCATCTCTCTCTCCTTAACCTTGAACCTGCAATAAATGCAACGCAACGCTATCTTCAGTAATTAATTACGATTATTCCGGAACACACGCAGTGCGCGTCTCCTTCGCTTATTGCCGCATTTTTATCCCTTCGCTAATTTAATCAACCCGCATAAAATTAATTTTTCTTAACCATCTAAATCCGCTTACTTTACTTTAACATAATAAATATTGCATTGTTTGTGTTGTAATAAACCAGTGGAATCATCCAGGACATCAGGGGATCCATCCGTGCACCAGAGTTCCATAACAAAAGGTAGGAATTTATTTATTAATTCTCACCATATGTGCAAACCTTTGATGAGTTTTTTGATTCCATTAAAACCGCATCCCGCATATACAGTCCGCTAATCCGCTCAAACATACCTTGTTAAATTATTGAGTAAGAGATCATCATCCAAGTTGTTATTGCTTGCAATATGAGGAAAATCTGACGTATAAATAACTTTCTTGATAACAAACATGTTTTTCACAACCGACACACCAGTTTATGCACACCAGTCGTACTGTTATGGTCAAGGTTTATCAGTTGAACATTACTTATAAACACCAGAAAGACTGTGTCATTACATTACTTATTAGAATGTTTTCCGCATTTTGTTAGTTGAAATTGTAGATTTTTTTTTTTGAGAACTGCAAAGGGTTTGATGAATTTGAAAGCTTATTGTAACCTTATTAGCAGAAAAACATAGAGCAAGCATCGTGAGTTCTCTTTGTAACATTAGAAGAGGTTTTTGTGTTTTAAGTGCGATGAAAGTATTTCTGCAAATCATCGGTACATGGAAAAATTAATGTTGTCTTAACTTGAATGAAAAGATTTATTTAATTTATATTTTATACACATTATAAAAAAATACCTATAACATAAAAAAACATGACTTACAGCTACGATAATAATATAAAACATAAGAAATGCACTGCCACTTACATAACTAAATAAATCTACTGTAATCCTGTATTGATAGATCTAATTTTGTGGGTTATTCTGCGTATCATGGTAACCAACCCTCTTCAATACAGTAAACGAAAGTGGAGGTCCTAATACTTTCTCACAGAAGAACATTGCTTTTGTTTGGCAGTTGATATCGTTTTGTTTGCCATTTCTGAGCATACTGCCGCAGTGTTCATTCCCGTCGCTGTTGTCAGGCTGTCCGGGGGCCCATTCTTCATACCCATTCTGAATCAGATTCAAACCTAAAACCAATATTTATTATAATATTACTATGAACATTAATTAAAATACTTAACGAATAGGAAAGAATTTCAAACTTGCCGTCGGATGTACGAAATATTCCAGGTGAAAGAAGATCATTGATATCAAGAAATATGTTGGCTTTGTCAAAGGTTCCCTTCAGTCTTTCAGCTGGCTGATTTTCATTAACGTAGTCACTAAGAATTTTAGCCTCTTGTGGACTGTTAATCATTGCCAATTTAGCTTCTTCATGTCGGCATATCTTATACGCTTGGTTCCACGTTGTTGGAAGATGATGAAGCTTATAGCACCGATCCCCTTCTAATTTGTAAAAGAACCCTGAAATGTTGAAAAAAATAATGTAACTAGATTTTTCTATAATCTTAAGTTATAAATATGCACTGGTTTCGCAAAAACATTGATTGCAAAACAATACAAATATCAAAAATTGCACTTGTTGAGTAATGACATTTTGACATACCTTTGTCGTATGTTTCACAGATCCAATTGTAGTCTATTCCTATATCTTGTTTACTACATATAAACTGATACCTGTCGTTACAGGAAACATCGTTATATTCCTTGTTGCCATCCATAATGATGCAATCTTCATCGTCGTTAGCGTTATTCGGCTCATTGGTTGCCCATTTGTGATAAACATCTTCGATGTTGGTTCCTTTAGATAACGATAAAACGCATCATTAAACATATATATATATATATAGATTAAGCCAAACATAATTGACACATCGTTAGCTATACTCAATCAAATTTTTACTCACCATTTAAAGAAATGAATTCTCCCTCTGCAAAAACATCGTGTAGACCAATCCAAATGGGTACCTACCGTTTCTAACCCAATAATGTTCCTTAACACAGTAGCTTCATCAGCCGTCTTAGGTAAAGCTAACTCAGACCCTTCATATTTACAGGTACGTCTTGCATCATGGAAATTCAATGGTATCTTGTGAGCTTTGTAAAAACTTTGCATTGACTTCACGTAGACATAATCCTTTCTAAACACATTCTCTGTCGTCTGTGGTTTTCTCGACGCATTTTGAGAAACTAAAAGGAACAAAATAAAATATGGTTTCTTTGTCACTTGCGAGTTCGTTGAACCGGCTTAGATTATTAAAACCCATTTAGACAGAAGGTTTTTTTTCACGATTTTTTTCCTGAAATGTATATATGTTACATAAAATGGTCTAAATAAAAAATATTGTCAAGTAATTTTTTTTTTTTTAGTTTTCGAGATATAAGGTGTTCCGAAATCGGAACGCAAGGCTTATGGGCTACCTTTTTATGACATTAGACGAATATACTGTTTTCCGTAATTATTTGTTGACCACTAGATACTATAAGAAATTATATTATTATACATTTAATTTTTCTTCTTCTTCTTATTCTTAATCGGCTCGTTTGAGTCCATTGCTAGACTTAGGCCTTTCCTCTGCTATCCATCTCTGTCCTGGGCATCCACGTGAGCCTGCGATTTTGGCGATATCGTCCGCCTATTTAGCCTGAGGCCTGCCAGGGCCTACTCTGCCCTGTCTGTGTTGCCATTCGCGAACTTTCTTGGTCCATGTGTCCTCGGAGTATCTGCATGGCCAGCCTATCCCAATTTTAGAGTGGCAACCTTTTCACTTTCGAGAGTGATTTGCCACATCGTAAAGAAGAAGAAGAACCTTTTGAGTTACATTGGCGACTTTGGTTCTCTCTCGAACCCACACACTTGGTCTTCTATCCCTCAAAGAAACATTATTCACAATATACTCGTATATGTATAAAAAAATATTATAAGCATAATTACTACTAGGTATTACAAAAATTACCATTACAAAAAAACCACTTATGATGATATATGATTGCACATTTGATATGCAAGTCAACATTACATTTGTCACATGTCGTGTTTGCTTATTTTGGTTCACAATAATATGATTCAGATCATCATATCTTGAGTCGATGTGGCACTTCTGAGATGGTCTTCCCTTTCTTCCAGTACCTGCAGGATGGCCGTGGGTCTCCAGATAAATCAACACTATTATGCGACGAATCTCCAGATGATCTAATGGTCTTTCGTCGAATGTTTTATGTAATTGCAAGTCAGAGGAGAGGCCTATATCCAGCAATTGTCTCAGGCGGGCCGATGAAGAAGAAGAAAAATGAAATGTATTTTAGGAAAATACATGTTCAATATATACCTAAGTTATATTTTATTGAAAAAATAAAGTTGTAACTAAAATATATAAATAAACATCAATCTAAGCTTTCTTCACTATGGTGTTGGGTTGAACGTGATTTGTACTCGTAAGTGCCTAGCGTTTGAAAATCGGAACACCTGACTTTACAAAGCCATTATAACGACAATATCAATAATTTCGGTATATTGTGAATATAACATGGTAGCGTATATACAGTAGATTATTAATAGCAAAAATTGTATTCATAGGACCCAAAAAGCAAAAGTAATAAATACCTAAGTTGAAAAAAACGGTGCGAAAATCGTCAAATATTATAGGTCAATGTTTTTAAATATATCACGGCGTCGTTACAGGTCAAAGCAAAGTTCAAATACTTACCCCAAGCAAGCGACACTATTATTATTACTCATTAGATACTTCTAATGTACTCTGCCGTCACAACGAGTCTAGTGTTCCGAAATCGGATCACTAGGCTTAAATGGGTTTTAAGGTTGTGTAATTACAAATCGTTTATTTTATTGAAATTTCTTTTTACTTAATCTTTCTTTAGCTTTAGTTACTAATGTTTTTTTTGTTTTATAATACTTATTTCAACTTTAATTTTACTAACAGGAGGCTGAATGAGCCATTTACACCTTTAACCCTCGTCTTTTAATTTACTTTTGTATAAAATAAAATAGTATATTATAATTATTAATGTTTTTTTTTGTAATAACGTATTATGAAGGTGATGAGCTGAAGTATGACTTATACACCAACATTTTTATCATTAAGTACCAAAAG
Organism: Mystacides longicornis; assembly: GCA_963576905.1. Taxonomy (NCBI): domain Eukaryota; kingdom Metazoa; phylum Arthropoda; class Insecta; order Trichoptera; family Leptoceridae; genus Mystacides; species Mystacides longicornis. Next base: position 14,299,151 of record OY756433.1, on the reverse strand, counting down.
AGATGAAGAAAAGTCTAACATTGCATGACTTTTATACCAAAACTTTAATCATCACTACCGAAAGAGGTGAAATGAAATCTAACATGCATGACTTTTATACAAATACTCTTTTTGTTAGCACCGAAAGTAATAAGTTAATAACTAAAATGACTTTAAAACTAAAATGAACTTACAGTTACATTTTTTACCTGACAAACAAACGACGAAAAACGTCAATAAAAATGCTATATACTTGTAACCGCAACATGACAATATCAATAAAACGATTGCAATACAGTTGCTCCTCTCTTCGTGTCTACTACTTCAATGCAAGCATATCCTGATTTATCTTAGATCATCTAGCTGATGTTTTATAAATACATTACATATAAAATTAATACTTTACTTGGTTTCCTGAACGCATACATGGTGTTTTTTTCGTTGCTACTTTGTTTTATAATAATTAAGTAATCGTCCCACTGAATTGTTTTGACCATTATAAAACATTGTGTGCAACAAATATATTATGTTTTTATTTATTAACTTTATTATATCAAAACACATCACAGGTGACAACCATACATTTAAAATAAACAAAATGTAAGTTAGTCAAACCAAATTTTAAATATTGTAAACATAGAAAACGAAGAACCTAAACTTGTTCATTATCTTCATCAACCGTTCACTATTAAAACACACCCTGTATACGCAGTCACGTGGACTACCATGAGTGCGTTAGAGTTCGTTATAAAATGTAGGTACGTATCTTTGTAAACATGTACCTACACCGCAATGACATATTGGAACTCATGACCTTAGAAAGATAAGATGTTCCTTCGTTACTCAAGTAACAAGTTCAATAAACAAAATCTTCAGATCCTTCATCCCTTATCCTAGCCTTCTTCTTCTACTTCAGTTAGAACTGCGTCTTGTCTTGTCTCGGGTCTTCATTTTGATGTCCTGCTATCCCTCCACCTGCCTCGTGGTAGTCTGCCAGTTGGTATAGAGTAAGCTGCTATTTTTGTAATCCTTTCAAGATCTGCTCTTTCTACGTGATCTCTCTAGAAACGCCTTCTAGATATACCCCATCACACAACATCCTGGACATCGCAGGCTCTCCTAAAATATTGGAGTTCCTTACTCGACACTTCTTTCGAACGACATTCTTTGTAAATTTGAAAATAATATACAACCTTGGTGGAATAACAAAAAATGGCCGCCTTTGGAGTTTTTTTCATTTACCTAAACAAAACTGATTTTTTTTTATTAAAAAAAATATCATATAATATACAATTACACTATTGTGTCACGCCAAGTCTCGACAGAAGACTTGTCGGCGTGTTCACTTATATATACACACTTATAAATTCGAAATAACAATAATTAATGACTTACATCGTTACAAAATATACAAAAACTTAACATATTATGACTATTTACACACTATATAAAGGAATTATATACATATATCGGTTATAAATAAATCCACACTTCTGCAACCATTCCTTGATAAGTTTCTTTAGTCCATCTTTGCTCGAACACCTCTTAATAGTCGCGGGAATCATATTAAGCAGCTTCGGCACACTATACTCTAACCTTCTTTTACCGTATTTTATTATTAAATTGAGGAACACTGTATCCGTCATTCAGTTTAAATCTCGTACTATGAAAATGTTGCGGTTTGTTTAGGTCATTTCCTTAGGTATATAAAAAGCCACTTCCTTTAAACTTCTTTTTCTGCTGGACTACACCTTCAGTCCTTTGCATTAAATCACCTGAAAAATATCCTTTGTTATCTTCCGAACAAGCGATGTAGTTAGATCCATCCTTTTGGTGTGTTCTATTAAATTCGTGCCCATCATACGATATAAGAAACGATTGTTTCGATAGAACTCTGTTGTTTTTGTAAAAGCATTAAAAATTTCCTAGATTAAAAGTATGATTGGCAGTAAATAAACCGTAAACAAAAATTCATTAAAAGTTTCTTTGGAACAATACGTAATCGGGCGTGATGGATGACAATATTAGCTTTCAGTAAAGATGTTGTTTGTTTTTATTGAAAAACACCCGCCTTCCCCCACTCCCACCCCCCGTCTTCGGTCGATATTCAAACAATGATTAAAAGCTGACTTTTTCACTTAAGTATAATCCCCATATTTTCAAACCCTGTTGACACAACACATCCATCAAAAATTTCTTTGTAGGCAATTTCAGAAAAAATAAACTCATTGTGAGTTAAAATAATCATTTTAACCTATAACGTGAAGTAGAATTAATTCTAACCGAGAATTATTTTAAAGAACTCTTAATTTATTGTAAGGAACTTTTAATTTATTGTAAAGAACTCTTAATTTATTGTAAAGAACTCTTAATTAATCGTGAAGAACGCTTAATTTATTGTAAAGAACTCTTAATTTATATTTACTGCATAATAAAGTGAACAAGACGTGTTGTCACCATAACGTTATTTTCTGGTTTCCAGGTCGGTCGCCAGCAACTAATGGCTATAGGTAGTTTAAACTCTTGTCTACACAAAATGACAACTAACTGACGCCTAAGATTAACATCTATAATACTATCTATGACGGCTCTGGGCTATTCTATAGGGGTATTTGGTAGAACGTTAGACAAACTGGTATGACATGCAGGTATATTATATCTACCGTTTGTTCGATTTTGTTAAAATGTTCGATTTTTAAATGGAACAAACCACTACAGATTCTTTCAATGTTTGATTTATTGGATTCTTCTCCGCTCCGGATAACAGAATAACTAATAAAAAGTTGAAAAAAAATGGGTAAGAAATGATATAAAATACAATATTTAAGCTAGTATGGAAATGATCACCAGCAACGCGCCAACGCCATCGCGGGCGCGGGTAGTTCCATTCTCGCATACGTGATTGCCGCTCTTACATCCCACTTACTCCACCGCAAAGTCAACAAAATTATCGAGCACATCCGTATCGGTATCTACTTCATAGGTGAGGTAGAATTTGTACGCGCGCATATTATATCCTCACGTTGTTCCCGCCTGAGCTTTGAATACGAATGAAATATGGATGTTTTAGAAATATTTCAACATTGTTATTTTATTAGTAACTTAATCGGATTAATTATATATTTTTGTTTCTGGGGGCGCAGTGCACATATGAACGGGTCGCCTCTGGTTAGGACTACAGGACAACGTCTGTCGGGAAAGCTAGTATTGAATACAATTAAAAATAAACACAACCTTACTCGTACCGGGTTTTTTAATAATACACTTACGAATGTTAAAACTTCCATAAAGTAGTCATAAAGCTGTCTGCTGAATACAAAATCAAAAGGAATTGTGAATATCCAACAGCGATAGTCTCTGCAGAGGAGACATTACGCTATCCAACTATTATTACATACAACTCCTTTTTACACCCCACTCAGGGGCATAGGGAGGCAACAAGAGCTCTCCATTGCGCTCGATCTTGCGCAATGTTTATGACCTCCTCCCACTCCATGTCCAAATCCCTCAGCTCTGCTTCGAAGGAGCGGAACTCAGTGTGAGAGGGTCTTCCTCGTCTTCGGGACCCTGATGGGAGGAAGAACAGCAACAGGAGGAGAGCGCTGTTCTTCCTAACTACATATTATTGCTACCTATTAATAAACCCTCACAACGGTTTCTGATTGAAACAATAATGCAATTTTATTTCATTTAGATTTTACGGCTTCCTTTAGATGTCGACCTCAATAGTATGATTTACTTCTCTTAATGATAATTTCGATTAAAAGATCCCTAGGTACCTACTTATTGTTTTTTTTAAGAGAAATACATTCATTTTAGATTACTCAAGGTAATATAATTATTATCACTACATATTAAAAGTATTTCATTGGCACAAATCGCACATCATCATTATATTGATATACTTAATATTGTGTATTTATTGGAACTAGTTGCCGACCAGTGCTCGATATTCGACCAAAATAATTGTAACATGTGACACATCTCGATGGAGGTCAACTTAGTTTAAGGCCATTCATTTCTATTGTTTTATTTTTAATGTATAGGTTGTTGTCTTCTGTTAAGTGTTTTTTTTTCAAAAAGTGATTTTGAGATTTTATATTCGATATATTGAGCGAGCGCTATTTCATAATTTACTTTCAAAAACAATGACATGGATACGTCAAATTTGAAATGTTGATATGTACAAAGTTATTTCTATTATAATTAATGACAATCAATATTAATCGGTTTTAAGTATTTTGTATGCATAATTTATAAAAAATTTAGCATTTGCCACTTTCTCTATATACTCCTCATACTCCTCTGTCCGCGCAATTTACGTAAATAGGTGTTTAAAGTTTTTGATTCAAGTATCAATATATAAATTATTTATCCAACACGTTGATGCGGAAGAACTGGATCAATAAGGATGAATGGTGTGGAAGGGAGTTGATCTGATCAATCTGAGAATGGGTTGAATAAGATGGCAGGGGGCTCTGAAGCAAGGTTTATAATAGGCTACAATATTAATGATGTATTTTTCCATCTGAGGAAGGGAGCAGTCGCTCCCGAAAACATGTTTATGGAAATAAAATAATTTGTAGTAGGTAGTACAAAATGAAGACTCATTTTATTTTTACATCAGTGAAAATGGACTACTACCAAGCATCCTCGGCCGAAACTATCAACAGTTCGATGAAGATAATGATAAAAGTACTTACTTTCTGAATCTTGAATAATTATTACAGTACTAGCTGACCCGTCGAACTTCGTATCGAAATAAATAATATGGGTACTCTAGGTTTTATGCAACAGAGCTCAAATTCGTATTTTAGTTATTTAACACGAATGACTATTTACTGGCATTAGCAAAACCTGCATACCACGCTGCATTCATCGGGTCTGAGTTTATTTTTACATCAAAAACTTATAACCTTTGTTAATAGGATGTGGAAAGAGGTCATCATTGCGCAAGATCGAGTGCAATGGAGAGCTCTTATTGCCTCACTTTGCTCCTGAGTGGAGTTCAAAGGGTGTTTTAATTTGATGTTAATACCTATTTAAAAAAAAAAGAATATAGGTATGTCATTATATTCGATATTTTAATAGTTATTTTGCTCAGTTGAAATATTATTGATTGATTAATCAAAGTACGATAAGGAACATCTCCGTACCGATTCAAAATACGCATTGAGTTGTCAATATTTTTTTTGCCCATCACGCTGATTCCCGAAGGGGGTAGGCAGAGAGTATGGACTTCCATTCTTTCCAATCCAAACTCATTCGCATCCTCCAAACGCATAACATTCCGCATACATTCTCTTATATTCCTTTTGCTCCTGACTTGGCCCTCCCGTAAGACGGCACTATAATATGCAATATATATATATATATATATATATATATGTAGATTGTTATTTCGGGTACTGTCGCGTTGTGAGTTGTTCCCGATGTTATTTGGAACATTATTAAAGGTGTTGGTTTGTTGGTTAGATGGTGGTATATATTTCGGAGCCATCAGAGACTCCATCTTCAGCCTTTCGTCGTATTACAGAAGTAATAACGCCGAAATTAATCTGCAGTGACGAGACAAGGGTGTTATTCGTTGGCTCGTTGAGCAGATTATGAGGTATTTTGTCTCGTGAAACGCGGACTATTGCGAGATGTGTTCGTAGCTATACTGTCTGTTGGGGTAGGTGTATAGGAATGTGAGGCAGTGGTGTAGTCTCTAGTTGAGATCGAGTTTGTGTTATTTGATTGGAGCTGATAAGATCCCTAACGAACACCAAGGTGTATACCAAATCCCTTGCAAAGATTGTCCCAAAGTGTACATAGGCAAAACAAACAGGAAAGTCTCGGTCAGAACCGAAGAACACAAAAATGACGTCAAAAACAAAAAACCTTCCTCCACCCTAGCGCTACACACAATGACCGAAGGCCACAAAATAGACTTCGAAAACACAACAACACTACACAAAACAAACCGTGAATCTCACCGCATACTATACGAAGCAATTAATATCGCAAAAAGATCACACACACTTAATGAACGTGATGAAACTTTAAAAATTTACCCCCCGTACCTCCACATCATAGACCAAATTCCACCCACCCACCCCACACACACAAATACTACCGCCCACACCCCACAAACACAGCTCCAATCAAATAACACAAACTCGATCTCAACTAGAGACTACACCACTGCCTCACATTCCTATACACCTACCCCAACAGACAGTATAGCTACGAACACATCTCGCAATAGTCCGCGTTTCACGAGACAAAATACCTCATAATCTGCTCAACGAGCCAACGAATAACACCCTTGTCTCGTCACTGCAGATTAATTTCGGCGTTATTACTTCTGTAATACGACGAAAGGCTGAAGATGGAGTCTCTGATGGCTCCGAAATATATACCACCATCTAACCAACAAACCAACACCTTTAATAATGTTCCAAATAACATCGGGAACAACTCACAACGCGACAGTACCCGAAATAACAATCTACATATTCCGCGTCGCGAAAAGCTTTATATTAACATATATATATATATATATATATATATATATATATATATATATATATATATATATGGTCGGACGATGTCATTCGAGGTCCGCCTCGTCTGCGTGCACCTATTCTTTCAGATTTATATATCCTTTTAGTCATTCTCTCTTCGTTCATTTTCTTTACATGCCTAAACCTTCTTTCTTTATTCACTTTCATTCTAGTCACTACACTAACATCCACTCCACATTCCTTTCTTATATTATCATTCCTCACCTTATCAATAAGTCTCTTTCCGCATATCCTACGCAGTGATCTCATTTCCACAGCATTTATTCCAACTTCCAAATTTTTCGTCCATGTCCAAGTTTCACTCCCATAAATCATGGATAGTATCAGGATTGCATTGTACATCAACTGTCGATTTCAGAGATATCTTCTTAGAGGTCTAAGTGCACCGCCAACCCTTCTCCCAGCCAATTTCCTTGTTTCGATCTCTTTTTCACACCTTGCATCTCTTCTAAATAAATTACCTAAATAGACATACTTCCAAGTTCTCGACATTCACTTTCACACAACATTGCGTTCTTAAATCTTGTCTTTCAAAACAGTGGAAATAATAAAAAAGCTCATTTAATGCAGTATCTGTGATTTTTATTCTAACTTCTATTAGGTACAACATGGTAGAAGTGTAGCAATTTTTATTTTCAATAAAGTAACAAATGCTAGGTCATTATCAAATAATATCCACCTTTATTTACATATAAACGATGCAGATTATATTTACGTTATATGTACTCATCTTCTCTAAAAATCAGCCCATAAACGAAGAATTGATTTTCAAACAAACAAAAAAATATATTTTACTTGTTCTTCAATATAATAATGTATTCCTTGTGTTAAAACTTATCAAAACTCCTTATAAAATGAACTTCAATTATGTAAGACTCGTTAATAGCAATGTTATATATACGATTCTGTTTGCTGGCGGTTTTAAAAAATCTCTGTAAATAAAGAAAGTTTTAAAAACTCCTTACACTTCATATAATGTATTCCTTGTATTAAAACTTACCAAAATTCCTTATAAAAATTAACTGCAATGAATATAATATGACTTATCCAATCAATCTATTTCATACGATATATTTTACATTCGCATTCTGTCAATTGCAACAACAATCAATCCACTGACAGTTCTCTCAAATATCAATTAATAAAAATTCAAAAGTAAAACAAAATTATATTATAAAAAGTACTATAAAGATTGCCTACTTAGAGTTTTCTTTAATTTTCTAATTTTTCATGCATTTTTCTTCATTTTTTTCTTCTAAATCAACCTTTTCCTGATAAAAGCCTACACGAAAAAAAAAAGAATTAGCGAAATCGGTCCAACCGTTTAGGCGTGATGCGATGATATCGGGAAATAAATCTCCATTTTTATAGTTTTCTTAAATTTTCTAATTTCCCATGCATTTTTCTTAATTTTTTTGTTCAAATAGGACACTCTCCTGATAAAAGCCTACACGAAAAAAAAAGAATTAGCGAAATCGGTCCAGCCGTTTAGGCGCCATCCGATGACAACGCGAAATAGCTCTCCATTTTTATATATAAGAGAAATAAATCTCCATTTTTATAGTTTTCTTAAATTTTCTAATTTCCCATGCATTTTTCTTAATTTTTTTGTTCAAATAGGACACTCCCCTGATAAAAGCCTACACGAAAAAAAAAGAATTAGCGAAATCGGTCCAGCCGTTTAGGCGCCATCCGATGACAACGCGAAATAGCTCTCCATTTTTATATATAAGATAACCCAGAAGTTAAATAAAATTTGCACGTCAAAAAGAGACAATCGCATTTAGCAAGGTGATTTTTAACTGCAGTTTTTTATTTTCAAATTCTAAGAAACAAAAGAACGATAGTATCAGAAATAGTATTTTTGGCCATCATAATTAAATTTAAAACCATTTTTTTTTCAATTTTAAATAGCTGTATTTTAGCTTCATTAATTTCCCATTTTCACTTATAAATTTTCATAAACCTTATAATTTTGCATAGATACCTATAATTTTAAAATTTTTCGTTTATTTGTAACTAGCTTATACCCGTCTTGCTTTACGTTTTTGATTCCGATTGTCAGGCTTGATCGGTAGGTAATTAAACAGATTCTAGTCTAGCATCCCATTGCTTAACATACCACTTTAACTGACATAAGCACAGAAAAAGAAGAATGACAGTTTTACAATTTTTGTTTTACCGACCTCATAATATTATACGAACCTATTCAAACCACAGAGCTCTCTCTATGAAAACTTGCAAATTATGTCCACAGATAATATAAATATACTGATTATGTCGGTAGGTTCGTATAATATTTTATTTTTTTTGGAGGTCTATAATAATAAAAAAAATATTATACGAACCTACCGACATAATTTGCAAGTTTTCATAGAGAGAGCTCTGTGGTTTGAATCTTAGCTACATACATTGCCTGCTTTGATATTAATTGGGCAACCCACCCATAGAGGGTGATTTGTATCTGTCAAACTTCAAAATCAAACTGCAAATTTTTTCATTAAATCTTTATTTATTGAGAATAATAAGCTTTTAATAACATTTATATGTATAACAAATCAATCTACAATTATTTTATTACATTTTCATACCGTAATACCAAGATCCCATTCAACGTTTACATGAGTAATTTTGTTTCCAAAAGTCTTTTTGAGAAATTTGTATGAAGATCCTAAAAAATACAGTTTTTTTAAATAGCTCTAAATATATTAAAGTTAATGCAGCAAATTGTATTTAAGAACCTTCTCCAGCATTTTATACTGCTCTGGGCATATTAATATCTATCTTAGCATTTGTATTTTTAGCGTGATGTTCACATATACGGTTAAAGTATTGTCAAAGGCAAATAAAAAAAAACATTTCTAAATTATTATATAGATTTTAAAACTGTTTTAAAAAACTCATTTTTTTTTTTTAAATGAATCTGTGCTCACTCAAAGTGACACACAAATAAACTCTTTGACTCTTTCACAGTAAGCTACTAAAAGCTTGTGTCGTGAAAGATCAAATCAATAAAATAATCAATAACTCTATATTCATTTCCGATGATTCCGATGAAAAAATAATTGATTTCATTGATAATTTCGACAGATGGCTGCATGTTTTCTCAGGATAAAATTCAAGTTATATTATTTAAAACCAACTTTTTTTAATTTTGTCTTGGCTTTTTCCTCGCGTTATTTTGTTTCTATGACCTTAAGTCGATACTTTGTGCTTACCTGGATACTAAGTGGCGTAGCCAGTATCCAGGGTAGTAACTACCCTAACTGTTAAACTCTGACCACAAACCGCTCTAACGCTTATACTCACGTATTTAAATATCTTATTGTACTAACAAATCGGTGAATGAAATTAGCGATTATTCTGTAATCAGTTTATCTTACTTGTTTGAGGATAAATTTAATTATCTTGAAACTAACTACACGGGAATAAAGAGTCTAAGGTACTTTTATCTAGTTGTATAAAGGAAAAAAATATGAAAAATTGTTAAAAGTCTGATATTCTCGATTTACCATCGTACAAAGCAGACCTAGTAGCCGGATGTTGTGGCCTTTCGAGAAATATTTTAAGAGCTACCGGGTTTCTCCAACTTTGCTTAGCACCTCATCTCATCATCAGAAGTACCGCATCTCAAACTTCATTTTGGCTGATGGTCCATGTTTTGCAGCCACAGAGCACAACTCTCCCAATAATAAATCGCCTTGATATACACATAATCCAAATTGTATTTTCACTTACGGCAGAACCTGCGCCATTAGTAAAGATTTTTCTTTTAATTCGGCTTTATAAGAAGCTATAACATAAATCTGAAGGGAAGCCAATATCTTATATTGAACCCTGCAATATATTTTATCAAAATCCAATTCTATCCAAGCAACGGTGGAACGATTATTACGTGACTTTAAAAAATTCTTTTGACTTTCAGGATTAACCAAGAGGCCTATCTTTGAATAAGCCGTATTATAGCTACAAGCTATTTTACGGAATTCTCGGAAAAAGGGGGGAAATCAATTTGGGGAAAAAATACCGAAATCACGATTTCATTGAAAGATTATTTCGTGAGCAAATACACAGAGCGATATCAAATAATACCTACGTGATGGATTTTTGAAAACACAAATCAAATATAACAATTACCTACCTACCTACAGGAACACCTACCTATATTCGGCCTTACGATAATATTCATATTGATCTGAAATCAAATTCTTTGTTTTTTTTTAAATCTCTACTCGTTTCTATACAGTTAAATTCCTTTTTTTCTTTCAGGACCTTCTGTTTATTAGGTATATCTCTTCGCTATCTTGAATACAGAACACATTTTTAAAAATGCTCACACCATTTTAACTAGTTTTTGTTTCTCATCTCAGTTACAAACCTTTTTATACTGCTTTCCTGTTAGTTACAAACCTTTTTTCTCTGATTTCTTGTAAGTAATTTTTTTTTCACTGCTTTTCTCATAGTTCCAACATAATATTCTATATAGACTGCGTATCTTATCTACATATTAAACAAGTGAACTGCTTGAAATGTCTAAAAAATTTATACTCTTGTTCATACCAAACTGTTTGATCCGCCATTTAAATATTTAAAAAAAATATCTCTAAAAATGTCTGAAACTGCAGTGGGGCTAGTACGAATTTTATCGAATGCTAATTGCGCTCATTAGCGGGCAATTATTATTAGTGTTCGAATTTCAAACGATCGAATCGTTCGATTATTTTGTATGGAATTTTTTTCGATGTATCGATATTCGATTGTTGAAAACTTATACTAGGGGTACAGTTTTGATATTGTAGCCTAATACCACTCAATGATACCAAATTTCTGAGTTCTAAATAAAAAATTCTGAATTCAATTCCCGATCGGAGTCATATTTTTTCATAGTTTTTCTCTAATGAAATTTAATATATCTTAGTTGTTTAATAAATAAAACAATTTATATGGCAGAACAACGTTTCCTGGATCAGCTAGTACATACCTATGTATTTTATATATTATTCTAAACCGCACTTAAATAACACCATTGATTGACTAAATAAACAAGTTTGGAGTGTTTCGAATCAACAAGTTAATCAACTAATTTTCAAACAATTGCAGTTGTATACTTAATCACTGAACTAAAGTGGGGTTAAGTCGAAAAGTTTCAGAAGAGGGAGGTTGGTTTCTCTTACTATTCTGGCGTTAAGCGAAATACTTTCAAGACCTGTTAGATGGGATAATCAATGCGAATAATCAAATTAGCCAAACTCCCTCCAGTTTACAACATTCTTCATGATATTGTATTTAGTTAGGTGATTTGTAAAGTACAGATAGGATGCCGATGATGAATAGATCGAGTGGTACATGCTGTTTGGATAAGATTGATTCAATAGAAATCTCTCTACTTTATTTGTTAATAAGAATAAAATCAAACGATTCATATTCTCAATATTTATACCCGTACTTTATATCGACAATAAGCAATCAATGATATGTTTTTTTTATGTCATACTTTTAATTCAAAAGTACCGTTATTAGAATAGAGATGTTCTTTATAAAAATATCTAATGTATGTGCAAAATACATTAAGGGCATTAAAATGATTTTTGTTTCGCCAGACATGGCCAAGACACTAAGGAAACCTTATAGAACATGCATATAGCAGACTGCAATTCGTTCCTTCGAAGGAAAACTAAGGGATTCACACAGAGTGTAGAAAAGGGTCAATGACCTGCTTGACTTCAAGTGCAGTGGAGATCTTTTGTTTTTTGTTTAATTCCCTCAGTGTAATGACGCCAACGCCATCGCGGGTAGTTCCCTCTCATTCTCGCATACGTGATTGCCGCTCTTACAGTAGCCCACACTTACTCCACCGCACCGTTTCCAGCGTTTTAGAAAATTTTCATACAAAGTCAACAAAATTATCGGGCATATTCTCACGTTGTTCCCGCCTGAGCTTTGAATAAGGGTTGATAAGAGAGAATACGAATGAAATATGGATATTTCTGAAATATTTTAACATTATCATTTTATTAGTAACTTAATCGGATTAATTATGTATTTTTGTTTCTGGGGGCGCAGTGCTCATATGAACGGGGCACCTCTGCTTAGGACTACAGGACAACGTCTGTCGGGAAAGCCAGTAATAAATAAATAAAATATACGATTTGGGACAATTTTCATTCTCCATCAAGTTTTTAACGAATGTTGTTCTTGTATCAATCACATCTGAAGTCCTAAAATACAAATAGTTTCATCAATTAATTAAAATGTTATCTAAATCAATAGGGGGTTGATTAATTAAATTGTCAAAGTGCCCACTTCAAACTGACCGAAACTATAAATAAGCACCACAATGCTATTTCAATCTTTACGAAAATTATTTGCTACCTGTGTTCCAAAAGTACCTAGGCACAAATAGAACTACTTGAAAGAAAGATAGTTTCTCAACATACAACTGTATTCTCTCTTGGGTTTCTAAAATATACTTCTGTAATTACTTAGTAGTTAATTGGGTTGGTTATTAATCATACACTTATAAAGAGGAGTTATGTATAATATCATGTCTGAGTATAATTTACTACTTCTGAGTATAAGTGATATTAGGCGTTTGAAATACACGTATAAAAATATGTGTACATCGTTTCTTGGAAGCGTGACTTTATAAAGAATCTCTTTAATTATAAACACCCCCACCCTCTTCTAGAAACAAAGGTTTAATATTACACAATGGAGTAGTGTATTCCATATTAGGTATATAAAATATATAGAAATTTACGCTTTTTTGTTACAACCTTGTATGTTTTTTTGTGTTATTAGTAAAATGTATTCTCGCAATCAGTTAATGTTTTTTTTTATTGTATAAGGTTGAACAATATTCGGTATATTAAACAACCATCTATCCTTGAACAGAAAAAAACTTTCGGTACCTACAATGAAATTGAGTGGTATGTAGGTACGTTTAACTATTCCCACCCAACGTAGGTACAGCAAATCCAAAATTGATATATTTCATAATACCTATATTACTGTAAACTAATTTAAATGGTAATACTAGATGTTACTTGTGATCTTCAGAAATAGATTTCTCGAATGTATAAGTATATTTTTATTGGAGTGAAAGCCCGACTGGCAGAAGAAGTATTGGCAGACCAAGGCTGAGATGGCTCGACTGCGTGACTGGAGACCTGCAGTCCCTGGGAGTGAGGAACTGGCGTCGCAGGACGGCTGACAGGGCGGAGTGGCGACGACTACTTGAGGAGGCCAAGACCCACAATGGGTTGTAGCGCCGTGGATGATGATGATGATGATAAGTATAAAGTAATAGTAATGTTGGATAATCGTACACAGAAGTCTTACGCAGAGCCAACACGACCAGACAATTATTCACCTCAATTAAGATTCATAAGACTTCGTACTTTGGTCACATCAAGCGCGGATCCAGGGGGGTCATGACCCCCCCTGGGCTGGGTCCAGGCCTTTAATTTGAAGTACAGTACTTACATTTATTAAAAAAAATACCTACTTTTCTATTATAATTACATTGTGGTTCATGACCCCCCCCCTGGATCATGGAAATGACCTTTTTTACTATGTCGTGACCCCCCCCCTGGCGCCAATGCTGGATCCGCCCTTGGGTCACATAATGAGAGGTGAAAAATACAAGGTAGGTACTACAGCTCGTCATGAACGGGGAAATTGAGGGCCGCAGAGGAGTCGGAAGAAAACAACTTTCCTGGCTCCGAATCATTCGTCATTGGACCGGACTGAGAACTGTGGGAGATTTGTTCAGGGCAGTTGAAAACAGGGAGGCTTTCTCTCAGGTGGTCGTCGACGTCTGGGGGATCCGATAGGGCACCAGAAGAAGAAGAATAGTACAATTTTTTTTATATTGTATACTCACTTCTTTTCGGTGAACGGGCATGAGTCTCACCATGTTTCACCCAATATGAACACAAATACACTTATGGCACGTTTCACTGAAAGCATACCTTGTGCTTAGAAAGAGGACGGTAATCATCACCGGGGATCGAACCCACGACCCTTAGAAGAAAGTTGGCGACTGAACCGCTAGGCTTCCAATCACTTCCTTCATACGACATCGCATACTTAAAGGCAAAATTATAATAACCACTTAAACATAGTTGCAACGCCATCTATAGAGATCGCTCAGAAACAAAATTTAACTTTGAATTCGAGTTCGATCTGTATGCCACTTTCTGAATTATAGTACTTAACACGTTTAACTTTCTTAATAAATTTGCTAAAAATCACATCAATTCTTCTTAAAGGTGTATAATATTTAAAAATGCTATAGTGGAGAAGTTAATTTAAATCGTTTAAAAATGTTTTAACCAAAGAAAAAAAAATGAGAAATTAAAAAGTGTAGGCAGATAGAACGGACCTCCACTCTTTTTTATCCAAGCACATTCCTTTCGAATAAAGATTCACCGACAGTTCTCAAACAACCTCTCATATTTTTTTTGTTTCTTAACATTTCGTAGACCATGTACAACTGTCCAATAAAAGTATCTATTTTAGTTAAACTTCAACAACTAACTTAAACGTTTTTCTTTCAGATTACCAAGGTACACAGTAACATCCCCCTTGTCCATTACAGCGTATTAACAGATTAAACTTCTTTGCGAACTGATACATGACATGCACCTACCCCGAAACTACAAAGCTTAAGAGGAGAGGGTTAGCGGCAAAGAGATTATTCCGCACCCTTGTCATAAAATTTCATGCGCGTGTTATCGATATATCTGTCAACCGTCACCACCCTAATATCACTAACATGGGAATAATTATCTAGGTAAACTATTAACCCGAAGAAAATCTGTCTGTATGGTAAAAACTTATCAAAAAAAATATATCAAAAGTGAGTTTATCACTGAATAATCTGGGGCCTTACGTTAAACAGTTCTGCATGTAATTCAAGAAAAAAAATAAGTTTAGAGCTAGTCAAATATTTCAGAATCAAGGGCCCATTCTCTCAAAATTGCCGTTTTTGACTCTTTTTATTAATCGATTTTACTTCATGATTCCGTTTTTCCTTAACAAACGTAACTGAAATTTACGTTTTATCGTACAATGATGTTTAATTAAATAGTTTAGCAAGTTTAGTTGTGGACTAAAAAAATGTTTTAACGAAACGACTCCTTAACTAATTAATCAATTATTTTAATTAGACATTAACCGTTTTATTTATAAAAAAAAAATTGTTAATCGTTAGATAACGTATAACTCACTGATCAGATTTACTTAATTTATAAAAAAAATATTTGATCCGCATTTGTTATGTATGAAGATGACATTTCACATAACATTTTGTAAACAAACAAAATAGTAGCCGGGCAACGCGAGTATTTACAACCTATATGCGCTATGTCATATTTGAATGATTTCGAGTTATCGATGCAGAATAGGTACCTTATTTTTTAATAATTTATTTTATATCAAAATATAGGTAAGTCCTTATTAAATCATACGAAACCTTTATGTTTCAGCCAAAATGAACTCATTCATTTTTGATCACTTCAATTTTAATATTTTTATACCTACTTAAAAAGTATTTTTGAAAATTTTCTTCACAACGTCATTATATTTCTTTTAAATTTAGTTGGTGCATCATGGTTTTAAGCCCTCGAATGATTACGAGAATGCATAATATTTGCTTTTTTTGTTTAAATTTCCTATTATGAAAACGATAAACCAAAATACAATGGACCAAAATATGAAGGGGACACATATTTGGACGGGGAATAAACTTAAATGCGGTGTATTTATTACAAAAAGCGTTCTTGTATACTCGAAACAACTGTAAGAGCGTGTCAGCTCTGACTTCAAAGTCAATTTCGGGCGGGGCATAAAAATTAGGGCGGACTCTCTCCACTACTTAATTCTCACAATATTTGTACGTATGTAAGTGTAGAGTTAGGGGTCGGAAACCAGTGGAATGCGTCGAAATATTTAAAACCTCAATGTTCTTTTGACTGCAATGTGTTTGGAATTTTTGAACAACGGTGGATGATAGTGATGATAACGATAATGCCGATAATGATGTTATCATCATGTTTATACATGTATTTGGTTAAAGCGACATTATTAATTTTACGTTACATTCAGGTATACATTGCTTTTACCAGATTTTTTTAAACATGAGTTCTCACCATTAATTAATTTCTTCTAACACTCACATACTATTCATTCTAATTGCCACCATTTCAGATTATATGATTATAAAATGGGAACGGGAAAAATACACTTTTTTAATATTTGATTTTAATGGCATATTAAAAAAATGTAATTACAAAATTCATACAAAAATAAATGCTATATCTTATGTATATATTGCATGTGTGCAGATTCATTGCCGTCGAACTCCTCCTTTAAAACTGGACGGTCAAGATTATATGTCATGGTATCAAAAGGATGTGAAGATAACCACATCATATTAAAAACGCGCCTTCCAGATATTTTTGTCCCTTCAGTCGTTGGTTCTAATCTGGAAGTTTCGCATGCTAAGATATTCTTTGAATCTAAATCCTTGTTGTGACTCGGTTGGTCTTGAGATGTATCGATTAATTTTGCAGTAACTCTGGACTTAGGAGTAGCTGCATTCATTTGGTCCGGGACAGCGTTCCGTGACCTGAAAATTGACGAGATTTTGAAGATATATCTGTAATCTTTGAAAGGTATACATAATATTGTAACTTTTTTTTATTGGGCCAATACTATAAAAGAGATACTAAAATATCTGTAAGTATGTCGCTGGTAAACTAACGGATGGTCGTTCCTAAGTAAACTGTTCCGATAATGGTATTATAAAACATTTTTAACAATCCGAAAATAGTGTGGAAAATTGTGTGATTTTACTGCCGGATAATCTAATTTCCAATGGTTTTTTTTGGCAACACTTGAACCTGTTTTAAACATTCGAATTTTAACAATGACGTGCCCTGGTGAACAAAACCATAAAAACTTTCACTCAAAACAACGTTGGGTTGTCTCGCTCTTAGTGATAAGAAGAAAGTGAGTCAACAATATCTAAAATGAACTATCAAAATATTACATATCTGGTCATTCGACCATCGGTAAGTTACGAGCTCCTATTTACTCCACGGGACATGGTAGCCGGAAACTGCCGAACCATTCCGAAGTGTAACGAGGACGACTGTATGATTGTATTAGTGTCAATTATAATGTTGATGCTATTTGTATTACTTTCAAACAATTCGGGTTGGTTCGGCAGTTTCCGGCTACCATGTCCCGTGGAGTAAATAGGACCTCGTCGGTAAGTTCCTGAAATTTGACTGAAGTATTGCCATAAGATGGAAAAATGACCAAACTGCTCAAATTACGGCTTATTAATAGACCAAATGTTACAATTTATACATAAAAAATACTTACTTCTTAATGTTACGTGCTTTGGCAAGGAGACATTTTTTGTAGATTCACTATTCCGGTATACTTCTCTTTTCGTCCCATTTTGATTTTTTATTTTACGCTCTAAGTCTATAATATTGCACTCGGCGTGATAAAATAGTTTCTGAAAAAGCAAAATAATATGATATACCTAATAGTACTTAAGATATCCATCGACTGGGCCAAAATCAGTTGGTACCTATATCACAATATGTTTGTGAATGGGTTATATTCAGATTGGCGCGGCGTTTAAAATTTTGTCCAGAAATTTTGTTTTATAGAAAACTGCTAGAATTCGGACTACATAACTAATAGAATTCGGTATCCAGCGATTTTTAGAAAGGAGTTTAATTTTGCCCAATAGGAACGTGCCACCCTGTATAACGCATAAATGATAATAATTTAGAAGAAAAAAGTTCATAATAGGTATGCAATGTAAGTGACTATAAACATATTATACCTAATTCAAAAATATAGACTTTAACCCTGGATAGCTAACCTCCGTCGAATCGACGGGCATCGAAAAGTAATATCGCTGTCTCTTTTTAACGATAAATCCGATCATCTTAGTTCGGCTAGTCAACTCAGTCGGCGATGAGGTTGTCCTAATAGCATACTCGCCGATAAGTTAGGTGTCATGCTTTTTTACTTTTTTGAGATATATGTAGCTGTTGCCCGTCGTTTCGACGGATGGTTAGCTTTAACGTTAGTATTTTAGTTTGACTACGCGTGCATATTTTAATTGATAACTGTTTCTTTTTTGATTTTTACGATGTTTTTATTAAGTGAAGATACGATAACTATTATGATAAGCCAGGAGTACAGTGACAATGATGTGAATGTCGATTCTGAAAGTAAAACCGAAGACATTTTGGCGGAAGATGATGTCCCTTTGGACATCTCTTTAGACGTCTCTTTAGACGAATATTATGAACCATTAGTCTCTGAAGAAAGACATTTGAGTCCACCATCTCATACATTTAGACGGTGAAAGTATGTTGTCTTCTTCTTCCTCTTCTTTTTAGCCTTAAGCATCCACTGCTGGATGACGGCCTCCCTCATATATTATATCCGGCCATTTCTGAATTGAACTTGATATATGCTTGGGATTGTTGGCAAGACAAGCCCACGCTTGTCAGCGGGTTGGCCTCGAATGCTGCTCCTTCAGAAACCTCACAAAGCAGTATCATATTCTATGGTAAGACTGGCTAAAACAATGATGCCAACGCAAATCAAAGAAAAGATCGAGAGCGATATTTCAGGGCAGCTATCCACCAGTCAAGAGCAGCATCCTTCGGGTTAAGGTTCTCTTCAAGTATAAGAAGATGAAAAAGAGTCATTAAAGAGAGAAAAACGTAAAAAAAAGACTTTTGGGAAGTAAAAATTGATAACAGTTAGTATTTCTAAGGTAGCAATATGTGGTGATCATTAAGTTATTTTTTGTGTCACATGTTCTAAAAAAACAGTTCATTTTGTATTAAAAAATAAAGTTTTATGTTTCCTTGTGCCATGCTACGCCAAAAAACTGATTATTTTAAAAAAAAAATTGTACCTTGAGCATTATAAACATTTTGATGAATAAATGCGTATTTTTCTTTAGAGGTCTAAGAAAAACCGTTATAATTTGAAAAATAAATAAAAATATTTAATTTTTTTTTTCTTAAATTAAGAAACCTATTAAATAACTGTAATATAAAGAAATAAATATCCTAAGATTGCAACTTATTACAAAAAATAATAGTTTTTCTAATGCCCGTCGTTTAGGCGGATGGTTAGCTTTAACAGGGTACTCGAGAAGGTTAGCTATCCAGGGTTAAAATCACCAAACAGCAATGATAGAATTAATTGCTGAATACAAAAAATAATAAAATAAAAATCACTAACCAATGTTTGTCGTCCTCTGTAATATACGAATTTTCGTCAAAAAGTATACAATACAAAACGTAAATTGGACTAGCGCAGGTTGCACGTCATCTAAGTCCACGATGTAGTGGGCGACTGAATAACTGACACAACGAAAACCAGTGCGTTCCTTGTAATTCCCGTGCTATAAGTGTCATTATCGCATGCACGCTAAAGCCGATAGAATATTTCGATATTCAGTGTTTATTTGAAATAGAGGTTTTTTGGGATTATACGCTAAGCCGGAAATAAATATTAGCATTTCGTTCTATAATCTTGTAGATTTTTTAATGCTCTTTAAGACAAAAAAAGAATTATTTCATTCCGACGTATATATCAGTTGGAATATTAAAAAAAAGATGAAAAACGACGTTTGCTATTTTTATTTTCTACAAGAAACTATACTAGATATCAAAAAACGGCTCTGAGGCCGCCTTCATTAAAGTCTAATTTATGTTATATATTTTTTTCATCGAAATCCGATAGTAGATAACGCCGGAAAATGGATTGAAAAATCATTAAAATCACCCCTTTGAATCAATATCTACAGAGATCAGCTCACAATCAAGCGATATGCGTTAAACTATCTCGATGACAGCTTGATCGTAATATTTTTTACGCTGAGCTATTTTTTCCACTGATCGCAGTTTTTAAATAAAGCAGTCTATTTTGTGTAAATTAAATGTCTGCTGCAAAACCTTTCTCATAGCTGATGCTTCAAACTTGATTCGGATACCTTCATAAAATCCTAATACAAACATAAAGTATCGCTTTTTCCCATGTTTTTTTTATTTATTTTTTTCCAATTTGACATTAATATTTTATTCTACTTAATTAAATTACTCAATATATTTTTATTGAACTTTTGAAAAATACTGTTTACTTTTAAATAAATCTGGGCTTACTCATAGTGAACATGCACAAATAACAGTACAACACTTTTGACATATTGTACAGAAAGCAAAGTTTGTGTTGTGAAAAAATATGGTTGTCGGCACCAGGGATCAAACGCACGACCTCTGCTACGAAAATCAAGCTTATGAAACGCTAAGCAACCAACGATTGCGTTGCAACTATTTATCGATATACTAGCTTTCCCGACAGACGTTGTCCTGTGCTCCTAACTGTGAATATTGAATTCGAATTTGTGTGGTGATATATAAATTATCTTTTGACCAATGCAATTCCGTCCTATGCATCTGTTCTAAACCATGTATTTTCCATCCGCATTCTTTCGATCGCACCAACTATCTAACAACTGATACCTAGTTCTTTTAAATGTCAATTAATTAAAATTCAAAATTAGAACAAAATTATCTTATAAAAAGTACTAAAAAAGTTAACTACTTAGAGTTTCTTTAATTTTCTATTTTTCTTAGTTTTTTTTTCTTCTAAAAGGACACTCTCCTGATAAAAGCCTACATGAAAAAAAAGAATTAGCGAAATTGGTCCAGCCGTTTGGGCGTGATGCGATGACATCGGGAAATAGCTCTCTATTTTTATATATAAGATTCTCAACCATAGCCATTATAGGAGAATTTTTAAGCCGGGTACGGTATACCCTGCTACATACCAGAAATGTTGATTTTTCTACCACATGCTCGTTTTGTTAAATAAATCCCAAACAAACATCGGTAATTCTTAAGTTCACAATATGTTTTGATATATGTAGATTCGATAATATAAAGGTATTCGTTTTTGAATACGAATCGAATCGACATTCAATTCAATCATTCAGCTTCGCCTCTATCGGAAATTGGGGTGTGAATACGACAATAAGGCCTCCCTTCTTCCGTTGCCATTTCCACAAAAACGTTGTGATGTGACTGTTAAAAATAGATTGCTTCCAACCAAATAAATTTATCAAAATTATTGGTAAGGTACAAGGACATATTTCTACTGTATCGTTGTAGAACATGTTTTCAAATAAATAGGGTTTCGTAGAAAAATATTTCTTCTAGATATTCTATGACCGGACAATATGCATTTGCATATTCGCATATGCAACTTTTCTTTTTCTTTTGTTTTCTTAAGGATAGGTTATAAGTTTGACTTGTATCTTTCAAATATGTATAGGATTGCCTTATCAATGATTTTGTTTTCATATTTGGATTATATTCATACAGAAACTGTATTATAGGATTGCCCTAGAACAGGTCTTACCTAGTTGGGTAATCATTATCGTATTTTTTATATAAATAAACAAATAAAAAAATTAGGTCTAAGTAATATTCCAATAGACGGTTCAAATTTTGATTTGTCAAGAATAGTGTATAGTACTTAAGTATTGATTATTTAAAAAAAAACTTAGTGTATGTACCTAATTGTATCTATGTACAGTAGAAGTCCGATAATCCGGCACGTTCGGGACCGACGCGGTGCCGGATTACCGAAAATTCCGGACTATCGGGCGGAATAAGAACAATTTTTAAAAGGTTTTTTAATGTTTATCTAGAAGCCAATTTTTCGGTTGTTACCGATTGAGAAGCAAACTTCATTAGTTCATCTTTTTGGTTGTCATAAATAGTTGAAGAGCCAATATTAAACTCATTCATTAAAACATTTCTATTCTCGCCTTTTTCTAGCCGTTTGATGATTTCTAGTTTCTGATTGAGAGTCAGTGTTACTTGTTTTCGTTTCTCTCCTTTTGAACTCGAAGGGTTAAGTTTTGAAAAGATGGTCACTGTACAGTTAGAACGAAAATCACTTTTTTATAAACAGTTTGAAAAGTTACGTTTACTGTGATGGACACAA
The DNA here is from genome assembly GCA_963576905.1 of Mystacides longicornis. NCBI lineage: Eukaryota > Metazoa > Arthropoda > Insecta > Trichoptera > Leptoceridae > Mystacides > Mystacides longicornis. The sequence continues at coordinate 14,276,538 of OY756433.1, read as the reverse complement.
AACAACAACGCATAAAAAAAATGGCGAAGACGCTTCGTGATTGATTATCGGAGCTGCACTGCACCTGAATTTGTTGTGACAACTGAGATTAGCCGATCGCTAATTGTTTCCGAACAATACCGAGCGCTTCCGGATGATCCCCAACTATCCCGAAAACTTCCAAATAGCTCTGGAACGTTTTTATTTGCTTTAAAGACACACTTTTGGTGAAAACCAAAATTTTTACAATTTTCCGGAGCGATGCCGGACTATCGGGCATTCCGGACTGTTGGATGCCGGACTAATGGACTTCTACTGTACTGTGTATAATGGTACATTTTATTTATTTGGGTAACTTTTATGTTTTAAGTAGGTATTTATTGTGTATATTTTATATGCATGCATACAGTCCGATGTCTAATAATAACAATATTATTACAATATTATTACAAACACAAAATGTACCCCTGGGTGCGATTCAAAAGGTATAATAAAACTACATAATGGGTGTGACATGAGTAATGTTTTGTGAAAAATATGTTTTTCGTATGAGAAATGTACAATAATTGTATGCTGTACCTCCTTTTTAAAAACTAGACTCATTCATTGTTATTATTTTAACCGTTTGCCTCGTAAACAATAAACAGTAGCCCTAGTATAAGTTTTCGATGATCGAATATCGAAACGATCATCGAAAGAGTTTCGAAAAATTTCCATACAAAAATGATCGAACGATTCGATCGTTTGATTTTAGAACACTATTTGCACGTTTATAAGCGCTTATTTGCGTGCAATTAGCTTTCGATAAAACTCGTACTAGCCCCACAGTTGTCTCACGCTCCGAACGAAGAAATCGCCGTTGAGCACTAAATATGAGTCACGTGCAAATTAAACTCTTACACTACGGCTCATATTGGGTGTGTAACGACGTTATCTTGCTAACAACACACAGTACCTACCTAAATCAATAAGTTACTAAATACTAAATGGGAGGTTTTCTAGGGAACTTCCCACAATACACACTAGGTGGCAGCGCTTCTAATCCGGTCTATTATCAAATTATGACAGCTGTCAAACATACCATCTAGCATTGACTGATGAATATTATGCTATCTCCTCTCTTTTTTTCTCAATTAAACAATTTAACGTTTTAATTATTGATGATTGCAAAAGTGGCTTTTTCTAGGAGGCAAACCACAGTGTGTCCTTTTACACTACACACAAACAAAAGCACTAGGTATGTATTTGTCTTCAAGGGTAGATTTGCAGTATGTACTGTTCTTTAAAAATAAGTCTCAGTGGTGCTGTTCTGTACCTTCTTGTTTTATTGTTTTCTGTTACGGTATTTTTTCATTTGTATTTAGGTAGGTATATAAAAAATAAAATAAGATAAACAATTATTTTATTTGTAATAGTATGTAAAAAGAAATGTACAATGATTATTCTAAACATATGGTTATAAACGTTAATTTGACCAGTGTTGCCAACGCCGTTTTTCAAACGCAAAGTAGCCAAGCTGAAAATTTAGATTCTTTCGTCGCATATTCTCGTTCCAAATAGCCCCCTTTGGCAACACTGAATTTGACAATAGACCGGATTAGCTAGGGCGCCTCTAGTGGCACAAAATGGGAAAAAAACATCCCATTGATTGCCTTTTAAAGAGTAGGTACCTAAAATTTCATGTAAATCATGTAGGACTTAACTACAAAAAAATGAACGATCACTGTTGGCAGCCTAGTAGCGTACAGTCGTCGATATTCGTTCAAGCCACAGAATACTAACTTTTCACGCTATCAATTTTCTTCAATATGAAAGATTTAAATTGATTGGGTGAGTAATATTAGAAAGGAATATGGAGTGAATGTTGACTAGAATGAATTGAAAAAATCGTAGTGATTTGGATATGTTAGGAGAATTACTTAAGAGAGAATGACAAAAAGGATTTATAAATCTGAAAGAATTGGTGCATGGAGACGTGGCCGACCTAGAATAATATGGACCGATCATAATAGATACCGTTTCGTTTCTAAAGGCCAATTGAGAATCTCTATGCTCTTGAATGAAGCGAAAAAGGTTTGTCTGGATAGTCAAGAATGGAAGTCCCAACTCTCTGCCTACCCCCTCCGGGAAACGGAGTGATGTGTTAAAAAATAAAGTGTATTTGTTTGTGTTCATTTTAGGTAGGGACAGTATATTTAAAAAAAAACACAAAAGCTCAGATTTACCTATGAAAAGCGTCGGTCTTGATATGATTGTAACGTCATTTTTATTAAACATACCTTTACCTATTAATAAAACCTTTGCATCGGTGTTGTAAAAAAGGTAGGTACATATTATTACGATACATGTTGGTAAATGCTTTAATCAGTTTTGTTTTTTTAAATGACTTGACATTTTGACTGATTGCTTTCAGAATAATTCAATACGGCAAACTTTGAAAAGTCGCTTTAAAGTTTGAAACTTGTTAAATTAAAATTGTGTTTTCCAGTACAACGCAGACACATTGTTGACTTTGTCTTACAGCTCTGTACACAAGATTCACATGGTTGGGGCAATATTATAATATGGTATGTATGCCTATGCGATTTTATCGATTTTCTGTTTACAAAAGAACAAGTAAATAATGTGATGTGGAGCACACGATGGCTCAACACAGAAGATAAACACAACCGCCTTAAGTATTTACAATCTCTTGAAATCTTCGCCTCGCCAACCCTCGTTATGCCTAAACGTCAATCAAAGTTCAAGAGAGTCTGTCACGCTAACTATAATAAATGGCAACAATTCTTAAGAGCCAATGTCAATTCTTTTAATGTGCCCTCTATAAATCAGAGCTCTGTTTAAATCAAATGAAGACTGAAAGAACATAAGAATACTTACATAATATAGTGATAAAAAAACATCAAGTATTTCATGCAAAAAGGTTACGTTAAATTGTTGGTTAAATCTTAAGCCTTTTGATATGAGTTTTATTTGTATTTGACAATCGTTGGCTCCCTCAATAAAATGAGCATTGGAAGACACACATTTAGAAAAAGATTAGTCTGTCCTTAGGGTGTTTTTGCAATCCTGTTTGGCTTCCCCAAATCAGCGGCAAGAAGTTTTAGGGAGGTGAATCAATCAATCAGCTCTCTCTTTTTTACCGCTGTTATGGGCTAAGGGAGGCAACGAGAACTCTAAAAGATGTAGATAAAACAATGAGAATAAAGAAAAAATAACAACTAATGACTCTAAAAATTCATTACTAATGTTCGATTTTTAAATGGAACAAACCACTACGGGCTTACGAAGGTCTTCTACTGTTATTTCGAAGGCTGGCTTAGTGTGATCACTTTACGTTAACAACGTTCGCCATTAGGTGGTAATGTTTTTCTCCGAAACTCCTAATCATGAGAATTCTCAACATGTCGAAAAATCTCATGTATGCAACAAGTAGAAATTCAATAATAAAATGAAAAATAGAGATAAAAGTTGGAAATTATTGAGAACAAGAGAGCAACCAAATTTAAAGAATGCAACTGCTATCATGTATTTGGCGCCAGGATATGACTATATCCATTTTTGTTAATGTCTCATATTTATTGCCTATTGGCTTTGTTGGTGCACAACGTTCTAATTATGTTTAGATTCCTGTGACCTTTTCAGGACTAGATCTTAAAGAAAAAATAACAACTAATGACTCTAAATGGGAATAATAAAAAATGCATTACCGGCTTTCAATTCTCATTTTATGTTCATTTATTTTAAGGCGTTTAATTTTATTCTTTTTACTCGTATACACATTCAGTGCAAGAAGAATATAACGTGTTATGAATAAAAAAATAATAACTAACAAATAAAATAAAACGCAGCAGAAAGCGTGGATAAATTGCAGAAAATTTTACACATTATGATGTTTTTTTTTTCAGGAATATTAAATCTGATATAACTACCTAACTGTTTGATTTGACAGCGTGTTTAAACACGATGAATAAATAAAATTAATGAATTTATAGAGCATTTTAAATAAAAATTATTTCTTTAAAAATAATAAATAAATACAAAGATGTAATTATTAATCCCCCCTGGACGCCCACCAAAAATGTAGGGATTTTTTTTATTTAGCTTTCCCGCAAACGTTGTCATATTTTTACTATGAATATTTATTTCGAATCCTAAAAATATCTTACTACCTAATAAGTAAATTTTACCAATAAAATGCCGACGATGCTTCCTGTTTTAAACGATGTTGTAGGGCACATTCTATAAATAGCACCATCTATCAAATAACTGTTAGGAGCTATTAGTCAAAAGCGCTAAGAAGGATACATACGTTAAGTTCCGCGCTATCTTCATTATAAGAACTTTCTCCTGACAACAGTATGCACAACAAAAAAAGAATAAGCGAAGTTGACCTAGCTGTTTTTTTTTTAATTGAGTACTATTTTTAATTGATCTATTATTGTTTATTTAACCTTAATTCTTCCAGCCAATGAGCTGTATAGATATTGATTTTGTTATAATGTTGTTTTCATTATGCTACACCCACAAACAGGCCTAATTCTTGTGGGATTTTTCGAAGTGTTTAATTGTTAAGTTAGTTTTAAGAATGAATTTTTTATTCGAAAAATTATTATTATTTTTGTAACGCGTGATGTGATGACTAATGGAAACAGGGCTCCATTTTTATATTTAAAGATTTATAGATTCTCCTTAAAACTCTATTACTAAAAAAACTATTGTTTATGTTGAGACTATTTTTCAACAATTTTTACATTTGAAAAATATATCAGTCCAATTTTCTAATCGTTAGTGAAAGTATTCTTTATCGTTTTTTTTTTTTTTTAAGAAAAAAACCTTTTTAAACTTAACGGGATGTTCTGTTAAATCTCAGATTGTGTAGTACAAAACGAATAGTAGGTACGTGTCTCACACAATAGTTACAACTCCTCAGAGAGATGGCATTACACGTGCCTCAAACAATCCCGAGGACTCGTTCAACACAACTCTCTTAACGTGTGAATGTCCTTAACTAGAGGATATGTACATACATTGACATCAAAATTATACGAATACTAGCTGCGCCTCGTTCCATATCGCAGTTTTCGTCTTTCCATTAGGTATACTTAATTACATATGCCTATCCTGGAACAGCCACAGAATCTCAGACATTTATGACATTCGATCCCTCGAACGTGCTGTAACATAAACAGCACATCCCATTATTTCTCGATATATTGGGAGCGTTTCCAACGAGCTCCCGATCATATTCCCACCAGAGCAATCTATAAAAGACCTGTCAATAAGCCGTTCGGGGTCAGTCGTTACTTTGCTTTCCACGTATGCGGAGAGAAAGGAGACGTCTATTCTTCTATTGCAAAAAGAATCACCCTTTTTGATGCACCATTATGACACCTTTCATCTTCTTCTTACCCTGGGCAATTAGTATTCCCACATGATGATGGGGTCTGCTCATTGACACCTTTCGTAGGAAACTTAATTTGGCGAATTAATAATTTATTATAGGTAAATAATTTCTAAGTGGACCTTCGTTGGGTGAAGACTTGTTTACTTTGAAGTTTTGCGTAGCTATTTTTAATATTGCGGAGTTTTTTTTACTAGAAATATGCAATGGAAATATGTATATTATCTACAAAAGATTCTTTCAGTAAAAATATGCACTTAAAATAATAGCAACGAAACGTCAAATGCTTATATTTATGTAGGACTGTAAATTACACACGGTGGCATTACCAAACAATTTCAATAACTTTACAAACTATTGATGTATGTTTTTGTACTTCGAAAAGCATTTTAATAATGCGATGTAAAAAATGTATAATAAAATGTTTGATCATGTACTGTGGTATCCATAGCAATGCTACTATAAGAGAAATTCATAACATATCGTGATTTATAATGATAGTTAGGAAGGTAGGTTTATAGAAGCAACATTTACGAGAAATAATTGCTAATGACATTTTTCGATTATTCAAAGAACGACATAATATGCAATAATTTAAATAAAACAATTGATTTGTTATTCCACAATATTTATTTACCTGACTAGTTTCGCAGGAACAGGTCCTGCATGGTCACAGAAGTTTCTAAGTTATTGTGCAATAACAAATCAATTGTTTTATTTAAATTATTGTATTTAAATAATTCCAACAAGAATGCACGTTCAATTCGTTAATTTTATTAACGACATATGCACCTCGCAACTTCCAGCAATAAGTTGACAAAATTAACTTTAGAAGAGCATACTAGAGATCAATTTTTAAAGCAAAACCTTCTGTGAGTTAACGAAACCTGGCCTATAATAATATTCACCAAATCAGAAACAGTTTAAAGTTTTATCACAGTGTAATATTGTCTGTGTTTAGTTTATTTTCTTTTGGTGTTTGCTTCTTGGCATCACCTATTATTGTATTTTTTTAATGTTTTATAAAAGCAACCGCTGGTTGCGTAGACAAATAAATAAATATAAATATGGAAGTACATAAATATCAACCAACTTTTTTTTTACATATAGTATTAGCAAAATTAATAGCCTCAAGTCTTCAAAAATAAACTTAAAATTATAATAAAATTTGGCACCTACAAAAAAATGAATTCCGAAAGCAGCGCGTTTTAGCTAACAGCTTTTCATATTTATATATCAGTGTAAGAAGACTGTTCACAAAGCGTAACTTTCCCTATTTTTTCTTCTCCCTGTGGTGACAAACTCTTTTTAAAAAAAGGCGCACTTTTTTAACTACCAACTTTTTGATCCTAATTTTTACATTCATTCAAAAATGCAAGTGTACAAGTCCACGATAAGTAAGACCCGCGATATGGCTCTGAAAGTTGTGCATGAAAACAAAAACATCAACAAAGCGTGCACATTGCAGAGATGAAAATGCTCAGCTGGGCTGGAACAGTAACTACTAACGATAGAGTTAAAAACGTCCATGTCCGGGAAAGCTTAAAGATCACACCCTTAAACGAAAAGATGGTATGGGCATGCTATGAGGCAACCACAGGACAACATGATCCATAGAGCTACGGATATCGAAAATTCAGTCAGGAGACCAGGCAGATCATCCCCCACATGGTTGTCGAGCATCAAGAGAGATCTCAGGGAAAGCGAAGTGGAACCAGAGCTGGCGTTTAGTAGAGAGTCTTGGTGAAGTAGAATTAGGAGAAATAATGGGACAAAGGTGAAGGCTAAAAAGAAGTTACATTCATTATGTTTGATATTTTAATGGTCAATTTTTTATTTAAACTGCCACTGGTCTTTCACTTATCATTTACTTCGAATGGCGGAAAAAAAGATCACATATTATTTTATTTTATTTTATTTTATTTTATTAACGACTAAAAAAAAGTCATAATTCAGCATAACAGGTTTGCACCCTTTTCGCTGAATAATGAGAAACAATACAAAATAATATATAGGTATATATAAAAAAAAATACAGGCAATGAAACATTGGTAAAAATAATATGAGAAAACAAAAAACAATATTATTATGACATTATAAAAAGTTACTAAGTATGTAGTCAAAAGTACATTATTATTATGTCTATGATACAAACAATAATTGTTATTATTGGCGCGCGATAGATCTGACAACATGCACCGGCACAGGTAATCACCTGGACAGCATTCACTACAGTTGCATACATAGGTACATAATTATTATCAACACAGTGCGCTGTGACACTTAATAATAATACTGTTTATTAAACTAGTAATGTGAGCGCGCACTTCGATGAAATCCAATCATCGATTTTTCGATTTATGGAAGATGCTTGGACAGAAATTTTTCTGTTCTTGTGTTATTAAAGAAAATTGCGAGTAAAGACTCGCACGGATAAATCGACAACATATACAAAATAAAATTACATTATATTAAGAACATAATGGTTTAGACTTATAAGCTAAATATTAATTAATATTATTATACACTAAGCACTATTTATGTGGAGTACAAACAAGCAAAGCAAAAATACTCATTATCTGTTGAGGATACTTCCCAAAATATAGCTTGATTGTTTAATGTTTACTCAGTAAATAGGAAAAATCGAACAATTCATCCATTACTAATAACCAATTAATATTAAGTCACAAAGCTTGAATATTTTCAATATTTATTCTAGTCAAACAATGCTGTTGCCTCTGTTCTTACAGATAATGAATCTTAAGTCAGAGAATGACAAATGAGAAAAAAGATTGTACTATGTATATATTCGTTCGGCCGATCGCGGATATAAGATTACAATTTAACGACCTCACATCGATAACTTTTGTATTCGCAAGCTGAAAGGTTATAAACAGTACAAACACAGAGAAGCGCGTGGTACAAGAGGACGTTAACGACGCGATAGTTCTAGCTTCGAGTGCTATTGCTGTTAGGCCAGCCGCACATTCTGATCCTCGCAAAAACTTTATCTCCGAAAACATAAAAATTTTATGTACCACCTTGAGTGTCTCCCGTAAGTGTTATTATGGGCTCTAGATCCTGACTATTACACAACCTTTTTTATATCCGGTCATACCAGCTTACAAACATGTACATATTGTTGCTGGGTCAAATTATTAAAGTTGGTTCTGTACAATCTATTTACTGCTTCATATATAACAGAGACCTTTAACGTAGAGAGCTTTCAGCGATACACCATAACGTAGTAAAAAATTTAATATTTCCTGCAAAATAGTAGATATCTGAGTATGCTATATTGCTTTCAAAATCGAAGCCTTCAAACTCTGGTTGTACAAAAGAATGATAGGAAGGTATCTCATGGAGAGATTACGAGCTCAATGTTGAGGTCTTGCGAGTTATGTTGAAGGTCTTAGGAGAGATGCTGACCATTGTCGAAAAAGGAAAATCTCATGCCACGACCACGTCATCCTTAATGCAATATGCCCTTCTGCAATAATTCATTGTGGAAAATAGAGGGCAGAAGGATAAGGTGTGAGTCCCGGATTCTGAAGCTAATTAAATAAGTCCAGAATTCACAGATTCTTAATTGAAAATTCTCAATAAAACCGGCGAATCTTATTGCTTGAGGCAATTTATTACAGCGGTTTGCAACCGTTTCGTCCACTTTGAGACAGGCCCCGGGTCAAAGATTCATAATATGAAAAATACCCGACTGGGAAACATACCCGAAAACTGCCATCTTGATTATTATCAAGATGCAGTTTTGGATACTTACACCCGACAGCTAGGCTAACGAGCGCGGTATCGTAAAAACACAATTTATTAATATTTTGTCCAATTTAGATTTCAACATTCCATTCCACATTACGCCATTCACACAAAAATAGGAAACAGCAAACCGAGATATTATTACTTTTCTCTCTATAAGAATTCAGCGCGGAGTAAGTCCAACTCAGGAGTGATTTTTCAAAAGGCCTTATTTCCACTAAACACACATTTTCAAATAGAATGCGTTTTTTGATGTCGTGTTGTTTACTAATTTTATCTGAATAGGGAATTCTACTAGTAATGCTCCTTTTACTATAAGAAATAAGGCTTTTTAAACTAAGCTGTTGCCTTTTCCAGTTGCAATTTTGAATAGACTTCGCGATTCCGTCAAAATCTTCATAGAGGTAAAAAATGGAAATAAGCCCTTTTGAAAAATAACTCCTCAACTATAAACATGTCAATCTCACCCGGAACATCTTTTATTCGAACGTGGAACTGATGGTTAGCAGCGAATAAACAATGAACATTGTTTTGAAGAACAAAACACCAAGTACTCAATTCAATCCCGATAGATCAGACCACAAACTTCAACAGTTTATTTTATCTATCGTCTTTGATCCAAGATGTTTTGTTTATCCATCAACAACATTTTTTATATTTAAAATGTAACTGTACATATTTTTATTGTCCTTCACTAGATACTTACTTCTTATTTTTTTTCCAAGCCGTCTTGTCCAGCGCAACGGACTCCCGTTGATCTCCCATACCCAGGACGTCCAGGAGCCGAGGTCAAGTGTTATAAAAAGGCCGCCAACAGTACCTAGCATTGAGTTTAGCTAAGTTGTCGAATTGAGTTGTCTTGGTCTTACTGTCTAGCTAGAAGATTCTTTGTGGATCTGTCTACCCCGGACTTGGCTACATGCTCAATCCATGCAAACTTTCTTAATTTGATGTCTCTGGTGATGATCGGTTGTCGTGTGAGTGCGCGTTTCTCCACATTGCTTCTCAGTCTCTTGGCCAAGGTTCAAAAATTTGTTTCAGAATCTCGTTCTCAAGGATGTTGCTGATCCTTGAGTGTCATGTTCCAGGATTGCCGGTTTGATGACGTTATTGTTCACTTGCAGTTTCAGTCGGCTATAGACACAGACTTGAAACAAAATAAACACGAGACAGTATTGATTTTTTTTATTTGGTTTAACATCCAACCGGCCTTTAACAATTTAAAAAATACTTAATATAGAGTAGTATAGATAGGTGCACATCAGTATAAGGATAAATAAAAAAGAATACAATTAAGTAATGTCCAATTCAATCAATGTCCAAGTGCAATGTAAGTGACACTATCCGACTACCGCGATGTTCTGTCTTTATTGTGTAACATTGACATTCTGAAGTTATAACTTTTGTAGTTTATAAAGAGTTTCTACCGTTTCTTGCATGTCACTCCACAATTCACATCTAATATCTCTTTGGTGGGTGGCTTTGTCCTTTTTTGATCCCCTACTTACCCTTTCTGTTAGACCAACGTTTAATATCCTTTTGTTGACTGAGCTGGGGATAACAGCCTCATTTGAAAAGTGGTTTAGGTTAAAAATGCGAATGATATTCTTGCGGTTTTATTAATTTTTGGAGAAGGACGACGAAAATGTGTTTGGAAAGTTAAGTTGTAAAATAAATAAACAGTGGCGTGCGTCCCCTCATCATCAAACGTATCACTTCATTTTTACTTTACTTCTGATCCTCCCCTCTGAGTCTCATCCCTTCCTTCCATCCCCTCACCACGGCGCCTCGCAAACTCTTTAACAAACAACATTACTGGAATCCCTTAATTATTTGAGTAATATTTAATTGTTTTACCCCTTGTTTTGCAAATGTAATTAATATTATTTTCCTAATGACAACAATACAATTTTCGAAATGTAGTCCCTGGGATTTATATCGTAAAGAGGGTGGTTCAAATTGTTCATTTAAATCATCACAAGTTTCATCAAAAAGTTCCCCGCACGCTGATTTATCTGCATCAAACGTCTTAATCAGTACATAATGATTTCAGTGAGCGCACTCGCATAGTTCTCCGTACTAATTAAGTGTGTTGCCGATTAATTTGTTGAAAGCCAATCTGCAGGTGTGGGTATCCTAGTTTTTGGAAGTCATAGGTTCGATCCTAGTGCCGACGATTTTGTTCATTCACAACACAAGCATTGATTTCTGAAAAAAGCGTACATATTATGTTCACTTTGAGTGAGCTCATATTCATTTAAAAAAAGACTAGTATTTTGTCTCTCGAATGTGTTTGTTTTCTATGTACCTATACCTCTTTTCTAAAAAGAAAAACTGGTAAATTATGAAGTTTTATACCTTTTAGTTGAGATAAACATTTTGACAAAGTTAATCTTATGCTAAACATAAGGCTACCAAATGAATATGATTATGTGAGTGTGCTATTTAAAATGCTTATTTTCGGATGTAAAATTTTATTCATTGAAAATCTTTCCGCCGCTTCTATATTATATTATTATTTATGCTTATCCGGTATTCATACCTATTTGAGTTTAACTTTTGAAACATAAGAAAAAATGTTCGTCGAAGTAAAAATAATACGATTTATTTAAAAGTTACCGTGACTGAAAGTTGATCCGAGGAAAGAGAGGCGCACGTAGAAAAGAATCAACGTAACTAATTGGGTTTCTTGTGATGGGGCCTGTGCACCGCTGGGAGCTAAGAGAAGCCTTCGCTCCTACCGGAAACGACTCGTGTGATTTCCGGCCATTGTTAGGAAGAAACTTAGGATTGATTATCTCTCGGGAAAGGAATACGGAGCTCTATAACGGCTCTGAGAGAAAGTTAAGTACACGGTGATTTTTAACATTGTTAGATACTATTTATTTCTTTTTGTCTATTATGTGCCTCCACGCATAAACATACTTAGGTACTCGTTTTTTTCGCACTTAGGGCCGGTTTTATAAACTAGAGACCATAATAATATTCGTAATAAGTTCAAAAAAAAATTATTGTTGGTTACTATGTTTACAATTGGTATCTATGGAAATGGACAGTACGCCGCACTCTGAAACAAGCTCTCTAAAAATTGATTCTAAAAAGTTATATTTGTTACAAAATATTAATATATGTTTTCTGTGATAAACGTGTAAGAAACCCATTTATGACAGAAATATGAAATATAGGTACTTTAAAAAAAATATGTCAAAACATGACAGATCCTACCCAATACGAAATAGAAAAAAACTTTATGTTCAGCTTATTTTATACTTGAGTAAAATAAGAACATTTTATTTCAGCTTCCATCGTTTAAGGTTTGTGATGTAAAAATACCTTCAAATCAAATTTCTTCAAGTTTCACGCTAGAATAATAACTGTTTCATTTTATTAATTTTTATTTTATTTTTATTTTAACATATACAGACAGTGAAATTGATACAAAAATAAGACAGTACTTAAACAATTACGAAACACACTCCAGTTAAGTATATACATTAAAGCTTATACACATTAAATGTAAAAATAAAAAGTACCTAAATTTTAAGTACTCGGCTCAGATACTGGGAAAGGGAAAAGGGGAAAAGAGGACAGGGTAAAGGTAATGTATTGTTTCTGCTTGTTCTGAGAAAGAGTAGGAGCAATCTTAACACAATAATTCAAAAAAGTTGGTTTAAATGGGTTCAATTCTTTCGACGTATGTATACAATAGATAAACATACATCACATGTGATGTACTACCTACTACACCGCCATCTTTTGAATTTTTTAAAAAGTAAAGCAATTATAGAGGAATTGTTTTGATTTCAAATTTATGACCCTTCGAACTTCATCCCGCATCCGAATCAACGATAACTATTACATAATGCAATGAATTATTAGCTAAAAATTAATTAACTTTTTACATCGTAAATTGCATTTTATTCATGTAATAAGCCAAAATTATTTTTTTAATTGGGTTAGGTCGAAGGTCGACGGGCGGGACAGCTAGTCTCAAATAAATTTAAGTTTGCCCGCTCTGGTCGGACTCTTATGCGGTGTTCAGACGGGGCGATGTAAGGCCAGACGATTTCGCTTGCATAAAAAAAATATCTCTCGGTCGCCCATTGATCGTCTGATGTGTTCACACGAGTCCACCGGCATACCTACATTCAATTTGTCAGGTGCGCTGATTGTTTTAAAAATGGCGGACGTCGAGGTAGAAGTCGCGGAGTAATTGGAGTTAGTTGAAAATATTGTTTTAGACGATATAAAAAGACTCCTAATTGAGGAAAAATAAAAAAAAACTTTTTAAAAGGAATTGGATTCTAAGGAGAAATAAATTTAGAGCAGTGCTGTCAACTGTCAAGAAACAGAACATACGGACGCCGCGCATATCTGCGCATGCGTGAATCGTTCCACCAGATACAAAAGTTGAAAGGCGTTCAACTTGAGACGATATCGCTTTCAACCATTTTTATCACTTCAGATTTATCGACAATCTGTTCACACGGTTCAATTGGCTGGCGATATTTTAGTGTCCTGGCGATATTCGCCTCGTCTGAACACCGCATTAATGCGCGATAACAAATGTTCAATCACAGACCTCTTAAAAACCTGCTGGGAAGAATTGTACAGGTTGACGTCCTTGAAAAAAGCATTAAAATTTGTGCAAGATCTTTGAAAGAAAGAGCTTTGAGCGTAGTTTGTACTACATCTAGGCATTCTAAATATTGGTGGGGATCTTTTGGATCTTGAAGGACAATTAAAACTTATTCCCCCAAGAAGATCGCTGGAGTCGACAAATCAATTTTCAAAAGATTCAATCGCCATTTGACAAGTTGACAACAACAACATGTTCCATGTTAGGAATAAAGATCTTTCTAATAACAGTAGGCCTAGACAAATTCAAATTGGCGATCGACTACAAACGAATTCTTCGATAATGTCGAGTAGGAAGAAAATTAACCGTCCAGTTTTTATATTTTTATACAAGTGTCGTTATTTGGTTTAAATAATTTTTTTATATGTTCCAGTGGACCGTTAATTTTTTCGTACTATACATTGGCGAAATTTTCGTTTGTAGTCGAACGCCAATTTGAATTTGTCTACGGGGGATGTTGTCATTTACGCATTATTGTTCCTTATAATTGTGCAATATTCAACCGTATACGCCATATTTAACGAGTGACGAAATCTGTCGATCGGTGATCCGTGACCCCTAGTTTAAATATAATTCATATTCAAATCTAATCTTCTAAAAGAATACAAGAATTTATAATAATTTTGAATATTGTGAACTTTAATTTTATTTTTTCTCGTTGAAAAATCTTACATCGAATTATTCAACAGTATTTTATCCATATTATTTCTCTTTTTTCATTTAATGAAGGAGCGAAAGAATAATAATAGTAATATTATGTTTGGTTTTCTTGATAATAATGCTTCAAAATATGTCTCTAAATATGAAACTTTGTAATGGTCACATTAATTTCATTTAAAAGTTAGATGGAAATTGTTTGATATATTGTTATGGAGGAAGGCGGAATACAAATTTGTCCCTTAACTTCATAATTTAGTTAGTACATAAATGGATATTTAGTGGTAATTGACACAACATTACCTACGTACAATAGACCCTCCATACTGCCCGAGTAATACAAATATAAGGAATTTGGTTTTAACTCGCATTATACAATATATAATAGGCCGGTATAGAACTCTAAAAGAATAAACAAAGAGAGCAGACCGTCATTTATTTCTATCCAAAAATACCATATTTACCTACTTGCTCCAACCACATTAGGTACATACATTACTCATACTGATCTCCAATTTCTTTTTTGACCTGGCCTTCATTGAAAACGAATCAATGTGTTCGATCCGTGTAATTCCCGACCGACCACGACTTTAAGCCTGATATTTAAACTAAAAAATATACAAAATCGTTACAATAGATCAAAATGTACCTACGGTTATTTATTTCCCTTCAATATCCTTTCTATTATCTCTCAGGTGAGAGAAGATTTCATATTCCTTTATTAACCAATAATCATTCTATCTATAATATTCCTCTACTAACCAATAATCTATCAGCATTCGTTCTTTTTTAATTTGCCCAAATCAGCTCAACTTCTTCGCTGTCATCTTTGCTGTAAGGCCCGGTACTCACTTGCGCCCCGAACGTGTAACGTTTTGATTAAGTTGATGCAACGATACTCGCTTGCGCCGCGAACATATTGTAACGTTGCATTGCTCTTGTCCATACCCATATTAAGAAAATGCTGTGCTTGAAATGATCATAATAGAATTTCATTCTGAACAATTTGGTGTTTTGTTAATACTTGCACATGATTGTAATTTACACGTGACTCGTTTATGTGAGCAACATAGACAGCACAAGGTGGTAATGCCGGCAATGGTATTCCGACATCATATACAAATCTTAGCACATTTTCGCTCCAGTTATGCCAACGAACCTAATTTTCTATAGAGTCACGTATTTTTCTCACGTTCATTATAAATTCGCTGTAGAATCTTAATAAGCGTCGCTTTCTATGCAGCGCGGGATGTTTTTTCATACATGAAAATTATACAAATGTTATTGTATAATTTTAAGTATTAAGCCACGAAGTGCCTAAGAAGAATATTGGGCATACGGTGGTACCACACCATCACGTACGACGCTATACGCCGGCGCACCCAGCGCATGCCCATCCACCATTGTGGAGAAGAGATGTACATAGATGTCACACGTGTTAAGGATGCTTAATGACAGGGCGCTGTTTTCTTCATATCGGAGTCGCTAAGACGAGAAAGACCTTCTTATACTGTTTTCCACTCCTTCAAAGCAGAGCTGAAGGATTTGGCCATACTGTGGAGAGCTCTTGTGGCCTCTCTTAGCCCCTAAATGGGGTTTGAAGAGTAAATGTATGTATGTTTTAAGCCACGAAAAAGGATAACGCTACTTGACGAGTCCAAGTGCCTGAAAAGGCCTAGGGATGAGAATGATAAATAAATAAATAAAATAAGCATGTCCTTTAAAAGATATCGCGTCTTTAGAATGTCCTACACATTAGTACTTAATTGGGTGAATGATTAGAATTTAGATAATAATATAATTATCTGAGTCCCATCTGTCACTGGTATTACATACGTTCATTCCATTTTTGAATATCATAATTGTAATATATAAAATAACATATTGTAATTAAAAACATATTATGGTACCTACATTCCATATTTTGAATATCGAACATTTATATTTTAGTTTTAAAATGTATCTACCATTACTCATTCCATTAAAGCACAAACAATAAATTTTAGTTTTAAAAATATTAGGTGGGAACATTCCATATTTAAATTACGAATAATGTTTGTAATTATGTAGTTTGAAAAATACATTCCATAATTGAATCACGCGCCGAACATAGGTCACCAGTATAATAAAACAAAATGTATGGTATCCGGCGCACATACAAAGCAGGGACCCCACAGCCTTGCCTAATGCCACTACATTAGCTTTTATTTTTATTAATGTGGCAACAAATAAAGACGAAAGTGGCGACGAAGAAAGTCGACTGAACCTGTCTGGGGTGGGGACACAACATACTCCGGGCCGATAAATTAGCCGGCCCACGTTTCGCACTAATCAAATTTACGTAATTCAATTTATATGTGTTCTCATTACAGAAAAGATTGTGAGTATTACAATTAGAGGTGGGCATTATAACGAAAGCTGATAAAAATAATCGATAAAAAAAAATAACCACTCTAACGTTATTCATATTAAACCTTTATCGTTATTCGTAAGCTGTGAAAAAAAGTCCTAACAAAAATAATATCTCAAAAAAAAATTATTTACACCATCAAAATAATCGTCTAAAATATCACAATATTAATTTCCGCCCTTAAGTAAGTGACTGTTTAATATTCCACTATTATTTTGCACCTCTAGATATCCGCCTGTTAAAAGTAATCCACTATTATTTTCCGCCTTTACGTTATTCGTCTGATTTCTAACGTGGCCGTTTAAAATATTCAAACTATTATTTTGCACCTCTAGATATCCGCCTGTTAAAAATAATCGACTATTATTTTCCGCCTTTACGTTATTCGTCTGATTTCTAACGTGGCCGTTTAAAATATTCAAACTATTATTTTGCGCCTTAACGTTATTCCTCTATCGTGGCGTATACTATCGCCGCCACTCTGTCGTGGCCTTGCCAACTGCACGACGTGTACAAAAGAAAGTGAGTGGGTAGTTAGGTAGCTACCTATGTGTGTGTTCCTTGATTTACGTAGGTAATATAGTATTGCCTCGGCCTAACAGTTTTGTAATGTAACCCTCCTAAGTCCATTTTTTACACAAGGTTAAAACGGTTTATTTTCAATATAAAGTACAATTTTGATGATTGAACCAACATTAACATATTATAAAAATATTTATTTTATTAATCGTATTGAATTCTTCATTCTTAGTTGTGCGGTACTGAACCTGGATTTATGAACTTTGTCCATACAACAATAATATTACAAAGTAATAAAAAATCAAAATGGAAAAATTGTACGGTAGAAAATTTTATGTAAATATTGTTCATATTACATAATATAAATTATTGTTATTATTCTTTAATACTTTTTGTGCTGTGTAGATCGCGTGATTGTTTATCTTCAGGGGGTAAGTTATTATTTTTTATAACTAGGTATACCTACCTATTGTATATACGCTACGAAATAAATAAGCCTTTTAGTTTTAAGCTTTTAAAAATAACGTTTTTTGAAATTAACGAAACAGCTATAACGTTTTTGAATTTAAGCCGTTATTCCCACCTCTAATTACAATAAGGTATCGATGATAGTTTTCTGCATAAAAATAATAACTGAAACGCTTACTCAAAGTTGTAGTAATCCCGAAGCTTTTTCAACTTTCAGTTAGGCTTTTTCTAAACTGAAATAAGGTGAATATCCATATTCATGTATTTTAAACAAAAAAAAAGGACATTAGGTTTGTAATGGTTTTAAGGTAATGAATTAATACTCTCCTATACAAAGATGTCAGAATAACCTACACAACTGATTCTCTGTAGCAATTTTTGTAGGTCATTTCCAACCTGAGACAGGCCGGTTTTGATGTGAAAATCATATTAAAAATCTGACTCGACTGGGAATTAAACTTTCTTAAACCATTAGAAAACTAATCAATTGGGAATGTTTTTAAATAATGTGTCAATAATCTGGTATGAGTGGGGTGTAAAAGGGAGTATGCATGTATATGTATATCTTTTGAAGTTCGATTAAAATTATATAGGTACTCTTAATATGTAGGTCTACACTTTTGATTTAAACTTCAATAGATGTAAGTATGTAATAAGGCAATGTTGAACATTGTGGAGGGCTTTTGTTGCCTTTCTTTGCTCCTATGTGTGGTCAAAAAAGGAGTATTGTTGTTAGTTTATGGTTGTTGTAAGCTTTAATGTATGAGTTGGTTATTTAAATGAAATACTACATTAATGTAAAAATCCCAAAGTTTTGGTTAAAGAGTCGACGACGTTCTAAAAGCATTTTGCAGAACGACATCTCTATTATATACCCCAATTGGAAGTGAGCGGTACCTGTTGACAAGTCATTTAAATGACTTAACGGGTTCCGCTCATTTGTTGCACTGTTTCTGTGTAATATATATTGTGTAAATAACTTTATTATTGTATGCTTATGTATATCTGTTTATTTAATAAAAGTGTTATTTAAAAAAAATTCCATCAACTAAAATTTTGAATTTCGTGGGCAATTCCATGCGATTTCAACAAATCGGAACAAAATTTCTTAAGAAATAGATTGAAGTGAATATAGCTGCAAGTGATTTCAAACGAATTATTTCCCCAAGTCAAAATTATCATCATGGCCGCCAAATTTCCTTATTCTGAAACAAATTCATCTTTCTCAAGAAATATATCCACCATTTACGTATCTTTTATGATGAAAACAAGAGAAAAATTATATTTTTGTTTTGATTGATGTTTTTAAGAGAGGTGACTGAACTTTATTCAATGTATTCAGGTTTTTTTCCAATTTGTTGAACACTGTTATTTATATCATAATAAATCACCATAGCGATTTGTAACTGTTTCCTTGACACTTTTCATCAAGCGTTACAAATAATAATAATAATAATAATATAACACTTTTCTATACAAAGGTGTAAGTATAGCCGGCGGAACTTATTGCCTGAGGCAATTTTTTCCAGTCAACCGGTCCCGTCCAATCTGAGACAGGCCAACCCCGGGTAGAAAATTCTAGTGAAAAAACACTTAGAAAAACTCTGACCCGACCGGGAATCGAACCCGGGTTGCGATTTGCTTGGGATTTCATTTAAAGCAAATCTTGTGAACACGTGGAAAAATAACGCGTCCTTTATATCAATCAATCAATACTCCCTTTTACACCTCCCTCAGGAGCATAGGGAGGCAACAAGAGCTCTCCATTGCGCTCGATATTGCGCAATGTTTTTGACCACCTCCCACTCCATGTCCAAATCCCTCTGCTCTGCTTCGAAGAAGCGGAACACAGTGTGAGAGGGTCTTCCTCGTCTTCGGGACCCTGATGGGAGGAAGAACAGCGCTCTCCTCGGCCAACTGTCATTCGGCATCCTTAACACATGCCCCAGCCAAGTCCATCTCCTCAATACTAAAGTTTTTATTTTATTTTCTATAAAATTATACATACATACATCCGTGGCGCTACAACCCTGTGTGAGTCTTGGCCTACTCCAGAAGATTTCTCCATGTCACCCTGTCTCCCGCCATGCTCCGCCAATCGTCCACCCCCAGCAGTCTGAGGTCTCTCTCCGTCCAGTCATCCCAGACGGAGCTCAAATGACTTTCGTTTAGCATGCTGAAAGTCGTAAATCTCAAATTCTGGTGTCAAGGATTATCCTTTTTATGGAATAAGCTTGTAAAAGACGTGGAATATTTATTTTTTGTATAAATTGAAGCAAGGATATACCTACTTACCTAATACTTTTTCAGTCCAAAGTCCTTTACTAAATAAGCTTAAGACAAATTGTTTAATGTATAAAGCAGTGCAGGAGTACCTACCTAGTAGTAATGAGAAGAAGTTGAAATAAGACGTCTGCTCGAAGCTACAGACAAGATCGTTAGTAGATAAAAGTCAAAGAAGCCAAAAATGTGCACGAGAAGATACATTGTCTTTGTGGTGAAACCAAAGCAGGATGAATATGTCGATAAGATTTCGAGAAATATTATTCCATTTCTCTTTCCACTCAACCGAGGAACATTTCGTTCTCTTTGGGATAATGGATACCTGGATTATCTTTATCTTTGCAATACGATCACCAGCGTTGATAAGCTTAGACATTTTAAAACAAGAGTAATGCCAATCTCTGACATTTTCGGAAGAGCTTTCCATTTTAGGAATATGTTTTATTTTTATTCGAGCTGTAACTACGCGTATCTTTTGCGGTGAGCATTGAACTTTTTTTCAAGATTACCAATCAATTATTATCCTTTTTTTTCAATTTGTAATTATTTGTGTACAAATAATTACAAATTGAAAAAAAAATGTGTACAAATAGTTGTTTTATTTTAATTATTGTTTTAACGATGGGTAGCATATAATAAATAAACTAATTAATTAACACTTTTCTATACAAAGGTGTCAATATAGCCGGCGGAACTTATTGCCTGAGGCAATTTTTTCTAGTCAACCGGTCCCGTCCAATCTGAGATAGACCAACCCCGGGTAGAATTTTCAAATAAAAAAACTCTTAGAAAAACTCGGACCCGACCGGGAATCGAGCCCGGGATCTGAGGTCCACGCCAGTACAACTAAGCTACCGAGGTCGGTTATACTATGGAATAGAAGAAAAAAATGGAAATAATGACAAAATATTCAAAATGGAAGATTCAAAGGCTGGATGAAAGAGATCACTTCGGCGATTTTGCCCTTACATATCATAATCACCTTCTATATTTGTTTATGTTAGCCTATAGCCTAAGTAAACAAATAAAATGAAAAAACACTTTTCATAAGAAAAGCTTACATTATCAGTTCGTTTGGTATATTTTTGGTTCATTTGGATAGGCACATTTTTGTCAGTTCACGCTCTTGTAGATAAGCATTTGCTTCAAGTAGTGTCAATTTATCTGGTCGAGTATCGTTTCGATGTAAGTATACTTTTTGCCAGCTCACATTCTATGAGATCCCAGCGACTTTCGTTTTGACCGCTCGAGTACCTTTTGACTGATTGTTGAAGCAAATGGACTGTAATGAACTTACTTTTACTTTTTATGGCTGTAATGCTGTAATGAAGAGGGTAAAGAACAAGAAATTGTGGGTACAATATATGAAGGAATGCTCAAATAAATGTATATCAATTGTGTACTCACCGCCTTTTGTCCTTGAAGTCACTTGAAGTACACTTTGAAGTAAGACACGAAATCACGCACTACTGTCGGCCACTATAGTCGAACTGTTAGTTGTTGTTTGCGTGCAGTTCTTCCAGCAGTGCGACAGTGACAATAATTTGGCGGCAGAATCTTTATTTTTGTGCGAGAAACGATAGGTTTAAGAATGCCCTAACACTGAGACTTCTTTTTATTTACCAAATTTTTTAGCTGCATGACCTTAACAAAAGTGTGGTTAAGAAGGTCATACGCAGAGCTTTACATATCTAGGAATTTATATATATTGTTCAATTTGCATTTCAAAACCGTTATGACTACATTTTTTTGATAAAATATTCCTTTTAAAAAAAAAACATTTAATCCACGTATAAATTTCTTCTTTGTGTTTAATGTTTTCCGAGTTCCGCGCCAAATTCAACGATATCATTTCATTGCTCTTTGTAATTTATTATTTTATGGCGATATTATAATAACAGATGACCTGAAAATGACATTAATAATATTTAATTACTGAAAGAAATTATTCAAACTGAAATTCAGTTCCGTTACTCATATTTGGATAGGTGTTGTCGGACTGTTAAGGCTCTGCCATTAATCACGTGATGTTTTTTATCAACATATAATAAACCTCCGTTGCTCTGGTGATATGTGGTAAGACTTCAAACGAACCTGTGTAACATGTTAAAATTTGGGAAAAGTTTTCATTTGTAAATAAAATATTATTTCATTAAATTCTTCGTCTAAGTACCCGCCAGTAGGTACAGTGCCGGGGAGTAGTTCAAAGTCCAAATATCACGCGTGATCTCATTATGAGAATCGCAGTCTCACATCCAAATGACATCCAGGTACCATGCCTTGGCTTTCTATGAAATCACGCAGATACCACGTGGGCAATCTGTACCAGGGCACGCTCTGGCTGCATGATCATCTGAGTACCTCTAGAAATTAACATCTATAAGTATATCAATAACATAATGGGTGGTTGATAGACCAGCGGTTACGACGCCGGTTTTCGCACTGTTTCGTGCGGAGGTCGTGGGTTCGAATCCCGGCCGTGTCGACCATTTTCCGCTTTTCTGCTTTCATTTGCTTTTGAGCTCTAAGACAGTTGTCGAAACTGGACTCGCCTAAAACATAATCTTTTTGTTATATCATAAATTTAAATTATTTAACAATAAATTAATTATAAAAAAAATGTAAAAAGAAACTATAGATAATAGATATTAATTAAAAAAAAAAAAAGAAAATGTTCTGTGCTGCACCATTGTAAAGATGTAAATTTAATATGTTGACACAGTGAATAAACAAACTCTCAATTACAATACCTGATGACTTCTGAGAATTCTCCTCATGAATCCTTCTCCCATATGAGACTCAAGAGTCCTGTCTCTACTACCGTGAGCTAGCCAAGGAAGAAAAGAGACGAACTACAAGTAGATGAAAAATACAAGGAAAGAAGAACAACCCCCAACATCAGAGAGAACTTCACCACATCATTTACCCGTTACACTTGTCTCCCGCTTTCTTTGTAAACTTCTTTTTTAGATCTCTCCGGGCCACTGCTGAACACAGGCATCTTTACCTTCTTTATTTCTTGCTATCTTTCATCGATGGCATCTTCCTTGTGATATTTCGTGATTTCTTTCGAAACCCTACTGATGCTACTAAAACTCCTGCTTTCGGAGGTATACCACGTGGGCAAACTTTATCAGGTTGGTTATGTAATGCAATGAGGAGGGTTTTCTTCAAGTCTTTCAATGTGACCATACTTTTTCGCTTTCTTGTTATCTTACAATAATTTCAAATCCTCTTTTTATAATTAATCTGTGCTCACTCAAAATGAACACAAATACACAAATTTTTCAGCTCAGTCGTTCCAAATTCTAAGTACCTACTGTTTATACGTAACATAAGTCAACGTAAGTTTTATTTGATTTTCATTTTTTACATTTTTGCTTGCTTATAAAGAAAAAGAATTCAAGTACTTCTACACTTTTTCTGAATTTAACTTTTTTGAATTTATAAAAAAAAAATATTTATCAACTCTCGTCCATAAAAATGATAAAAAAATACAAAAGGAAGCAAAACAGACACAAAACAAAATCAAAAGACAGAGCAAAGCAATGAATCAAAAGCAAAATAGAACAAATTCAAAATCAATCGGCGAGGCTGAAAAGGTGAAAGGGCCCTTTCAGCCTCATGTCAGCAAATAGGACATATGGAGGACAGGCAAGAGAAGCAGCCAATATAAACGAAGAATAAGATCTACATAGGTCTGATGTATATGTTATGCTAAACTATAAATTCAACACCGAAGTTAAATTAGGCATTATATAGTGTTGTGTGGCCTAATACTTCTTCATTATCAAGTAAAAAAGATGTTCATGGTAAACTTTGAGCATAATTGCATAAGACGTAGATCCAGAGCGAGAAGCAGAGCAAACTTTCTTTATCCTTGACACGTTGTTTGTATTGGCACAAAAGAAACAATAAACAGAAAGAACTAGCACTTAAGCGTGCGTAATCTGTCATCACCCATTAATAAATTAGTTCTTGTTCATTATCAACGATATTAAACGATCAAATCGTTCGATAATTTTGTATGGATTTTTTTTTCGAAACTCTTTCGAATCGAATATCGAAATGATCATCGATCATCGAAAACGTATACTAGGGGTACTACTCTATATACTTAAACTCACAACTGGTTTCATTATATATCCTGGTTCCGTACAGAGTGTACTCAACATAAAAAATAGTGAGTCAAAAGTGTTTCAGGATAACCATTAACAACTAGTAATTCCCAAACGATTACAATTAGTAAGATTTTAATAAAACACGTGATCTTCTGAGGGTGACATTTAACTAAGCTGTCCCCGAACTACCCAAGACCTTTTAGGCGTGTCGACGCTGTGGCGACACAAATAGCACGAAATGAAATTTGATCCAATTTACATCCACATTTATTATCATCGTGGAGTTGCCTAAGTCCTCTCGCCCTAATGAAAAGCTAACAATGTTTGTAGGAGAGGTGAACTACAGATCCTCTCCCTTCTTGAAACGGTTTGTTTTGTTGGCGGCACACGGAGGTTTTGTAATCTCACACACCATATTATTTGGCTTGCCCACAGGCCTGGCTGTTAAACGATACAAAAAAATTACTTTAACACTATACTTTGTTTCTTATTCAATTTTCCAATGTAGGTACAAAACAAATCCTATATACTGATTTCAGAAATTTAAAAATAATACTTAATCAAAAACTTGTAGTAACCTCAAAATTTATATCAACTCGTATATCGGGACCCAAAAGTGATTTACGCAAAGGTTCTGATCTACTTCTAAGAGAGTATATTAAAAAAAATGAGGAGTAAATTTCTCTTTCTGTAGCTATAAGTCTGTATAGTTCTCTGGACTTCAAAGATAACGACATCTTAGTGATATCCATGAACATCCTGATTATACTTGGCAATATTACACAACCTGCAGGAATGCCCTTTTCAGTGTTTTTTTAAATAGGTCCTTGTAAAGCATTTTTTGAGTTTTAGCCTGAAAGCGTTGCTTTATTTATTTAGTCAAAACCAATGCGCTTGTATCACGTGTTGAGTATCAATATCCTTGAAAACATTCGCCTACCGATTACAATTTAAAAACAATACGATTTTAAATAAATTCAATATTGAATTATTTTGATAAAATCTGCTGGTAACAGCTGGTCATTATCTCAGCGCTTTCTGCTCCGTTAACTTTTTCGATAATTATTCCAATTCGGAATTTCTCGAAAGTTAGAAATATCACAAGACATTATTAATTAATGCGGTGTTCAAACGAGGCGATATAAGGCCAGACGATTTCGCTTGCATAAGAAATATATCGCTCGGTCGCCCATTGATCGTGTGATGTGTTCACACGAGTCCACCGGCATACATTCAATCTTTCAGGTGCGCTGATTTTGACGTAGTTTTAAAAATGGCGGACGGCGAGGTAGAAGTTACGGAGTGTTTGGGGTTAGTTGAAAATGTTGTTTTAGACGATATAAGGACACTCCTAATAAAGGAAAAATAAAAAAAACACGGAGATAGTGGGTGCGGAATTGGATTCTAAAGAGAAATAAATTTGGAGCAGTGCTGTCATCTTTCAAGAAACAGAACATACGGACGCCGCGCATATCTGCGCATGCGTGCATCGTTCCACCAGAAACAATAGTTGAAAGGCGTTCAACTTGAGGCGATATCGCTTTCAACCATTTTTATCGCTTCAGATTTATCGACAATCTGTTCACACGGTTCAATTGGCTGGCGATATTTTGGTGTCCTGGCGATATTCATCTCGTGTGGACACCGCATAAGATAGGCTCAAAGATATTGTGAAAATCTATCTCCATTATAGTTCAGTTTATATTTTTGGCTCAGGTTTTTCTCACAAATTACCGGTTTTCTTAATCAATTTACATTGAGAAAACAACTAATTCGTGAGAAAATACGTTTTATGATATGCTTACAGAAAGGACCCTTTACACCCTTTCAGTCGCGCCTTTTTATTTTATTTTTTTTTTTACCCATCACGCCGTGTCCCGTAAGGGGTAGGCAGAGAGAACGGACCTCCACTCTTTTCTATCCAAGCATACTTCTTTCGCTTCTTCCACCGACATACTATTTCTCATACAGCTTCTCCTATTTCTCTTACTTCTTACCTGGCCTTCCTTGAGGACGGAATCGATGTGTTCGATCCACGTCATTCTCGGTCGCCCACGCTTTCTTACACCTTTCCTTTCAGACTTATGAATTATCTTTGTCATTCTGTTTGCATCCATTCTTTCCACATGCCCAAACCATCTCAACTTATTAACTTTCATCTTTGTCACAACACTTACTTCCATACCACATTCTTTCCTAATATTTTCATTCCTTTCCATATCCCATAAAGTTTTTCCACATATTCTTCGTAGAGATTTCATCTCTACTGCATTTATACTACATTCTTCTTTTTTCGTCCATATCCACGTTTCACAACCATACATCATCGATGGTAGTAGGATTGCGTTATGCACTAGTTTCTTTGCTTGTAGTGAGACGTTGTTGTTTCTCATTATAGGTCTTAATGCACCGCCCACCCTGCAACCAGCAACTTTCCTACGTTCGATTTCTTTTTCACACTTTCCATCACGACTAAACATGCTTCCTAAGTACACATATTCATTCACTTGCTCAAGACATTCATTTTCTACGGTTACTTTGCAATTCGTTCTTGCTTCATCCCTTTCAAATACCAAAAGCTTTGTTTTGCTTACATTCATTTTTAGACCATTTTTTGCACAATTTTCAAACACACTTGACACAAGTTCTTGCAAATCATTTTCACACTCAGCCATAAGTACTAAATCATCTGCATACATAAGCGCACATACCTTTATTCCATTTAGTTCAACCCCTATATTTATATCTTTTAACCCCCTGACGCAAAAATCAAAGAACAAATTGAACAACCAGGGTGACATGACGCACCCTTGCTTCACACCTTTCGTAAGATAGAACTCCGGTGAAAGGTGACTGTTCACCTTCACACACGCAGTACTTTCCGAATATAGCAAAGCAATGGCACGAATCAACCGGTTATTCACTCCATAAATTGATAGAACTTCCCATAATTTACCCCTGTCTACCCTATCATATGCCTTTTCCAAATCTACGAATGCACAGAAAAGCTTCTGATGTTTACTCAAAAGCTTCTCCGTAATCATCCGCAGCGCGAAGATCTGATCGGCAAAGATTTTTATTTATTCATTCCCTATAATGAAGCTTTACAATTGTTTAATTAATTAATTTAAGTGATGATAATACTATATAATTCAAAAGAAGACCTACATTTTTTTCTGGCATTTAGGTAGACAAAACAACACTACAAAATCAGACAAAATCAAAACAAATTTTTTTTTGTAGAAATCCACATCGAACACGTTTTCTGAAATCAGGTCACTTCTAATGAGATAAAAAAAGTTTTACATGAAACTTTTGTTTGTAATAAATTTCAAAGAAGTGAGAAATTGAGTTTTTATTTTTCGAGAAAGATTTTTTTATAAAAAAAAAAATCTTTAATATTAGCTTTATTTCACGATCTGTATTTTTTCAAGTCTCTTTCTGAAAGACATAACGTTTCAGAGGGGAGTTTCTTGTTAAAAAGTCAGTGAAATGTAGTCG
Organism: Mystacides longicornis; assembly: GCA_963576905.1. Taxonomy (NCBI): domain Eukaryota; kingdom Metazoa; phylum Arthropoda; class Insecta; order Trichoptera; family Leptoceridae; genus Mystacides; species Mystacides longicornis. The sequence goes on along the minus strand of OY756433.1, from coordinate 14,248,786 downwards.
AAATAATGATTCTCGTATAAGTAATGGATCGTTAAAAGCGACAGAGGCCTATCGTATCAAGCAATTTCCTACATATTAATATCTACTATAATAACATTTATATTTTCTTCGCGTTAATTAAAATCTTCATAAAATGTGAGAGATATGAAATTTAGTACTGTAATTTACTTAGAACTCAGTTGTAACTACATAAATCATAAGGGTTGTAATTCATATCTGTAAAAAATTGAAACTATTTTAATGTTACGATGATAACAACGATCTCAGATCAGAATTTAAAAATAATTTTGTATATCATGAGGAAGACCCTCTCACACTGTGTTCCGCTCCTTCGAAGCAGAGCTGAGGGACATGGACATGGTGTGGGAGGAAGTCATAAACATTGCGCAAGATCGAGCGCAATGGAGAGCTCTTGTTGCCTCCCTATGCCCCTGAGTGGGGTGTAAAAGGGAGAATTGATTGATTGATTGATATCATAATATCCTATTCCTTTAGGATGGCTTTAGGCTATTTAAAATCACGTCACGACTTTTATCGACATTATTTTGTAATTTCATTACGAAGAAAAACAACACGATGGGTGGCGCTATATATTAAATACAATTATGCGTAAAATGAAAATGGCCATATATAGCCAGGCCACAGAGTGCCGAGACACGCGCGTCTTAAATGTAACCATGTGTTGCCATACGATTCACACTCACGGAAATATATATAAAAAAAAATGGATTAATTTAAACAGAACAAGCTTTCTTGCCAGATCAGCTGGATATTGATACACTTGTAATGAATGTGAGTCAAATAAATCCGAGAAAAGTTAAGACACAATAGCTGTCACCTTTAAGCATGGTAAAATGATCATGTTTCTCATTCTTTATGATATAGGTACTAGCTTTCTCGACAGACGTTGTCCTGTAGTCCTAACCAGAGTCGGCCCGTTCATTTATGTGCACTGCGCCCCCAGAAACAAAAATACATAATATTAATTAATTAATAAAATGATAATGTTAAAATATTTCAAAAACATTAATATTTCATTCGTATTCAAAGCTCAGGTGGGAACAACGTGAGACTATATGCGCGCGCAAACATTCTACCTCACCTATGAAGTACCGGTATACGAATGTGCCCGATAATTTTGTTGACTTTGTATGAAAATTTTCTAAAACGCTCGAAACGGTGTGGTGAAGCAAGTGGGATGGGCTACTATAAGAGCGGCAATCACGTATGTGAGAATGATAGGGAACTACCCGCGATGGCGTTGGCGCGTCGCAGGTGATCCATTCCATACTAACATAAATATTATATCATTTCTTAACCATTTTTTCAACTTTTTATTAGTTATTATGTTATCCGGAGCGGAGAAGAATCCAATAAATCAAACATCAAAAGAATCTGTTCAGCCAATCTCGAGTTATAAGTGTTTGCACTAACCCGACTTTCATTTATATTAGAGATGTAGGTGTCAATCGATAGAATATAACCGATCTAAGAAAAATAAATCAAATCGTTCATCCAAAATCTTTATAGAGCAACGTTCATATTATACAGAACAGAAAACTATGTACCTACCTATTTGAAAATAAACGTCGAACTTATTTAAATCGCTATTTTGGTATCAGGCATTTCTTTTTGATATGACGTTAAACAGTTATTTAAAAAAAAAAATATTCTTCTCGTAATAATGCACTTAAAGCACATTATAGTTAGTTCTTTGGTTATTCTGGACCTTGTCTCACGGGCCGGGGGTAAGAACAATAAAATGACCGGCAGCGGTATCGGTCGATCATTGTTCCCATAATAACAACGTTCAAACGGCAGCTTTTTACCGTTAGCGGTCATTTATCACACTTGACTCCAGCCCCACTCTGCTTCAAATTTAGTCATTTGTAACAGGACATTCATGAAACTTGATGATCAATGATAATTGGCCAAGGTAATCTTTATTCTTCCTCCCGTCAGGCAACCTACCGGAGACCTTCTTGTATGTAGTGTTACCATTTTCAAAAAATCTAATTAAATAAAGGAAATGTTTTATTTATATAGGATTAGTACTTTTACACAATCAGTAAGTTACAGAATTTATAAAATAATATTAGGGTAGATGTAACGTATATTATGGTAGATGTAACGTATATATAAAACCTTCTAATAACTTTTTATTATGTCATATAAGCGTAAAGCCTAGTTCAGACTAGGTCGAGTAGCTAGTGATTTTTAGTAACCAAATTACACACCACTCGACCAAAAATCGTTCTCACTACATTCGAGTAGAGTTCATTAGTTCATTAGTACGAAACATCAACTAATACCTACCTACGTATTATATAGAAATTTATTTATTTTATTTCCCAAACCAAATATTTTTACAATAAGTTCTATTATACTTATAATCTAGGTAGATATATACCTATATATACACACATTTAAATTGGCATACACATTTACATTTTTTATATATTGGGATTTATTATCTCACTAGGCAGACGCCTGTGCCGAGATAATATTTTTTTTAGGCATTGATACTGGTACTAATAGTACTAGAAATTAATATAGGAAACTCATAAAATATAAATGTAGAGAATAATAAAGAAGAAACCATGAATAAACTATATTTTTGAGACTAGTTGCATATATTATGTAGGATTACAGCGACATTCACTCCGATCTCTATGGTATTATCATAATTTTATCTATGGTTTCAGCATGAATAATGGTTCACACACGCATAGCAGTTGATATACACGTTAAGAGGGGGCGCTACTAGACCAAGAAAATAAAACAAAATGAATCGACTCGACCAAAACACCAACTAAACAAGTTTTAGGTGCTCCAAAAAATAAATAACACTTTATTTAAAAGCAAAATTGCAACTTTGAAATAAACATTAAAAGATTCAAAGGGCGGACTAATCCCTAAGGATTTCTTCCATTCAACCCATAATTACAATTAAAAAAAAAATGATGAAAATAAAGGTTTGAAAAGGGAAAAATTCAAACAAAATAAAACAACTCAAATAAGTGACATCAGCTTCATAATATTATTTAGATATTTATTAATTAGGTTCATAAATAAAAAAAACGTTATAGTACTCGACTAAAATACTCGACTATCGTGAATTAGGCTTGACGTACATTTCCGTTTGTTTTGCAATCTTCAAATTCTGCCCAATGTTCTTTTTGTTATCTTTCAATTAATAAGGTAAATTAACCTCTCTGAAAATTTCTCATTATATCATTCCGACAAGCGAAAAAAACCCTCTCGTCCTGATGAAACAACTACTGAAAATTTAACATCATTGCCTTAAACGTAATAATTGTTGTCAAAACAGAACAAGTTGGTTTTAATTTCAAGAGGCGAATTTCCTCCTGAGAGTTTTTAATAGCCCCAAAGTATAATAATATCTAAAAAAATCTCAAGTATTTTTAATAATTAATGAGCTTTGAAGTCGAGTGTATTTAAGGAAAATATTTTAATATGGACGATCAAGGTTGAAATTCCCTGGACGAACTTCAAAAATCTTGTTCGAGGTGGAAAAAACATAATTAATTATATTGAATCATGATAATTACTGCTTTTTATAACCTCCCCGACTTCCCACTCTCCCTCTCTTTCACGAATCTTGAACTTTTCATATTTTTTATTACGTTCACTTCACGAAATAAATCAAATTGTACACTGTATATATATATATATATATATATAATATATTTGGTTAAGCAAAACATGGATTTTAAATTAAATTAAATCTACGATATTTTATAAATGATTTAAGGATGAATCTAGGTATATATTTTTTTTTATTTAATTTTTGATTTCCGAAAACTGAAAGAACCGGTGACTTTCTGAAATAAACGTTTATTTATTTTATTTATTAAATAATTTATAGGAACAAAACATTTGAAATAAATTATAACAATGTTGTCCAAATAGGCTAAGCCTGTGCTAGGGCAAACTTATTAATGAATCTAATTTATTTATCTTCAAATATTTTATTAGTAATAGTTAAAAGATGTTTCGAAAATATGTATAAAACGGTTAATATAAAAAAAACAGTATCACTAAAAAAGGTTTCTTTTTATGGTAAAAACAGCAAAAAAAAAACTACAAAATATGCGTGTATTGAATCAAAATTTCTAATTTTCACCCTCCAGGTTTCAGAATTTGCAATATTGAGTTAAGTAGGTATCTTCTTCTTCTTCTCAGCCTTGTACCGTCCACTCCTGAACGTAGGCCTCCTCCATGTTCTTCCACTCCTGTCGAACCTTGGCCTTCCAAATTAAAAATGTCAGGAGAGTATGAAGCTCTTACAGAAATATGTTGGTTATTTATAACCTACATAAATTTAAACTTGGAATACACATGCCTGTAGCTGGCACACTTGCATGCCAGCTCCTGGCACATGCCACCTACTATCATGTGTATAAGCTAACTGGCATGCCAGTAGATCGCACAACATTTGATTTACTGGCATGCCACATGAGGAAGAGGACGCGGTGGGTGTGCGGGGGGCTACGAAACTTGCACGTGTGAATATCATGACAGGTAGGTACGTGCATGCCAGTAGCTGACCTGTTAAATAGCATTTCGCATATGAGTAGGTACTTATCTTTCTTTTTTTATTTTATCCGCAATTTTTCCTAACAATTCATCAAATTTTTCTGGCAGTATTCTTTAATGGTTTCTGTAACCATCTATATCTTCTTGTCGCATTTCTGTAAGCAGACAACTATTTGCTCCAAAATCTTCCTTTCTGCTAATCCAATCTTTCATCCAAATCCCTTTTTTTTTACTTTTATTTTTTTCTTTAATTACATTAGCCACACATTGTACTGCTAATTGCAATACGATGAAATTTAATTCACTTCGAATGTTGCCCATTGCAAAAATCTCGAGTGATTTGCATGTGATTTGGGACATGTACTGTCTCGTGGCTAGCTTGTGTATACAGGCATGCAAGGACGCAAATTGCATGCAAGTTTAACTTGCAAATGTATCCACATTGCGCTAGTAACTTCTACATGCCATTAACAGACATGCAAGCTCCTGTCCCATTTTACTGGCATGTGTATCGCCCCCATAACTGAAAATGAAAAAAAAAACAGACCTGACGGTTAAAGTATTGTATTTAAATTCGAAACTACGACTTCGTTGAGTCATTATGTGTGTTGCCCCCAAAGGACGCGATTGTAAATATTTTTTATTATAAAAATTCAGTCCATGAATTCAATAAACGTAACGACAAAAATAAAATTTCATAAAAAAACTTCTATTTTGATGATTGCTGAAAAAAATATAAGAGTCCATGTTATAACTTAAAAACGGCTTAGATCGTAATTTAATTTCCCTTATTTCTCAATTAAGACTCATCTGTTATTAACAAATAAATAAGGTAATTAATTAAATTTCTACTCAACAAAAGTATAAGCTTCAATGGAAGTAGATAAATTTGCTTGAAGCAATGTATCCTCTCCAATTTCACTCAAAAGGTAAATCAATACCTTAATGTCGTTGTATTAGGAATAAATAAGTAACCTTAAAAGGTAAAACTGATCAAGAATTGCACCTACCTTTTTGCACAAAATATACGGTAATGGCCTTTCACAGTAAGAAAAAACAACAGTAGAAACAGCACAAAGAATGAATGGCAACAACAATAATATTTTTTTATAGAAAACAATGATGGATCAGATATATACGAGTATATAGACACATACAATTTGAAATCAACAAAGTAAAATAGAGTAAAATTAGTACGATAGTAAAGTACCTAGTGAAATACTTACATAAAATTATTGAAGAACATATCAGTAAAAGTAGATATAAAACAAATAAATATACAGTGCTAAAAAAATATGCAGATTCCAAAAAATACAAAAAAAAAAATCATTAAATTTACAATTTTGAAGGGGTGAAGGTGCACGATAGCAGTACCTACCCTTATTCTGTAGCAAGTGTAGGGTAGTCACTTGAAAAAAGTGACTATTAGGCGATACATTTTGTATGAAAAACGTCTATACGTATCGAATGCGAGAATCGCATATAGACGTTTTTCATACAAAATGTATCGCCTAATGGTCACTTTTTTCAAGTGACTACCCTACACTTGCTACAGAATAGGGGTCCAGTAGGGCTAATACGACTTTTATCGAAAACTAATTGCACGCTGATAGTGTTCTGAAATCAAACGATCGAATCGTTCGATCAATTTGTATGGAATTTTTTTTCGAAACTCTTTCGATGATCGTTTCGATATTCGATCATCGAAAACTTATACTAGGGGTGCAGATGAGACTCTAATTAGTACATGCATACAAGATAACAAAATATATATTATGATTAAGAGATATTACTTAAATGTTTAAGAGTTATAAGTCAAATTAATATTCTTATGTATACGTTCATGCCGTGGGGTTGCCGGCTAAGAATAGTACCTCTGCTCTTTTTGCTGGTTTTTCGAGCATCGTGTAAGAGGCAGGAAATCGAAAAATCAATTCGGGACCGTGAGGTTGACCACCTCACGTCCTTAAATCTCAACTGGTCAGAAAAGGCACAATGAGCCTCGGACGCCTTCGAGCGCAATGGAGAGCTCTTGATGCCTCCCTATGCTCCCGAGTGGGGCTTAGGCCCCCCAGATTGCGGGTTGGTTTGGGGGTGATTCTCGGCGGGCATGATTTGTCCGGGGCCGGCTTTTTGGTTTTTATTGATTCGATCGAGCTGGGGGGTCGGTTTCGTGCGGGTCGGGTTTGCTGCGGATTGGTCTCCTCCGGGTTGACTTGCGGTATGCGGGGGCCTTAAAAGGAGAATGTATGTATATACGTTCATTTAGAATTAAAAGTATTTTTTACACAAGTTAAACGATTGCCCTCTTTCTACAGTCGTTTCCTTTAAACGAACATCAACGTTCTTTTCATTTCTTTACAGAACATTAAATATCTCGTTATTTTTATTGTTCTCACATTGTATTTAATGCTTACATTTTCATTTCGATCTGATTTAAAGGATCATTTTTATTTAAATTATCTAGACATAGTGTATATTAGAAATGTTAAATGATGAGTCAAACTTTAAAACGTTATTCACGATAAACTGATTTATGTGTATACAAATAAAACGACCAAAGTGTGTTATCTTATATTATGTATTTAGAACAATGATTATAAAAGCGTAAGATGAAACTCTTTACCGTTGTTGTGCTCAAATAAAGTAAAAAATTCTAACGCCTTAAGTGAAAGTTTGGCCAGGAAGGCCATTAAAATAAAATTTAAAAAAAATGAAAGTTCGCATTAACACCACAACATTTTACGTAAATTAACTGTATTTTTCTTGGATTGCTGTTTTTATATTTATTTACAACAATGAGTCATGGATATATTTTTAATACAAAATTTTAGCAATTATGATATCGGTGGCACCAACGATGGTTAACTGTGCCTACCCGTATTCTAAGTTTTATCGAGAATCAAGAGCTTTAATACAATATGCAGCTTAGGTAAGTATTATTTATTCGAGAAGACAGGGATTATTACGAAAAGAAACCTTACCTAAGTTGAATTATAATAACTGTTCGAAATCTAGACATCGTATGCATGTGTTTGGGTGTGTACAGTGGTCAATCAAAACTCCCTTTGAACTCCACTTAGGAGCATAGGGAGGCAACAAGAGCTCTCCATCGCGCTCGATCTTGCGAATGCTTATGACCTCCTCCCAAACCATGTCCATTTCCCTCAGCTCTGCCTCGAAGGAACGAAACACGGTATGAGAGGGTCTTCCACGTCTTCGAGACCCTGATGGGAGGAAAAAGTACAGTTGTACTTAACATTTTTACTTATTATATACCTATTTTTACTTCTGTGTTCCGTCACTTCTAAACAGAGCTGAGGAATTTTAACATGAGATATAGTCATTGAAATTGCGCAAGATTAAACGTTACGGAAGGCTACGTCTATCCTTCAACGGAGTCGCAAAGATAACTGATTGATTGATAATATTATACGGGTATCGTAAGTTCCTATATTATATACGCTGCTGATCGAAAGCTTCACCTATGCGAAGGGTGTTTTCATCACAATACTATCGTTCTACACATAAATCAGCTGTTTGAGCAGCCTATCATGACATAGTAGTCGTTAATATTTTGTGCCTGATATAATTTCTGTTATATAAGAAATACATTCAGAATACACAATTTTTAACAAGTAGATATTCGACAGTAGGGAAACAGGAAATATTATTGCAATACGAAAAGTCCTACCCCATCAGCCATGGAAGCTTTTAGCCCTCAATTCTACTGTCCGACGTCCGTGCTCTTATATCTTCTTCTATATTACAGAAATGGCGAGCTATTTTCCATGGTCATCGCATCATGCCTAAACGGCTGAATCGATTTCGCTACTTTCTTTTTTGTCGTATCGGCTTTTATCAGGAGAAGGTTCTTATGAAAGAAAAAATTAAGAAAGTTTCGTGGAAAATTAGAAAATTAAAGAAAACTCTAACTAGGTAACTTTCTTATTACCTACTTTTAACAGAATAGATTTTATTCCAAATTTGAAAAATTGGAAATAATAAAATGTTTGACAGGAACTGTCAGTTGTTTGATCGTTGGTGCGATTGACAGAATTTCTATGGAAAATATATATTATGGTTTGAAACAGATGCATCGATCTTTGGTTAGAAGGTAAAAAGCTTATCCTTTCTTCACATTCGAATTCAAATTTCATACTTATGTAGGAACACAGGACAACGTCTGTCGGAAAGTTAGTCAATAAATAAATTAACACTTCTCCATACAAAGGTGTCGATCAGTATAGCCAGCGGAACTATTGCCTGAAAAAGTTACCTGAAGCATTTTTTCCAGTCCGACAAATATTTGAAACATAAGGGGGCTTTGTACGAAAACACCCATTTTTTGGTAGGTACTTCGACTAGGTCGATTACTCCACGAGTCATTTTTGAAACTTCGACTTGGTCGATTTATCCACAAAACTTAAATGTATGTTTTATTATAGAATAAACTTTGATATTGTAGTTTAGCGAGGCAGGCATGCAAGTTTTTTTTTTATTTTAACTTTGTTACTTTTTTATTTATCTTTGTAAATTATTAATTTTACACGCCATAGAGCTGCTTTCTTTTTCTTTTTTATAATTTGTTATTTTGAGAATGTGTCTCACACCCGTTGGCTTGCATTTAACGTGCTTGCCAACTATGCATATACCCGCAAACTGAAATGGTCTATTATTCATATTCAATGAACTTTGTAATATTTTATTTAATGACTGTAAGTTTGTTTGAATAAAAAAAAAAAATATATATATATATATATATATATATATAGGTATATATATCCATAGTCCTTTGTCAATTCGAATGTAATTTACAGTTTTGTTGGAGTTACAAAAAAGGCTTAATAATAATTTGGATTATTTACCTAAACATGATTCATTTAGCGTTATAATTCCCCTTAATAAAAGTTGGAACTATACTTTTTCGTTAATAACCATACCGGTCTTCAGAACGAAAGGATTATAAACCTAGTAGAAGGAGTAATCTTGTGTTGAACAAAGAAAAAAGTCATATTGAACTAACTTATATATATATTGTTTGAACCGTAGTTTTAGTTTCACTGAACTACTATACTTAACTATACACAGCGATCTTACCTATTTGCCTCTTATTAAGTTCTACGAAAGTATTATAGGTAGCAGATAGTCGAAGGATAACCTCATTTCCCATCTGTTCTTTCCGTCTACCATATCCGGGCGATATTATCAAAGAGTGGGTATATTATAATTTAGTTCCAAGCAGGAGATCCAATATACTAAGCTAACAACCTCTCTTCAATAGGCTACACTGCTATATCACAGTATCAGCGTAAAATTTCCCAAATCTGTCTACGAAATAGTGTCTAGTGACTAAGCCAAAAATAAAGTTTCTTTTGATTGATTATACTTAAGCCCGAATTTTCATACCCATAGACGGTTCTAGGTAAGTATATTATTTTTTATCAATATCCTTCGACTTATGCAAAAAAACGAATAAGAGAGGTTACCCTTGGGATAAAAACACTATTCAGAATATCACATCGCCCGAAGGGACACATTATTAGGCCTTATTGTGTTTCAAAATGGATCACCTTTCACTAAAACATTCTTTAAATTGATCAACAAAAAGCACAGTATATTTGAGTCTGAAAGCATTCAAATTAGAGTCGATATCGATACAAAAATGACTTGGAGCAGAGGTATAATTTTTTTATATACCTAACTAGATAATACGTACATACATAATATCTCGTGTTTTTTATTCTTAAAACACTAAAGAAAAGTGTGAGTAAAGCTTGACTCGCAGAACTTCAAGTTGCAAAACTAGTTAAAGTCAAAATAAGAAATGGTTATAAACATATTATTATATGTCGTAAATGGTAATAACCTCGCGATCCATCCGACCTAATCTGCAATCTTTCATCTGCGATCTGCATATTTCTTTTTCTGCGTTTCCTGTTCATTGTTTTTTATTTTTCTTTTAAAAGAACAGAAACACAACATAATAGAAAATGTCGCCATTTTCTTTTCTTTACTAAAAGTCCTATCATTGATTTTTTCACTTTATTTCCTCTTTGTTTATGAATTTTATACATCTTGTATGTATGTATTATAATATAGGTATATTCTGAAATTGTCAAATTGTTATTTTAAATTCTCTTTTGGGTAGCAAGGAGAAATTGCTTTAGGCCATAAACCCGCAAATTGGGCTCGTTTTATTAACCAATAAAGTGTTTTATTATTTTTCAAAATGATTACACAACCCTCGTGGAAAAATATATTTTTTAATTTGATTATTGTTTATAGAGCCGTCTTTCGTAAAATATTTCGTAAAACTTTTATTTTTATTATGTTTAATTATGTAGCTGTAGATTTTTTTCCTGATGCAAAAGTTTGAATTTTTTAATTAACTTAATAGAAAATTAACTTTTTTTCAGCAAACTATTGGTTGCATAATGTTCTCACTGATTTCCAACAGATGTCTACACATTTAATTATTGATGTAAATAAAAATATTCTACCAAGATTTCTTTTAATTTCCATGTACGCACTAGCTGGGAAATCGAAGAGTAACGAAATTAGCCACCAAATGTATGTTGTGAATTCCAGTAGTTGTGTCAAAATCTTCTGATCATTATCAATGCAAAAAAAATAAAGTCTGCATTCTAACATCGCATCACACTTCGCCTTATATATCGGATAAAAAGTTATTCTATGTTTTATGTGTTAACTTTATCTTGTTTTCTGCGAAATCATTATCCACACTCCTGAAATAACATAAAAACTTTCTTTAGTTTTAACACAGAACTGAACTCTTACTAACTTCTAATATTTCCATGAAGAAGGATGTCGAAAAGTTTAAGCAATAACTTTCAGTGCTTTTGAGTTCAAGGTTGTTATGTATCGCATTTATCTTAGATGTCATGAAACAGATATATTTTTAAGGGGAATGAAATATTCCGCGGTGTTCCAACCCAAGTGATGTTATCTATAAGGATATCCGATTATCCACATTTCGAATAGACTTCCCTTCTATGATAGTAATGAAATAAAATGGCAGCAGGACGGCGTTTGACCATCAATCAAATCGGAAATATATTTCTAACATCCTATAGCTGATAGACGTCTAATATGTAATACTAATTTCACAGTAAAAATGTATTTGGGAGAGTTTGTACGTGATCTAACACATTGATAAAAAGTCTAACATAGCTGAAAGTTCAGACAATAGAAGGTGGCGGTTCTAAAGCCTTACTTTTTAAAGTCCTATGGGCTCATCCATTATATCTTCTTCTTGTACTTCTTGCCCTTTCCAAGTTGATCTTGTGTCTTACGCAGTCTCAACATCTTTCTATCCTGTCTCATCTCACTGGCCAGCTGGTTCTCCCTTAGTTGCTTTTCGATACGTGGCCGGCGTAGAGCCCTGGATGGTGTAAGAGATGTTTAGGGTCATTTTGACTACATAGGTGATCTTCCTCCGTTCTATGTAGGCAACATAATGTGCTCGTTATGTGTTGAGACCATTTTCCGAGTCAGATGGGTGTGCGGTAAGCGGTATAACCTCGCCTTTATTTCCTCAATAAGTTTCAAATTCGTATTTGACCGTAGGGTCGAGAACCAGAGAAAGGGTCTTTAGTCGGATTCTCGTCCGATTCAACTTCCATGAAGATTTTTCCACCACCCAAGAAAAGGATAGATATTCAAAGAGGTCTGGCAATGTCTGTGTGATTAAGGATAACTAAGGATATCAAACCAAATTTGTTTAGGTACGGAATAAAACATTAAAAATAAACAAAATATAATACCTATTCCAATATTAGTCCCGCGGTGGTCGAATACTTGTGTATACTGTTCTGAATTGAGTAGCACTTCATACTCTTTTCTGTACCAAAATAAATGTTTCAATAATAATATGTTTATTTCTTATTTCTGTGTCATTTTTATTTTATGTTTGTATACTTATTTAGCTGTTTGTTTGTTTATTGTAAGTTTATTTTATGTATTTACCTGCGCCCTTGAGGTGGCCATCGTGTCACAAAACGGCGCATTAGAAAAATCATCCTTGTATTATTATTATTATTATTATTATGGTTTATAGTTCTACTTTTGTGACATTTTCAGGCAATTTCACTGCCTAAGATGGTAATAAAATCATGTTCAAGAATTTCAAACATTGTCCTGATTAACGGATTTTCAATCACTGATGCTACGTATATTTTGATCATAAAAAGACTATGAGACTCTACAGAAGTCTTCTCCTACTGAGGAGATTTTTTATAGCCCAATCTTTTCTGAATATGCCTTGAAGGTATGAGTGCGGATTTTATTTTTTAACCATCGTCTGTAGCATCATGAAAGTATGTTTCTGAAATACACGGCTGCCTAATATATCCGAACCATATTCGCTGTAATGGTTCTCATAATAACAGAGGGATCTTTTATCACAAACATCTTTATCACTGATCTATTATGCTGCCATAAAATTATGATGTTATTCAGGGTTATTACAAAAATAATATCCCGTTTGGCAGAGATAGGTACAGGAATACTCATTAACTTTCACAACATATTGCCTCAATAAATTGTAAACCTTCGTACAAATTAACATAGCATCAATATAAATATTTAGCTTTATATATACCTGAATTTCTTCTTTCAGTGTCTATGACAATGTTTGTGTAAGTGTCTATGACAGAACTTCTCCTATATCCTATACCTATGATAATTGTTTAATTTCGTCCATAAATTAGTATTCCGATCTCGGTAGCTTAGTGGTGTAAGCTTTTACTTTAGTTCAAGAGGTCCCGGGTGGTTTTTCAATTGAAATTTCTACCCGGGTTTGGTATGTCTCTGATTGGAGGGGATCGGTTGACTAGAAAAAATTACCTAAGGCAATAAGTTTCGCCGGCCATACGGACACCTTTGTATAGAGATGTGTAAATGTATTTATTTTCATTAAACCTAACCCCAATATTTTCATACCCATTATGAAAAAATCTATCAAACTAAGGGAAATATTTTTCATGCTTTTATATTTCGTCTGTAAGTTGATATTCGTTACTATGACAAAAATAGTAAATAAATAAATAAATAAATAAATATAACACTTTTCTATACAAAGGTGTCAGTATAGCCGGCGGAACTTATTGCCTGAAGCAATTTTTTCCAGTCAACCGGTCCCGTCCAATCTGAGACAGGCCAACCCCGGGTAGAAATTTCAAGTGAAAAAACACTTAGAAAAACTTTGACCCGACCGGGAATCGAACCCGGGACCTCGGATCTGTAATCCACGCCAGTACAACTAGGCTACCGAGGTCGGTGTACTTGATTAGAGGTTTCTACATACAACTGTTACTACGTAAATAAATGTTAAGTTGTAAACATTTTTTTTTTACCCATCACGCCGTTTCCCGAAGGGGGTAGGCAGAGAGTACGGACTTCCATTCCTTCCTTTCCATACAAACCTCTTTCGCTTCCTCCAAACGCATTACATTCCGCATACATGCTCTTCTATTCCTTTTGCTCCTGACTTGGCCCTCCTCTAAGACGGCACCGATTTGATCGGACCATGTCATTCGAGGTCGGCCTCGTCTGCGTGCACCCATTCTTTCAGATTTATATATCCTTTTAGTCATTCTATCTTCGTTCATTCTCTCTACATGCCCAAACCACCTTAATTTATTCACTTTCATTCTAGTCACAATGCTAACATCCACTCCACATTCCTTTCTGATTTTATCATTCCTCACCTTATCAATCAGTCTCTTTCCGCATATCCTACGCAGTGATCTCATTTCTACAGCATTTATTCCAACTTCCAGATTTTTCGTCCATGTCCAAGTTTCACTCTCATACATCTTGGATGGAATCAGGATTGCATTGTGCATCAATTGTTTGGATTTAAGAGATACGTTCTTATTTCTGATTAGAGGTCTTAGTGCACCGCCAACCCTTCTACCAGCCAGATCTTTCTTTCAATTTCCTTTTCACACCTTCCATCTCTGCTAAATAAACTACCTAAATAGACATACTCATCCACTTGTTCCAAGTTCTCATCATTCACAGCCACACAACATTGCGTTCTTACATCTTCTCTTTCAAAAACAAGCACCTTTGTCTTATTGACATTCATCTTAAGACCATTAATTTCACAATTTTGATACACACGCGTCACAAGTTCTTGCAAATCACGTTCGCTTTCAGCCATCAATACTAGGTCGTCTGCATACATCAGAGCGCATACATTCATCCCATTCAGATCTTGTACTGTACTATTTTTTATATCACGCACGCAAAAATAAAAAAATAGATTGAACAGCCAAGGTGACATCACACAGTTGTAAACATTTGGTTTTATTTTCTTTTTCATCCCACAGGCTTTGCTGCTAGAAGTGTATTTATACTTCACAATGTAATCCGAAATATTTTTTTTATTATAACATTTATTTATTGACGTATATTCTACAGAATTATGTGTAAAATGTTTTTTTGAAAATGCCGTTGGTAGTTAACTGATCTGGCTAGAAATCAAACAATTTGTTCATTTTTACTGCGAATCGTAGTGAAAGAGTTGTTAGCCCCTAGATTCAAACTAGTTACCCCCCCCCCCCCCCCCCCCCATTCAAAATTTCAACCACTAGGCAATCATTAAGTCTACTTTGTTCGTACCAAGTTATTAAAGTTTTAATTAAGTTTGTGTGATAAAATAGAAGTTAGTTACCGTGTGTTCGTTATATATAATAAAGTTTAGATATTCAAATTCATAAATCTGCAAACATATTAAATTCAGGGTACCTACTGAGTAATAAAATTATTTGATCCTTTATCATACCGTCTATCTTTATTGCAATAAACAAAGAAGCCAAAAACACAATTTATGAATTAAAAAACAGTCTGAGTATCTTTCTGTCAAGAATAATCTGGTGTAAGCGACTTAATGCATTTAACAAGCGTATGGAATGAGAAATGGTAGCTCTTGCCAAAAACTATGATACTTTAAAGGTTTTAAACTTTTTTTATAATAATAATACAAAAAAAATGCACTCTACAGTCTACATTTTTAATAATGTTGTCATAAAATAATTTCCCTGCACGGTGATCCAATTTCAATGTACATAATATGCTGTGGTTGGGCGTCTACCACAAATTCAATAAGAATTTTAACACAAAATAAATAAGCTTGAGAAATACGAGTAGGTACTACTCGAGATTTACTTAAATTACAAAATAAGTAGAAATAAATGTTTTTTCAACACTTTTAATTTTTTTTTTCTCCTCTTTGGTAGGGCCCATCGCTATGGTGTCCTCTCGGAAAGCCGACTAACAGCCACACCTTCAGAGTTTAGATTGTCCCTTTCGAGATTTGGTAATCCGGCAGATATTATGTCATCGATTCGTGAGTCATGGTCGTCCCATAACCTTCCAAGCAAATCGATCAAAATTGTGATGTGGACAAATATTAAACTCAATATCTGATTTCCGATTCAACTGAATTTCTGTAATGCTTCTATTCCTAGAAGAAAACAATATTTTCTATTATTTCAGTGGGGCTAGTACGAGTTTGATCGAAAGCTAAGTGCACGCTAAAAAGTGCTTGTGCAAATAGTGTTGGAAAATCCAACGATGAATCATTCGATCATTTTTGTATGGATATTTATCGAAACTCTTTCGATGATCGTTTCGATATTCGATCATCGAAAACTTATTACTAGTCGTACAGTTTCCAATCTTTCCCAAACAGGTGTCAGTCTGAATTATCTCACAACTAATGACTCCAAAAATTCATTACTGATGTTCGATTTTTGAATGGAACAAACCATCACGGGCTTACGACCGTCTTCTACTGTTATTTCGAAGGCTGGCTTAGTGTAATCACTTTACGTTAACAACGTTCGCCATTAGGTGGTAATGTTTAAGTCTCCGAAACTCCTAATCATGAGAAATCTCGACATGTTCAACATGTCGAAAAATCTCATGTATGCAACAAATAGATATTTAATAATAATTAATGAAATATAGAGATAATAGTTGGAAATTATTGAGAACAAGAGAGCAACCAAATTTAAAGACTTCGACTGCTGTCATGTGTTTGGCGCCAGGATATGACTTTATCCATTTTTGTTAAGAGTTAAGGTGTCAATCTTCTTCTACATGTCTCTCTGTCATAAACATTTAAATAACAATCAAATCAATTAAATAACAATCAAAACATTTAAATATATTAACATTTAAATTATTATATTATTTAATCAAAACATTTAAATTAAATAACAATTAAATAACAATCAAAACATTTAAATAACATTATACAACAATCATCTGTCAAAGGAGTAGTTTGTTTTTTTACCGGCTCCGTGTTATTGTTTTTTTAAACTCTCTAATATAAAGTTTGAGGCTGTAGTGAATGTTAAAACTGTGCACACAGGGGAACCGTACAACTATTAAACTGTGAGTTGTGTTTTCTCTTGCTTTTTCAAGAAATTGATCCCGAAAAAACCTTCTGAATAGATACATACACACATACAATCGCACATTGCCACTACTACGTACAAACCCTATAGCAGTATCTGACATACATACACACTGAGGGTTGCAGACAGTGTCAGCAGTTGGTCATTAAAATGAATTGCACCAAATGCAAGGAGTCATTGATTCAGGAGGACACGCTCGTCTGTTCTAAATGTTCGTCGAGATTACACTTCTTTTGTGCCGGAATGTCTGAAAAGTCTTTCACGAACATGCTGCAAATGAATAAGGGTAAATGGAAATGCTCCGTCTGTAAATCCAAGCCAGTGGTAGCAGGCGACGATCTGTGGCCAAGGCTCGAGAATTACCTGAAGGAGAAACTGGATCCGATTGCCGACTTCATTAAGGGAGATCTGGCAAGTGATCTCTTGACCATCAAAGAAAAGATTTTGCAGTTTGATGACATCAAAAATTCAATTCAATTTTTATCGGAGGAATATGATAGACTCAACAAACAGCTCAAGATGAATGAAGAAGAGATGAAGGTGGTTAGGGCGGATAACAAGCTGCTCTTGGAGAAGAATGGTGCTCTGGAACACCGACTTAACTTGATGGAGCAGAGGCAGAGAAGTGCCAACATAGAGATACAACTGGTACCACAAAGGAAGGGAGAGAACCTTTTGGATATCACAAAGAAGATCGGCGAGATTATAGGCCGTCCAATTAAGAACGAAGATATACTTGCATGTCACAGGGTACAACACCAATCTAACCAATCAACCCGCCCCAAAAATATCGTTGTTGAACTTCCCAGTGGTCGTTACCGCGATAATTTTCTGCAAGCCATCAAGAGCTACAATAAAGTCAATAAGAATGATAAATTAAACATTGGACTCATTGGTTTTGAGTCTAAGGAACCCTTTTACGTCGGCGAACATCTGTCGCCATTCTTTAAAGCACTACACGCTAAGACTAGACAAGTGTCCAAGGTGAAGAACATAAAGTATGTGTGGGTGCAGAACGGACGCATACTTACAAGGAAAAATGATGCATCGCCCATAATGGAGGTCAGAGACTACGCTTCCCTAGACAAACTGTGATCACTTTTGGTACATTTTTCTTTCTTTTTTCTTTTTATAGTTGTGAATAGTTTTTCCTTGCAATGTCTATTTTTTACCAGAATTTACGAGGGTTGAGAACCAAGACCAATGAAGCTTGCATGGAAGTTTTAAAGGGAGACTACGACATAATATGCTTAACTGAGACCTGGTTGCACGGAAGTATAGCCAGCGAAGAAATATTTGACAATAGATACTTGGTATTTAGGAGAGATCGCTGCGACACAGTGTTTTCTAGCAGGTCAATGGGAGGGGGAGTTCTAATAGCGGTTAAAAAGAATTTCGGCGTTGTTCATAGACCAGAGTGGAATACTGAGTTGGAAGATTTATGGATCACTATCAAATCGAGCGACAAAGACTGGGCAGATGCAAATATATGTGTGGCATATCTGCCACCGGATACTGGTGTGGAGCTTTTCCAGAGGCATCTTAACAGATGTGCTTCTGTCTGCCTAAGCTCTCCTGAATCCACTAATATAATTCTTGGCGATTACAATTTACCGTCCATTAAATGGGCGTCTGATGGAAACACCCACCCTCATCACACTCGTGGAAATGGGGCAAAGGCTGAACTCTTTTATGAAATGTTAATCCTGACTGATCTCAAGCAGTATAATCATATAGGGAACATAAATTCTTGTATCTTGGATCTTGTTCTCTCTAATGCTCCAATGCAGGTGTCTTTGGCAGATGGATTGGTGAGACCAGATGGTTTTCACCCTCCACTGCTGGTTAGCATTGTAAATTTCAGTCGTGCGAGGTATCTGGATTGTAATATGGAGCATAAACGTTACAATTTTAGGAGGGCCAATTATGCTCTATGTAAAACTGACTTATCTAATTTCGATTGGTCGACTATTGATGCCCTGAATTGCAACGATGCCTTACAGACCTTATATAATGTTATATGGCAGGCGATCGAACATCACGTACCTAAACTGAAACCGAGAACACCCCAGTACCCTTTGTGGTACAGCACTTCTCTTATCCATATGATAAGGGAAAAGGATAGATATCATAAAAAGTTTAAAAAATACGGTAATGCCAAAGACAGGCAGATTTTTTCTCTGTTGCGCACTCGGGTTAAAAAGGCCATAAGCGACTGTCACAGATCATATATTTCTTCCATTGAGAGTTCTGTTAAGCACTCGCCTAAATCATTCTGGGGCTATGTTAATTCCAAGAAAGTTTCTAATGCTATTCCTCGTGAAATGAAATATCAAGGTGTCTCGGCGACAGGAGGCGATAACATCTGTAATTTGTTTTCGGACTTTTTCTCGTCTGTATTTGTGGCTCCTTCAAGCTCTGGTGGTTCTGAGCTCTCTGTGGGAGGCCAATCTTTGAATAATATTTTCTTGAAAAAGACAGATCTGCTAGGAATGATGAAAAGTCTAGACGCGAACAAGGGTGCCGGTAGCGACGATATACCTAATTTGTTTGTAAAGGAATGTGCCGATGCGTTGGTGGACCCATTGTTTGCTGTTTTCCGGAAGTCTTTGTCGGAGGGAGTCTTCCCTGATTTGTGGAAGATATCAAGGGTAGTTCCAATTTATAAATCTGGTGACGTGTCGGATGTGACTAATTATCGACCTATAAGCTTGCTCCCCTGTTTCGGTAAATTATTTGAAAAGGCAGTCTATCAGTATGTTTATCACCATGTGTCGCCTTTTCTCGACAGTAATCAGCACGGTTTTGTTTCAGGGAAATCGACCGGAACTAGTCTTATGGAATTTGTTAACTATGTAAGTGAATGTGTAGATTCTAGGGTCCAGGTGGATGCAGTCTACACCGACTTTAGTAAAGCCTTTGATCGTGTCGATCACTCAAAGCTTATATGCAGATTACGGGACTTCGGAATTTCTGGTAGGTTGTTGAATTGGTTTCACTCATATCTCAGTGGAAGGGTTCAGGTGGTTTCGGTGGAGGGGTTTGACTCCGATCCTGTTGTAGTTTCTTCCGGTGTTCCGCAGGGGTCTCACTTGGGTCCCCTTCTTTTTTTAATATTTATCAACAATATAGGCGCAAAATTGAGATGCGATTACCTTATGTACGCTGACGACCTCAAACTATTTACGAGAATACACAGCGTTGCCGACTGTGCGAGGCTACAGACTGACCTGGAAACATTGTTAGAGTGGTGTAATAATAATAATATGTTACTGAACACTAAGAAATGCTATTCAATCAGCTTCACTCGTAATAAAAAACGAATTAATTTTACGTATAAATTGGACTCAGAAGACATAAAGCAAGTGCAGGTTATAAAGGATTTGGGACTGATATTGGATTCTGAGCTCACATTTAGGAATCACTATGAGAGCATCACTGAAAGATCTTATAGGTTGTTGGGCTTCATATTTAGGGTCACTAAGCCATTCAAGAATTCAGAAAGTATAATCGCTTTATATTATTCCTTGATTCGTAGCATACTAGAGTATTTATCTTTCATATGGTCGCCCTATTACGCCTGTCACACGGAAACCATAGAACGTGTTCAAAGGGTCTTCACAAGACTCCTCTCTTACAGAATAGGTCGAGGTGGGTATATGACTTACCGGGAGCGCTTGTCCTTCTTCGGCATCGATAGGTTGTCTGATAGGCGTGATGTTGCTGAACTAGTATACCTCCATAAGCTCATTCATGGAGATCTCGACTCGGCGGACATACAACTGCTGAGATTCCATGCTAATAATAGATTAAGGTGCACCGACTTATTTAGACTAAAAATACACAACACCAACATAGGCTATTTCCGTCCCATTGACAGGATGATGAGATCCTATAACAACATGGCAAGGGCTTTGCCTGATCTAGACTTATTTTCTGGCACGACTAGAGTGTTCAGGTCGGCAATTCAGGCTGGCATTGCTTCGCGGTCAGTCACTGACGGTATTACGTAGTCGCATGATATGTGCATCATTTTTTATTAATATACTTATAACTACTATTCAGATAAATATGTGTGTGTATGTGTATGTGTGTATACATGTGTGTGTATATATATATGTATGTATTGTTTTTTGTATGAAATATTTACCCTTTTTTATGCAGTCTTATTAACATGTTTCTAGTTCGTGATATTGTCTGCAACACGCATTACTCGACTTTTGTAATGAGAAGGTACCTACCCGCCCGCCTACAGCGGCTGGCGACGAGCTCAGTTCGTTGTAGCAATAATATTTTTTACAATGTTATTATTTTGTTCTTAGTTCAGCGGTGCCTGCCTACTATTATTTTTATTTGTTTTTATTTAATTGTATTCCTGGATTCGCGCGCACTTTGCATTGATGAGCCTAGTCCACTCGATATAATATTCTTTTCTTTTCGTGTGTACTTTTTTTGTTTTGTTATTGCTCGAATTGTCAAACTTAACAATTGACCTAATACAGTATATAAGCGAAATAACTTAAATGATACGTACCTATGCTCCAAATGACTTTTGACAGATGATACATATATTCGCATGATTACGTTAATTATGTTACAGACGCCTGTTATTGGAGCATTGGGGGGTGCATGTGTTTTATAATATTATGTTTATCTTTGTATGTGTTATCAATGCTCTGTTGGTGTCTTTACAATAAATAAATAAATAACCTCTTATTTTAACCATTTTATTATAATATTGTTGGTGTAATATCCTGTCCTTTGCGAAAACTTTAATGTGATTCGCAATAAGTTATGCCTGTGAAGTAGACAAGTATATAAATATCTTGCGAGTTTGAATTCAAATCGCCAGAACGACACATACGCACACAATATTATTATATTATTGTACTAAGTTACGGCTACGAACATTCTTTATTGCTTTGTTCCTTGAATGTTGCGGGATATTTTTCATCTTGTCAACTTGTCGCAATGAATTCCCGTAAAGCTGATGTAAAATTTATTTTCCTAAACTTATAAACAACGACATGAAACAGATTTATTCTACGTTCTATGTATAACGTTATATTGTATATAATATGAAAACCCGAGTTGAATTCTTTCCATAATTTTATAACATGACTAGCTGACCCGACAAACTTGGTATAGTGATAAATTAAGTTTTTAATCGATAAAATTCTGATCGATAAGTACATTCGTTTCACTCCATGGAAGATGCCTCGCAGGCAGACCACTAAGAAGGTGGAAGGACAGCTGGAAATTGACCTCGCAAGATACCAACTAACCTCTCGAAGTACAGGCCTCAAGGCCTAAATTATGATGAAGAAGAAGCATCTGTTTTCAACGATTTTTGCAGGCCACTTCCTGTTTTTTACATCAACTATCAAACGACAGCTGAAAATTCAAAGATAAAAATGTTTATATTGTCAAAAACACTGAGTAAGTTAGCTACGTTAAGTTTTCTTAAATTTTGTAGTATTGCAGTCAACTTTCTTGATTTTTTCTGTCGTAAGAACCTTCTCCTGACAATAGCAAACACAAAATGAAAGAGTTTTCGAAATTGGTCCAGTCGTTCTTACTTG
Source organism: Mystacides longicornis (assembly GCA_963576905.1). NCBI lineage: Eukaryota > Metazoa > Arthropoda > Insecta > Trichoptera > Leptoceridae > Mystacides > Mystacides longicornis. Next base: position 14,226,192 of record OY756433.1, on the reverse strand, counting down.
ATACCGTGCCGGGTAGAGAAATAGGGTTTAATTTTTATATATAGATATAAATTCCATTTCGTATCATTTTTCCCATTACGTAATATCTCCACACATGTTTTAAAAGCTCTTCTCTGCATTAAAAATTCTTCGTTAGTTTCAAAAGAATAAAAAAGTGACGTTGTTTTAAATCATGTAACAATTTTGGAAGAAAAATAGAACATAATATAGGTTAGATTTAATATTAAAACTTTTAATGAAAATTGTTTCGAGATATCTAAAAAAATAAACCTTACTCAACTGTGTAGTAGAATAAGAGATTAACAAACTGATTTCATTAATTAAATGGATCTAGGAGAAAAACTCTTTATAAAGAATTAAACCGTCCAAACTCATTGCCTTTTGATTTTTTTTTTGAAATTTTCTGATTACAAATGCCCTTTTTTTCATTTTATAATCAAAATTTAAGTGCTCTTTTGACTTTGTGAAAATAATAAAAGAAAGATTTTAGATATAATACCTACAGTTTGAGCCTTTTTCTCCATTGTTTTTTTTTTTTTGTTAATTTTTTTAATTGAAGATTTCAAGAATTAGTAGGGAATTTAGTGTCTACCCGTATCCCTGTCCACTGATATTTTACATCGAAGATCCTGATCAACATACTTTCTGACAGTTTAATCTTCTTCATGTGGTGACTCTTTGACCGGCAGTGATGAAAAACCATTGGTTAATTAGCAAGTCCCACTTGAAGCTAGTCCTTTCGGGGCATTACAGTCATATCACAGCTTTAATCAATTTGACACCATATCTTTCTGGGTTGAGTAGAGACTGGCAGTTCATGGTTATGACTCAAATGTGCAAATATGTAATCAATCGAAAATAAGAAAGGATTTTAATAATTCTATTGGGTCCAAGGAATAAGTTCGAATTACACACATGTATCTAATTCGGGTATTTATTTATTTTTTATTATTTTAAAAACAGTGTATGTAAACCATAAATTGTAAAAAATTAGCAAACAAAACGGAAAAAAGTTATCAAGCACGATGAATCTCCAATTACAATTTTATTACCAATCCATTTAATAAGTGTTTAAATTCGTACCTAATTTTATAATATATTAAATCAACAACCAATCATGGTAAAAACAAGAACGTCATAATTCAAAGACTCCTTCATGTGTGATAAATGATAATCTGCCTGTCCTATCAGATACCTACCTACTTTTACCCATAATTATTGTTGCGACGATCGTTTATTTTTAAAACAATTTGTAGCACTTAGGCATAGGCAAAAATTATCTTACACTAGCTTTCCCGACAGACGTTGTCCTATAGTCCTAACCAGAGGCGGCCTATTCATATATGTGCACTGCGCCCCTCAAAAACCAAAATACATAATTAATCCGATTAAGCTACTAATAAAATAATATGTTAAATATTTCTAAAACATTCATATTTCATTCGTATTCTCATAGCTCAGGCGGGAACAACGTGAGAATATATGAGCGCACACATTCTACCTTACCTATGAAGTACCGATCGAATGTGCCCGATAATTTTGTTGACTTTGTATGAAAATTTTCTAATCGCTCGAAATGGTGCGGTGGAGTATGTGGGATGGGCTACTGTAAGAGAGGCAATCACGTATGCGATAATGAGAGGGAACTATCCGCTATGGCGTTGACGCGTCGGAGGTGATCCGTTACATACTAACCTAAATATTATATTTTATATAGGTATTTTCTTACTCAACTTTTTATTAGTTAATCTGTTATCCGGAGCGGAGAAGAATCCAATAAATCAAGCATCGAAAGAATCTGTTCAGCCGATCTCGAGTTATAAGTGTTCGCACTAACCCGACTTTCATTTTTATTAGATATTTATAATTTAGCGTTTATCGTTAAAACATTATTGAGCAAACTGACTGAGTCCCAACAGGCACAGTTGGAAAACTCGGTTCAGCAAAACCCATATGTTATCGTTTAATAAAATCTTTTACTATGTTTCATAAAATGTAATAATATTTAATACTTAGTAAATGGTCCGAACACACTACCCTGTGGAACTCCAAAATTATAATGTTGAAATAATAAACAGGTAATTGTTAGACTCTGCAAAACTAAAATAAACGGTAACAAATGTAATCATTTATAAATTTTCGATGCAATGCTTTTAATAACGGTATTAATTGGTGAAAACGATCTTTTTTTTTTTTATTTATATATAAAACAAATAAATATTTACAAATATAACAAATTGAGTCACGCCAAATCTTATAAGTTTTGTCGGCGTGTTCTCTTTCTATGTTCATGTTAAAATATAAACTCAATCATAATATACTACATTAAAATAACCTAAAATTAAATATTCAGTTTTTAGTTTAACAACTAATTATACAAAAATCCACACTTTATTAACCATTCCTTGACTAACTTTTTTGCAATGTTTTTACTTTTGCATTCCTTAATAAATGCCGGCATCATATTAAGTATCTTTGGCACGTTATACTCTAATGTTATTTTACCGTATTTATTATTAAATTTGATAAAAATAGTAGTCGTTATTTTTAAGACGATTCGATGCTTCATCAGTTTTTAATATGTAACTAAATCGGATTTGATAAAATTTACAATGCTTGGTGAGACGCCATATCATTTTCAGCTGACAATTCAGAATACTCTGAAATAATTTAATTAATTTATAGAAAAAAAAATATTGAAAAACAATTTGAAAAACCGCTCGATCTGGTTCGGGTTGACCCTTTTTTCACAGTGAGACGATATCTAGAGGAATTTACGAGGTGACTTTTACATTTATAGCCCTTCCGTGCAGATGGGCCCCTAAATGATACCATGAGATTTGCGTTACAACAACAAGCACACCCTTACTTTAATCCAACAGAGCCATTCCCGAAAAAAATGTGTTTGTAAAAAAATATTTTTCAAAACCGATAACCAGCTGCCCATTGTCACGCAATATCTCTAGACACAATCCAGTATCTCGGGTTTTTTTCTTGCGCCAACCAATTTTTTTTGGAAACTTTGATTTTTTTTCGTAGAATTGATAATTTCTACGTTAAGTTTCCATACAGCGCAAAGCACCCCCGACGGATGGAATTCCCAATTGAAAAAAAGTTTCCATACAGTATAAAAACCCAAACCAATCACAACATCTGACTATTACATGTCAAATGTTTTATATTGATGTTTCCATTTCAGATTTTTCTTCCATAGTCCTATCTTTCTCTCTTCTATAGGCTTTCCTTTCTTTTTCTATAGTCCTATTTTTCTCAGATTTGGATATTATTCTCCATCTTGGTGGGCGTCTGCTGTTGATAGTATTTCTTCTGTCGCCATTTTTACTCTCACCGGATTCGTTATTTTTACGTGGTCTGTCCAGTACCGCCTTCTGTTTCTTCCCCGTCGCACGAGATCCTTGGCATCGTAGATTCCCCGAATTTCGGAGTTTCTTTCTTACTCAATCTTGAATGGTTAATCTACCAATGGGGCAGAGAGTTTTCATTTCGATGGTTCTCAGAAGACTCTTGGTCTCTTGTTCTCCGTTTTAATGGATATTTTTTTACAACATAAAACTAGTTTGTGTGATCATCTGTAATGTTGTTTGGATTGTGAGCTAGGTTTTTGTTGCACTCATAATATAAGATCTGGGGCATTCAAAAAACTATAAAACCAAAATTCTCGGGATTTTGGGAAAGACTTCTTAATAAATAATAATTAATTACGTGCTTACGCCAATCTATACAGGAATGAAACAAACAGTTTGTATATACGGACATAAGTCCGTGTTGAAATAATAAAATCGCATTCTTTTCCCTAAGATAAAAACAAGAAGAAAGAGTGAAAAACGCAGAAAAAAATAAAAGTGAACCCTTTCTCAAATAATTTGTCCCAAATTAAAAACAAAACTGCGGAAACGGACTATTGAAAATGTCTCGTAGAAAATTTCGTAATGAATTAATGAATATTGAAAAGTGGCTTAAAAAGTAAACAAAACTTAAATCCTTTAACAATTTAATTTTCTTTTTCGTCCTTTGAATTCAGTGACAGAGAGAGAGTTACATTGCAGGTAGGTATGTAGGTACCTTCACAGGTAGAGGGAGTAATTTATTGTTGGATTTGAATTATGTCGGGAAATCTCAATTATATTATTTCAAGTCGTTAAGCCTACACCTAGTTTTATACATAGATGAGTACCTACTTTCGGTGGGAAAATAATAACGCTCCTAGATTATTATTTAATTTGTTTGCTTTGCCGGGATTTTTCAGACAATGGCTAGCGTCCTTGCTATGCTCTGTGGACTGCGGTCCGAGTCCTGCTGGAAGTATGCAATTTCAAGTTGACCACCTAAATAGCGAATTTTCTTGAAAAAAAGTGATAACACTATGCCAGGCTTTGAAACAGCAGAAGAAGATGGACGTTAAGTCGTTAAATAAAACATTTGAAACGGAATTTCCATTGATTTAATGACAGCATCATAACAGTTGGTACAAAAATGACAGATGAATAAGATCGAAATTTAAAACTATGACCTTCATTTAACCATTATTCAAACTCAACGGAATTCAAGCGTCCCCTTTCTTGACAAGTAAACTTCTTGACTTTCGTTTTAAGTAGGTAGGTACTGTGATTCCTTCCTACAGCTCGTATAAAAATGTAATGGAAAACTGTTTGGCACATCATCTGCGGCTGGAGTCAAGTGCAATAAAATGGTCACCAACGGTAGGTATCGTTCAGTATCGGTACCGACAAATTTTCGTGTTGTTACCATGGAAACACCGACTGAAAGATATTACAAATACCATTTTATTGCTCTTGACTTCAGCTGCTGAAGAGTTCATTAATTTTTATTACTGTCACATGACAGCAGTCGCAGTCTTTTAATTTGGTTGCCCTCTTGTTCTCAAAAATTTCCAACTTTTATCTCTATATATCATTAATTATTAAATATCTTCTTGGTGCATACATGAGATTTTTTCGACATGTTGAACATGTTGAGAATTCTCATGATTAGGCGTTTCGGAGACTTAAACATTACCACCTAATGGCGAACGTTGTTAACGTAAAGTGACCACACTAAGCCAGCCTTCGAAATAACAGTAGAAGACGGTCGTAAGCCCGTAGTGGTTTGTTCCATTTAAAATTCGAACATTAGTAATGAATTGTTAGAGTCATTTAGTTGTTACATATTCATTTTTAAGATACTTTACAACTTGAATTCATTTAATAATGGCTGAAAAATCAGATCAAACTCAATTACTTGGTTAAGTGTACCTGCCTTATAAATGTAAAAACATCGTTATGTAGTTTTAAGAAGCTAAATAAATATATATACTTTTAGACACAATCATTACATTTTTATACAAATTATTTAACTTGAATGTTTAAATGTGCTATTAATTATGCTCACAATGGCCGAACTTAGCCCGTAATGTTTCAAATTAATCCGTTGGTAACTTTTTTTCAATTTATGTGAAAAAATATGCGAGCAGTTCTTATAAAGAATAAATTAAGTTGTACCTATTATAGAGAGGGCTTTGTGCGTGAACACTCCTGTCTTAAGCTATAATTTCCATGAACTCTCACTTGGAACTTGGAACATAGGCTTAGTTAACCGCATGGTAAGGTTTCCTGGAGAGCTGTAGTTGACACCGTATCTGTTAAGAGTCGAGAAAATCATAGCTATAGTGAAAGTACTGTGTGTTTCAGCACAATCTTTACATTATTCATGACTTGATTTTCTTCCACCCAGTATAATGTGCGGCGCTAACATCGCTCTGTTCAGGGCTCACTAGTTCAACTCATTATTAATATGACAGGTCATTTCGTAAATCCATTACTGGCCGGTGACGACCGACGGTGCGGAGAAAAAATTATTGAAAATTATTTTCATGTCTTGTGTCCTCTCTTGATACCTTACGAATCGTGATTGTATACCTAGAATATACATTATAGGTACATACGTATGGTGTTACTTGCTTTGTGCCATAGCTGTGTAGCAGCACCTTAGTTGTTTATCTATCAGCGTTACCTGGAGCAGACCACGTGGAGGTTGACAAACTTCCTGCCCCAATATAGAACATACATTAAATTCCCCTAATGAATATGTGTTTCAAGAAAAAGCCAATAGGTTAATCTTCTTTATTTTTATAAATTATTGTAAGTTTTTTAAAGGTCTTATGTAAATATGAACACTTCGTTGATTATGTTGGATTTTAAATTTGTTTTTTAAGACCACTAAAGGCCTTCTTACATAGTTTTGTTAATTGCGATCACTTTAATGTTAACGTGGTTGAGCATGTGCATACATACATAATATATTATTTCAAATGAGATTTTTTTAAATAGAATCTGTGCTCGGTAAAAGCGAACACAAGAACACTCTTTCACTATAAGCTATTAAAAGCTTGTGTCGTGAAAGAAGAAGATAGTCGGCATCTGGGATCGAACCCACGACCTCCAAGACGAAACAGTATGATTGTCAGCATCAGAACCGCTAGGCTGAAAACCACTTCTAAAGATGACTCTACTCCAATCCAGATAGCCAACATTGGGGCTGCCTGACACAACACAGAATAAAGAAGAAAAACTGTTTGCTTGGTTTATTACAATCTACAAATTTTGCTATAAAACAAATAATTTTTCTTTATATCTTTTAATAATTAGGGAGAAGTACCAAAGTTTAAGTTTTATTAAACTTCCCTCTCTCCCTATCTTCCTCTCTAAATTAATCGCTCCCGGTGTCTTTTCGAGCTATTTTTTATCTCACTTCTCTGTATTCAATACAAAGTTAAGCAGATACTTGAGACTAATTTGAGCCGTCAATAAAAAAACACTTTTACTTTTTGAAATAGCCGAGATTGAAAAACTTTTACGGCATTTAATCTTAAATTCGCAAACTTATTGTTAAATTCATTTTAAGTTTTACTCACTCGTCATTTGACAAGCAATTACTGATAACCATTATTCTACTTCATTTCGGTACAGTTTGAATGCGAAGAAAATCACTTCTAAATAAGTTTTAGTTCAAAAATTATTCATCTATTGCTGTCTATTGAAGTCTATTATTTTCTTTCTCTTAACTTTTCATTGACTGTCATATAAAAAAATCGGCACCGTGAGGTGGCAACCTGTTTTTTTAGATTTCCCGCTTCATATAAGATGCTTGAAAAACCAGCAAAAGAGCAGAGGTGCTATCTAGCCTTTTGTTAATACATAATTGTAATAAATAATTGTTTGTGTCGTTTAGTTTTGTTCAACAAATTTTCAACAAATTATTGCTTATTCATCTTTTTGTATCTACGAAATGTATAAAAGAGTCAAAACACATTACACCTTTTTTCTTTCTCAATGAGTTGAAATGATATAGTCAAGTAATGAAGATCGTTCACTTTGTCGTTGAACATTATTGTTGTTCAGGGTCTAATTCAAACACAAACGCAGGCTTGTTTAATGTTCTTTATTCCGTATCGCCAGTCTCACGACACTCGCTTTGGCTTACACAAGACAATGACCATAGACAAGAAGTTATCTACCATAGAGTGTAGATACATACATATACAACATGCTCTTTTTTTTTTTAATGACACATGACATTTTGTATTTTTGTTACAATGACAGCAATACTATTATTCACAATATTGACATAATAGTTATATTTTGTTCTACATTTAAGTTCCTTGTTTGGAGTTATTTATTTCACTTATTATGTTGTTTTCATTAACTAAACAGATAATACTTTTCCTTAAAACTAGACAGACTTAAAATATATATATAATGACACAATAAGTGATTACACTCATATAATATTAAAATCCTTATAACTAACTCAGCCCTAGGGTATTTATAATGACATAATATGGAGCTATATTACAACTGATGACCCTATTGTTTATCCTACAAGTTTAATTTTGTTATAGGTTTGGGCTGACGTTGACTTTTTCTAATATTATGAGTTGCTACTGGGATGCCTTGTTTAGATGTGGAATTTGTGGGTGGTGAGGATATTTCACTTGTATTTTTGTCAAAATGTGGAGCAGACAAGTATAATTTCTTATTCATATAATCTTGGCTCATGAGGCTATCTGTATTTTGGTTATTGATTGTGACAGATTTAAACGGACCAATCAAATGTATTCTGTTACGCTGGTACAATGTCCCTTCCCTTGATCTAACGACGTACGATCTAGGTGTAGTTCCCACATCTGTTATTTCACCTGGAAACCAAAAACCATCAGGCTTTAATTTATAGTATACTGAGTCCCCTATACAAAGAGGCTGTAAACTTTTTGTTCTTTTATTATAGTATGTTTCAGTTTTGGATTTCAGATTAGAGCTATTTTTTTTATAATCTTTATGCCCTTCTAGTGTTGGCTTTAACAGGGTAGGGTTAATAGGGATATCACATCTCAGTCTTCTTGACTGTAATAGTTGGGACGGAGAAAACATGTCACCTTTAGGTGTGTTACGCTGATGAAGCAAAGCTAGTTGAAAGTCTGTGCCCGAATCTTTACATTTTTTTAACAAGTTTTTAATTATCTTTATACTAGACTCAATCATCCCGTTTGATTTTGGGTAATGTGGACTACTTCTGATATGGTTAATTCCCCATTCTTGTGTAAACTTTTGAAACTCGTGTGATGAAAATGGAGGACCTCCATCGCTCATCAGACATGTTGGAATGCCTTGACGACTAAATATAGTTTTTAGTATTTGAGTAACTACTTGAGAAGAATTGCTTGACAACTGACTCACTTCTATAAACTTAGAGTAATAATCAACTAAGACCATGAATTTTTTCCCTTCAAAGTCACAAAAATCAACTCCAACCTTTTGCCATGGTAATTCTGGGATATCATGTTGTATTAGAGGCTCACTTGAATTGTTAGGTCTGTATTTGAGACAAATAGGACATTGTTCTATCATGTTTTTAATATCAACATTCATGTTGGGCCAATACAGAACGCCCCTCACCAGGCTTTTGGTTCGTTCAATTCCCATATGACTTGAATGGATTCGGTGGAGAATTTTGTGTTTGAGGCTGTTAGGTACCACTATACTGCAATTTTTATACAAAACATCATCACTAAAAGTTAATTCATGTTTCATGTTCCAAAATGGTTTGCATACATTTTCCACCAAAGATTTAATACAGGGCCAGCCAGATGTGCAATATTTCTTTAGTAACTGTATAGTTTCGTCTGTGTGTGATGCTAATTTAATTTCTGCTAAAGATTTAGGCATGATTGGGAGTGAGGAGTTGACCAAGTTGACGTGCAGAGCAATATCATCTTCCAGAAAATTGTCACATTCTGGCAATGGAGCTCTTGACAAGGTGTCAGCAATGCACATAAGTTTTCCCGGTTTGTATGTAATGTTAAAATCATAAGGTTGAAGCTGCAGAAACATTCTTTGGAGCCTAGCAGGTACGTTAGCTAGAGTTTTTTTGTAAAGTGAAATTAATGGTGAATGATCAGATTCTATTAAGATTTTCTGGCCATAAATATATTGTCGAAATCTAGTACACCCAAAGACCACTGCGTACAATTCTTTCTCTATCTGTGCGTAGCCCTGCTGGCATTTAGTTAGAGTTTTTGATGCATAGGCTACTATCTACCATAGAGTGTAGATACATACATATACAACAATTATTAAATTTCATCAGCACACCTTTTGACGGTATGGAACCTGACTTATGGCGGTTTTCACCAAATTTACCTAAACTCTCACATAACTGGGCATTTCTTAAGCAAAAAGTTCTATATATAGAGTGGCTAATAGGAAGAAAATTCACTTTAAGTTCGTGTCCAGTTTAGTGGGAGGGACGGGAGGTGTGCGGGTGATGTTCCAATTTTGTTTAAATAATGCGCCGAAAACATTCATAACGATGACTTAGAAAATTTTAATTTTGCAATGACTTAGAAAATTTTAATTTTCCATATAAATAACTTAATATACTGCGAATGTAATGGAATTCAACCTTTTTACTTAGTGCATTGTTTATATTTCAGTAGATATAATACTATAGTAACAAAATGTTCACTAAGCAACAATGTTGGGGTCCAAGGAAATGTTACGCGCAATAAAAGAGCATTTAATGCCTCTCAGCCAGTGGCGTAACGTGGGTTTTCGCCGCCCGGGGCGGGATTAACATTTGGCGCCCCCCCCCCCCCCACCTACCTAATAAAGTTTGGCGCCCCACCCCCCTATATAAATGGAAAAAAAATCAAAATAAAAAAGTTCGCATATTTTTTATAACTAGTGGTTCAGTTCATTGGTCGAAATTCGACCATAATTAATTTAAACTATAATATACCTATTACAATAGTGTGCGTAGAGTTTTTTTTTTATTGATTTAATCTATTTTTATGTACGATTTTAAAAAAAAAGTTTTCAAAGTTTTCCCTTCACCTATTAATATATAGATACTTACAACACTACAATATAGTACAAAAATTCAATTTTTTGATAATGGGATAGAGCTTACTTCTGACACAGATTTTTCTACCTGCGGAATCACCGCAAAAGTTTTTTTTAAGACCTTAACCCGAAATTACTTAAAGAAGAAAAAAAGGAACTTGAATTAACTCACTCCGGTGTACACTTTTTTGTACTAGCTTACGCTGAGGCAGGTTAAAAGGAAAAAAAAATATTTTATCAATTTTAATAATTTTAGTGATTTTTTTTTCTCATTTATTTTCCCTTCACAAACTCGGGGCCCCGATTTTTTTCTCATTTATTTTCTCTTCACAAACTCGGGGACCCGATTTTTTTTCTCATTTATTTTTCCTTCACAAATTCTCGTACCTATACTATTTCAGTTTTGTGTTTTTTACCAAGTTTTTTTTTATTTGTCGGCTCATTTTGCCGCCCCCCCCCCGCCCCCCTCTAGTTACGCCACTGCTCTCAGCCACTGCATTTCAACTCGACTCTCACCTACAAGTGGTGGACCCTGTTACGTTGGCCCAGGCTGAAACGGCGGTTACATTCGGTCCCTGTTGACGGGTCAACAAGCCGAAGAGAGTACGGGGTGCCTTGCATGGCTGTCCAACATGCAGGGCATTTCCTACACCTGAATCCAATCCTCCTGCCTTCTATGAGCCCTCCCATCCATATTCCCTAGTCCTATCATTCCGGATGGAGTAAACCTTTCTGCCCAAAAATCCCCAATCCAAGGTGTCATTCGACCCGAGCCGAGGGATGCGTGACTAATGGGTAGGTTAGTAACTAACGGAGGCTCCCTGATACCAGGCAACCTCAGGGTGACTTTTTGCCTTACCCCTACACGCAGGGATCTGTAGGGGCGGACTTTTATTTCCCTAGTTCTGGCTATGGAGGATGTACATGGCACCTTTGTAGAGCCGATCTGGTGTGATGGATATAATAGGTACTTCCACACCAGTGGTCAAAGTGGACATAAGTTCACATGATCAAAAGCATTTGTTGCAACCGAGAGATGGGAATCCTGTTGGGACCTATCTTTCAAAAAGAAGATTAAGGAGACCTTTTGCGGAGGGCAGGAGCCGGGAAGAGGCACTGTCACTCTGCAAGAGGCCTCTGGAGACGTGGAACAATAAGAGGCAGCGCTCCATGAATTCATTGAAGGATGTCACAATAGATCTTATCGGTCGCGGTGACTCAAAGGGCATATGGTCTTTTGACCTTCTTTACAAAAAAAAAAAAAGCAACAATGTTATTATTATGTAGTCAACACGATGCGTTACCTAGCAACGTCTGTGACAGACTGAATTCATAAAAAATTCATTTGGTTAATTGACCAAATGGAGGACTGATAAAATACAAGGCAAATAAGCCACTCTATATATAGAACTCTTTGAGCTTAGGGAGTTCGTTTGGTTTTCACCAGTCTATTATGCCCGTTTCTTAGCTAGTTGACAGCTAGAACAACGATCTTGTTTGTTTACCATAGTAACCAATGTATAGAAACCTATAGCTATATGTTATGTATTACAGTAGTTGTCCATATTATTAGAGTCATTACAAAATTCCTTATACTTCCAGTTTAATTAATTGAATATTTTGACGTTATGTTCAACACTTATCTTTTAAGTAAAAATAATATAAATGAAATACCTAACATTTAGTAAAATTAATCTTATTTATTTTGTAATGACATATTGTGTTGCATCTAGAACTTCTATGCGCCTGAGACAAGCTCAATGCAAACTTTTGCAATCTGTTGAAATTGCGCATTTTGATGATAATATTTGATCAGAGTTTCAACTAACTTGTGGTTGTGATACTTTTTTTAGCAATCGCCCATGTTGTGAGCACCTACATGTACTCTATGGGGTCATGTCAAATATTTCGCCCGAACATAACAAAACGGTTATGTCTACGTAGTACCAAATCGTGCATAAAAAATTCTTATCGTCAATACCGGAACATTCTCCAAGGTGTGGGAGCAGCTCATCATACTTTCCATGAATTTGGGGGCTAAAATAACAGACTATTAATTTACTAATTAAGTATTTTTTCCAAGGAAACGACGATGGACCAATAAATTTTATCTACCAAAATCTGGGAAACCGAGTCATTGAGTTAATTTTTTTTTTGTTATATTATGTCCCTTATAATTCTTCAAACGCATTATTTGTAACTTTGTAATACTTAGTCATATTATACCAATTTATTAACAAACTTTGCAGTATTACTATAATTATAGCTGCAAAGTTTGTTTTCTTTATAAATTGGGATGTCCCTTATAATTTGGCCACCCATGTAATTCTGTATTTGTTCAATGTTAATGCATTTCTGACAGTTTGTAAAAACTTATGAAAATTTTGAGTTAGAAATAAATATTATAGGTTAGAAAACGTAAATCCTAATATTATATCGAACAAAACTGAAAAATTCGTACGTAAATCATCAATTATTGATAATAATTAGTATATTTTATGGTACATCATATACTTACGAAATGATAGCTTCTTCTTAAGAAGCCGTTTAGGTGGTGGAAATCGGAACTCTTAACGTCTAAAACGGTGTGGTGAAAGCCAAATTAACGATACTACGACTAAGATTTCTTATGAAGTCCCTAAATGTTGGGAACCGTTGGTGAAAGTCACCATTTTAGTATGTTAGTACAGAAGTTAATAAATGAAGGTAGTTACCTATCTAATTTTTTCGTTATAAGTAATCGTAATATTTTCGCGTGAGATGAATAATTGATTTCTATTCTAATTTGATGATTTGTTGATTTAGTATGTAAATGCCCTTGGGGGGGCAGACGGATTTGGTTAAAAAATGTTCCATCAAACAATGGAATCAAAGTTGTTTGTTTTAAATTTCCGAATAAAACAAACTAATATACATTTTTTATCGATTCATGCGAGTCTGGAAGGTTAGATGTCAGACATATTGGCAGTAAAACTGAAAAAGGATTCTCTTTACTATAAAATCCTTATCGTGTTCACGTATTGAGTTATTGGGGATTAACCTTCAACTAATAAAACCTTAAGTTTTGAATTTTACATTTTTTTATCTGCCTACTTATTCAGAAATAAAAATACAAATAGGTAACATAGCCAATAAGAGTCACTTTTTTTTCTTTTTCGTAGTATGTCCAATACCACCATGTAACTGCTAGCACTTTATTCTAAACTACCAGTAGACATAGAAAAGGTTCCTTAATTGTTTGACTGTCCATTAAATCAGTTGTTTCGTCCCTTAAAAGGTGTCAACTTACCCTATTACCACGTTGAGGACTGCTAACAATTTATTCCCTTAGCAACAATTGTTGTGTGTAGCAAGTAGTGTCACATACTAAATCTCATCGATATAATATTTGCTGCGGACATGATTGGATTATTTGTCATTTGTGTGAAAAAAATACTAGACTGTTACGGACGAACTTCAACAGCTACATATAATATACAATTTTACAGTTTTATTTAAATGTGTTCTTTTTTTAAATGAACTCAAAGTGAGCACAAACACACTTTTTCACAGTAAGCTACTTAAAGCTTGTGTCGTGAAAGAGGAAGATGGCCGTCACCTGGGATCGAACCCACGACCTCCGAACGAAACAGTAGGTACGAAAGCCGGCGTCGTAACCGCCAGACTACCAACCACTCTAGCTCACTTGATTTAAGTAGGTATAATAAAATATAATAATTAGGAAGACCCTCTCACACCGTATTCCGATCTTTCGAAGCACAACTGAGGGTTTTTGTCATGGAGTGGGAGGAGGTTATTGAAGCCGCGCTAAAATAAAGAGCTGTGGAGGGCTCTTGTTGTCTCCCTACGCCCCTATTTAGGGTCACAAAACATATTTTTTTTATAACGGGCTATTTTTTTCCTTTACAACTTGGCATTTTTTTAATGTTAATAATACGAGTATAATATTGCATATAGGTACCTAATCCCAATTAAGCAATAAACCCTTCCATGCGAAACATTCTACGAACCGAGTGCCAAAAATATCGAGCCCCGAAATAACAATGAATAAAATTACGAAAAACTCGTAACTGGATATTTCAACAGGCGGAAATCCAATTCCCTCCGTCGTCGTGTCTATGCAGGTACTCTGGCCGTAATCATTTTGACGAATTCAAATTTGATTGAACAAAATGCTAAACAAAGGCGAATCCACCTGTAATATAAAAAATACAACTTGACAGCGAATGACACTTCAAATTAACAGATTAAAACAATGGGAAAATCTCTACCCGCGTGGAAAATTATTCCGTGTTCCAAAACTTTGTTGAACAAGTCGTTACAAAAGTGTTGAAAACATTGAGACAATTTTAATTAATATTTTCAACTTCAGTCCAGTTTTTATTAAAATTTAAATTTCATCACTTAATCGAAAAGCATTATTATGTCTAGTGTCTACATAATAATTCAGTTAATATGTTACCATTTTAACATGACGCATAGACCCTATCGAAGACCACGAAAAATCACGATCGTAAAAATAATGATTAGGACACAGTTGTATATTTTAGTCTGAAATCCGGATTGTATTCAAAACTAGCTTTCCCGACAAAAAAGGTCATTTCCAAAATTTGATATCTGGAAACTTAACTTTTTCCTTTAAAAAAAAAGGTCGTTTCCAAATTTTTTTAACATTACCTGACCTGACATACATAATAGGGGTAGACTATTATTTGCCTGACTATTATTTTTATTCAACTATTATTTTTAAATATCGTTAAATATTAATAACGTTAGATGCGTTATTTTTATTTAGCTATTATTTTTATCAGCTGTCGTTATATTGCCCATCTCTAGTCCCAACCAAAGGCGGCCCGTTCATATGTGCATAATGTGCACTGCGCTTCCAGAAGCAAAAATAAACCATGAAAACAATAACATTAAAATAATATTGTATTTCTAAAACGTCCATTTTTCATTTGTATTCATTCAAAGCTCAGGCAGGAAGAACGCGAGAATATAATAATACTAGAGGTCCGCCCCAGTTTCGCACGGGTAGATAGATACTTAAAAATAATTTAGTTTTCATACAGATCCCTAACTTTTTCAAAATATTTTATAGCATATGTTGTTAATCTGGAATAATTGCATTGCAATGTATCGTGTCACGTCACTTTACCACCGTGACTACTTTGCGCAGTATTTCTACTAAACTTGACATGACCCCTCAGTCCAATCCCCTCACCCTTGCGCACTCTGCATCGGTTGAGATGATAAGAGACTATGCTTTTTTTTTCAATACTCACATTTTTAAACTCGTGATAACTTTCGAATGGAATGTCCGAATTGAATAATTCAAAAAGTTATACAAACATATTGAAGCAGACTTGAATATGAACTAATTTATTTTAATAAGGAGTAATACCAAGATACCAATAAAGAGCTTTTTCTATAGGTGACATTTTATTGATTTTTTTTAAATAAAAAAACACTTATTGTGGCATAACTATAATAGTTAGACATATGCTGTCGCGATACTTTTTGTAAATAATGATGTCTTCTACAAAATTGTAGTACATTGTTTTATTCTATCATCATTAGTTTTCACAGCGTTCGCGATAAAAAGAATATTTTAGGTAAATTTTTTACACCTTGGGTTACATTATTGAAGTTTTCGTAGGTTACCCAATTTTTTTTGGAAATTAAATATAGCCTATGTTCACCGCCGATATTGTAGCTTCCCAAAAGTGAAAGAATTTTTCAAATCGGTTCAGTAGTTTTGGAGCCTATTCGATGCAAACAAACAAACAAACAAACAAAAAATCAAATTTTTCCTCTTTATATCTGTGGTGGCATGGTAAAAGGCATTAAGTCGCGATTTTCAGCATTTTGAGTTATATGCGCTACATCATACATTATCACAAACAGAACAAAGTTCAAAAACATACGTTTAAAAAAATCCACTTATAAAGGATTTAAAAGCATTTTTTCATTCCGGCATAACTCAATATTAATTTTATTTGGCAAGGTAAAACGACGCGCGTCAAATTTTGTCTACCACGAAGTAAAACGGTGTTGTCTATGATAGAGCTGCGGTGAGAAGCCATTCTTTTAAAAGTGAACCTTTTTAAAATGTGTTTAAATAATGTATTTTGCGAACTTTATGGCAGGTATCATCCTTATCTGTCGACCAATCTGTTTACAACTTTCGTTGTTTATATTGTTAAGCTATAGACAATAGATCGGTAATACTATCTGCATATTATTATTTTTTTAAATATTTTTTCATTGCTATTTTAATACTAATTGATGTAAATTAAAGAAAGTCGTGCTAGTGCGACTATTATATCAACAACTGATGACTGATTATACAGTTCTATTTTAAAATAGTATAAACAAACCACTACGGGCTTACGACCGTCTTCTACTGTTATTTCGAAGGCTGGCTTAGTGTGATCATTTTACGTTAACAACGTTCGCCATTAGGTCGTAATGTTCAAATTTCTGAATATTCATCTGGTTTGCAATGGTTTGATGTTGGAACCTCCACTGCGCATGATTTTGTGCAGCTTGTATGACCTCTTCCCAAACCGTGTATAAATTCCTCAGCTCTGCTTTGAAGGATCGATACATTGTGAGAGAGGGTTATCTTAACAAAGGTAATAATACCTATAATTAACTAATTTCATTTTATTATTCAAATAATATTCTTCATTTATTACTTAACAATATTACGTTCTGAGCAAAAAAATATACCTACTGATGTTCTGGGAATGCTATGCTAGAAAATAATAATATGTAAGCTAAAAAATAACTAATATTTATGAAGAATAAAATGTAAGCGTTGAAAAATAATAAATTAACTCGTGATAGAGAGTAACTGGGTATATTTCCTTGTAAAATTTGACCTAAGTACAAAATTTTTCAACCTATGAGCCAAAATTGTCAAGGTAAAAAGACACGCATTATAAATAAAGCATATAAACAAAGAAATATTGAAGAAATAAATATGAGTTATCGTATAGTGAACCCTTTTTAATGAAGTAAATTCATCAAAGTTGATCTATTTTATTTGTATTAAATAATATTTGACAAAAATGAAACCTCTTAAAATACTGACAAGTAAATCCGCCATACTGAGAAATGTCATCCCACTGACTTAATGCCTTTTACCATGCCACCACAGATATATTAGTATAGATATGCGCACAATTTTGTTGACTGTATGAAAATTACAGTAGACAATAATTTTGGCGTTAGAATTTTTCATAAATGGCGTCGTAGGACATCCATTCCATACTAACTTTAATGTCATATTTTATTTAATGTTTTATGCGTTTTTTAACATTTTATTAATTATTGTGTTATCCGGAGCGGAGAAGAATTCAATAAATCAAACATCGAAAGAATCTGTTCAGCCGATCTCGAGTTATAAGTGTTCGCACTAACCCGACTTTCATTTTATATTCTAGCTAGATTCACAAAAATGTGAATAACTTCTGAACCATCAAAAATATCGCTGTACATTAATGGGGGTTGAATCGATAGGTTTTGAGGTCCTCTACTTACCTTCATGCTTCGGGTTATCCACTAGGAATGTTACATCGTGTGTATCTATGTAGTAGAATATTTATTTTATTAGTTGTATGGTTAGAACAAAATTAAAGCCTGATTTGAAATACGAATAATTATCTAACAGAAATCTTATAATTCTTATTTATAACGATTATCCTTTACGAAAAAAAATAAGTTTTTGTATACCTACCTATTCCAATTTTTTAATTGACACATTATTTAACAGATGTCGGTAAAACAGAATCCGTTAAATACAGATATTGTGGTTTTAAAGAAACAATTAAACGTAGATAGCTTATAGTTAGGTACAAACGTATTGTGTCGTAATTTTTGTGTATTTGTTTTTATGTATTAAAAACTGTATGTTTGCGAAAATTAAAAAAAAACCTGTGTATGTTTTAGAGGCTCTTAATTTTTCTTCTCTTTTTTAATTATTCATTTTTTTTGTGTATGTCAGATAGAAATTGGAAGCTAAACAAGTAGGTACCTGTTCAATTACATACAGCTCAAACCTGACTTTAATGCAAAACAATACGGGTACATATCAGCGTGTTATGGATATTTGAATTTAGAACCTACACTATATCCGATCGATTAAACTAGTCCTAGATTCGAATTACGCTGTTAACCATATTTTTCGACATTTGTTTTAGGATTCCGTATGCAAAAATCACATGTGCTGACCTATTTCGTGTGTTTTCTGTAACATTATGTGAGGTCATTAGCGGTAACAATCGCGTGAATCATTTTTGTAACAAGCGTGTTTTGTTTGCTTTGCTATCAGAGCAAACTTCGAATGAAAAAAACAACAAATATGTTGCCACAAAGTGCATTCAATTTTTGTTAACTAATAAAATATTATTTTTCATTCTAGCGAGCACCTGGGTACCTACTTACATATTTGAATGTTATGTAACTCACTTCTCATTTTCAAAGGTTTCAATAAGTCTATTATAGTTCCTGTCACAAATTTGTAATATTTTGAAATATATGGTTTCTGAAGAACAAATTAGAAAGCTATATGTACTTACACAATCGATTCGATTCATGTTTTCCGTTATTTTGACTGTTTTGGGATAAGCTTGTTATTCAAAACGTCAGCGCATTAGGAGACATGACCAATTCAGTTTTACTTATAATAGGTAGATACAGTTTACGGTGATGGAGGTGACTAGTATTTGTAGCGTACGGACATATTGTTTAATGTTATGTAAGAACGGTCGACAGGTCTAATAATTCGAAACACCGCGGTTGTTGTAAGGTTAACATAAAAAAATTGTTAACATGTCATTCCTTGTTCAGATCTACTTCCGAATAGACGAGAATCTTAAACGAATTGACCACTTACTTTTTGCCAATTTTCCCTTTAGAATAAATTTAATGTTTTCGAATACAGCCGTTTTTGCTACATTGGAAAGACTAGTAGTATTTTTGCAATCATTTCTGTAATAAGATTTTGTATATCAAGTAGGTACCCAAATCAAACTGGGTAGTGTTTTCTTTTAAAATTTAGCCCATGTAAGATATTGACTTTAAATAAAATTAAACCATCCAAAATAATATAAATTTTGAATAAAATGACAATGTTTTAAAATTGCACCCTGCCATTCAAAGTCAATATCTTTCTGTCCCATCTCCACTTTGAACGAGGAACGCGAAGGCAAATATAGATTTTAATCCACAAACGGTCGAACGATGAAACATCGCTACAAGCCATTAATCAGTACACAGTGAGCTCAAATACAGGCAAGCCACAAGGTACTCGTACAATGTTTGCGAACCCCGATGACTGCAGCCGATATGATGTAGCTACACAGAGTTTTCATAAACTGAAGCCAAATTAATTAATGTTTCTATGGTTTTAAACAAGGATCGCAGTGAAAGTTTACGACTGAATTTTGTAACTTTTCAATACAGATTTTACACAATACCTTGTAGTCGCCGAGAGCAATTTCTATACTGTATAGTATGTAGTACATAAATAAAATATCTTACCATAATATTTCGGTAAAATTTGAGTTTAATGGAGTCTATTCATCCAATAGCATAAAGAATAATGTAACACGCTACACATGTGACTTATTTCCTATTACACCGCCATCTCTTGGATTTTTTTTAAAGTTATGCAACTATAGAAAATTTGTTTTTATTACAAACTTACGACCCGGCGAACTTCATTCCGCATCCGAATCAACAATAATTATAACATAATGCAATATATTATAAGATTTATAAGTTAAATTTAATTCGGTTTTTATATCATATACTGTATAATAATAATAAGTCAAAATTATTTATTTTTTTCTTCTGGGTTAAATCGAAGTTCGACGGGCGAGTTCTTGTAATATTTATAATGAAATCTGATTGCATTACATATTATATAAACTGAAGTTTTCATTATTCTTTTTTTTTATATGCTGCTGAAAAAAGAAATAGAAATTAGCCCGGAATATTACAAATTTAAGACAATTTTACGACCATATAAATTTTTCGTTGTGACCCCATGGAGTTTGACATTATTTGTTAGTTGTTTGATAGTTTGCGCGATTGACAGAATGTACGTTGCAAATATTTATCATTATGTATTACCAATTTTAATTCAATATTCAAAGTTTAGACAGGGTAAAGTCTGTCGGGTCAGCTAGTACTATGTTATAAATGATTTGTTTTTAAGACAAATTTTAAACTATGGTTAATTTTTATTTTTGGTAGCGAGAAATATGGCCTTTGATGTGGTGATTACCAACGTTGGAATGACTCTATAAAACAATATCTTTACTAGAGAACTCGCTATTACCCTGGTGTCTGTACGCTCAAAACCTGTCAATTAATATCGAAAAAAAACTGTCATATTAATGAATAAATTGAATTCAAAACTTAGGCTTTTTCAGATCTAACCTCAGTATTCTGTTTTGAGATTATGTATAATCGCTCATCCATTAGATAAGGATGACTGAATGATGAAATAAGAAATAATAACTAGCCCCTTATACTTCTCCTTCTGTCCGTACACGTGTCGTGTTTTTATGTTGTTAGGTATATCAGCATTTATATTTTTATTATCTTTTATGTTTTAATAAAAGCTGTCAGTGAAATTTGCTCGGTATCAATTTACCCGCATTCAAAGTTATCGCTTTGTGAAAATACAAACACTCATAACTCTGAGGTAGATAAGTATGTTTCCACCTAAATTCGTTTATACCGCACCCACATTCCTCGTATCTCTTATTTCTATAGATTAAACGGGAAATTTAGAATAATTTAGTTGACTCTTGTGTTGTTTAACAGGACTTCATCTGAATAATGATATTAAATACCAACTTGAACCAAAATGATAAACTAGATAGCTTTATGGAGTTCATGGGATATTAAGACATACTGAACTTTTCTCTCTTTCTGTAGGGAAAGAAACTTTTTTACGCAATTAAATGCTTATCGTTTCACTTTTATCTAATAAAATGCTTCTCAGTCAGATGTCAATGTTGGGTGTGACTTACCTTTATTTCAAATTAGTATACACTTTCTTGGCAATTTTTTTCCAGATTTAGAGTTAAGTTAAATATGCTGATGGTTCGTTGCTGTGATTACGCCATAAAAGTGCTTTTGATGTGAATAATATTATAATCAAACAAAGTTTTTCATTCATTAAATCAATCGATCGATAAAGTTCGTGTAAAATGAAGGACGTCGTTAGCTACGCATGAGAACAAAAACGATAAAAGTAGGTGGAACAGAATTTATAAAGTTTGGGAATACTATTGTGTAATGGTCTGTTTTCCTATATACGGATTATTTATTAAGCGTGTGTCCAGTTCATCACAATATATATAATTCAATACAATAATTAATTAATAAGCACATTTTTGTTATATAGGGTAAGCAGTATAGTAACTAGCCACTTAAGGAGTCAAACATTTATATCTCATTTATATTATATTATATTTATATTCAAGATATTTTTCCAAATAAAATATTTTATACAAATCAATTGTTTCTTTACAATTTGCAGTAGGTATTACATTTTTGAGATATATGGAGTTTTGTATTTCAAAAAAAAAATTCATATGAAGTGGTCAAAAAGTACAGTAACTGGCCACCATACATGTTTTCAAGATTAGCTGAAAAACTATCTAATTATTTGTTTTAAAGTAAAATTAAGTATGCAGTAAAACAAAAAAATGTTTTGTCATAATATATTTGTATAAAAAAGATTGTTTCAGTACGAAAAACACAGTTAAACAACAATATAAATAAAATTCTTTCAAAATTCATTATAATTTGGCACTTTTTTGCAGATATGTAGATTTAAACTTAATATATAATACAATATTAAGTATTTCAATTCAAAAGTAACGAAAGTATGAGAGATAAGTGAATCTCAAGACATTGTCAAATGTTGTAGAACGATGGAAAACGGTACAAAAATAGTTAGAAAAATAAGTCTTGAAAGGTTTCCTAATTTATAAATGCGTGAGACACCGCGGGGACGTCAAACTCCGAAGAAATGGCCGAAAAAACTGGCCATGCACATCCCAATACCATGACTGAGGTTTCTAAATAAGCAGATTTAAATTCTGTACATGCAGCGATCCATGGATAGGTCAATGCTTGATATAAGCCAAGAAGAAATTCCTAATAAGAAAATATAAGGAACAAAACTTGAGGATCTTCTTCTTCTTCTTCTTCTTTCTATAGATCCTGGGGATCTGTTTGTGCCGCCGCCTGTTCCTCCTGTGATGTCGACTGCCAGCTGTCTCTCCATCTCTTTGGGGGTCTGCCTGGGAGTCTGCGTCCTTCGGGGTTTCCGTGGAGGGCGATACGTGGAAGTCTGTCTTCTGACATTCTGTTTACATGTTCATTCCAGTATCGCCTTCGTTGTCGTCCCCACCTCACTATGTCTTCCGTCTTACACGTGCTCCGGATATCAACATTTCTAACACGGTCACGCAGCGTGTTTCCAGTTATAGATCGGAGGGTTTTCATCTCCGAAGTTCGCAGCCGAGATTTTGTTCTGGAAGTATCAGCCCTTGCCTCAATTCCATAAGTGGCTATTGGTCGAACACATGTTTTATATATTTTCATCTTGCTTTCAATCCTCATGTGTTTGTTCCTCCACACTGGATTCCTAAGGCATCCGGATATAGCTGCAGCCTTATTGATCTGTTTGAGGGTTTCGTTGTAAAGATCTCCTTTGCTGCTAATTTCAACTCCAAGATACTTAAATTCCATCACTTGTTCAATGGGCTTATTATCCACGACAAGTTTGCATCTTACTGGATTTTTTGATATTGTGATACTTTTCGTTTTGTCGGTGGATATTTCCATGTTATAATTTTTTGATGCTAAGTGAAACTTAAAAAGCATTCTTTGGAGGTCGTCTTCAGAACTTGAGGATGGCATGGCAAAATTGAAGTTGTAATGTGCAGGACATGTATCAAGGCAAGATCCCGTTTCCCTTAAGAATTTGCCTTCGCAGAAGACGATAGAATAGGGTTTAAGATGGATGGATAATTCGGGATCGCAAGAGGAGAAACTTTGCATAACATGGCAGCATGGTGTTAATAAAGGAAGCAGAAGTAATAGTGATTATTTAAATACTTTCAACCATGTAAAATATCTGTGACGACCCAGAAAAATCTGAGCATAAATCATAAACATAAAAATAAAGTTGAAAGAGGAGATTCTCTACTTCACCTACGGGAATACGAACTCGGTGTAATCAATTTTCCTTTGATGACCCCACGTAGACGAAAAAGGAAGCTACAAGATAGCTTCACTGCGTTCCTGTACATTGATAATCACATCCTCCCACCCCTGTGAACATTTTTGGTCTAACTAAAGGTTGTGTCCACCCTGATAAGCTCTCCTGGTTTCTTGTACCAACTCAGTCCCGATCTAGAGCTCGTCTCATTACCATGTTGATAAGGAGACTGGCTCCATCTCTTCCACTTATGCCAAAATCCCTAAGCTCTTCTTTAAAGTATCTCCCTCGTGCACGAAACCCTGGGGGATGGCCAACGTTCTTCATATTATAAACAAATTTTCATTATCCGGTTATTCCACATCGCATACTCCTCTTTTGACCCACCTGTAGGATATGTTCATGACCTTAATTCCCTCTCCTCCCATGGACTTGTTAAGGTGAAAATCCATGACAAAATTGAATATAAGAAACTAAGATGCAGCCTTTCAAAAACAAAAAACACAATAATCACAGTAACTGGCCACCCATGCTAGTTACTGTAATGCGTTGGGTTCCTAGGGAGCGGCCGTCTTCAGCGGCCGTACAATACGGCAGCTTTCTACGGGCACACATTACGGTGACATTTGGAAAGTCACCGTAATGTGCGACCGTATTGTTCTCTCCGTTTTTTTTTTAATAACAAACGTCAATTTGTGTGTTGTGTCAGAAAGTCAGATCGTGAAAATGAACGATATTGATTTGGCGTTAGTTATTTGTTTGGAGGATGACCAGGAATCATAGGAGGGTGAATACCGTATGGGAGAAGACAAGTTGTATAAATCTAGAAGCACAGAAGGTGCTTTTGAAATTTTAGTCCGCCGCCACCTTCAATGTAATGAAGAAAAATTTAGGCAGTACTTTCGCCTCACTCCTATGCTGTTCGACTATGTGCTTGGCCATATAAAACATCACTTGTCCCATCTGTGGAGCATTAGAACACGGACGATGTGTCCAAATGCTCCACAGATGGCACATGCGGGACTCCCCAGCCTGTGATTGTGAAGAACCGGTGCAATCCTTTAAGCGTTGCCCTTTGAGAGCATTCCCTGGACCATACGCAGATATCCACAATGCCACCCCCGATGCTCTTGAATGGCTTGAAAGCGTAGATGTTGCTCTGTAGGGTGCGTGTCTCCTGTATGTAGCAGATATCATACTTCTCCATCTTCTGACGTTGCCACCCGTTGGTGGCAGAAGCCATACGAAATAATAAAATTTAAAATCTCCAACTTTCATGGTGGGCGAGCTGAATAATAAGGAATTACCAACTAATACATTTTTACGAAAGTACCTCGCTTCATTCCTTAGTTGAGAAGCTTATATTTGTTTTTCGTTAGATGGCATTGATGCCATTGATTGAGAGAACATTGGAAAGTAAAACAATTCATTAGAAAAATATGTATTATAATTTAATAATCAATATAATAAAAAATAATTAAGTGCCTAAATATTAATAATTATTGTTGTTTCTCAGTTTTTACAGGTGTAAAATGTCTGATATTTTTTTCTGAGGTTTGAGCTCCATAGATTTATTAATAGGCCCAACATACCTGAAACACACATTTTTTATTAATTTTATAATATCTATTTAATTTTTTTTTCCTGAATGCTTCATATTTTTGTTTTATTTTTTATTATTGCTTGTTAAGTTATGCCTAAACCTGATTTTTTGTATAAATATTCCATTGCTTGTTTTTTTTTTAGAAATATATATTTTTCTATTATATTCTTTACTAAATCAGGCAGTGTGTAGGTATTGTAATGAAGTAAATCCAGTGAATAGAACAGGACAAGATGACATAGAAGATATAAGATGCAATAGGTAGAGCATTTAGAAACCTTCAGGTACTTAAAAGAATGTGTATTGATCTGCCCCACTTCCACCTATCTATTTAAGTTTGGTTATATCATATTTTTAACATGACATTAGATGACAATAAAAACTTATAATTAAGATTTGTATACTAACCTGTTTTATTTATCATTTCCCCTGATTGACGCCATCGACCGTTCTACATTTGCGTTTTTCTGTAATCTTTATTTTTAACATTATAAATAGCTTCATGATTACGTACTTCTACGAAATCTATTAAAATTTCGTCAACTTCACTTCTCCAGATGCAGTTGGAGCCCATTTATTTGTGCAGCCCAACAATGAAAATAAAATGAATATCAATGAAAGCGTTCACGAATCATCTGACACTGACAAGACGGCGGCCGTTTTTGAAAATAACGACAGTTATTTGTAACTACGGTAACGAAATAAACAACGTTCTACTGACGCCGTTCTCTGATACGTCGCATTCTTATGGGTTGTTTTCCTACGGATACGCCGCTACAATAAACGGCGGTGGATATGTCAGTTGAGAACATTGCCAATATGGTTTCCATAGTAACGAAAAACATTGTCATATAATTTTGAAAGACGCCGTCTTGTCAGATGACGGCCGCTCCCTAGGAACCCAACGCATTAGGAAAACAACCCATAACGGATGCTGCTATTGAAATAGGGGTTTGAAATAACGAAAATAAATACTACGAATAATGTTTTAAATTGCATAATTTCGAACTTGATTAAAAAACATAGTAACTGGCCACTTTGACCAGTTACTGTCCTCACATCAAATTCTTGATTATGTTACTGACCACCCCTCGGTATATTGTAGAAGCAAGCCTTCTTTACCAAATAAAATAATAATATCATCAAAAAAAATACCAAAAATTAACAGTAAACATATTTGATGTATAACACTTCTCCTTAACAAATGGACAACGGATTACTAATATTTTATACAAAAGTAGCTACCTCATGAAAAAATCGCACAAAACTTACACAAATGAATGACCGATTTCAATTAAATTTAAAGAGTGCATGTAAAAAAAACGAGCTATTAGCCTATCGAAGTTAGGGAACAGATATTATCACCCAGGTCTTATTTTTAAAGAAAAATGATTGAGGTGGCCAGTTATTGTACTGCTTTCCCTAGTCAATATAAAGAAAAAAAAAGAATTGGGGCGCAGGGGAAATTTTCCTGCTTGTCAGATGATCAAATCTAGCTCTCGAATGTAGACTAACTGATGCCTTCTATGTTTAATTGACAGATCCAGATACGGCACTACTATAAACAGCGGCGAGTACATATGTCAGTTTAGAACATTGTTAATATTGTTACCTTAGTAATCAAAAACATTGTCATATATTTTGAAAGACTGCCGTCTTGTCATATTACGGACCGCTTCCTAGGAACCCACTGCATAAGTGGACTTCAACAATTGTTGATGAGATGGTGCATTTCGATGCCTGCATGCAGAAAAAAGAATTTACATGGTACTTTTTTATAGTCCTAAACAATATTGATGGTGGAAAGAATTGAATCGCATACGAAGCCATACATAGATGGTAGATAATCTTTAATTTCGTCAGTTTTGTACTCGTCTTCTATAGAACTTCATTAAAATATAAAGTAAGGTCGATTATACTGCCTTCGATCATTTTATTCCCATAGTTCATGTTATATGTGTTTAGGCCCCAACGCATCAATATGTAGATAAAAGTTCTTGGTAGCCATCTATAAGATAAAGTTATGTAGTTGATACAGTGATGGAAAGAATGTGACAGCCGCATCAATTGAAAACTATGAAATAGATGGATATCTAGAAGATAACAGTGTTGTTATGCTGAAATCTATTGATTTCTATGGCAATTTCTGTGGATTCCATGGTAATTTCTATGGATTTGCTTTTACGCGCCAGGTTTGATGTCAGATGATGTCTTGTTTTGACAATTAATGCGTATTGAATCAAATTTTTATGTTAGGTTCTAATGTTGTTTTTTGTTTCGCATATTATAATTTTGTAATATTATTTCTAAAACTTGTACATGTACAATGATTTTACAGAAAGTTTAAGAATATTACAACATTTCGATCACAATTTAGATTTTTTTCTTCCAGATCGTTTGTTTGAAAACCGGCAAATTGGTGTCTTTTGTCGATCAAAATTGAAGAAAAACATGATTTGTTCGAAGCTTCAAAATGATAATCTATACTACTATTATAAAGAGGAAAGTTTTGATTGATTGTTTGTTTGACGGGAATAGGCTCCGAAACTACTTAACCAATTTGAAAAATTCTTTCACTGTTGGGAAGCTACACTCTTCCCGCTGAACATAGGCTATATTTTATTTTCATATAGCCTTTGATCCTTACTAAAACTCCAATAAGGTGCAAAAATTACCTAAAATATTCTTTACATCGCGTACGCTGCGAAAACTATTGAAGATAGAGTAAAATAATGTACAACAACTTTGTAGAAGACATAATTATCTACAAAAAGTGTCGCGACAGCATACGTCTAACTATTATAATAATGCCACAATAAGTGTTGATTTATTAAAAAAAAAAAATTGAAATGTGGCAGAGATATAGGCGTCACTGGGGTACGAGCCGGACGGGAGGGGACCATTGGAATGCTACATTATTCCAGATTAACATAGCCTATAGAATATTTTGATAAAGTTAGGGATCTATAAAGATCATAAGAAAACTGAATTATTTTTTTAAATACCTATGTACCTACCCGTGCGAAGCAGGAACAGACTGCTAGTTATTTATAATATGTATAGTTTCTCGTTATGTTTAATGATGATGTAGGTACATAATTATTATCATTTTGGTTTATGGAAAAACAAGCCAAAAGTTCATCACATTCACGGCGTTACGGGAGTTTATAAACGTCAGTGAACGCTATTTTGACAGCCATCCTAGAGATAAATCGTTATCCAACAGAAGGTACCGCATGTTAAAAATGGCGTCAGATATCCTAAACATAAGTTATATCTACATATTGATGTTGCAAATATCTCAAGGAAAGCCTTTTCCGTAAGATATATTTATCTACCTACTGATTGATGCGTTGGGCCTAGGTATTGTAAGAGGCGGACTTATACAGGCAAAACCTTAAATAAAATTTAACTTGTACGAAGGATTCTTTATCTTTTATTCGCAGAAATATATTGATACCTAATACCATTGTGCCTTTGAAAATAATGATGATATCGATACTCTAACGCGAGAAGAGGTGTAAAAATAGAACTTCTTTGACAATAAATCTTATCCAGTTTAAATGACAGACGCGATCATCTATCACTGTTAACACCATTATATTGATAATACTGAATACTGATGCATGAGGAATCATATGAGAACTATTATAATATGTAGGTATATTATACGATAAGTGTAGAAAATAACAGTGGCGTATCCTGTATGTGGACGAGTAGGTATTACATAATATTAGAAATATCATGTTAATATAAAATCAAAAGTCAAGTAGAAATAAAATTGATCGCATTGTGGTTGTGGCAGTCAATCTTAAATTGTCCAATTTTACTAAATATTAACTTTTTTACGCTCGAATTAAATTTGTAAGGCTCGGTACTCACTTGCGCCGCGAACGTGTATCGTTACATCAATTTTATCAAGAGGATGCATATTGCATGTGCCTGGTGGAAAGAATATCCTACTTTTATGAGCACTAGCATATCCAGTTAATTTTTAGAAAAAAAAGAGAAATAAGTATGTAACAAATTATTTAATAAAAATTCTAAGCTTTTCTTCATATCCGCCCCCAGTTGGAGCAAATGGATTTTATTATCTGCTTGTGCCCCACAGTCTTAGTACCCGTGTATCCCAGTCAACACCAACGCCCTGGAGGGCAGCTT
Source organism: Mystacides longicornis (assembly GCA_963576905.1). Classification (NCBI taxonomy): domain Eukaryota; kingdom Metazoa; phylum Arthropoda; class Insecta; order Trichoptera; family Leptoceridae; genus Mystacides; species Mystacides longicornis. The sequence continues at coordinate 14,196,755 of OY756433.1, read as the reverse complement.
CGTAGAGGCTTTTGATTGTTTGGAGGGGCCCACCTCTGTGTGAAAGACAGTGTCAAATGCTTTTAAGAGGTCTTGAATATATCAGTATTTATTAAGCCTATTTTAATTTGTTTATTTTAAAATTTCCCTTATTTAAAACTAGGCTATCTTTACGCTCTGTGTATCTTCTCACCAACAGAGATGGCGATAGTTGCAAAACAATATGCGTGTAGAATAACATTCAACAGAAAAATTTTCAACAGACAGAGGGATCGGCACAAAAAATTATAGAGTTATGAAGCGCCACTGATAGCAGACATTCTTGTTGTTTCTCATCTCATTTCATATTACTTAATAGAGGACGAGATAAGCAGCTAAGTACGCATTATTGCCTAAGTTTATTGCAAAGGTATTGACGTATCGCATACCGACGTGGTGGCATATTATGAGCATCCATGGCGAACTACATATGTGCTTTGGCTGAGAGCTAAATTGAATCTCGTGTTTATGCTTTTGATATTATTAAAGACTAGAGGTCCGCCCCAGCTTCGCACGGGTAGATAGATACTTAAAAATAATTTAGTTTTCATACAGATCCCTAACTTTTTCAAAATATTTTATAGCATATGTTAATCTGGAATAATTGCATTGCAATGTATCGTGTCACGTCACTTTACCACCGTGACTACTTTGCGCGGTATTTCTACTAAACTTGACACGACTCCCCTCAGCCCTCCCCGGCTCCCATACGCACTCTGCATCGGATAAGTTGAGATGATAAGAGACTATGCTTTTTTTCCAATACTCACATTTTTAAACTCGTGATAACTTTCGAATGGAATGTCCGAATTGAATAATTCAAAAAGTTATACAAACATATTGAAGCAGACTTGAATATGAACTAATTTATTTTAATAAGGAGTAATACCAAGATACCAATAAAGAGCCTTTTCTAGAGGTGACATTTTATTGGGTTTTTTTAAATAAAAAAACACTTATTGTGGCATAACTATAATAGTTAGACATATGCTGTCGCGATACTTTTTGTAAATAATGATGTCTTCTACAAAATTGTAGAACATTGTTTTATTCTATCATCATTAGTTTTCACAGCGTTCGCGATAAAAAGAATATTTTAGGTAAATTTTTTACACCTTGGGTTACATTATTGAAGTTTTCGTAGGTTACCCACTTTTTTTTGGAAATTAAATATAGCCTATGTTCACCGCCGATATTGTAGCTTCCCAAAAGTGAAAGAATTTTTCAAATCGGTTCAGTAGTTTTGGAGCCTATTCGAAGCAAACAAACAAACAAACAAACAAACAAACAAACAAACAAAAAATCAAATCTTTCCTCTTTATATATTAGTATAGATAAAGTTGGCTAAGGAGAAGTATAATACAAAGGAGCAAAGGCAACCAAGATATTGCTGTAAGGAATATTTCATCAGAATCCATACAAACAATGAACAGATAACTTTCAGAATCTAGTAGAAAGCGTGAGAGCAATCAGTCTGTATTTCACGAAATGTACGAAAACCAAAACTTTGATTCCTTTGATTTGAACTTTAGTATTTTCCTAACCGTTTTTCACATCAAATTTCTCTTCAGCGTTTGCATCTCGTCTCAGAGTAGAATGGTTTATTCAACCTTTAGAAATTATCTGAATCAATAAGCTATGGTTGGTGACCCAGCGGTTACAACGCCGGCTTTCGTACTGCGGACATCGTGGTTCGATCCCAGAGGTGCCGACCATCTTCCTCTTTCACGACACAAGCTTTCAGTAGCTTAATGTGAAAGAGTCAAGGAGTGTATTTGTGTTCACTTTGAGAGAGCACGGATTCATTTAAAAAAAAAAAAAACGTAAACGTATGGACCTATTTTTTTTTTATTGCATCTCTGACATTTGTGTTAAAGCAAGCGTTCAGCGTATTGGAGGTCATGGTGGAATCGAATCCCAAAACCAGCTACTTCCAATATCACGGTTGGGTCAACTTTGGATCTCCCCAGATTTCATAAAGTTTTAATCAAATTTACTTCCTCCTTTTTTTCAAAGGATTTTATTATTGTATAAACGATCCAATTTATTTGCAATTTTATTCAAATTAGTAGTTAGGTTTGAAGGTAGCTCGTAAATCTTGCCGCTGAGACGCATTATTATTTGAATGAAGTAAGGCATTTTCTCATATTATAAGGATACAATATATTCCATAATGGAAATTCACTTCCACGAATAAATATTTCCTGCCGCCTGAAATGTTGTCTTTTCTTATTTAAATAAATAAATTATTTATTTTCTGACAAATACCTACAAATATTCCAAATGAAATTCTGTTCACCTTCGCAACATAATATATTCTTTTTCTCATCAATCTCGATTCGCTTTATTTATACATTCCAATTCTCACGTAGATATGTGAGTTAAGTACCTAAATGTATATTTCAATTGAACCTAATTAGGTTGAAAAATTCATGCCAATATTTTAAATTTTTTCAATGGTTTACATTTATTCTTATCCTGTCCGTGCTTAGGAAAGTGTCCTTTTTCTATATCAAGAATGGTTAGCTGATGTGATCATAAACAAAGTATACCAAGTTGTTTGCAGCTTAGCGTCATTCTAGACCAGGGAATTACTGCATTTCAATCACAATACTGACTGATCCAATTTCAATCTTAATAACGATGATTTAAATCCAGTATTACTTTACGAAAAAAATGGTATAAATTATGATTTATACAAGTATTTAAAAAACTGACGGTCGACTTTGAGTTGAGTTTCAAGAGAAACCCCCATCATGTAACGAATGTTATCCTCTTTCACAACACTGAAAATTCTTGTTTTAAAAAATGTCCTAATTCTATTATTTATATAACTAGTTTTTTAAAGGCGCCCGTGGCGCCCACGTATGGCCTTTTCCTGCAAACATTGCTTTCTCATAGCTGAATTCACATGTGAGACTTCAAAATACCTTCTTGGTTGTTTTAACTCTTTATGAAAACTCAAAAACAACAAACTTTTAATTACAAACTTTCCATTCAAATAGCTTTTAGCATGTGGGTATTTCACTATTTGATCGCGTGTGTGCGTTAGTTTTCTGATTTAGTAAACTTTTTCATGCAAACTTTGCATTTGTATGGCTACTCTACGCTATTAATTCACATCAATCAATCAATCAATTCTCCCTTTTACACCCCACTCAGGGGCATAGGGAGGCAACAAGAGCTCTCCATTGCGCTCGATCTTGCGCAATGTTTATGACCTCCTCCCACACCATGTCCATGTCCCTCAGCTCTGCTTCGAAGGAGCGGAACACAGTGTGAGAGGGTCTTCCTCGTCTTCGGGACCCTGATGGGAGGAAGAACAGCGCTCTCCTCGGCCAACTGTCATTCGGCATCCTTAACACATGTCCCAGCCAAGTCCATCTCCTCCCCACAATGGTAGAGGTGATGGGCTCACGCTGGGTATCAGAATCTTAAAAAAAATACTTTAGTGTGCAAACTTTTATTGCAAACATTGCATTCGTATGGCTTTTTCTCCGCTATTAGCACTTGATAATAGAACTCTATGAAAATTAAAAAAAAACTTGAACTTTTTATAACAAACTTTGCATTCAAATTGCTTTTATCATGAGTTATTATTTGATTGATTGAACTTTTTATCGCAATTGTTGCATTCGTATGGCTTTTCTCCACTATGAGTTCGCGTTTGACTCTGCAAACTTTTTATTGCACACATTGCATTAGTAAGGCTTTTTTTGCTATGAAGTCCCGTTGTGCGTACCTAAGTTATGATTTGGTAAACTTTTTCATGCAAAATTTGCTTTCTCATAGCCGAATTCATATGTGCGATTTTAAAGCACTTGATTAATTAAACTCTTTATGAAAACTCATAAAAGAACGTTATCTTTTTACAACAAACTTTGCATTAAAATGGCTTTAGGATGTGAGTGTTTTAGTATATGATTGATTAAACTTTTTATTTTAAACATTAAATGCGTAAGGCTTTTTCCGCTATTAAGTCGCGTGTGTACGTTAGTTTTCTGATTTGGTAAACTTTTTCATGCAAACATTGCATTCGTATGGCTTTTCTTCGCTATGAAGTCCCACTGTGCGTAAGTTATGATTTGGTAAACTTTTTCATGCAAAATTCGGTTTCTTATTGCCGAATTTATATGTAACATTAAAGCACTTGATAATAGATCTCCACGAAAATTAAAACATTAACTTTTTATAACAAACTTTGCATTCAAATGGCTTTAATCATGAGTTCTTATTTGATTGATTAAACTTTTTATCGCAATTGTTGCATTCGTAGGTCCTTTCTCCGCAATGAGTTCTCCTGTGACTCTTGAGTCTGCACACTTTTTATTGCACAGATTGCATTAGTAACGCGTTTCTTCGCTTTGAAGTCCGGCTGTGCGTAAGTTTCCTATTTTGGTACATTTTCTTTCATATGACTGACTTCGCATGTGAGTTTTTAAATACCTAACCCGAAAAATTGTTTTTCTCTACGTCAAGACCTTTAAAAAGTGCTCAGCCACCAGGAATAATAATATTATTAATATTATGTTACTGTCACTACTGTCAGCTGTCAGCCGTATGTTAGTAGAACAAAATCTTTAGTTGCAAGTGGCGCGCCATCTAGCGGCGTTAATGACATCAGTCAGTCAGTCAGTGAGTCAGTGTTCAAGGCAAATATTATATAGATATTCGCATTGGATGTGCCCATATTCATC